>OZ014524.1:367272546-367872546 GCA_963966055.1 Lathyrus aphaca
CTCTTCCCTAAACTAAAGCTAGGCTCCTTTCATGTCCCCAATCCAGAAACCCTAACTCTTGAATGCGACCGTGACTATCAAAAGGGAAGGGACGCGTGTACCTGAACCGACGACGACAAGCAAAACGCGAATGAAGGCTTGCAACGATCAAGAACTTCTATTGACCAGTTAATGTATCCTTGCTTCCATTTGGTTCAAAGGAAAACGGCGAAAATCCGATTGGTTGGGGAAGAACGATGATGCCTCACTTTCATCTGTATGTTGCGTTGTTGTTATCAGTCTTAGAATAGCGATATTCGAAACTGCTTCATAAACGCTTGCTACATGATTCTTGTTCCTCTCCTTCTCTTGTGCAAATCTGAGTCATTGCGAATCCGTGTTCTTGCACCTGGAATTGGAGAAGAAACTGAAGGATTTTGAGAAGAGAAAGGGTTGGAGGAGATTGTTGAAAGAGGAAAAAATTATGGAAGAAGCTAATGAAAAGTAATGTTTCCGATCTTATAGAAGCTAATCTTCTGGATTCTTCTGGAAGACCTTCAGGTGAATTCTAGAACCTCTCTGTTAGAAGTTGGTTAGAAATTAGTTATTCTGATTTCTGTTGCTGTTATGAGTTGTAATCCTCTGTTTTCACCCTTCTTTAGTGTTCATTAACTCTAATCTCTTTTTGTTGTTGCAGATGGAGGGTGGTGATTAAAAGTTGAGGAATTTAAGAAAGAGGATTCTGGTGTATGGAGCTTTGAAGGTTTAGGATTCCGAAAAATTTGATGAGGAATGGACCTTTTTGGAGTCAGTTCTGAGTTTTCTTTGTTAACTTTGCTTTTTTTCTCTTGGTTAACATGGGTTATTGGTGAAAGATGATGGAGAAGGACTTTAGATGCAGTGGTATTCCTGATGCGGACTGTTGATTCTTTTTCTCTTCTTCAGTTCTGTTTTTCTTCTGATTCTCATTTTTGTTATAACTGAATTTTGAGTTAACAAATATGTAAATGAGACTTTCCTGTTGAAATTTCTATTATGAAAAAAAATCTCTCTGTTTATGTTGAGCTTTTCTGGTGTGTTATTCTGTTGTATGAATTCAATCCAATGAATGTTTGTTGGGGAGCGCCAAACAGAAAATCAATTCTGTTAACACCTGCTATAACTTATAACAGGAAAAGGATTCAATAACTTTGAGGAGGTGTGACCTTGGTGACTTCAGGCAAATTGTAACATTTTTGGAATATAAAATAAAAGAAAAAAAAACAATAATTAAGATGAGAAAGGGTGTGTTGTTAGAGAATGTGAGGTAAAGTTACGGTGCAGTTGACGGATTAAAGTCACTCAAAACCAACCCCTTGTAACATTAGGCATGGACCATTAGTTTGAATGTGGCTTAAAAGAACATATGGAATAGAAATAAAAAAAATTGGTTGGAAGTTTTTTTTTTTATGCAAATATTTTGAATGGAATTTTCATAATGAAATAGCCTTTGAATTTAGAAAAGAAAACAAGGTCAACCTTCAATTAAATATGTGTTTGGATGATTTAAAAATGGATCCACTTAATACACCAAAAATGAATGAAGGTGGATTCATGACTTGGTTAGGAATATTAACTAGGCTTGTATGGCTAATGGGCTTTAAATGGGCCCACAAAGTTGCGAACTTTTAAAGTGTGCTTAGAAATCGGTCATGGAATTGATAAAATATGGAATTGAAAGGAAAGCGAGTCTTTGTCATGTGAACGGATAACAAAACGAATTTTGGACAATGACCTAGATTTAATGGATTTTGACGAATTCAGGTGTTGAAAACAGTGACAATATTTGCACTGATGGTGACGTCTTCCAGATAAATCATAACTATGTATTCTCCCTTAGCTTGAAACAAACCCTTTGACCTGCTCCACTCTTAAGCAATTTGATCCCATAGTAAACTCCTCACGATCCCGAATCGTTATTCCACAAACATATGAATTCAAACCAATATTCTAATATCCTCAAACTCCATTGGTGAAATGCCTTTGAGATCAAATCATGAACCATAATTCCAATTTCTCCTTGAGATATTCAATGAAGAAGAACACAACTTGAGGCGTTACAGAGAGCCAACACCCTTATTCAAAGCGAACTTGATCGAACACCTCAAGAATGGGTCAGATCTATTAGCAAATATTCTCCACCAGTTCAATCCTTGATAGATACAGATAAAGTAAGAAACCCTAATTTCCTTGAGCCCTGATCACATGCCTTATGAAATAACGAAATGAACTACTATGATGTTAATGAATTGATGAGAAATGCTGATGAATGCAAGATGATGAGCCAATAGAAGGAATAAATATGAGGGAAAATTTTGAGGTATTACAGCTGCCCCTATTCAATCATCTGCAAGCCTGAACGAATAATTGCAACGGCTTTTATACGTTCAAGGCAGGGAGTGATTGAATACACGAATAAAACCTGAAAATTTGCACACTGAGAGTAATGGAAATGCCATCTGCCCATTTATTTATTCATATATTTTTTGATTTTGTCCTCTGAATAGGTAACGGGGAACATCATACCAGGTGGGAATATGCTAGGAAGAATGCCATCCTCGAACGACAACTCACAAGGGATCCTCGAATCCAATACTAAAACCATCCTGGAATAGAAACACGATAGTATATCGGCCGCAGGCGATAACCATCAACAACAAAGACTGACCTCGGACAGACTTTGCATATGAGACAAACTGACCTCAGTCAATAAGCTCAAAAAGTGAACTACTATCCTCGAATAATAGCCAAACAAAAAACAAAAACAAGACCAACCGCAGAAGGACTTGAAGAAAAGAATGCCATCCTCGGATACCAATCCAAAAGATCCTCGGATCTAACACGAAACCATTCTCGAATGGAGACACGAAGGTATACCAGCCTCGACTGATAACCAAACACAAAGCTGACCTCAGACAGACTTTGCAAAAGAGACAAACTGACCTCGATCAATAAGCTCAAAAAGTGAACTACTATCCTCGAATAATAGCCACAACAACAAGACCAACCGCAGAAGGACTTGAAGAAAAGAAATGCCATCCTCGAATGACAAATCAAAAGATCCTCGGATCTAACACGAAACCATCCTCGAATGGAGACGCGAAGGTATACCAGCCTCGACTGATAACCAAACACAAAGCTGACCTCAGACAGACTTTGCAAAAGAGACAAACTGACCTCGATCAATAAGCTCAAAAAGTGAACTACTATCCTCGAATAATAGCCACAACAACAAGACCAACCGCAGAAGGACTTGAAGAAAAGAAATGCCATCCTCGAATGACAAATCAAAAGATCCTCGGATCTAACACGAAACCATCCTCGAATGGAGACGCGAAGGTATACCAGCCTCGACTGATAACCAAACACAAAGCTGACCTCAGACAGACTTTGCAAAAGAGACAAACTGACCTCGATCAATAAGCTCAAAAAGTGAACTACTATCCTCGAATAATAGCCACAACAACAAGACCAACCGCAGAAGGACTTGAAGAAAAGAAATGCCATCCTCGAATGACAAATCAAAAGATCCTCGGATCTAACACGAAACCATCCTCGAATGGAGACGCGAAGGTATACCAGCCTCGACTGATAACCAAACACAAAGCTGACCTCAGACAGACTTTGCAAAAGAGACAAACTGACCTCGATCAATAAGCTCAAAAAGTGAACTACTATCCTCGAATAATAGCCACAACAAACAAGACCAACCGCAGAAGGACTTGAAGAAAAGAAATGCCATCCTCGAATGACAAATCAAAAGATCCTCGGATCTAACACGAAACCATCCTCGAATGGAGACGCGAAGGTATACCAGCCTCGACTGATAACCAAACACAAAGCTGACCTCAGACAGACTTTGCAAAAGAGACAAACTGACCTCGATCAATAAGCTCAAAAAGTGAACTACTATCCTCGAATAATAGCCACAACAAACAAGACCAACCGCAGAAGGACTTGAAGAAAAGAAATGCCATCCTCGAATGACAAATCAAAAGATCCTCGGATCTAACACGAAACCATCCTCGAATGGAGACGCAAAGGTATACCACCCGCAGGCGGTAACCAGAAACAGAGAAAATAGGACAAGATGGAACGGGATCGTTGTACATAAACGAGAGCCCAGGCAAACAGGACCGTTGTACAAAACGAGAACCTGTAATGCGACTGTTGTACCAAACAAGACGCGAAATAAGTGACAAACATTGACTTGAAAAGACAAGGATGTCTGGAACATGATATCGGTATCCTCTGTGCGGAGTACTTCAGGTTGAGAAGATATTTGTAATACCTCAAAACTGGCCCATGCTGGTATGCATATGTTTTAATTTATGGCGTAATGCTCCATGACGATGGAAATGCTACGCTTTGGAGGATGTAAATGATTATGCATATGCAAATGCAAATGAGATCTCCTGAAAAGGAGACTGCAGGTAATTCCAGATAACTCGGCTGGGGAGAAACAATGATCACTGCATTGATCTGGTCCACCCTGATGAGGAGGAAACAACTCTGCGGGGAGAGCTGTTAATAATTCACTAGCTCAGAATAGCCGCCACTGCCAAAAATAAATTGGACTTTGAGATTGGAGCGCCAAGACCCTGCTGGAGGTGGACCCTTCTTGAACTCTGATGGGGAAGTGAGGACTTCCTGGGAACCAAAGGCATGACACTGCTGAGGAAACAACTGCTGGGGAGGCAAGACACTCCTTATACTGTCGAGAATTGCCCCTGTCTGAAAGGAGACTTCTGCCTGGGGATTGCACCCACTCTTTGCTACCTTGCTGGGAGAGATTTCAACCTCCAACTCTACTGGGGATGATGGAGGATGGTTGGAAACACCCTGGAAGACATTTGTTTCTGCTCAAACAAATGGGAATGCCCATCCTGGATAATGATCTTTAGCTCTGTTAGCAACACCAGTACCTGTACCTGCATGAACATAATCGATAGTACCTGCAACATAGAGAATTAGTTTGGGACCTGCTTGCCCCAGGCTCATAGCATGAATCATTGTCTAGGTATCTCAACACCCTTTCTGAGTTATATTAAATGTTTCTATTCTCCTGCACGAGTTAGAAAAGCATTCAAATGTTCATAACACAATGCGAGTTACCATTTACTAGACGTTTTCACAATCAACCAATGCTAGATGAAAAAGCCAAAACAAAGAAACAAAATAGCCAATTGACTGAAGTTGAACTTTTATTGATTTGGAAAGGTGGCCCTGAATAGGCAATACAAAGGGAGAAGTTCCCTGGAATGAGGGAACAACTAAAAGAAAAACAAACTACCCTATTGGCAATGTGAGAAATGAATCTCATCAAGTATCGACCCGGTTATGACTCGTATGTCTTCAAGACGCTCCGCTCTTCTGCCTCTTGAGAAAAAGTAAGTGAACTGATCTTCAACCCTTAGGATAACCTCAACTGTAGGTAGGTCATGGATCTCGCAGATCGCAGTCGTTCGTGTTAATCCCTCTTTTGCGTGGATCGCCCTTTCGGGTTTTCAATCCACCGGGATACCCTTTTTTGCCTTAGTTGTCCGATGTGGCTTTTCAACTCAGCGGGTGTACATTTTTTTCAATATTTCCCTAACTTTTGCCCGAGCCTTTTATTCTGTTTTTTGGCTCGCCGGGATGCCCATTTTTTCCTGGATCTTTATTCTGTTTTTATCCAGCGGGTCCTTTTTACACGAAGTATTTTCTTACTGCGTCTGCGTTAACAGGGGATGGGAAGTCTTCTCCGTCCATGGTTGTCAGCATCAAGGCTCCGCCTAAGAAAACCTTTTTAACCACGAACGGTCCTTCATAGTTGGGTGTCCACTTGCCCCTGTGATCGTTGAGAGGAGGAAGAATCCTTTTCAGCACTAAATCTCCTGGCGTGTACCTCTGTGGTCGCACTTTCTTGTCGAAAGCTTGCTTCATTCGTCGCTGATACAACTGTCCATGGCATACAGCTGCTAGACGCTTCTCTTCAATGAGGCTCAATTGATTATATATGGATCGGAGCCATTCAGCTTCATCTAGCTTGATGTCCATCATCAACCTCAACGAGGGAATTTCTACTTCGATTGGTAGGACTGCCTCCATACCATACACCAATGAGAATGGAGTTGCCCCAGTTGAAGTGCGTACCGATGTTCTATACCCATGCAACGCAAATGGTAACATCTCATGCCAATCTTTGTATGTCACAACCATCTTCTGCACAATCTTTTTGATGTTTTTATTAGCCGCCTCGACGGCGCCATTCATCTTCGGACGATATGGAGAAGAGTTGTGGTGTTCTATTTTGAAGTCTCGACATAAGTCAGCCATCATCTTGTTGTTGAGATTAGAACCATTATCAGTAATGATCCTTTCAGGGACTCCATACCGGCAGATGATGTCCCGCTTAATAAATCGAGCGACCACTTGTTTAGTGACATTGGTGTAGGAAGCTGCTTCAACCCACTTCGTGAAATAATCAATAGCAACTAGGATGAAGCGATGCCCATTAGAAGCTGTTGGCTCAATCTTTCCAATCATATCGATGCCCCACATAGCGAACGGCCATGGTGAAGACATGACACTCAACGGATTCGGAGGCACATGGACCTTGTCGGCATAAATTTGACACTTATGGCACTTACGAGAGTATTTGCAACAGTCGGATTCCATGGTAATCCAATAGTATCCCGATCTCAATAATTTCTTGGCCATGGCATGTCCTCCAGCATGGGTACCAAAGGAGCCTTCGTGAACCTCCTGCATTAACATGTCTGGCTCGTGTCTGTCCACACATCTGAGCAGCACCATGTCAAAGTTCCGTTTGTACAACACACCATCCTGATTCAAGAAGAAACCTCCCGCCAATCTTCTAAGAGTTTTCTTATCTTTACTGGATGCCCCAGCCGGGTATTCTTGAACCTTCAGGAATTGTTTGATGTCGTGGTACCAAGGCTTGTTATCTTCATCATCATCAACGACAAAGACATAAGCAGGTCTTTCGAGCCTGGAGACCGAAATTCGAGGCACGAAATTTTCTCGACAAACTTTGATCATGGACGATAAAGTTGCGAGAGCATCGGCGAACTGGTTTTCGTCTCTAGGAACATAACTCAGCTTTACTTTGGTAAAGAAGGTTAACAGCCTCCTGACGTAATCTCGGTAAGGAATCAAACGAGCTTGATGAACTAGCCATTTGCCATTGACTTGATTTACCACCAAAGCAGAATCTCTGAAGATCTCAAGGTTCTTGACTCGCAAGTCTATTGCCTCTTCGATCCCCATGATGCAAGCTTCATACTCTGCCTCGTTATTAGTGCACTCGAAGGTCAACCGAGCAGCGAGAGGTGTGTGGACTCCTTCTGGTGAGATAATAACAGCACCGACTCCACTCCCATTCATGTTTACAGCCCCGTCAAACATCAACTTCCATCTGGATTCGGGGTCAGGCCCCTCCTCCGGAAGTGGTTCTTCATGGTCTTTCGACTTGAGGAACATGATGTCCTCATCCGGAAACTCAAACCTCATGGGTTGATAATCGTCGATCGGCTGCTGGGCCAAGTATTCTGACAATACACTCCCCTTGATAGCTTTTTGTGAAGTGTATTGTATGTCATACTCCGTGAGTATCATCTGCCAACGGGCCACTCTTCCTGTCAAAGCCGGCTTCTCAAAGATGTATTTTACAGGATCCATCTTGGAAATTAGGAGAGTAGTGTGTGTCAGCATGTACTGTCTTAATCGGCGAGCAGCCCATGCCAAAGCGCAGCAAGTTTTCTCGAGTAGTGAGTATCGCGTCTCACAATCGGTAAACTTTTTGCTAAGGTAATAAATGGCGTGCTCTTTTCGACCAGACTCGTCCTGCTGACCCAGTACACATCCCATCGATCCTTCCAGCACAGTAAGATACATAATCAGAGGTCTTCCTGGCACTGGAGGCATAAGAATTGGTGGTTCCAACGAATATTCTTTGATTCGGTCGAAGGCCCGCTGACAATCTTCATTCCATTTAATGGCCTGATTCTTCCTCAGAAGCTTGAAGATGGGCTCGCACGTGGCCGTTAGGTGAGAAATAAACCGTGCAATGTAGTTCAGTCTCCCTAAGAAGCCACGCACTTGCTTTTCAGTCTTCGGCTCAGGCATCTCCTGGATTGCTTTCACCTTGGCTGGATCAACCTCAATTCCTCGTTCACTCACAATGAAGTCGAGTAACTTGCACGAACGAACTCCGAAGGTGCATTTATTCGGATTTAACCTCAGTCTGAACTTTCGAAGCCTATCAAACAATTTTGCTAGGTTGACCAAATGCTCTTCCTCTGTTTGGGACTTGGCTATCATGTCATCAACATAAACCTCAATTTCATGATGAATCATTTCGTGAAACAACGTCACCATTGCCCTTTGATAGGTAGCTCCTGCATTCTTTAAACCAAATGGCATGACCTTGTAACAAAAGGTTCCCCAAGGAGTGATGAAAGTTGTCTTTTCCATATCCTCGGGAGCCATCTTGATTTGATTATAGCCTGAGAATCCGTCCATGAAAGAGAACACGGAAAACTGAGCAGTGTTATCGACAAGTACATCTATGTGAGGTAGAGGGAAATCATCTTTGGGGCTGGCCCTATTCAAATCCCTGTAATCCACACACATTCTGACTTTGCCATCTTTCTTAGGAACCGGCACAATGTTAGCAACCCACGGAGGATAACTAGTCACGGCCAAGAAGCCAACATCAAACTGTTTTTGCACTTCTTCTTTTATTTTAATTGCCATGTCTGGACGTGTACGCCTCAACTTCTGCTTTACCGGAAGACAACCTTCTCTGAGGGGTAGCTTGTGTACCACAATGTCAGTATCTAAACCAGGCATATCTTGGTAGGACCAAGCGAAGACGTCAATGTATTCTCGAAGCATAGCCATCAAACGAGTCTTGATAGATTCTTCCAATGCAGCTCCGATCTTGACTTCTTTCTTGTCCTCTTCAGTACCCAGGTTTATCACTTCAACATCTTCCTCGTGCGGCTGAATCATCTTCTCCTCTTGTTTAAGCAGTCTGGCCAACTCTTCGGGTAAATCGCAATCCTCTTCACCTTCCTCATCGGCTTGATAAATTGGATTGTCGAAGTCATACTTAGCCATAACAGGGTCGTCATTGATAAGATCCGGTGACGAGCACCTGCATGAATGATGATTCATGCAAGGCTTTAGCAACAACTTGATAAAATGAGAAACATTGCCATTTTAAAACTTTTCTTTCTTTTTGAAAAACAAAAGTAAAAAACGAAAGACAGAGAACAACATGAAATGAATGTGAAACGTCAATTTTATTTATGATTGTGTTAATGAACAAATGAACCCTTACAAAGAGCCACTATGCCCCGGGCAAGGCATAGTGCTTTAATACAGGAAAACAGAAACAAAAATCATTACTCTTCAAAAGATGTTACTGAAATGAGCCTTTCTGACGTCCAGTTGCTAAGCTGAGCTCCTGGGACGGCAGGCCTAATCCATTCATCTAAGTCACAGTCACTATCAACAGCTTCATCCTGTACTGCGCTGATATTTCCGTAGTCTATCACTCCTGCGCTTGTGAAAGTGACCGGGCTCTGACAACCTTTTGCACTTGCTTCAGACGAGGATCCTCCAGGGTGATAGCCAATCCCAAACATGTCTTTCTTCTCTGGAAATTCGATTGGGCTGCCCCAGCCTTCTCGCACTCCAGATTCTACTAATTCACGCGCTTGTTTATAAGATGCTATGGAAACCCCTTTCTTCGGTACTTTAGGAGATGTTGCCACAACAGATGCTTGCTCAGACTTCAAAGGCTCAAAAGCCTGACATGGGGTCTCGACTATCTCGCCATCCATCTCCACATATTTGAATGAGGCTAGATGACTGACGAAGATATCTTCTTCCCCACTGACCGTCACAACTTGACCTTCCCAGACGAACTTTAATTTCTGATGAAGTGTAGAAGAAACCGCTCCTGCCGAATGTATCCAGGGTCTTCCAAGTAAACAACTATATGTCGGCTGGATATCCATCACGTAAAACGTGGTATTGAAGACTTGTGGACCTACCTTGATGGGTAATTCCACCTCTCCAAATACCGATCTTCTTGATCCATCAAAAGCTCGAACTACTAAATCACTAGGCTTTAGCACCACTCCATCATAGTCCAGCTTCATCAACGCCTTCTTGGGCAAGACATTCAGAGATGATCCAGTATCCACCAGCACATGGGAGAGTACTGCACCCTTACATTCCAGAGAGATGTGCAATGCCCGATTGTGAGCACGCCCATCAGAAGTTAAGTCCAAGTCCGTGAAACCCAATCCATGACTGGCATTAACGCTGGACACCACCGTTTCTAACTGGTTTACAGAAATATCCTGAGGCACGTATGCCTTGTTCAGGATATTTAAAAGGGCCTTCCTGTGAGAGTCCGAACACATGAGTAATGATAAGATGGAGATCTTTGACGGCGTCTGCTGCAAATGGTCTACAATCTTATAGTCACTCTTCTTGATGATCCTCAGGAATTCTTCGGCTTCTTTATCAAAGGTGAGATCTGGATCAGCTGATGGAGTTGGATCATTGGCAACTACTGGTTGCTTTCCCCTGGCTCTAGCTTGGGCTTCTGCAGTATCTCTGGGTGGTATCACATTGCTTCTCAGTGCTTCCGGCGCAAATAGTCTTCCGCTTCTAGTAAAACCCCCTACTCCAACATTCTCTACTTGAGCTGGAGTTATACTAGTCGTGGCTAACTCTTGTCTCTGGCCGTTGCAATACACTTCGCCACCATAATTCCAAGGAACTGCTCTGTCACTTTGGTACATTATGGGTCCAGCAGTGGTAATAGTTATTGGCGCCGCTCTGGCACGCGAAGGAACTTGGGATGGATCATAAAAGATAGTCACTGTAGATACTTCACTCTCTTTCACGATCTTGTCAAATTGCAGCACTCCTTCATCAATCATACCTTGAATTCCGGCCTTCAATCGTTTACAACCGTTGGTAGCCTCTGTACATTCTGAACAATCATCCTCGCATCCGGGGAAAATGCCTTTCTTCAACAAGCAAACCTTGATAGCAACCAATGAAGTCTGCAAGTCATCTACATCATCCACCAAATTCAACTTCTCCCCTTCACCAATTGCACCAACCGTGCCCCTGTGAGGAGGCATGGGATTTTCCAGCACATTAGGAGAGGGAGCGAAATTGATCGCTTTAGAATCCAACAAGTCCTGAACAACATGCTTCAATGCTTTACAATTCTCAGTACTATGGCCGGGAGCTCCAGAATGAAACTCGCATCTAGCATTCGAGTCATAACCTTCAGGAATTTGTCCTGGCCTTGGAGGTTGCAAGGTACGGAGCTGAATCATTTGAAGCTGCAGGAGATTCTTCAACAGTTGGGAGTAAGACATCGGTGGAGCTTCAAAATGTCTATCCCTCGGTTCTGAGGGTAGTACGGACGAGGGGCCCGCGGCTGATACCCCTGTGAGCGTTGCGGCTGTGAAGGCTGAACCCGTTGTTGAACTGGAGGAGTTGAAATAGTGACGGGGGCCACTTGTTGATAATATCCTTGGTGCATCATTCCTCTCTGTGTGTATACTGCTCCTGTTTCTCCTTCCCTCCTTTTCACAAAGGGTTTCTTGATACCAGACACTGAAGCGTTTCCATTCTGAATTTTCCCCTGTTTGAGCCAGCTTTCGATTCTTTCTCCAGTCAAGATAATGTTCGAGAAACCACTTGAGGAACAACCAGCCAACCTTTCCATGAAATGCCCTGGGAGGGTATTCAAGAAAAGATCGACCATCTCTCTTTCCAATAACGGTGGATGCACTCGGGCGGCCACCTCACGCCACCTCTGTGCATAGTCTTTGAAGCTCTCCGAGCTCCTCTGTGTCAAGCTCTGGAGCTGATTATGGCTAGGTGCCATGTCAATGTTTTATTGATATTGTCTGAGGAAGGCCTCTCCCAAATCCTTCCAACTTCTAATAGAGCTCCTTTCCAACTTCATGTACCACTCCAAGGACCCTCCTGAGAGGCTATCTTGGAAATAGTACATCCATAATTTCTCGTCTCGCGTGTGGGCCGCGATCTTCCTGTAGAAGGCTTGTAAGTGATTTTTCGGGCAAGAGTTGCCGTTGTATTTATCAAATGCTGGTGGCCTGAACTTGTGTGGAATGACCACCCCAGGTACTAAACCCATATCTGACACGTCAATTCCCAAAGTGTCCTTGCACTCTAAGGCCTTGACCTTCTCTGCAAGCACCAAGAAGTCATTGAGATTTCCGTCACCGCCGAAACCCATATCGTTGTTGAAGTACTGGAATTGGTCTTCTTGCCTGTCCTACACAGGAACATATGTAACCATAGCTGGATCTGGAACATGAGGTCCACCTGTACCGTTGTTAGCGTTGAGAGGACCCCCTAGTCCGCCGGAAGTGGTTGCCTGAGCATTAGTGTTAGGAGGAGTTAACCCTTGGATTGCATTTCTCAGCTCCTGCTGCCCCTGGGCCATCCCCTGCATCAGAGTCATAAATTCTGACATCTTGGTACGGACTTCATTGAGTTCTGTCTGCATGGCGTCCATTGATGTTCTTTGATTACTGCGGGTCGCGTACCGATGAGGAATATTTTGTCGAATGTACCGGGTCTTGGCGGCCCTCGCAATCTTTGCCTGGTGAACACAGATAAATTAGACATCTCGAAGAAAAACCTGCAAAGACAAAGACAAAATGCAAATGATGTGTATGCAATGCAATGTGTTCCTTTTATTCCCGAGTATGTTCCTGTGTCCGGTCCTGGCATTAAGAAGATAAGAATTGGGAAGAAGACCCAAGTAATATTCAGACATAATGACGGCTGTGGAGAATTAGTGCTCATTACCCCGTGTCGGTGCAAATAACAAACAAGAAATCCGGAACAAATCAATCATATAAACTGGAGTTTGAAAATACAACGTCCCTGAAGGGTACCAATAACAACGAGAATTCATCACATATAAGGAATCCCACAACAAGCCTGTGGGTAATCCAAGTACAACAACATGAAATTAAACCCTAGGGAACTCTATATCTTTCAATCTCCAGCTAAGGCGTTGGACGCTCTGGAACAGCTGAACCACATCTGGATGACTGGGCTCCTGGATGAGCTTTTGAATGAGGAGGTCCCTCGTATCAGAAAAAGCGTGTAACTCCTCGATCTGCTGTAAAAATGTTGCTTCATTCTCCTTGCTTTGACTCGACTCGGCCTTCGACCTTTTCACATCAGCTTTCAACTTCAAGTCTTCAATCTCCTTTTGAGCTTCCTTCAGTGCTTGCTGACTTTCTGTTACGCGCCGGATACGATCCTCCTCTTGGTAATAAGCCTTCCTGAGGAGTTCTTTTTGCCCATCTAAAGAATCCTGAAGGCTTTTGACTTCCTGCTTGTGCTTGGCGTCTAACTCCTTTTGTTTCTTCAAATTTTCGTCCCATTTCTCCTGCCATAAAGTAACAGCTTCATTGGCTTCACTAAGATCCTTCTTCTCTCTTTGGCGCTGGGCCGTCTTATGAGTCTCAGCTAAACCTTTCTTTCGGAAGTAAAGTTCTCTATCCTCAAAGTCCTTCTGCTTGAGACGAACTATTTCCTCGGCTTGCACAGCTCTATCTTTCAATTGACGGTTCTGGATCATCAGCGCTTGACAAGAATTAAGAGCCTCTTGATTTTCAAACCTCAGTTGCTTAACCAAAGCTTCTAACTTCTGATATTCCTCCAAAGGCACCGTAGTAGGTGGTGGTAATGGTGCAGAGAAAGGGATTAGAGTCACTTAGGCCTTTTCTCTTACCCATGCTTCGAACTCGGGAAACATTTGGTTGTTGCTCCTGCCCAAACGATCTATACCCTTCTTAATAACCGTTTTCCAAGCACCTGCAGCCTCCCGCACCAATGGAAGATTATCCTTCATAGGAAAATAGAAAGTCGGATCCAACTATGAATCCTTGGGAACATTCTTCAAAGCGTACCCTAATTGTCTTCTCAAGAGTATGGGGTTGTAGTTAATGCAACCTGCTACTCCTAAGAGGGGAACATTAGGATACTTTCCGCAACTGGAGATGAGCTCTTTCCCTTTTAACCTCAAAGTGAACCATCTGATGTCTTTGGCAGTCAACGTGTTGAGCTTCTGCGACCATATTACATTGGGATCCTTAAACACTCTAGCAATAGGGATATGCCTCATAAACCAAGTGTAGAACAACTGAGCACAACATCTAACCAAGCCACCTCGTCTCTTCTCATTCCTATAATGCACTGAATAATACAAGTCACCTAGGAGAGTAGGTATCGGATTCTTCAACACAAACACATGAATTGCATTAATGTCTACAAACTTGTCCATATCAGCAAACAAAACTATCCCATATACAGACAATGCCAAGATGGCGCAAACTGCATTCCACTGCTTTTCCACGACACACTCTTCAGCTTTTCTGACCAGAAACTCTAAGGGAAAACCAAGCACCCCGGCTTTGGTGGAAACCAGATTAGCAGATACTTCTGATGGGCTCAAATAAAGAGCCTTAGCAATGTCGGCGTGAGTTGGTCTTGTCATTTCTGAATTGAATGGAATCTGATCTTGAATCGGTAGTCTTAGAATCTCAACATACTCTTCTAGCAACGGACCTATCTGGAAATCCGGAAATGTGAAACATCGGAGCCTGGGGTCATAGTACTGTAGCAAAGTATGAATGGCACTCTTCTGCGAACTATCCATGCTGAAAACCATATCCAAAATATCACCATACTTCTGTTTGAAGAAATCCAAGTGACCCGGGGTAATGAGAGACACCATCTGCTTGAGCAAGTCCACTTTGGTATCAAAAAACTTGTAGAAAATATTCTTCTTTCTGACGTCTTCCATTCTGAAGCAAAGATATGACCAGGAACCGGGAATAATGCAAACCCTGAGAATAAAAGAAACACAAATGATTAATGATGATATGATGTTTATGCAAGGCAAGGCATGTGATCAGTGAAGTGTCTGTGATGTGCCAATCATATAATCAGGTGTCGGTGCAAGGTCTCAAAATCCAGATATCACAATAATCATCCCTCTGATCCGGGGTCCATAACTTAAGAACAAAAATCCAGATCACAAAACTGAACCAAAGGCAAAGTGGGTATGCTGAAGGTACCAGGGTTCCTGCAAACCTGTAAACCCCTCCCAACCTCACGGGTGTGCTACTCGGGTCAACATCACGAACTCTCAAAGCCGAATAGCAATAATACGTTCACCATCTCCGAGAAATGGCTCATGACTAAATCAGGGAATCGGTTTGGTATTATATACTACGCAGGGAGGTCTCAGTTGAGTCCGGAAAAAACAAGCATCCCTCACAAGTCTCCAGCTTCAAGCACTGAATCGAGAAACAATAGTACATTCATCCCGAAGGGTACAATACTATCGTCATACGAACAGTTTGCTTTAACTGAATTCCTATGAGAGAACCAGGCCATCCTATGCGAGTTCCCAATGGACCCTCGGATGCGAGTGGGTTTGCCAACAAATGTGGTCTGCCACTGTCATCACTGGAGAGGGGTGTTTCCATTAAGGTCCTCGAAGATCGGTCACCAGATGCACATAACTATCAAGGTCGTACCCTGAAGTGAGGTAATCCCCACACAGAATAGTTCCAAGACGGTCGCAATCTAGGTGTGGAACACATCGCCACCCATCATGGTGAGATACCATAAGAGTACAATGTCTGTCCACGCTAATCCTATGGTGCACTCAAGCCGGGTATTTGGCTTATCTCACAGTAACTCCCACCCACAGAAAAAATGAAAACCAGCACAGCCAGACAGTCCAGTATAATATGATGCATGGAAAATAAAATACTGAAAGCGATAAATAAATGCGATAAAGTAAAGCTGTAAAATAAAACTGTAAATGAAAACAGTAAAGCTAAACTAAAGCACCAACAGCAAACAGATAAACACCCAAATAAACAAAACCAAACAGGCGCTAGGATTGACTCTACAAGGGAAACCAGAGATTCTGGGTTCGATCCCCAGCAGAGTCGCCAGCTGTCGCTCCCGGGATTTTCATCCTAGTACAAACGCGAAAGTGGCGCGGAAAGGTTAGAGTCGCCAGCCAGACATTTTTATCCCGAAAGAATGGGAAAGGTAATGTTGCACAAACCTAAGGAAGAAGGAAAGGACAAGGTCCTGCGAACCAAAGATCTGGGTTCGGGAGTCGGTTACGACCTGGGAAGGTATTAGCACCCCAGATCGTCCGTCGTACCCGACGGGATCCACGCTTGCTTGTTTGTTTCAAAGGGTGAGAAAATATAACTGCTGTTGAATAAACCGCTAACTGGAACTAGAATGAGAAATGAGAAGGAACTGAAAATGAAAACTAAACTAAAGAATGGGGAAAATGTAGGGAAAATAAAGAATGTGCTCGAACGGGCCCTACCCCGCTGCCTACGTACCTCATCGGGATAATGAGGATCAGAGTCGACGTAGTTCGCCTAACCTAGGCGGGAACTATTTGTTTGTGTTTTTTATGTTGGAACTGCGTATGTCTATGCTCAGATGTTGCAGGCTCGTCTGGTACGAGTGCGTTTACCGTCTTGCATGCGAGACAAGTCGTCGCGAGTTCGCGTTGTGAGTGAATGAGATGAGAAAGAGAAGTTCCCGCAGGATAGTCGCTTGTTATTTGTTTTTGTCTTTTATGAGAAGTGTTTTGAATTTGTTTGTGAACGGTCTTGTACTAAGACCTATCCATCGCGGGAAGTATTTACACCTCGCCCCGAAACAGGACGCGTATAAACACTCCGCAACAAAGTCTCGTGTCGTACAAGATTGTCCGGTTTTTATTAAGTGTTTTATTGCTTTTCTTTTGAAGGGAGAAAGAAAGACTCAAGTTGATGAAAGGAAAAATCTAAGGGACTAAGACTCAATCCTATTTTTGTTTATTTATTTACAAGTGATCCTAATGGTTAGTGAGGTTTTCTATTCCTAATGGAAACTTAAAACTACTAGAATTCAACTTACTTCTTAATGAAGTTAAGTTGATTCTAAGATCAATGGGGAAATCCTATTAGAGTTGTAAGATCAAAATAAAGCAAAAAATGAAATTAAACATAAGGAACAAAATTCTAAAAAAAATGCCTTAAAGGCATGACTAAAAAAAAGTTTATTTATTTATTCTATATTCTAATGAAAAATGAAATTTAAGCCTAAGTACTAAATCTAAGCTAAGCCTAATTCTCATTCTAAAAATTTAATTGAACTAACCTAAGTCTAAATTAAATCCTATGACTAAACTTAAACTACACTATTATTTTTATATTGAACTTATTTCTTCTAATAGCCTAAACTAATGGGAATTATGCATAACTAGGCCTAAAACTAATATTCTTAAAAAATATTAAATCTTCTAGAAAAATTATGAAACTTAAACTATGGGATCCTAACATTATCTCTAATCTTATACTAAGAGGGATCCTAAAAATTTCTATTTTTTCTATGCCTAACAAATAATTATTTCCAGCTAAGAATTAATTACTATTTCCTAAGGATTATATCACTAAAACATAAGATAAAAGCTCCTAAAAATTCCATAAAAAATATCCTAAGAACTATTATGAATCCTCTAATTACAGAAAAAAGAATGGCTCAAAAAAGTTGGTGGAAGTTACTTAAATAAAATAAACAAAATCCAGCATAAATAATAGAAATACAAATGAGGCTAATTAAAAGAATAATTCAGAATTTATTCAAAAATAATCAAATTCCAGAAAATAAAAAATGTCATAACTTTCTAAATTCACTTATTAATCCACTTAATTTTTTTTGGGAATTTTCTAATGATTTTTATTATTTTTTATGAATTTAATTCTAACTATGATTAACTTAAAAATAAATTCTAAAGAACTAATGCAGGGGGTATATTTAGTTATTTTTCTGGTTACTATTTTCCATGGGCCTAACAGAGGGAGTGCAGATAGCAATGGACTTGAGCCCATTTTCGTTAGAACCAGGGAGGTGCTGGAAGTAGTTCTTTATGGTTGTTTTTCTAATGGGCCTGGAAGCAGGGGTGTTGATAACAATATTTATTAATTAACCATATTTTTTAAACATATTTTAGGAATTAAACATATTTTTTTAATTAACTTAAAAATGAAATGGACTAATCTTAAGATAATATTTTTCCTAAAACCTTAGCTTAAGATTATTTTTTATTGAATTATTTCTAATAATCTTGTGAATTAAACCTTAATCTAATAATAATATAATTTTTTTTTATAAATTTTTAATCTTAGAAAATGCATTAAATTCTAAACTTATGATTATAAACTAAATAATACTCTTATGATAAATGCTTCTAAATAATAATCTTATGATAAATGCTTCTAAATAATAGTCTTATGATAAATGCTTCTAAATAATAATCTTATGATAAATGTTCAAATTAAAATCTTAATTTAAGTTCTAATAGTCTTGATTTAAGCAAAAATGAAGTAAACTAATCCTATTATAATATTTTTTCCAAAATCTTAATTAAAGAAAAAGAATTAAACTAAACTTAATATTTTCTAACAATCTTAATTTAAAGAAAATGAGTAAAACTATACTTACTAAAATATTTTCTAAAAATCTTAATTAAAGAAAATGAGAGAAAATACTTAGTAATATATTTTCTAAAAAAAAAATTAATTAAAGAAAATGAGAGAAAATACTTACTAATATATTTTATAGAAAAACTTAATTAAAGAAAATGAGAGAAAATACTTACTAATATATTTTCTAAAAAAATCTTAATTAAACTATAGTCTTATTAAAAATGAATTAAACCTTTAATCTAAAATATGAATTAAACTCTTAATTTTAGAAAATGAATTTAATTCTAAACATATAATTATATCAATTAAGCTAATATTTTAACTTAAGAAAAAGAATTAACCTAACTTATGATTAAAATTTCCTAAAGTCTTAATTTAAACTAATGAATTAACTAATCTTATAATAATGAATTAAATTCTAATATTTCTAAAATCTTAATTTAAGTTTATATTAAACTATTTTTATGATTACATCAACTTATTATTTTAACTAAACTTATCAAGATATTTTTCTAAAAACAAAAATCTTAATTAAACTATAGCTTATTATAATATTTCTCCAAAAATCTTAATTCAAGAAAAAGAATTAAACCAAATCCTATTATGAAATTTAATCTAACCTTAGCTTAGGAGAATGAATTAATAAATAAAAATTCTTGGTTTAAACTAATGAATTAACTAATCTTATAAAAAAAGATTAAATTCTAATTAATGGATTAAATTCTAATTCTGTAAAAATATTTAATTAAAAAAAAACTGAATAAAAAAAAATGAATTAAATCTTAATCTTAATAATATTACTTTAACAACACTGTAAATTCTTAACCTAAAATTTGATTAATCTTATCTCATTAAATAATTGAACAATGCATTTAATTGGGATTTACAACACTTAATTATCATTAATTTCCTAATATCTCTTTGAGATTCCACTAATTAACCTAATTGTTCTTCTCATAATTAACACCAACAAAACTAAACAAATGCCAAAAGGCAAGCTGAAGAACAAACGTAAAACCCTAAGAGGTCCTTCCTCCCGCCGCCGAACCCCTTTCCTCTTCTTCTCTCTCAAATCTCCGCCGCACCTCAGCCTCACCTTCTTTTTCCTCACACCGCCACCGTCATAGACCCTACCTCCTACTCCAACTCTTCCCTAAACTAAAGCTAGGCTCCTTTCATGTCCCCAATCCAGAAACCCTAACTCTTGAATGCGACCGTGACTATCAAGGGGAAGGGACGCGTGTACCTGAACCGACGACGACAAGCAAAACGCGAATGAAGGCTTGCAACGATCAAGAACTTCTATTGACCAGTTAATGTATCCTTGCTTCCATTTGGTTCAAAGGAAAACGGCGAAAATCCGATTGGTTGGGGAAGAACGATGATGCCTCACTTTCATCTGTATGTTGCGTTGTTGTTATCAGTCTTGGAATAGCGATATTCGAAACTGCTTCATAAACGCTTGCTACATGATTCTTGTTCCTCTCCTTCTCTTGTGCAAATCTGAGTCATTGCGAATCCGTGTTCTTGCACCTGGAATTGGAGAAGAAACTGAAGGATTTTGAGAAGACAAAGGGTTGGAGGTGATTATTGAAGGAGGAAAAAATTATGGAAGAAGCTAATGAAAAGCAATGTTTCCGATCTTATAGAAGCTAATCTTCTGGATTCTTCTGGAAGACCTTCAGGTGAATTCTAGAACCTCTCTGTTAGAAGTTGGTTAGAAATTAGTTATTCTGATTTCTGTTGCTGTTATGAGTTGTAATCCTCTGTTTTCACCCTTCTTTAGTGTTCATTAACTCTAATCTCTTTTTGTTGTTGCAGATGGAGGGTGGTGATTAAAAGTTGAGGAATTTAAGAAAGAGGATTCTGGTGTATGGAGCTTTGAAGGTTTAGGATTCCGAAAAATTTGATGAGGAATGGACCTTTTTGGAGTCAGTTCTGAGTTTTCTTTGTTAACTTTGCTTTTTTTCTCTTGGTTAACATGGGTTATTGGTGAAAGATGATGGAGAAGGACTTTAGATGCAGTGGTATTCCTGATGCGGACTGTTGATTCTTTTTCTCTTCTTCAGTTCTGTTTTTCTTCTGATTCTCATTTTTGTTATAACTGAATTTTGAGTTAACAAATATGTAAATGAGACTTTCCTGTTGAAATTTCTATTATGAAAAAAAATCTCTCTGTTTATGTTGAGCTTTTCTGGTGTGTTATTCTGTTGTATGAATTCAATCCAATGAATGTTTGTTGGGGAGCGCCAAACAGAAAATCAATTCTGTTAACACCTGCTATAACTTGTAACAGGAAAAGGATTCAATAACTTTGAGGAGGTGTGACCTTGGTGACTTCATGCAAATTGTAACATTTTTGGAATATAAAATAAAAGAAAAAAAAACAATAATTAAGATGAGAAAGGGTGTGTTGTTAGAGAATGTGAGGTAAAGTTACGGTGCAGTTGACGGATTAAAGTCACTCAAAACCAACCCCTTGTAACATTAGGCATGGACCATTAGTTTGAATGTGGCTTAAAAGAACATATGGAATAGAAATAAAAAAAATTGGTTGGAAGTTTTTTTTTTTATGCAAATATTTTGAATGGAATTTTCATAATGAAATAGCCTTTGAATTTAGAAAAGAAAACAAGGTCAACCTTCAATTAAATATGTGTTTGGATGATTTAAAAATGGATCCACTTAATACACCAAAAATGAATGAAGGTGGATTCATGACTTGGTTAGGAATATTAACTAGGCTTGTATGGCTAATGGGCTTTAAATGGGCCCACAAAGTTGCGAACATTTAAAGTGTGCTTAGAAATCGGTCATGGAATTGATAAAATATGGAATTGAAAGGAAAGCGAGTCTTTGTCATGTGAACGGATAACAAAACGAATTTTGGACAATGACCTAGATTTAATGGATTTTGACGAATTCAGGTGTTGAAAACAGTGACAATATTTGCACTGATGGTGACGTCTTCCAGATAAATCATAATTATGTATTCTCCCTTAGCTTGAAACAAACCCTTTGACCTGCTCCACTCTTAAGCAATTTGATCCCATAGTAAACTCCTCACGATCCCGAATCGTTATTCCACAAACATATGAATTCAAACCAATATTCTAATATCCTCAAACTCCATTGGTGAAATGCCTTTGAGATCAAATCATGAACCATAATTCCAATTTCTCCTTGAGATATTCAATGAAGAAGAACACAACTTGAGGCGTTACAGAGAGCCAACACCCTTATTCAAAGCGAACTTGATCGAACACCTCAAGAATGGGTCAGATCTATTAGCAAATATTCTCCACCAGTTCAATCCTTGATAGATACAGATAAAGTAAGAAACCCTAATTTCCTTGAGCCCTGATCACATGCCTTATGAAATAACGAAATGAACTACTATGATGTTAATGAATTGATGAGAAATGCTTATGAATGCAAGATGATGAGCCAATAGAGGGAATAAATATGAGGGCAAATTTTGAGGTATTACACTTGCTTCACTTAAGAAGACAAGTTGCTTGAAGAAAGAAAGTGAGGAGAGAATATGAATGAGCAAGATCACTCTAATCCACAAATAAAATGCAGCAATGAATGCATAAGAGAGATGAGAAAAGATTATGAGAAGTGAAGGCAAATTCACTTCTCAAGTACTTACCACCTGAAAAGTTAGCAAAAGAAATGAAGTGAAGTGAACATGAAATGAATGCAATGATGCAAACCAAAACCAGAAGCATAAACATGATGTCAATGATGCTAAGAGATAATGCAAACACATTCCAAGAGTTGTGGATGGTCATACAAGGATGAGGATGCAAATGAAGCATGTTTTGAACCATGAAAGTTCATTTAATGCAATGAATGCACAACATGGCAAATGAAAGATGCAATGATCAAACATGATTCTAATATGTCCTAGGATGTCTTAGAAATCATGTGGATGCACAAAATGTCATGGCAATCTCATGTATGCAAGCAAATGAGAGATGGATGCAAATGAAGGAAAAAATTAGGGTTTATACATAACATGCAATACAAAATTCAAAACCAGAAACAAATGACATGATAAAAATTGAAAATGGAATCATAGAAACCCTAACCCTACATAAGTTCACTGCACAAAGGAGGGGACTTAACTCCTAACCTAATGGGGATTATGATTTTCTCAAGTTGGCTAGGGTTTCAAAGCACTTCAAAAGGAAAAATGCACATCAAATTGAAAATGAAAGATAAATTAAAACTAATTTTACCCTAGAAACTACATGATATGAGGAATGCAATGCAAAAGGAACCAACATCAAACTCTTCATAGTTAGGCAGAATGAATTTTTCTAAGTTAGAACAAAAATGTTGCCTTTTAAGAACTTTAATTCCAAAGAAAAATGCCAAAATAGGTCAAGAACCAAAAAGAAATTTGCTTTAAGAGTTCGATAATGTTTCTAAATGTATTGAAATGCAATGTGAATTTTTTTGTGATTTTTAAATACCTAAATGTATTTTTAATTAATTAATTCTCATTAACTAATTAAAACTAATCATTTAAATATTTAAAAATAATTTTTAATGCAAAAAATAAAATAAAAATTATTTTCAGAAAGAGAAAAATATTTTAAGTCATGATGCAAAAAATTGAATTTTTTAGAAATGATTTGCTATTTTAAATAAAATGAACAAATAAAATGAAAAGAAAATGAAATAAAAATTAAATAAAGGAAAGTATGCTGAATGGGTGGATCAGATTGATTCTGGGTTTAAATCCATTGACCTGGCGCGCAATCCTACGGCCCATATTTGAATCTGCCTAAACTTAATTAATTAAATGTTAATCCTATAATTAAAACTAATCATGAGATCCAGGCCACACAAACATGCGCGGGAAGCTCCATCTAACGGCCCATATTCAAACGAAACCCTAAACCTGATTAAAAGCCCTAATGACTTTCAGGTGGCCGGAAATGACCTCCGGTCATCTTCTCCGGCCACTTATCCCCTGAGAAAACCCTATCTCACTCCCCAGGCTACGAAAATGAAATCTCTCTGGCCAGAAATGAAACCCACACATCACTGAATCAAAATCCCCAAACAAAAATCATTTTTCATTCATCAACAATGCAAATCGAAGCAAAACAAATTTAGGTCAGAAACTTTCAGACAACTCATACATACTCAATATTCCACCATTTTGAAAAGTAAACATATTAGAATCATCAGCACATCATAAGGATTCAATAAAGAACTTAAAAACAAGGTTCTGAGAAAAAAGTTCTTGAGCCATACCTGAGATGGAACCTCCTGGTTCTGGGCTTTCTGGGCTCTCCCTTGTTGCAAACCCACTCCTATGAACCTCCAGAAGATGATACGAAGCTTAGAAAGCTTTGAGGATGGCTGGTTTTGAAGTTCCAGCTCTGGTGTAGCAGAAATGGAGGTTTGTGTGTGTGATGTTTCTGGCTGTTTTGAGGGTTGATTCTTGTTCTATGGATGATATGTGATTTGTTGGTGAAAGAAAAATGGAAGTTTGATGGCTGGTTTGAGAGAATCGAAGAAGGGAAGGACTTTGCAAGTTTTGTGAATGCTGGTTGTGTATGAAGTCTGAGCCTATTTCCTTCTTGTTTTATGACCTTGGGGCAATCCATAAGTAATCCCAACAATTCAGGAGGGCAGACATGCACTGTGGGATTGGTATGGGGTGATTGGCCAAAAGGTCAAAGAATTGTGTACTATAGGTATGGGCCATGGCAGAGGATATTTCTGTGTTTGGATTTCCTCAGCTAGCTTCAAGGAAGGCCATTGGATGTTCTGATGTGATCTGAAATGGATGAAGGGTGAGATGTCACATGTTTTGCCTTTCTTGCAACTTGTTGCATTTTGGAATTTTGGTTATGAATACGTGACATCCCTTGGGAAATATGCAGAAAAATGCATCATATGATGTTGTTATGACACTTTGAGATTGATTAGAGATCAAACAAAACCATAAGAACCATTATTGCAAGATTTCCCTCTTTGTGACTTTTGTGATAAATGGCTTATGATACTTGGAATTCAAGGCATGAAAGTGAGAAATTCTTTGGGCAAATCTGAATTATGGACCATGAATGATGTTTATGTGATGGTTAGAAGTTGATTTGAAGTCACATTTGGTTTTGGCAAGTGTTTTTGCAAATTTCCTCTTTGGCACAAAAATGAAATTTAGTGATTTTGTCCAACTTTGCAAGGCCATAACTTTTGTTCTAAGATGATTTAGATCAAGTTCTTGTACTTTTTGAAAATGGGAGGATCCAATATACAACTTTCATGACCAAAGATTTTTCATTTGAAGCATTTTTGAATCAAAAAGAGGAGGTTGAAAAACTTTCCCAAAATGGCAAGTTTACATTACAAGTCACTTTCCCAAAATGGCAACTTTGCAAATGGCTTGAAATTCTTCAATTTTGTGAACTTCTAACATCTTCTAAGATCAAATAAAGATCATACACATTCCAAATGATGGAGAAACCCCTTTGGTTGGATGATTGGGGGCCTCAGATGCCCTGATTTTACACTGACTTGCTCAAGAAGTCACTTATTGATCAGATGCCTTTCCCATTGAATTTCTTCATGAAAATTGGTATGCATACTCCTCATATCATTTAGAGACCAATAGAAACAAGAATGACCAAAAACTTTGGAGTTATGGCCTCTGAAACCAAAACCCTAATTTTAGGTCATCTGTGCAGTTAAACCTGTCTCTGCTTCCATGCCTTTCTCAGTTCTTGTGATTCTTTGACTTCCTTGATCTTAGGAGGATATAATATGATGCTTGAACATACATGGACCCTCTTGAGATGATTGATGACCTTTGGAGTGGCTCAGATGGTACTTGGATTGCTCAGATCACAAACCCTAGATGCAGATGACTTAGGATCAATGCAGTGAAGCAAAAATGTAATATGAGATGATATGATTGAACTTATGCAAATGAAAAGATCATAAGCCATGGTGTGAACTTAGTGAGGGAAAATTTGGGGTGTTTACACCAGTCTTTGTAGGTAACCACCATCTTCTGCACAATTTTCTTGATATTCTTGTTAGCCGCTTCCACAGCGCCATTCATCTTTGGCCTGTAAGGAGAAGAGTTGTGGTGTTGGATTTTGAAGTCCCGGCACAGTTCTGCCATCATTTTATTGTTCAAGTTGGAACCATTATCAGTAATGATTCGCTCGGGCACTCCATACCGACAGATGATATCTCTCTTCAGGAATCTGGCTACCACTTGCCTTGTAACATTTGCATAAGAAGCTGCTTCGATCCACTTGGTAAAATAGTCAATGGCAACCAGGATGAATCTATGGCCATTTGAAGCAGTCGGTTCAATCTTTCCAATCATATCAATGCCCCACATGGCGAAGGGCCAGGGTGAAGACATCACATTCAAAGGATTGGGAGGTACATGCACTTTATCCGCATAAATCTGGCATTTATGGCATTTTCTGGCATAGGCACAACAGTCTGCATCCATTGTGATCCAGTAATAGCCTGATCTTAGCAACTTTTTAGCCATAGCATGCCCTCCAGCATGGGTACCAAAAGATCCTTTGTGCACCTCGTGCATTAGCAAGTCCGCTTCTGCCTCATCAACACATCTGAGAAGTACCATATCAAAGTTTCTCTTATATAGGGAACCATCAGCGTTCAGGAAGAAACTACCAGCCAGCCTTCTCAACGTCTTCTTATCATTGGATGATGTCCCAGGTGGGTATGTTTGATCCTCCAGGAAGCATTTGATATCATGGAACCAAGGCTTATCATCTTTGACAACATTTGCTGAAAATACATACGCTGGTCTGTCAAGTCTGGATACTGAAATCCGGGGCACAATGTTGGCAGCCTGAACTTTGATCATGGATGAAATGGTAGCCAGAGCATCTACAAACTGATTTTCATCTCGAGGGATATACTCAAGTTTGACTGTGGTGAAGAAAGTCAATAACCACCTTGTATAATCCCGATAAGGTATCAGATGATCTTGGTGGGTGTACCATTTGCCGTTGGTTTGATTAATTACCAGAGCTGAATCTCTGAACACAGTCAATGCCTTGATCCTGAGGTCAATGGCTTCCTCAAGACCCATAATACAAGCTTCGTATTCAACTTCGTTGTTAGTGCAGTTAAAGGTGAGGTTTGCCGAGAAAGGCATGTGAACTCCCTTAGGTGTAATGAGTACTGCACCAACACCACGACCATTCATATTAACAGCCCCATCAAACATCATAGTCCATTCTTCTTCCGGGTCAGGCCCTTCAGTGTGAACAGGCTCTTCATGATCTTTTGCTTTTATGAACATGATGTCTTCATCAGGGAAGTCAAATCTCATAGGCTGGTAATCATCAATGGGTTGCTCAGCAAGATAATCAGACAATACACTGCCTTTGATGGCTTTTTGAGATGTGTACTGAATGTCATATTCTGTGAGGATCATTTGCCATCATGCAACCCGTCCGGTAAGCGTTGGCTTCTCGAAAATGTACTTAACTGGGTCCATCTTTGAGATCAATAAAGTAGTGTTGGTCAACATATACTGTCTCAGTCGGCGAGCAGCCCACGCTAAAGCACAACAAGTTTTATCGAGCAGTGAATAACGTTGTTCACAGTCGGTAAACTTTTTGCTTAGGTAGTATATTGCATACTCTTTTCGACCAAACTCGTCATGCTGGCCCAGCACACACACCATTGACTCTTCTAATACTGTCAAGTACATGATTAGGGGTCTTCCTTCCACTGGAGGCATGAGGATTGGAGGCTCTTGTAAGTATTCCTTGATTTTGTCAAAAGCCCTCTGGCAGTCTTCGTTCCACCTGACCGTTTGTTCTTTTCTTAACAATTTGAACAGGGGCTCACATGTTGCAGTAAGATGAGATATGAACCTTGAAATGTAGTTCAATCTACCTAGGAACCCCCGAACTTCTTTTTCAGACTTCGGTGCAGGCATTTCTTGAATAGCTTTGACTTTATCAGGGTCAACTTCAATCCCTTTCTCACTTACAATAAATCCCAGCAGCTTACCGGATCGCACCCCGAATGTGCATTTGTTGGGGTTTAGCTTCAGTTGGTAC
Source organism: Lathyrus aphaca (assembly GCA_963966055.1). NCBI lineage: Eukaryota > Viridiplantae > Streptophyta > Magnoliopsida > Fabales > Fabaceae > Lathyrus > Lathyrus aphaca. Next base: position 367,300,259 of record OZ014524.1, read on the forward strand.
TTCCTCAGACGCTTGAATAGCTTCAACAGATTTACCAGGTGGTCTTCTTCTGTGAGGAATTTGGCAATCATGTCATCCACATAACATTCAATTTCTTTGTGGATCATGTCATGGAATAATGTTACCATAGCCCGTTGATAAGTGGCACCCGCATTCTTTAGTCCGAATGGCATCACCTTATAACAGAATGTGCCCCAGGGTGTGATGAAAGTTGTCTTCTCCATGTCTTCAGGTTACATTTTGATCTGATTATATCCTGAAAAACCATCCATGAAGGAGAACACCGAGAATTGAGTCGTATTATCAACCAATACATCAATGTGAGGTAATGGGAAGTCATCTTTTGGGCTGGCTCTGTTCAGGTCCCGGTAATCCACACACATTCTCACCTTGCCATCCTTCTTAGGCACAGGTACAATATTAGCAACCCACGGCGGGTAGCTAGTCACAGCAAGGAAACCGGCGTCCCACTGCTTTTGTACCTCTTCTTTTATCTTCATTGCCATATCTGGGCGAGTACGGTGCAACTTCTGTTTTACTGGTGGGCAGTCTTCTTTCAGAGGTAGCTTGTGCATGACAATGTCGGTGTCCAACCCTGGCATATCCTGATACGACCAAGCAAAAACATCCACATACTCCCGAAGCATGTCAATCAGTTGCTCTTTTACTGAATCTTGCAGGCAGGCCCCGATCTTAACTTCTTTCAAATCTTCTTCTGTACCAAGATTAACCGTCTCAACCTCCTCCTGATGAGGAGTGATAACCTTCTCCTCTTGTCTCAACAACCTGGCTAGCTCTTCGGGTAGCTCATAATCTTCTTCAACCCCTTCATCAGCTTGATTGATTGGATTGTCAAAGTCATACAAAGTCATAGCAGTGTTGTTGTCGGTGCAGTCTGGAGGGCACTGTCTGCAAGGGTTTAGATTTGTTCATTTTAGTGATCAGTTTTATCTTATTTAGAAAAAGTGAAAATGAAGTTTTTATTTTGAAAAACATTGCCATTTTATTTTTGTACAAAAAAGGAAAAAATGAAAAACAGTGAGCGAAAAAGAAAAGACTCATTTGCAAAAGATGTCCTGATATTCATTAATTGATCTTTGCACAAAATGGCCCGATTACAAAATGAGCCCTGACATCTTGGGCAAGATGTAGGACTTGATGCATGCTTTAAGGACAGGAAATAATAATTACTCTGCAGGAGTAACCCTTATAATTTCCTGGGAAGACCAGTTTGAGACATGGCTCCCCGGGGTCCTTGGACATATCCAGCTTTCCAGGTTGCGCTCGTCTTCTGACTCATCTTCCAAGCTATTCACAGCATCCGGGGTGAGCATCCCCCCGCTAACAAACTTGGGCTCCTTTGCAGCCTCTGATTGATCTTGTCTAATTGGTTTGTAACCCAACCCGAATCGGTCTTCTTTCTTCACCACGGACAGCAGCTTGCCCCAGCCTTGGGCGGTACCTTCCTCAACAACCTTTCGGGCTTGCTGATATGATGTGATGGAGGTCCCAAGTACAGCAGATGTTTCATTAATGTTAAGGGCCTCAAACCCTTGGCTCATGGTTTCATGGATCTCCCCATCCATTTCAATGTATTTGAAGGTGGCCAGCTGGCTAACAAAATTATCCTCCTCCCCACAAATAGTAATGACTTGGCCTTCCCACTTGAATTTTAACTTCTGGTGGAGGGTTGACGTCACGGCGCCAACGGCGTGTATCCATGGTCTACCCAATAAACAGCTGTAGGCAGGCTGTATATCCATCACAAAGAAGGTCGTTTTGAAAACCTGTGGGCCAATCATTATCGATAATTCTATCTCTCCCAGAACTGATCTTTTAGAACCATCAAAGGCTCTTACTACCAAGTTACTTGGGCGTAGTGCCAATCCGTCATACTCCAGCTTCACAAGGGCTTTCTTGGGTAGGACATTGAGTGATGACCCTGTGTCCACCAATACATGAGAAAGAACTGCACCCTTACACTCCAAGGTAATGTGCAGAGCCTTGTTGTGGTAGCGACCTTCCGTTGTCAAATCAGTGTTGGTGAACCCTAGTCCATTACTAGCATTGACATTTCCAACCACAGCCTCTAACTGATTAACGGTAATCTCCTCTGGCACATAAGTTGTGTGCAGGACCTTTAATAGTGCGTTCTGATGAGCCTCGGAGCACATTAGCAATGATAGTATGGAGATCTTGGAAGGTGTTTGGTGAAGCTGGTCTACCACCTTGTAATCACTTTTCTTTATGATTCTCATGAATTCATCAACCTCTTGATCAAAAGGAGTCTTCAAAGCTTCTCTAGCAACTGGTTCTTCTTGCACCATGCTCTTCCCTTTTGCCTTAGCAGCAGCTTCTGCTTCGGCGATAGGTCTTGGAATTTGCGAGGCAAAGAGACGTCCGCTTCTAGTGAAGCCTCCGCCTCCCCCCACAGTGTCTACCTGAGGTGAAGAAGTTGATGATTCCAAAGTGATTTTCTGCCCCTCGCAGTATAGATCTGAGCCATAATGCCAAGGGATGGCATTATTGCTTTCGTAAGGAACTGGCCCATGCACCGTGATGGTTACCGGACTGATAGCAGCTGTAGAGGGGACCACAATGGTGTGTGGATCATAGTATATGGTAACCAGTGCTCTGACAAGAGTAACATTTTGTTGGTTGTTGGTAGGAACATTTGCAGGGTCATAGTATATGGTAACTATTGAGATGCTTTCATCAATTTTTGTTGATGTTGTAGAAGGTACCGTCGAATGGATGGGTGTTGAAGTTGTAGTAGGAATGGTGACTGAACTTGCATCCGTTGAAGTGATTGATTGAGCAGTTGTTGGAGTTGTAATAGAATCTGTTGGAACAATGGTTGCTGACGTTGTAGGAATGTCTGTGATTGTTAATGAAGGAATTGTTGGATTTGTAGGCGCCGTTGTCGTAATCTGAAGGATACCATCCTTAATAAGACCATCTATACCGTTTCTCAGCCTTTCACACCCATTAACGGCAATGTTGAAATACCCACAACCGAGCTCACAACCAGGGAACATTTGGCATTCTAAAAGCTGGGCTTTGATTTCAACCAAAGCTGTTCGAATCTGTATAACACTGGTGATTAAGGTGGATAGTTTGCCTTCCTCAATAGCATTAATCCTAGGCCCGTTGTGACTAGGCATTAGATTCCTTGTGACATTCGGAGGAGGCGCAAAGTTGAGAGCTTTCGAGTCCACCAGATCCTGGACTTTCATCTGTAGGGCCCTGCATTTTTCAGTATTGTGCCACAGTGCGTTTGAGTGGAATGCACACCTGGCATTGGCATCATAGTTCTTTGGCATATTGGAAGGATCTGGTGGTGCCAACGTCCTTAACTCAACTAGGTTGAGCTTCAGGAGTTGTGGCAAGAGTGCAACATATGGCATGGGAATTGGGTCAATTACCCTGTTTGCTTGTGATGGTCTTTGCTGGAAAGGACGCTGTTGTTGGTTGTTGCTGTTGTTGTTGTAGGTTCTCTGTTGCGGATATTGAACTTGTTGTTGATATTGTGGTTGTTGTTGTTGAGGATATGCTGATTATTGAGGAATCGAAGCTGGAATGGTAACTGCTGCTACTGACCGGTGCACATATTGAGGCCTGCCCCTGCTTGTATGAATGGAATTTGTCTCACCGGCCCTTCGGGGTCCCACAAAAGGCTTCCTAGGATTGCTGGATGAACTTGCACCACTGTCAAAGATTTTGCCCATCTTCAGTAGACTTTCAATCCTTTCACCAGCTATGACCACATCAGCAAAACTAGTAGAGGAAAAAGCAGCCATCCTATCAATATATGTCCCTTGCAACGTGTTCATGAACATGTCAGACATTTCACTCTCTGACATGGGTGGTTGGACAGTAGCAGCAAGCTGTCTCCACCTTTGGGCATATTCCCTGAAGCTTTCTCTAGAAGATTGAGACATTCCTATTAGTAGGGTCCTGTTAGGAGCCATGTCCAGATTGTATTGATATTGACGGATGAAAGCCTCAGCCAAATCCTTCCAGCATCTTATGGTGGCTCTAGATAGGTGTGAATATCACTCCCTTGAAGCCCCAGTCAGGCTGTCCTCAAAGTAGAACATCCATAGCTTCTCATCCATAGTATAAGCTTTAAGTCTCCCCAGGAAAGACTGCAAATGAGTGCGAGGGCAGGAGGTATCATTGTACTTCTCAAAGCATGTGGGTTTGAATTTGTGGGGAATTCTTACCCCATCCACCAGTCCCATATCCATCACATCGAAGCCCAAAGAATTCTGAGACTCCAAAGATCTCAACTTTTCAGCAATTTTGTCCAATCTCCGGTCGTATACTTCGTCTCCAGCTCCCATAATAGTAAACTGCTCTTCCTGGGGATCCTCTTGCAAGATTCTCCCCCCAGCCGTATTACCTTGCACATTTCTCGGGATGTTAGCTTCTGGATCCAGATGAGGTCCAAATACTGGTGGATCAACACGAGGCTGGCCCCGTTCATTATTACTAGTTCCCCCTGTCCCAAGATGAGGTTCCTCAGGAGTTTGTCTTTCCACCAGCTCTCTTAACCTTTCTTGACTTTGGGCCAAGCCAGTCATCACAACCATGAATTGAGACATCTGATTTCTCATCTCCACTCTCTCATTAGCCATCTGATTTCTGACCTCAGTCAGATCCTGCTGTACTTGTTCCATTTGAATACCGGGAAGGTTGTTGCGAGTCGGGTATCGGTGCGCGCGGTTGACAGGGAACACTCGGCGACGAGCAATGTTTCCTGAGATCACAACAAAGTTAGAAACAAAAATCATACAACCTACAAAACAAGACAAAAGTTAGTATGCAATGCAGTATGCTTATTTGTTTTCCAAGGTATCCGGTTTGGTTCTTGGTTTTGACCTTTCCAGACCTCGAGGAAGATGTTTGATGTTGCTGAGAGAAAACCCAAAATGAAAACAAACTGAAATGTATTACAAATGGTGAACAATACATAGTCTGTTTTACAACACATGCCCGTGGAGGGTCAAAATACAACAAAAGGAAAAGTACATCAAATGGAAATAACAACAAACAAAGAATCAGACATCCAGTCTGAATTCATCCTCTCTGACCTCTTTCAGGAGTGCCTCTATCACTGGACCAGCTGGGTGCTCTATAACGGTCCTAATGAGGAGGTTCTTGGTGGCAATGGCAGTGGTCAGCTTCTTGTGCCTGTCCTGGTCCTTTTATCTTTTCAATCCTGCCCTGAGCTTCAACTCTGAAATCTCCTTCTGGGCTGCCAGCAAAGCTTCCTGCTGCTTCTTTTCACTAGCCTCTAGCTGTTCAATCTTAGCTTGAGTTCTCTGATCTTCTTGTGTATGGGCTTCAGTTATTCTGACCCACCTAGCCTGACTCTCTTGCAGATAGAGCTCAGTCCTAGCCTTCTGAAACTTGGCTTCTTTACAGGCATTCTTCAATACTTGGCTTCTTTCCTGATGCAACCCTTCACTCCTATCAGAGGTACATTTGGGTACTGTCCCTAGCTGGTGATAATGTCTTTGCCCTTGGTGCTCTGGGTGCACCATCTTATATCATCTGAAGTCAAGGAAATGAGCCTTTTATCCCAATTCTTCTGTTGGTGAGGATTCAGGAAGGTATCTGACTTAGGTAGGTGTCTGAGTAGCCAGGTGTAGAACAAAGGAGCACAACATCTTACCAACTTCCCCCTTTGTTTCTCATTCCTCTGATGGATGGAATAATAAAAATCTCCCAGCAATGTAGGTACTGGGTTCTTCAGAAGAAACAGATGGATGGCATTCTTGCTGACAAATATGGGCTCATCTGCAAACAGTATAGCCCCATATATGCTGAGGGCTAACAGTGCACAGACTGCCCTCCATTCTCCTAATGAAGCTTTCAGGATGGCCTGAGAAATCAAAAAGTCCAAGTGCAAACCAGGGAAACCAACCTTTGTTGTCATACTTTGCTCAATCAAGGCAGGCTCCAAGTACAATGCCTTTGTTATCTCTTCATTCCTGGAAAAGTCATTTCTGGGTTGAAGGGGATTCCACCACTGATAGGTACTCCAATCAATGAAGAGAAATCTTCCAGCAGAGGCCCTATCTGGAAGTTTGGAAAGGTGAAACATCTCAATGGAGGATCATAAAATTGCAAGCAGGTGTGGATCATGCTTCTCTGAGAAAGATCAAGGTCCATAACCATATCCAGGATACCTCCATAGTGTTCCCTAAACAATGAGATGTGGTCAGGTGTGATAAGTGACTGGACCTGCCTGATACCAGTCAACACAGGTTCAAAGAAATGGTAGGATATGTTGCTCTTCATAGGAGTAGTCATGAATGCTGCTGAAGAAGATGAAGATAGGTGCTGATGAAGATTACAAACTGATGCTGATGATGAAGATAGCTGAAGCAGATAACTGATGAAGCAGAGGTCTATGCAGAAGTAGGGGTCAAAACCAAACTAGATATAATGTGGATACCCTGAAAAACAAATAAACAAATGTTAAATGATGCAATGATGATATATGCAAATGATATGCAAGGGTTTGTGGTCAAGCTGGATCTGATATCTGCCTGATATAGGTCCATGTATGTTCAAAAAGGTCCAGATGAAGGCTTGGAAATCCAGTAACCAAGGTGGGGGACTCAAATAAAGAGTCACATATCCAGGGTTTAATCACAAGAACTGTCCAAAGTGGAGTATTCTTAAACAAAACCAAAACAGGGTATGCTGTGGCCAAGGGTACCTGCAAATCTGTAAACAGCCCAACCCCCTCACATGTAATTGTTCTAGAACAAGGATCCTCAGACTTGGATCAGTTATGAGAAGTGTAAACACTTCTAACCCGGAGGTACAGTGCTTGCAATAACCATAAAAGATCCTCCTCTAATTCACCTTAGTTTCTGAAGGTCATAATAAAGGTCATCCAGACTTAGAAGGCTTCCCTGATAGCCCTAGCACTACAGGAAATCTGTAGCACAGAGTTCTAAAGAAGAAACCCACATCTGAACCGTGTTTCATATTCCCGCACCAGACCGAAATGGAATGGGAAAGAACATGAACCACTCTAGCCTAGGTGTCACTCAGGTCCCAAGTATAGGACCTCAAACTCTCAATGGAACCCCACCCACCAAAACAGAAGCCAGATCTAGCAATGATAATGACAGTATGAAATATGAAAAACTGTAAAGGAAAGCAATAAATAAAGCTGTACATAAAGCAGTAAATAAAGCAAATAATTGAACACAATTAGCACATAACACCCCAGTAAACACAAATCAAACAAGCGCTAGGAGGAACCCGCAAAAAGAACCAGAAGCCCTGGTTGCAGTATAAGGCTCCCCAGCAGAGTCGCCAAGCTGTCACTCCCACCAAATGACACCCGGTCAGAAGGGGTACAGACGCGAACGGTCGGCGAAAGAAGGGGAATGAAAAGAAAAGAGTCGCCAGCTAGGCATTTTTATCCCGAAGGAAAGGTAATGCTGCATAGACCTAAGAAAAGATATGGATAAGACGGTTGCGAACCAGAGAAACTGAGAAAGGGGGTTGGTTACAACCTGGGAAGGTATTAGCACCCAGATTGTCCACCGTACTCGACGGGATCCATGCTTGAAAGTTTGTGTTTTAAAGGGGTAGTGTCAGTGCAATTTGTGTATCAAAGCTGGAAAGAATGCAAGTGTTAGTGTAAAAGGAATGTGAAGTGAGATGAAAGAGTGTCAGTGTAAGAACAGGGTGAAAAGCTCAAGACTATGAGGCTCAAAGAATAGTGCTGGAAGGAGGGGGAATATACAGAAACTTTTGTTCGATAACTGTTAAGTTATGCCTACGTATCCTCTCGTGCAATGAGGAAGTCAGACACCGTAGTTCGACTCAAAGAGACTGAAAGATAAATTGACTGGTGAACTGCTTACTTGTCTATGCTCAAGTGTATGACCTGTCTGGCTCAGGTGCTAACTGTCTTGCATTAGACTGAAGAAGCAAGTTCTCGGTTGTGAGTGAATGAGTTAAGAAAAGAATCCCGGAGGAGACGATTATTGTTTGTTTTTGGTGTTTTCAATCTTTTATTGCTTTTGAAGTTTGTCATAAGAAAATGAGCTTAAGCCTAAACCAAGGGTTAGTAGACTCATCACATCCTCCCTCTGATTAGGGGTAATGAGAATACCTTAAGTATGAAGTAAGCACCTCACACTTAATCACCATGATATAGGATTAAGATCATTAACCTACTTATGATTATTTAAATGTTTTTGTTGTTTTTGTTCAGTGTTAAGTAATGAGTTTAAGCCATAATCAAGGATTTAATGGACTCATTACACCATCCTAATATAAGGATAACAGATGAGAACATTTAAGCTGAGAAAGGCTCCTCAACTTAATCCATGATTAGGGATTAACCTCATGACAAAAAAAACCTTTATTAAAGTGGATTTCAGTTAATGGTAAGATTAAGAAGTGGGTTTTATGATTTACAAGACAACTTGAGGGGGACTTGTCCATTAGCACTAGGTTTAGTCCTTCTTAACCACTTAAGGAAGAATTAGAACCCTAATGCAAGGCCCAAGTTACAAGCTTGATTTCTTAGTGATTATTAGGTGAATTGATTAAAGGATTTAAACACATTAAGGGTTTAACACTTAGGATTAAAGTTATACACTCCATCCTAATAGGAGGATACAGGCATAACCTTAATCACAAAGCCTTAAAACCTTTAAGGTTTAGTCCTTGATTAAGAGATGAGAAGAGAAGACTCAAAGATGACACAAAGGTAAAACTAATGGGGGGACTAATCAAAACCTAATTATGATCATGCTTGGATGTTCCCAGGGTTTATGAGGACTGCAAAAGATCTTCAGAGAAGCCACCAGGAAAGAAGCAAATGAAAGGGGGAAGAAGCAGAGAGAAGAAAGACAACTTGCTTCACTTAAGAAGACAAGTTGCTTGAAGAAAGAAAGTGAGGAGAGAACATGAGTGAACAAGCTCACTCTAATCCACAAATAAAATGCAGAAATGAATGCATAAGAGATAGGAGAAAAGATTATGAGAAGTGAAGGCAAATTCACTTCTCAAGTACTTACCACCTGAAAAGTTAGCCAAAGAAATGAAAATGAAGTGGGAATGAGATGAAATGCAATGATACAAACCAAAACCGGAGGCATAAACATGATGTTAATGATGCTAAGAGATGATGCAAACACATGTCAAGAGTTGTGGATGATCATACAAGGATGAGGATGCATATGGAGCATGCTTTGAACCATGAAAGTTCATGAAAGTTTATGAAATGAAATGAATGCATAACATGGAAAATGAAAGATGCAATGATCAAACATGATTCTAATATGTCCTAAGATCTCTTATATGTCATGTTGATGCACAAAATGTCATGGCAAGTTCATGTATGCAAACATATGAGAGATAAATGAAAATGAAGGCAAAAATTAGGGTTTATGCACAAGATACAAAGAAAAATTCATAATCAGAAGCAAATGACAAGATTAAAAATTGAAAATGGGATCAAAGGAACCCTAACCCTATATAAGTTCACTGCCTAAAGGGGGAGATCTAAATCTTAACCTAATGGAAGTTATGATTTTCTCAAGTTGGCTAGGGTTTCAAGGAACTTCAAAAGGAAAAATGCAAAACAAATTGAAAATGAAAAATAAATTCATGCCAATTTTACCCTAGAAACTAAATGATAGGAAGAATGCAATTCAAAAAGAACCAACATCAAACTCTTCATGGTTAGGCAGAATGAATTTTTCTAAGTTAAGACCAAAATATTGCCTTTTAAGAACTTTAATTCCAAAGAAAAAAGTCAAAATATGTCAAGAACCAAAAAGAAATTTGTTTGAAGAGTTTGATAATGTTTCTAAATGTATCAAAATGTAATGTGAATTTTTTTGTGATTTTTAGAAACCTAAATGCTATTTTAATTAATTAATTCTCATTAACTAATTAAAATAAACATTTAAATATTTTTAAAATACGAAAATTATGCAAAAAATAAAAATAAAATTATTTTCAGAAAGAGAAAAATATTTTAAGGTATGATGCAAAAAATGGGATTTTTTAGAAGTGATTTGCTATTTTAAATAAAATGGGCAAAACAAATGAATTAAAAAAAATAAAATTGAAATAAAGGAGAAGTAATCAGATCCAAGAGCCAAGATTCAAAGCTGAGACGCGGGAGTTGACTAGCGCGTGAATGGACGGTCTAAGTTCAAACTGGCAGATTTAAAATTAAACCATAATTAATTAAGTTAATTAAGTGGATTAGGGTTAAGTGGGATGATCTGAACCATTGGACACGCGCGGGAAACAAAATCGTACGCTCTAAAATCAAACTAAACCCTAAACCTGATTAAAACATTAATTACTTTCAGACGACCGGAACAGTGGTTCCGGTTGTCTTCTCCGACGAGGCCAAATCACTAACTCTCTCTACAAGCTACCCCACCCCAAATTAACTGTCCAAAAATGATCCCCTACTCAAAACGAACTCAAACACCATCCAAACATAATTTATAACAAGCATACATGGAGAATCGAAGAAAAACAGAAAACTGGGAAAAGTTTCAGAGAGTCATAACATGTTCATTTCTCAACTATTTTTAAAAATAAAAAGAGCAGCATGATCAGTGAAGCATGGAGAACAACTCTATAACAAGAAATACAAGTTCTGGAAAAATTGTTCTTGGTGATACCTGAACTGGAGCTTTCACTTTTGGAGCTTTCTGGCCAGTTCCTTGCTTCCAATCACCTCCAATGATCTTCCTCAAGAGTTTGCAGTGCTTGGTTGGAGTTTATATAGCCTCTATGGGAAGTTTGTTGAAGCTCAGTTCAAAGGAAGTGAAAAATCGTATTTCTGTTTGGGGTGGTTTCAGGCTGCTTTGATGGGTGAGTAATGATCAGTGAAGCATTTTGAGATGAATGGTGGAAGAAGTTTTGAGAATCAATGACTGAGTTATGGGATTCGATAGAAAATGCAAAAGATGGAGTTTTTGTGGTTGTTGTCTTGTGGGAGAGCTCAGGTTATGTTCTTATGTCAAATGGCTTGTGTTTGGTCCATGTATCAAGATGTGATAGGCCTGTGGAGTTGGTGTGGGCTATGCTGATTGGTATGGCTTGTTTTGCAAAAAGTCAAGGCTATGTGTCCTTTGAGGTATGGGCTGTTTCAGGCCTAGGACAAAGGCATGTCTGCTGCAGCTTGATTCAAGGATGACCATGGAAATGAGATTGAGGCAAATCAGCAAGTGGATTGAAGTCTATGGTTTTTTTTTTGCAATTTCCATTAAGTTTGGCCCTTTCTTGATTTCTTCATGCACAAGTCATGAAACTTTGGGCATTGTGCTATGATGTTATGATGTGTAGAAGTCCATTTGAAGTCATAAAATAGCTTGGCATGAGGTTTTGCAAAAATCCCTCTTTGGCACAAAAGTGAAAATTAAGTGATTTTGTCCAACTTTGCAAGGCCATAACTTTTGTTCTAAAATGAATTAGAATGAGTTCTTGTACTTTTTGAAAATCGGAGGATCCAATCTACAACTTTCATGACCAAAGATTTTTCATTTGAAGCATTTTTGAATCAAAAAGAGGAGGTTGAAAAACTTTCCCAAAATGGCAAGTTTACATTACAAGTCACTTTCCCAAAATGGCAACTTTGCAAATGGATTGAAATTCTTAAATTTTGTGAACTTCTAACATCTTATAAGATCAAATAAAGATCATACACATTCAAAATGATGGAGAAACCCCTTTGGTTGGATGATTGGGGGCCTTAGATGCCCTGATTTTGCACTGACTTGCTCAAGAAGTCATCTATTGATCAGATGCCTTCCCCATTGAATTTCTTCCTGAATATTGGTATGCATGATCCTCATATCATATAGAGACCCATAGAAACAAGAATGACCAAAAAATTTGGAGTTATGGCCTCTGAAACCAAAATCCTAATTTTAGGTCATCTGTGCAGTTAAGCTTGGCTCTGCTTCCATGCCTTCCTCAGTTCTTGTGATTTTTGACTTTCTTGATCATGGGAGGATGTAATATGATGATTGAACATACATGGGCCCTTTTGAAATTATTGAATCCCTTTGGAGTTGCTCAAATAGCTCAGGGATTGCTCAGGTCACAAACCATAGATGCAGATGACTTTGAATCAATACAATGAAGCAAAAATGTAGTATGAGATGGTATGATTGAGCCTATGCAAATGAAAAGAATCACAAGCCATGGTGAAATGAGTGAGGGCAAATTTGGGGTGTTTACATTTTCATAATTGCATATTTGTTCTAATGATGTGTTGTGATTATTCTTCCCATAGATAATTTATTCTTAGTCTTTGATTGATTAATCATAATATGTTACATTTCCCCCTAGGATCCATGTTCATTCAAAGTGGTCCTTGACCACTTAAGTGAATTAGATCCTCTTTCTTGTTTTGCCAATCATTTTCAAGTCAGACTTTGAGATGTCACGCAAGACGGAAACACTGTACAAAGAACAATACCAAGAGGATTCTTCTCAAAATTGGTTAATCGTAGTTCACACTATATGCCACGAGCCTTAAGCGATAGGGAAGGAGTGGGCTGGAGAAATCCTACCCCATTTTGAGTACTTTGAGGTATGGAGCAAATGACCCAGTGCCCAAGTATCCCCTTTATCCATAGACTTTAGTACACGTCTGAACGACGATCGACAAGGTCTCCTCTACACAACATTATAGTGATCAACATAAACCAAACTCAAGCTCAAGTTTGCAATCATCAACATCTTGGATCGTTTCAATTTCAATTCTTTGGATCAATGTATTTCCATTACCCTTTGGAGTTCATACCCAAGCAATCTCCTTTTTGTCCCTTGGAGTTCACCATGCATGGCCACCTCATGGTGAACACCGTGTGGTCTCCAGTAGTGTAAACTACCTCCTTTTTCTCCCTTTTTCATTTATTTTAGCTATGTTTCCTTGCAAACGCTCCGAAATCACTAAATTCCTGAAAATAAACGAAATAAAAAAATAACAAAGTGAATACTAGTAAAAATGACTCTAAAACATGCACAAATCAGGTAAAATAAACAATGTAATTCCATGTCATCACTTCCCCTCATTTTTCCATCAACTTCAACCCCACATTAGAATCTAAACATAAAAGATCATCGCATGACTTAATATGCTTTACATCCTCCCCAATCTTCAAATCTACTAAGCCAAAGATTTCCTTATTTCACCACCGCAAATCGTCTTTGATTAATTTAAGTTTTTCCTTGATCACAAAGGAGAACGACCCATTCACAACAAAAAGTTTCCATTATGTATCCACGAACTTTACAAAATTTGGGTGCTCCAACCCACAATTTAATGTCCTAAAGGGCTTTGGACCTTAATTGATAAAGTTACAATTAAGATATACCAGATTTTGATCTAAAATGTCCTTCGGTCCAATTTCTTGGCTTACTGCAAACCAAAGATCCACCAAACCTTCAGATGACAAAATTATACCATTCATACTATGGAATATTGGAACAAACCCTAGTACAAATAGCATATCGTCGAAGACCGCTCACATGTTGTTGTTTGGTTGGGCCATGTGTTATGGATCCAATTATTTAAGTTAGCTTGTATCCTAAGTTAGTTTGTAATGGGTAATTGGTTAAAAAGCCCATTAGGTTAGTATGTTAGTTTTCTTGTAAATAACATACTAGTCTCTCATCTTTTAAAATAAGGGAAAATAGGAAGATAAAACCCTAATTCTAAAGTGAGAGAGGTTATTTTTTATTTTGTATACTTGTAATATTATTTGAAGAGAAAGGAAAGAATAGCAATTTATAACCAATCCTTGTTGTTATCCTTTGTTACCCTAACCCTTGTGGGTTTCTTGACTAATCAAGGAACCACTTATACTTTGTTTCTAAGGTATCTGATTCACAACAAATTGGTGCGGTGAGCATGGAGAAGATGCCTTCAACAAAGTATGAGATTGAAAAGTTCATCGGTGTGAACGAATTTAGTATATGGCGCTTGAAGATGAAAGCCCTACTTGTTCAGCAGGGTTTCTTGGAAGCATTAAATGGAGAAACGACCATGAATGTTGCGTTAACAGCAGATGAAAAGATGGACATGATTGAAAAATTACACAACATAATATTGTTAAGCCTTAGTGATAAGGTTCTTCGACAGGTATCTGAAGGTGGAAATCACAAGAAATGGGGGTTTGAATTAAAGTTTTCAAAAATTATTGCAAACAACAAGTTGATTTATCCTGGTTCATTTGAACTCAAACTACATCCAGTCCACCCGCCAAGGTGATTTCGCCTCTCTCAATCGAGGTCTTAATCCATTAATCAAGAATGATTACAAACACTAAGACCTACTGTCAAAGTCTTATTGAGTCTACTGATTACACTTAGTCACTCAAGGAATATCATGATGATTAAGAATAAAATGTGACAAGAAGTTCTTCTAGAAAGCGATTATCACTATTGTGATTGTTTTTACAATTGAGAGACAAAGATTATGAATTTTGATTTGACTTGAATGTTTCGCGCGAGAGAGAAGTGTCACAAAATTCTTCAATTGACTCCTATAAATAGACTTATCAATTTGATCTATTGGAGATAACCTATGTTATTTTTGTATGTTGATAATTGTCATTAAAAGCTTCCAAAAATAGAGATCTTGTCTAGAGCCGTTATTTTCTGGATCTTTAATAAATGTGCTGATTTTGAGAATCAGAACTTGCATTAATCCATATATCAGAATATGTTTTCTTCGCAACTGAACTTGGCGTTTTTTATGACTAAGATGTTCTAGAGTTTTTTACCAGATTTCTCGTAGTAGTATTATTGCTCTAGTGTAGAAGATATTTGACTCATAATTTCTTTCTCTTTACAAGAACTTCTAATCCTGCACATAGAGAAAATAATATTTTTAGGTAGCATATTTTTTTCTTAAAATATTTGTTATCATCAAAACTTATTAGAGAGGTAGAGTAAAAAATATTGTTCTAACAATCTCCCCCTTTTTGATGATGAAAAAACATCATATTTTGAGAAAATTAATTTAAGAACAAAAGGTAATAGAAAACCCCCTTTGAGATGCTTTGAATTAATCCTTCAGAATTTTCTATGAGAAGTTCTTATAGTAGAAGCTCCCACCGAGTTAAAGACTTATCATGTTCTTAAACATCAATAAAATTTAACAGAGTTTTAAAATGTTTGAGGCTTAGTCTTGGTGAGCTGTTATGAATCAAAATATTTTATGTTCTCCCCCTTTTTGTAATTATTCAAAAAGTAAAATAACCAGAAAAAGAGATAAAAAAGAAATAGGCAAAACAACAAGAATTTCATTAATCAGATTAAGCATATCAACACATAAGTAGAAGAAAGACAACAACATAACAAAACAGAAAAACATAAGAAAATCTAAGGTTGGGGAGGAAGTCTTGTGAACAACGCCTCCAGCAAATTCTTGATCTGAGAGGTAAACTCCACCTGTTGTCCAATCATGTTCTTGAGTTTTGTGTTTGTCTCATCTTGCTTATCCAATCTGATTTTCACAACTTCAGTTTCTTTCCTCAGTTTTTCCAGAGTTTTCAAAACCAGAGAAGATGGAGGAGTCTCTTCAACAGAAGTAGCCACTTGATCAGAACTTGGTGCAGGAGATGTAGAAGGTGACTCAGCAATAGATTTCCCTTTGTCTTCAGAAGGTGCAACTATGATCTGAAGTTCAGAAGATGAATCTTTTGGTTCTGGTTCTGTCCAAGGTTTAGTGTTCAAAAAATGAAGAGTCTTCTTCTCCCAGCAGCTAAAAACTTATTCCTTAAAAGTTGACAGTTTCTCGCAGAAGTTTTGCTGAGCAATATTGTAGAAGATATCTTTCAGCTTCTTGGACTCAGAGTTGAACCATTTTCGTAATTTTGTCCAAAGGTGATCAGAAGCTGCAGGGTCAAGATTTTATGCACAAGCATTCTTCAAGTCGTTTATCCAGTTTTTCATATCAACTTCAAAAGCCAGTAACAAGACACCAACATCTGATTTGGTTATTTTTTGTTTGGGTTTAGGGATAGCGATTTTCTTAGAAGAAGAGGCTAGTTTCTATAGGGCTTCAATGTCAATTACAGTTTTGAGTGGATCTTCTGGTTCGTTGGTGGGAGTTGGAATATCTGGAATGGTGATGATGGTGGTAGTCTATGGAGGAGTGGATTCATAAGAAGATAGTGATTCTTATGGTAGTGTACGAATGTCAAAAACAAGCCTAGGGAAAGATGAATTTAGAGGGTAGTTAATGCCAGGAAATTTTTGAGTGGTGGTAGGTGGTGGTGAGTTAGAAGTGTTGGATTAAGAGGTTGTAATGTAAGGTGGAAATTGATCAATGTCAGAAAGAACTTATTGAAGTTCTGAGTGAGTTTAAACAAAATAAGTGGTGTTGAGGCCAAAGGGAGGAGTTGGGTCAATGGGCATATCAAAATCATCTAGAGTTTGTGGTGAATGATGTTCATAAGGTCTTGGTGAAGATGAAGGTTTTCAGGTTGAGAAATTTCAAGTGGAATGGATTTTGTTTGGATGGTTTCGAGTTGAATGATTTCAGGTTGGATGGTTGCAGGTTGTGGAATTTCAGATGGTTGTGGGATTTCTGGTTAAGGAATATTAGAGGTTGGCATTTTAGAATATGGGGCTTCGGAAGTGACGAGGTTTGAGGAAACTGGAAGATCAGAAGGAGGGATATCAGAAGGAAGGGTTTCTGGTGGAAGTTCATATGTTAATTTTGTCACTTACTCAATAATATAAACAAAAGCTGAAGTGGTACCTTTATTTTTTAAACCTTTGATGTCTTCTGAGAAGTTCCCTCAGAAGATTTCCTTTTCTTGGATTTCTTCAAAGCAAATTCTAGAGCAGGTATGTGTAGTTCTTCTGGATTAAACCTCGGATCAATTCCATCATGTTTATAAGATTCCAGATATCTGACAACAATTTCTGGATGAGTATCATCAGAAAATAGAGGAAAATCCTTCAGAGGAATCTTCCTGGTATTGATTACTTCCTTTGAATGCAGAGTGGGGTCCATTTTTATTGTATCTATGAACTTCACCTTCTTGATATTCTTTGCGTTGAGTGGTTTTCCAGCAATAGCTTCCAGATCATCTACGTTCTGAGCTTCAATCAGATGTTCACCAGCTTATTTTCTGTCAGAATATCTGATATTAGCCTTCCCAGTGGAATCCAGTCTCTTTTGGTTTTCTCATCCTCTCTTGTTTCTTTTACATTGTTCTTCATATGGTTGAACAGACTGTGAGCAAGGTTGATCTTCTTATTTGTTGAAATGAAGTAAAGAAGAAATTGTTGATCCAGGTTGATGTAATTTGGAGAGCTGGTTGGTTTTCTGTGGCTTATGCATCCCATAATTATCTTAGCCCAAATTCTCTGACGATCCTTAAGATCTTTAATCTTGTTAGAGTGTTTCCCAGTAGTAAAGATTTCTCTAGAAACAAGAGTTAGGTCAGAAATTTTGTGCATATCACTGCATTTTATCCCATTTCCATCAGATTTAATCAGCTTTGCAATAAGATCTTCAATGATGATGATCTTCTTCCCCATAACATAAGAAGTGACTTGATTGTTAGAAGCTGAAGCAAAAATCCAGAATTCCTTAACAAATTTAGGAAAGATTGGATCCATCAAACGATCAAAATATTTTTCAAAATCAACGAATAATTTACAGAGAACTTCTAGTTTGTCAACAGGAGTAAGTACAATTATGACTGGAGTGACATGAATGTCTTCTGAAGCTTGAGTTGCAGTAGCTTGTTAAGAAGATGAAGATGATTGAAATTTCCTTGAGGATGAGGCCATTGTTCACAAGAATGTGTTTGAAAACAAATGCAGAGAGCAAGAGAAATAAGCAACAAAAGAGTGAGACTGAATGTGAGAGGTAAAAAGTGTTTGTGAGGTGAATGTGATTACATATATATACTATTCGTAACGGTAATAAAACATGTAATAACACAATTAGTGAAAAAAATTAATAATAAAACATGATGATTAACAAAGTTTAATGAATTCTGACACGAGGGAAGGCGTAAATATTTTTGGAACAGTTAACAACGTGACTGTAGCACCCCAAAATTTGCCCTCTCATTTTCATAGCATCTAACATATCAGTTGCTTACATAACATTGCATTCACGTGCATAGAAAAATGAAGCATAGCCTAGAGCATGACAATTGATTTCACTTTAGGTGTGGTTGTTCATTTCGCGATTCGATTCAGATGGACGTTTGACTTATTCTTGGTCAAACTATCAAGAGATTGCTATAATTTCAAGCTTCATGCTTCAGTGGCTATTTCTCAGACAGTGTGTATTCAAAGTTCAAGTGGTTATGCTGAATTCATCATATTATCAAGTTGTGATTCATAAGAGGTTTCAAGCCAGATCATTTGGGTTGAGTGTTCATCAGTTCATTAGTGATTCGCCTGTGGATATATTTTCCTTAGCATGAATTCAGATAATCAGAGAAAGTTTCAGATGATTCATATGGTCGTGTCTTAATTAGCAGATTATTCAGCGATTCATGGTTGGCTTTAATCAAGTGGCTTGTGAAAGAAATTCAAATTTGGTTATGGGCTTAAATAAAAAGAAACCATCGCTTCGTCCATTATTCGAACCATACATTTATTTTTAGTTATCATTTTTCTTACTATCCATTATCCAATTATTTTCTATCCATTTCTATTTTTACACCTATTTCATATCCATTATTCATCTTCGATTAAACCATTTCTTTTTTTATATATATAATTATTCCCGATTATTCCATTCCCTTTTATTTTTCTTTTCTTTTTTAATTTCCACTATCAGTTTCTAAACCATTTTACCATTCTTAGGCCCATTTTATATCCCATAATTATTATAGAAAAAGAATAAAGAATGCCATCCAGGAGCTTTTTCACACGTGACTTTTTTTCAGATGTTGGCCATTTACACTCACCACTTACCACTCCAACTGCATGTGAAATTCATACGTCTTTACGAAACGCACTAGCACAACAAGAATTTCGTGAATACACACGCACAATATGCACACAAGACTCAGCATCAAAACGCAGAGGCGTATGAAGTAAAACGGAGAACAAAAATATAGAAGAAAAAAAGTAAGAATTGAAGGAGGGAATAAAAGTGTTTGTTACGAAAAATATGAATTCATTCTTCCATCACAGAAAAAACGGTGTTGATTGCACCATCTTCATCACCATAACAAAAATCAGATTCTCCTCTTCTTCATCTCAACAAACCAAAACTATCCTTCATCATATTCATCTTCAACTCACCCAAACACAACTGTGAATTCATCAATCACTCTTTCAACCTCCAATATTTCTCTCTGTCTTCATAAATCCTTGAATCGAATTTGTCATAAAAGCTTCATCAGTCACAAATAGAAAAAACCGAAAACATATCTCATCATCTTCTTCAACTGAAAAAAAAACAAAAAGTGAATTCCATCTTCTTGATCAGAATCATAACAAGAACATATCAGTTTTCATTGATAATCATAGAAAAATTCAAGCACCTTCTTCATCTTGAAGCCATAACCGAATATCCATCTTCATTCTCCTTCATCGGATGGAGCAGAATCGAACGTCATCATTCGTTTCCAAACCGAACGGAACCAGTTTCGTAACTCTTCACTAATCTCACCAAGACAAACCTGCCTTGCCGTAGACTTCACCAAAACCACACTGATATCATCATCACCCCTTGGTAATTCACAACAACAGAGCGGAAGGAGAATTGGAACCGAGTCAAAGGAGGTACGCACCGCAGTTTGTTCGTCGCTCATAGGTGCCCATTTTTGAACACTTTAGACTTAATTGTTGTTTTGTGTTGTGTCGAGTTTTGTTGCTCTTGCTTCGGAGTGTTTGATCCGGTGAGTTGAGTGAGTTTTAGTGTTTTTTTACTACGGATTCAGAAAGAGGAAGGAAAGCTAGTGAGGTTTGTGTGGTGGTTTGGTGGTCGGAGAGGGTTAGCCGGCGAGGTTGAGGTTTCCGGCTGCGGTGTCGTTAGGGGAGATTGAAGAAGAGGATCATTGCAACATTTTTTTTAAAGAAGAGTGTAGTGAGTTTTTTATTACGTTCTTGTTGCTGGTGTTTAAAAGAGATTTTGTTATTTTTATTTGTGATAAAGTGTAATAAAATGTATTAAAGAAGATGATGTTTCAGGATAAGGATTGGAGATTCTCTTTGTTGTCTGTCCATACAGGTGGTGACACTTGTCACCGTCTGGTAGGATCCCTCTGCTTCACTTCCACATGTGTGTATACACCTTATTACCTTGTTCCCTCGCTCCCTCAGCCATTAGATGTGATTACCATCATAAGTCCACAGATCGTACGTCCCTGCTTCAGTCAACCGCTGACCGCACTCCATATCATGTTCCCACACATTTCCTACGTGTTGGGCTTAGGATGCCATCACTATCAGCACCCTTCCCCCTTAGGCCCATCTTTTTTTAACTACCTTATTACTATGGGTGCACCCTTTTTCCTAATTGCTTTGTTTTTACTTCTTTTTTCACTTAGTTTCAATTTTTTATTCTTAAAAATATAAAAACACATTAGAAAATTCCCTAAAAATTTATTTTAGCATCTTAACTTATTTTAGAAATTTTCCATGTTTTTATTTTTTGATTTTATTAATTTCTCATTTTTATTTCGAATTTTCATTTTTTTTTCTTTTTCGTTTGATTTCTACCTTAACATCTTAACTTGTAGATTTTATTTCTTCCACTTCAAGTAACATTTTGACACCATTCTTTTTGCATCATTTTAAAGACTCGGAAAAGAACATAAAGATATTTTTTGTCATATTTTTAAATTCATTTTATTCCTAGTTTGTAAGTCATGTTTGTGCGAGTTCGGTATGTGTTCTTAAGCGACTTTGTGCGGCCATTTAATGGAGTTTGATTGTGAATTTTTGTGAGCCATTTTGATACATTGTTTGCTTCTGGTTATTGACTTTGGAGACCAAATTTCATAATTTTCTCATGATCATTTCTATTTGTTTGGTGCCTTGCTTCTAACATAGTTGGAGGAAGTCATTGATGCCATCCTATTAGGTTTTCTTGGTAGTTGTTTTAGGTCACCTATAGGGTTTAGGTTCTGACTTTGTTGAGTGTGGTAGGTTTGTGACCTTCGTCTTTGGATTGTGTATTGTTTAAATCTTATTATTTTCACCTTATGCTTATGTGGTTCACTAACCTTTGTTTTGTAGGGGTTTTTGGTAAGTCATGTGTGTGGGCGGGTATCCCATATACAACCTCTTCCTTCATCTATTTCTACTTTCAAGTTGTGATTGCCTTAGCCTTATGCTTTGCTTGTCTAACTTCATCACTTCCCTCTTAGAAGAAACTTAACTTCTTTAGAGAAGTAAGTTGTCTTCTAACGTCTTCTTCTCCTCTTCTTCTTCTTTCTTTTATTTCCTCCTCCTTCATTAGAATAGAATTCAAGCCACACTAACCTAGGACTCCCATGCATGATAACTCTTAGGATTGTTAGTCCCCCCTAGTTTTTACCTTTGAGATCCTTTTGGTGCTCTCTTTCTCATCTTCAAACAAAAAACCTAAAAACACTTAATAAATACCACAAACAAAAAAACAACAAAAACACTTCTTTAAAAGACTTGAACAAAGAATAAACGTATCTCCTTTGGGACTTCTTTTCTCATCACCTTCACTCATCACGTAAGAACTTGCTCCTACTTGTCACTTTGCAAGATAATAACACACTCGTGCCAGACGAACCTGCAACATCTGAGTATTGACATAAGCAGTTCAAGCTTCAAAACACAAGCCATTTTCCTCCCAAGTTAGGGGAACTACGACGACTCTGGTCCTCATGTCTAGATGAGGTATGTAGGCAGTGAGGTAGGGCCCGTTCGAGCACTCTTTTATTTTCCCTACATTTCCCCCTTTCTTTTCTTTCCTTATCCAGTTTCAGTCTTTCTTTTGTAGTAGTTTTCATTTCTTCACCCTTTGAAACAGTTTCTTTGCAAGCGTGGATCCCGTCCGGTACGACAGATGATCTAGGGTGCTAATACCTTCCCAGATCTTTTATAAAAATTCTGATACAATTCTCCTTCTTACTTCAGAAGAAATATTGATCAGAAGAAGAACAAATAAATAAGTTCTGAAAGTTAATTATATAGATAACACATACTCATTCTGGACATAATTCCATACCAAAATTAGTCAAAATGAAATTGAACCTATCCTCAACAAGGGGTTTTATAAAGATGCCAGCCCATTGATGGTCTGTGTCTATAAATTTTAAAAATAATATTCCCTTCTAAGTATAGTCCCTAATGAAGTGATGTTTAACTTCTATATGTTTATCTCTAGAATGTAAAATAGGGTTTTTAGAAAAACAGATAGCAGAAGTATTATCATAGAGGATAGGAATGTTACTCTCATAGATGTTGAAATCCTCAAGCTAATTCTTTATCCAGAGCATCATTGTACTACATCCAGCTGTAATTATGTATTAAACTTCAACAGTTGAAAGTACAATTGTTGAATATCTTTTGCTGGACTAGGATATTAAGTTGTCTCCCAGAAATTGGCAACTTCTAGAAGTACTTTTTCTTTCTGTTCTATCTCCAGCAAAATCAGCACCACAATACCCTACAAGCTTATATTCTCTGGATTTTCTATAGCAAAGGCCAAGATTAGTAGTACCTTTTAGATACCTGAAAATTCTCTTAACAGTTGTTAAGTGAGATTCTCTAGGATCTGATTGGTATCTAGCACAGAGGCAAACACTATATAGAATATCAGGTCTTGAGGCAGTTAAGTAAAGGAGAGAGCCAATCATACCTTTGTAGATCTTCTGATCTACTTTCCTACTTACCTCTTACTTTTCTAGAATACAAGTAGGATGTATTGGAATTTTGGAAACTTTACTTTCTGACATGTCGAATTTCTTCAGAATTTCTTTGACATATTTGCTTTGGTGAATGTAGGTTCCTTCTGATGTTTGATTGATTTGGATTCCCAGAAAGAACTTCAATTCTCCCATTAGGCTCATTTCAAATTCTTTCTGCATAGAATTAGAAAATTCCTTGCCTAAAGAGCTTTTAGTAGATCCAAATATAATATCATATACATAAATTTGACAAATCAAAATATTATTTTTAATGTTTTACAGAAAAGATTTGTGTGCACTTTCCCTCTGGTAAAATTATTTTCTAAAAGAAAATTACTTAATCTTTCATACCAACCTCTGGGAGCTTGTTTCAGACCATATAAAGATTTTTTAAGTTTCTAAACATGTTATGGATATTTATTATTTTCAAAACCAGGGGGTTGGTGCACATAATCTTCTTCATCAATATAACCATTTAAAAATGCACTCTTGACATTCATCTGATAAAGAGTAATGTCATGATTTACTACAAAAGAAATTAAGAGTCTGGTAGATTCTAACCTGGCGACTGGTGCAAATGTTTCTGTATAGTCTATTTCTTCTTGCTGATTATAACCTTGTGCAACCAGTCGTGTTTTGTTTCTGACAATTTCACCTTGTTCATTAATTTTGTATCTAAAGACCCACTTGGTTCCAATGATGTTGAATCCTCTGGGTCTAGGAACTAGATCCCATACATCATTTACGGTAAATTGATTTACTTCTTCCTCCATTGCAAGTATCCAATCATTTTCTAAGAGAGCTTCAACAACAGAACTAGGTTCAATCAGAGAATCCCATTAGTGATTCTTCAGAGTTTTTAAAGGAGGATCTTGTTCTAATTGGATTATCTTTCTTTCCCGAGATTTTATCTTTTTGATGATTCAATGTGCTTCTAGATTGTCTCTTCTGAGCAGGTTCTTCAAAACTTGTTGTGATAGTTGTGTTGTCTTTTTCTAAAGATAGTTGTTCTTCAGATGTTTTGGCTTCAGTAATTTGAACTTCTATATCTGCAAGAGATTCATTTTGCTTTGGCTTTTCAAGACCTAGCTTATCATCAAATTTGACACAAATGGATTCCATCACAATTCGTCTTTCTGTATTGTATACTCTGTATCCTTTCAAATGTTTAGAGTATCCTAACATGAAACATTTTTGTGCCTTAGAATCAAACTTGTTCAGAGAATCATTAGTATTCAGAATAAAACACATGCATCCAAAAGGATGAAAATATGAAATGTTGGGCTTTCTATTCTTCCACAATTCATAAGGATTCTTTTCTAGAATAGGTCTTATAGAGATTCTATTATGAATATAACATGATGTATTTACATCTTCTGCCCAAAAGTGTTTAGCCATGTTAGTCTCATTGATCATGGTTTTGGCCATCTCTTGTAATGTTATGTTCTTACGTTCTATAACTCCATTTTGTTATGGAGTTCTAGGACAAGAAAAATTATGAGAGTTGCCATTTTCATTAAAAAATAATTCCAATTTTTTGTTTTCAAATTATCCACCATGGTCACTTTTGACTTTTACAATTCTAAACACTTTTTCATTTTGAACTTGTTTGCAGAAGTTAGAAAATACAGAGGTTGACTCATCCTTGTGTCTAAGGAACTTTACCCATGTCCATCTGCTATAGTCATCTATGATCACTAATCCATACTTCTTGCCCCTGATTGAGGCAGTTTTCATTGGTCCAAACAAATCAATGTGCAGAAGTTCTAATGGTCTAGAGGAACAAACAACATTCTTAGATTTAAAAGCAGGTTTAGAAAATTTACATTTCTGACATGCTTCACACAAAGCTTCTGAGTTGAACTTCAAATTTGGAAGTCCTCTGACCAAATTGAGTTTGTTAATCTGAGATAATCTTCTCATATTAACATGTCCCAATCTTCTATGCCAGACCCATTTATCATTGTTAAGATACATAAGGCATTTTATATTATGACTTTTTAGTTCAGAAAGTTTTATTTTATAAATGTATTTCTTTCTCTTCCCATTAAAGAGGATTGTTCCATCTTTCTGACTAACAACTTTACAAAAATTTTGATTAAAGATTATATCATAACCATTATCACTTAATTTACTTATTTATAACAAGTTATGCGTCAATCCTTCTACTAATAAAACATTAGAGATATAGGGAAGAGTACCATTACCAATAGTTCCAGAGCCAATGATTTTTCCTTTTTGATTGTCTTCAAAACCTACGTATCCTCCAACTTTAAGCTCAAGATTTTAGAACATATGCTTTCTCCCTGTCATGTGTCGCGAGTATCTAGAGTCTAGGTACCAAGATTGGTGTTTCAATCTTGCTGTTAACGACACCTGCAACATACACAATTTTATCTTTGGGTACCCATATCTTTCTGGGTCCTTGTTTGTTAGAACTTACAAACTTTTGATTGAGTTTGAATCTCTCACCAGAACTTGTAGAACAAGATGACTCACTAGTATATTTTAAATCATGATTATATCCATATGTGAAGTGAGAATTTAAAGGTATGTTGAATTTTATAATCATGTCATTAACTTGTTTAAATTTATGTGGTGGTTCTCCTATAGGTTTAACATATCCTATGCCTCTTCTACCATTTTTGCTAACTCCATAGATCATAGAGGAAATTTTTCTTCTATCTATGTTTTTAGCTAGAAATTTTTGAAAACTGTGATCATATTGCTTTATGATACTATCAGAACTAGATGAAACTTCTGATTCAGATTCTTTTTGAGCTTTATATTTTTCAAAAGAATTTTCAAGTTTTAAAAAATTTTCTTTAAGCTTAGAGTTTTATGCTTTTAGTTTCCTAATTACCTCAGATTCAAATACTAGACCTTGTTTTAGGTTTTTGTATTTGAATTGAAGATTCTGATATTTTTCAAGAATTTCTAAGAGACTATATTCTAATTGCGTTCTAGAAATTTTAGAAAATACCTTTTCTGTTTCTGAATCCGATTCTGATTCTGATGAGTTGGTATCTTCTGATATGTTAGCCATTAATGCTATGTTAGCATGTTCATCTTCTCATTCTAATTCAGCTTCAGAAGATTCTGAGTCATTCCATGTGGCCATAAGACTTTTCTTCTTCTCTTTGTTGAATTTCTTCTTTGGCTTCTCTTTCTAAAGTTTAGGACAATAACTTTTGTAATGTCCAGGTTCTTTTCATTCATAACATACTACTTATTTGTTTCTGGACTTCTTGTATCTAGATGATGATTTAGAGTGATTGATTGATCTTCCGGGGTTCCTGAATTTCTTTTGTCGGTGCTTCCATAGTTGTTGGACCCTTCTAGAAAAAAGTGATAGTTCATCATCTTCTGATGAGCCTCCAGAGCTTTCTTCTTCTACCTAAAATGCTTTAGATTCAAATTTGTTAGATTTAAGAGCAAAAGACTTACCTTTCTTCTAAGGTTCATCTTCTTCAAGTTCTATCTCATGACTTATCAAGGAGCTGATCAGTTCTTCAAGAGATATCTCATTCAGGTTCTTTGACAGCTTGAAAGCAGTGACCATGGGTCTCCAGGCCTTTGGCAAGCTTCTGAGGATCTTCTTTACATGATCTGCTGTTGAGTAGCCTTTGTCCAGAACTTTCAGTCCAGTAATCAGAATTTGAAATCTTTAGAACATCATCTCAATTGTTTCATCTTCGTCCATCTTGAATGCTTCATACTTCTAGATAAGTGATATAGCTTTGGTCTCCTTGACTTGAGTGTTGCCTTCATGTGTCATCCTTAAAGAATCAAACATGTGTTTGGCAGATTCTTTGTTTGTGATCTTTTCATACTCTGTGTATGAGATAGCACTTAGAAGTATTGTTCTGGACTTGTGATGATTTCTGAATTCTTTCTTCTGTTGGATTGTCATGTTTCTTCGTTCAATCTTATGACCATCGTCTCCAACCGGATGAATGTAGCCATCAGTTACCATATCCCAGAGATCTCCATCCAGATCCAGAAAGAAAATTTCTAGAACATCCTTCTAGTAGTCAAAATTGTCACCATTGAATACAAGAGGTTTGCCATTGATTTTGTCATTTTGATAGTCGTTGTTGTTCTGAACTGGTTCTACCATTGTGCTTTTCTTCTGGATCTTTTTCTGACATGGTTAAGTGCTTGCACTCAGAACCAGAAATGGGGGTTTGAATTGAGGTTTTAAAAAATAATTGCAAACAATACGTTGATTATACTGGTTTGTTTGAACTCAAACTACATCCAGTCCACCTGCCAAGGTAATTTCGGTTCTCTCAAACAAGGTCTTAATCCATTAATCAAGAATGATTACAAACACTAAGACCTACTGTCAAAGTCTTCTCGAGTCTATTGAATACACTTAGTCACTCAAGGAATATCACGATGATTATGAATAAAATGTAAAAAGAAATGCTTTTAGAAAGTGATTATCACTAATGTGATAGTTTTTACCATTGAGAGACAAAGATTATGAATTTTGATTTGACTTGAATGTTTTGCGCGAGAGAAGTGTCACAAAATTCTCCAACTGACTGCTTTAAATAGACTTATCAATTTGATCTGTTGGAGACAACCTATGTTATTTTTGGATGTTGATAATTTCCATTAAGAGCTTCCAAAAATAGAGATCTTGTCTAGAGCCATTATTTTTGGATCTTTAATAAACGTGTCTAATTTTGAGAATCAGAACTTGCATTAATCCATATATCAGAATGTGTTTTCTTCGCAGTTGAACTTGGCATTTTTTATGACTAAGATCTTCTACATTCTTTTACCAGATCTTCTCGTAGTAGTAGTATCGCTCTAGTGTAGAAGATATTTGACTCAAAATTTCTTTCTCTTTACAAGAACTTCTAATCCTGCACATAAAGAAAATAATATTTTTAGGTAGCATATTTTGTTCTTAAAATATTTGTTATCATCAAAACTTATTAGAGAGGAAGAATAAAAAAATTTGTTCTAACAGTATCAAACGGGACGACGACGTCGGGGTTATGTTTGAAATTTGAAGGTTTGTACATGACCAAGTCATTGGTGAATCGATTCTACCTGAAGTAAGCTTTGTATTCATTCAAGATGAGTGAATACAAAGTGTTGGCTGAGCAATTGGATATGTTCAACAAGCTATTTCTTGATCTTGAAAAATTTATGTGAATAACGATGATGAAGATCAAGTGTTATTGTTGTTATGCACTTTTCCCAGAACACATGCTCACTTCAAAGAAACCCTCTTGTATGGAAGAGAGTCCCTGACCTTTGAAGATGTTCAATATGCCTTGTACTTTAAGGACCTGAATGAACGAAAGGAGCATAAACCTTCGACGGTTGGTGAAGGTTTGGACGTTATGGCAAAATTCTTGCGAAAGGATGGTAAGTTTGACAAGAAGAAGGGTAAAAGTCAGAATAAGTCTTATGGTGATGAAGCATCTGGTGTTCGATGCTATCATTATAAGAAGGAGGGTCACATTCGAAAGGTGTGCCCGGAGCGCCTGAAAGATCATAGAGGTAAGGATAATGGAAATGCTGCCATTATTCAAGATGATTTCGACTCATTTGATTTTCTTGTGGTTTCAAGCGAGGACTCGAGAAAAGAGTGGATGATGGATTCAGGTTGCACTTGGCACATGATTCCAAACAAAGATTTTTTCGACGAATTATGTGATTAAAATATGATGGATCGGTGCTGCTGGGAAACAACAAAGCTTGAAAAATTGCAGGTATTGGATCTGTGAGATTCAAGCTCCATGATGAGTCAATAAGGTTATTGACTAAAGTTAGGTATGTACCTGACTTGAAGAGAAATTTGATTTCTCTTGATGAATTCGACAAGAAGGGATATGTCTTTCAAGGAGAGATAAGTATCCTGAGAGTCATGAAGGGGTCGAAGGCAGTCTTTAGAGGCGTGAAGAAACAAGGCTTGTATACCCTTGAGGCTGAAGTTGTAAGTGGTTCGACAAATGTTGTATCCACGAAACTGTTGTCGAAGACAAAATTATGGCACATGATATTGGGCCATATCAGCGAAAATGGTCTGGTCAAACTAGGGAAATAACCTACTAGGTGGTGAAAAATTCGAGAAGTTGGGGTTTTGTGAACCTTGTTGTAACACCCTAATTTTTTCCCTAAGATTTCTTCGCATTTCATCTTCATCTTACAATACAAACAAGATTGCACTGGTTTCTCGGTTCTTCTCGGGTGTAGGTTTATGCCTCATAAGGGATCACCATTGCTTTCAATTTCTTTTATTTATTTATTTATATTTACTGACCATTAATTAAAATCCAAAAATATTTTTGTTTTCTTTTGTTAATCCTTTTTCAGTTCAAAATGCCCAAAATCTCGCAGCTCAAATGAATTTCACAGATAAAATGTCGAAGTTGATCCGTAAACAATTCAAATTTACTTTATCAAGGATTTTCTAAGTTTAAATTGATTTATTCAAGGAATTCCAAGGTTCATGTGTTTATTTTCATGCCTTCTTCGACGCGCAAAAAGAATCGATCTCAGAACCAATATAATTCAGTCACAGGCCAATTTTTCAAAATTTTATAATGTGCAATCTGTCGCTCCCTAGATTTCCATCCTGGTACAAACGCGAAAGTGGCGCGGAGAAGGTAGAGTCTCCAGCCAGTCATTTCTATCCTGAAGGAACGATAATAGTAATGTTGCACAAACAAGGGAAAAGAAACGAAGGACACAGGTCCTACGAACCAAAGAGATTGGGTTCAGGAGTCAGTTACGACCTAGGAAGGTATTAGATCGTCTGTCGTACCCAACAAGATCCACGCTTGCAAAGAAACTATTTCAAAGCGTGAAGGAATGAAAGTTGCTGCAAAAAGAAAGACTGAAACTGGATAAGGAAAGAAAAGAAAGGGGAAAATGTAGGGAAAATAAAAGAGTGCTCGAATGATCCCTACCCCGCTGCCTATGTACCTCATCTGGACATGAGGATCAGAGTCGTCGCAGTTCCCCTAACTAGGGATGGAAATATTGCTTATGTTTTAAAAGCTTGAACTGCTTATGTCAATGCTCAGGTGTTGCAGGCTCGAACAATGAGTGTGTTACCATCTTGCAAAGAGGCAAGTAGTAGCAAGTTCTTATGAAAAGAGTGAAGGTGATGAGAAAAGAAGTCCCAAAGGAGAGACGCTTATTCTTTGTCCAGTGTTTTTTATGAGTTTTTTATGAGTATGGCACATGGAAGTAAATTCCAGTCCGTTTCCATGGAATGTGTACTTGCTACTACATTCCAAGATGGAATAATAGAACAAGCACACCAAGTAAGGAGAATTTGTCCAAGACTTGTTTCCAAGGGTTAGGGCCTAAGCTCACTAACTTGTTAAACTTATTAGATGTTTTTGGGTTTTTTGATGAGGAAGTACCTTTTAAGGTTTTCTTTATGAAAGTAGTCCCATGATTAGACTTGTACATCATGCTAGACAAGTGTATTATTCCAAGATGGAATTAATACAAATGCCCCATGGCATAAGTCACTACACACAAGACTGTTTCAACCATTATTAAGTATTTTTAGGTTTTTTGTATGAAGATGAGAAAGAGAAGAAACCAAAAGGAGCAAAGGTAAAACCACTAAGGGGGACTAATCAAGACCTAGTATTGTCATGCAAAGGATGATCCTAGGTTAGTGGGGTTTTAATTATCCTAAAGAAGAAGGAAATGAAGAAAGAAGAAGAAGAAGGAAGGATAGAAAATAAACTTACTTCTTCAAAAGAAGTTAAGTCATTCTCTAAGGGGGATGGAAAAGAGTTTTAGAAATGATGGCATGATCACATCTTAAAGAAAAATATGAAAACATAAATGATAAGAGAAAAGAATTGGAGATGTGGAAATCTCATCCACACCTCTCACTTACTGAAGCCCCTGAAACTATTAGAAATAATCACAAATGATCAAAGAAATTCACACAATTATAAGACAAGTAAGAAATAAGTTCTAATCATAACAAACTATCAAAGTCAGACCCTAGAGGTCAGGAAAGAACTCTAAGGTTAGTCATGCAATGTTAATCAAATGGAAGTAGGAGAACACCAAGCAAACAAACAAGGCATTAAAGGAGAAATGAGGTGAAGACACGAGATTAGAAACATCAAACCAGTAAAAAATGAACCAAAATCACAAAGGTCAGAACCTAAACATGGTCAAGAAGTGCCTAAGAAGGATACCTAAACATCATGGGAGGCATACAAGTTCATACAAGATCAATTAAGAGAAGCATGGAGAAGTTTGAGGTGTTGTGAAGCATACATGTGCAAAAGAAGCTTAGTGAACAAGTTAACAACAAATGATCTAGAAAAAATTCTCATACCAAATCTAGCGGTAAAATAATAAGTTAACAAGCACAAAAAAAGTCTTAGGAGTTGGCATAAGTGCCATCTTATCCTAACAAGCAAGCAATGGACATATAAACATCAAATGAGGACATGTTAAGCACAAAATTCAAACAAATTGAGATCTTGTCTTAAAAAAATCCACAATTATGCACCAAGACACTATAATCATGTAAGAACATCATACCAAAACCACATGGCGAAAAACAGAAGCAAACTAAATCAAACAATGGCTCAAATATTAATTAGGGTTTCACAAACTTCTTCACAAAGCAATACCTCAAAACCTAACGAGACAGGTCCTATAAATCATGGTAAAAATATCAAGCATACTTCAACATGTCAAGAATCCATACCAAAAATAATCAAGTTCATACACTTCATGGAATTCAAGATAAAAATTCAACAAGGAAGATTGTGCAAGAAAGAAACCAAATAAAAAGAAAATAAATGGACAATTAATTCAGGCTATGAGATAAAAAGAAAAAATTAAAATAAAATTTGGAAATATTTATAAAACTTAAAAGAAGTCACCTGATTTTTTTTATAATTTTTGAAAGTGTTTTATTATTTTTAAAATAAAATTTGAAACTGAAAAGAAAATGAAAATAAAAATTGAAAATAAGTCAGGGAGGTACATATAGCATGTTTGCCACGTTTAGGTTCATAAGTGGGCTTAAAGTGGGGGTGAGATTAGAAAATGAGGCTTAGGTCCACACACAAGGTTCACAACATTTATCATGGACTTCATTCCATTATCAGATTCACTCTCACACACGGGATCAATCCAAAGCTCAGGATGAAGTCAACAAATCAGGCCAAGTCAACACAATCCAACAATCATCACACACGCACATGATAACAATGATACACAAGCACACATGCAGATTAAATGTGAAATATAAAGCATGCACAAGGCATGTGCTATTTTTAATGTGTTGTCACAATGTAAGTCGATGGATCATGAAAATGGATGGACGTGATTGCGTCTCCTTCCTTGGCTCATCTTCTTCAACTTGAAACGCAGTCAAATGTCCGGTGACGGAGCCCTAGCTCTGGTCACCGGAAAATGCAACAATAAGAACACAAGTGCACAAAAACATAAAAAAAATTCCAGATGCACTCAATTTAACATGCTGATCAAGAATATGGCCTTAAAAACATCAAGCAACCAATGAATCTCATGGACCGAAGAAAATAAACTTTGACATCAAACTTTTAAATTACAATACAAGCTCAATTCTCAACCAAATTCAAAAACTAAACACATCAATATGCTCAGTGAAACACATTGATCATTATACACACAAAAAATTCAAGATCTAGATCCAAAGATTCAGAAGCTAACCTGAGCTTGAAATCTCTAAAATACACCAAGAAATCCCTCCAAAACGTGCAGATCCACTCTCTAGATCCTTTATTTGCAAAATAAATGCAAATAGAGCTTCAAATCCTATTAAAACTTGAGATTCAACAAAGTTTCCCCTGAGTTGAATTGTGTTGAAACCTTCCTCTAAGCTCAAATCAATGGTTGATTTATGATCCTTAAGTCTCACTGGTCATGAATATGGAAAGATATTGAGCAATGAGTGTGTGACGTGAGAGATTCGAATGAATTTGAAAAAAAGCAAGAAACCTTAAAAGTGTGAAAGGAGAGAGAGTGTGCTGCAAAATTCGTGTGATTCTCTTTTATATGAAGTGTGTAGGATGTTGATTAGGGTTTTTAGAGAGAATGGAAGCATGGGAAGTGTGATAAGGAGCAAAATGCAATTTTACATGAAAGTTGTGATGAGAGGAATTATGCGTTCATTCTTGTATACATGTGCATGGTCTGATTTTTTTGATTCACTTATCACCCTTGGATTGATCACAAGGCTCATAATGCTTTGGTTTTTGGATTTTGAATGATTTTGCAAAATGACCAAGTGTGAAATATCTCATGTACCATCCACAGATTGCTTGAATTCCTTGGGAAAATTTGCTTTTTATGAATTGTACTTGAGTGTGGTAACCAGAATTGGTGTATTAGAAGCCTTAGGAATTCCATACAAATCATTTTGCATTATGGTGTAACCTTGAAAATAAGGTAAGACCCTAAAATATATCCAACTTCAAATGGCCATATCTCTCAAATCACAAAGGCTATGATCAAGTTCTTGGACTTTTTGGAAAGGGGAGAGAATGCTCTACAAGTTTCATGTTTGAAGAAAATCTATTTGGATCCATTTTTGCCATGAAATAATCAATTGAAGAGTAGGGCAAAATTTACCAAAAATAGTAAGTTTCCAAACAAACCATTTTCAAAATTTGGCAAAAACTTCTCAAACCTTAATTTCCTGATTCCTAAGATCACAAAAGCCATTCTTTGCTCTTAATAAGGTCGCTTGACTTGAAAATCATGATTGGAAGCTTTAAAATCCATTGGTTGACTTTTCATTTGCTCAATTGACCTCTTTCTTCATTTACATGTAGCTGATCAAATAGTTAACTTCCTCAATGAGTTACTGCATCAAACTTCATCCAAAGGCCTTATATATCACATGAGAGCCTTTGATCACAAGAATTGGTCAAAGCTATAAGAATTCTTGAATCTTAAGCAAAACCCTAATTAGGGTTAGGAGGATGTTGCATTGCTGAGCTTCTGATGATGTTTCACTCTCCTAGGACCTTGAGGATGCCATTGAGCTTATATAAGACGTGAGGATATCTTGTGAGCTCCTTGTGAGGTAAATTAGCTCTTAACTTGACTTGGAAGATCATGACTTTCAAGATGATTGATCATGTGCCTTATGCTTGGGATCATAGGTGCTTATGCTTCATTTTTCTATGTCAGATGCTAGAGTATGTCAACTACATGTCATGCTTATGATATGCAAAAATGATATGAAAAAGGAGAGGGAAAATTTTGGGGTGCTACAGCTGCCCCTATTCAAGCAACTGTTAATCTGAAAAGGACAAGAATATCGGATGTCGGTCGTTCGAGATGAACTATGGTTGAATACCAAAATAAATAGAAATTTGCACTCTGCTAGAGAAAGCAAAATGGGAAATAAACCCAACCAAGGATAACAACTGCTTGAACACCCTGACGTGGTGAAAAGTAACTCTGTAACCAAGAAGAAATCATATATCTTGCGTAGATACATGACAAACGGAGCAGACAAGCTCTCTTCAGACAACTTGTGCGTCATGTGAATGACACATAGGACAGACGAGCCATCCTTATATATCTTGCGTAAATATACGACACTTAAGACAGACGAGTCTTCTTCGAATGACCTATATGTCAAGCAAGATGTGGTGCATTTAAGTCTACGGGATATACATGCACAATCAGGATAGACGAACCTTCTTCATATACCTTGTGTAGATATACGGCTCTAGGACTGACGAGTCCTCTTCACATATCTTGCGTAGATATATGGTGCTTAAGACAGGTGAGTATTCTTCAAATAACCAGTGCGTCAGGTAAATGGTGGTGCATATGTTCTACTGAACTGCAACATTTTTTACGTTTAATCCCACCGTCAGGACTTCAAACCTCTTCAATACAGACGAGTATTGGATGATCATCAAAGAAAACACAAATGAGTGCCCTAAGTCAATGATACAGATGAGCATCAGAAGATGATCTAAGAAACGCAGATGACTGCTCCAGGCAACAATACAGACGAGTATCAGCCACTGATACAGACGAGTATCAAACAATGATACAGACAAGTACCAGAAAAGTAAAGGAATCTACCACAGAAGAGTGAATGGGCAAATGATACAGACAAGTAACAAATTCAAATCATACACAGACGAGTGTTTGCCAAAGGATAACACATACAAGTGTTAAAACATGATACATACGTGTATCACGGGAATGTCGAATACAGACGCGTGAATGAAGCCAGAAAACAACACAGACGAGTGTTAAAGGTGATACAGACGAGTATCAAAGGAAATTATAAACCAAACACAGACGAGTGCTTGCCAAAAGGTAACACATACGAGTGTTAAAATATGGTACAAACGAGTATCACGGGATTATAAACCAAACACAGACGAGTGTTTACACCAGGTAACACAGACGAGTGTTACAAGATGATACAGACGAGTATCACAAGATTGATGGATTTAACTGAAGACTCTATAGGGGAAAGTTTTATTGGCCACTCTATTGGGGCTATGAACATTGTCTATATTACTTATCACACTGGCCAAAAATAAATTAGCAACCTCATTGGGGAATATTTCAATGACTGCTGAATCCTAGTCATGAAACTTTGCGAGAAATGACGATCTTTCAACTCGGCTGGGGAGGTGCTTGATCAAATAATCCAGCTGGGGAGGGAATTCTGTCATTCTGAACTCTGTGGGGAATTAAGTTTTCAGCTGCTTTCTAGAAACAACCCACTGTAAAATGAAGACTCCACTTGGATATGAGAACTGTTCGACTGGCCTTGAAGTTCTGTTGGGGATACCACCCTACCCTATCTCAGTTGGGGAAGGTTCCTTCTTGAACTCTAATGGGGATGCTGTAGATCACCCTTCTACTGGAGATAAAAGCTATAAGGTATTTCTTGCTGAGAAGAAACACTCTGCTTGGGGAATGTTGTCTGGTAACGTCCTCTTATTGACTGCAAAACTTCCAATAACAAAGTATGTATATATGCCCCAAGGAACTACATGGTATGAATTGATCATCCAATGTCACCCACTATTCAAAGTGATTTTAAATTTTTTCATCTTTCACATGTCATTTATAACACCAATCTTGTTTAAATGCAGTGTTCTTTTATCAAAAATTCAGGACATTTTTGCAAACAAAGCTGGTAAAATAAAAACAAAGATAAAGCTTTTTGACTAAATATTATTTTATTGATGAGCTTGTGAATAGGGAAAAATTTATATCAGAAAATAACCACCTGGAAAGAGGTGATCAAAGCAAATGGAGAAAAGAAACTATCCTAATGGCAATGTACACGACATTCCAATGAGTTCCAATTCTACTATGACCAGTATGTCTTCAATATATTTATGTTTCTGCTCTTGCTTTCTGAAGAAGAAGATTGGACTGATCCCTACCCTTCTGAGATTGCCAAGTTAAATGAGATGATGACGTGGTACAGATTACCCAGACCGCAGTCATTCGCTTATTCCCTTATTTTGTGCAGACCGCCCTTTCGGGTTTTCAATCCACTGGGATACCCTTTTTTGCCTGAGCTATCCAATATGGATTTTCAACTCACCGAGTATACCTTTTTTTATTATATCCCTAACTTTTGCCCGAGCTTTTTATTATGATTTTAGCTTGCCGGGATACCCTTTATTTGCTTGGACTTTTATTCTGTTTTTGTCCAGCAAGTCTTTTTATGTGAAGCATTTTTTAACTGCGTCTGAGTTAACAGGGGATTGTAAGTCTTCATCATCCATAGTAGTGAGCATCAGTGCTCCACCAGAGAAAACACTCTTTACTATGAATGGACCTTCATAATTAGGAGTCCACTTGCCCCTGTGATCTGAACCTGGAGGAATGATCCTCTTGAGCACAAGCTCACCAACTTGATACTCTCGAGTGCGTACTCGTTGGTCGAATGCCCGCTTCAATCTCCTATGATAAACCTGACCATGACATACTACTGCTAATCTCTTTTCCTCAATTAAGCATAACTGGTTATACCGGGAACACGCCAATTCAGCCTCGTCAAGCTTGACATCCATCATTACTCGGAAAGAAGGAATTTCAACTTTAACATATAAGACTGCCTCCATACCATATACCAAGGAAAAAGGAGTTGCCCTAGTAGACGTCTTGACTGACGTTCGGTACCCATGCAAAGCAAACAGTAAAATCCCATACCAATCTTTATAGGTGACGACCATTTTATGCACAATCTTCTTGATATTCTTGTTTGCTGCCTCGACCGTGTTGTTCATCTTTGGCCGGTAAGGATAAGAATTGTGATGTTGGGTTTTGAAGTCCATGCATAGCTCTGCCATCATATTTTTGTTCATATTGGAACCATTATAAGGAATGATTCGCTCGGGAACTCCATATTTGTAGATAATGTTTTTCTTCAGAAATCTAGCCACCAGTTGTCTGGTGACGTTGGCATAAGACGCTGCTTCGACCCATTTGGTGAAGTAATTGATCGCGACCAATATGAAACGATGGTCGTTCGAAGCAGTAGGCTCTATTTTTCCAATCATGTCAATGCCCCACATGGAAAAGGGCCAAGGAGATGACATGATGTTGAACGGGCTTGGAGGAACATGCACTTTGTCTGCATAAATCTGGAACTTGTGACATTTTCGGGCATATGAATAACAATTTACATCCATTGTTAACCAGTAATACCCCGATCTCAATAACTTCTCTGCCATTACATGCTCTCCTGCATAGGTACCAAATGATCCCTCGTGGACTTCCTGCATTAACATGTATGCTTCGTGTCTACCCACGCATCTGAGCAGGACCATGTAAAAATTTCTCTTGTACAGAATGCCATCGACATTTAAGAAGAAACTAACAATAAGTCTCCTTAAGGTCTTCTTGTCATTGGAAAATGCCCCGGCTGGGTACTCTTTACTTTCCAGAAAGTTCTTAATGTCATAATACCAAGTCTTATCATCATATACTGCATCAACAGAGAACACATAATTAGGTATATTAAGCATGTAGATGTCAATCCTGGGGACATAATTCCAACACATCACATTGATAGACGAAGAGAGCATAGCTAGTGCATCAGAAAACTAATATTCATCATGTGGTATATACTGAAGCTTAACTATTGTGAAGAATGTCAATAGCCTTCTGGCATAATACCTGTGAGGAATTAGATGATTTTGGTGTGTGTACCACTTGCTGGTAATTTGATTAATCACGATAGCTGAATCTTCGAATATATCAAGGGTCTTAATCTTGAGATTAATAGCCTCATCTATTCCCAAAATACAAGCCTCGTACTCCGCTTCATTGTAGGTGCAACCAAAAGTAATTCTAGCAGCAAAGGGAAAATGAACACCTTTAGGAGTAATTAAAACAGAACCAACTTCGCGCCCATTAATATTGTCAGCCCCATCAAACATCAAACTCAATTTGGATTCAGAGTCTGGCCCTTCCTCCGAGAGTGGTTCCTCGTAGTCCTTAGCTTTGAGGTACATGATGTCCTCATCAGGGAAGTCAAATTTCATGGGTTGGTAATCATCCTCAAGAGGTTGATGTGCAAGGTAGTCTGAGAGCACACTTCCTTTGATGGCCTTTTGCGAAGTGTATTAAATGTCGTACTCTTTCAGCACCATCTACCATCTTGCAACCCTTCCAGTTAACGCTGGTTTTTCAAAAATGTATTTGACAGGATCCATTTTTGAAATTAACAAGGTAGTGTAGGTCAACATGTACTGTTTTAGTCGGCGAGCAACCCATGCCAAAGCACAACAAGTTTTCTCGAGCAGTGAGTATTGGGATTCACAGTTGGTAAAGTTTTGCTAAGGTAGTAAATTGCATTCTCTTTTTGACCAGACTCGTCATGTTGTCCTAGAGCACACCCCATTGATCCTTCTAGCACAATCAAGTACATGATGAGTGGATCCCCGGAACTGGAGGCATCAGGATTGGAGGTTCCTGCAAGTATTCTTTAATCTTTTCAAAAGCCCTTTGACAATCTTTGTTCCACCTGACCGTCTGCTCTTTTCTTAGAAATTTGAATATTGGTTCACATGTAGCTATGAGGTGAGATATGAACCGTGCAATGTAGTTCAATCTATCCAGGAAGCCACACACTTCTTTTTCTATTCACGATGCAGGCATATCTTGTATTTCTTTGACTTTTGCAGGATCTACTTCAATCCCTCTCTGACTCACAATGAAACCCAACAGTTTTCCAGAACGCATCCCGAAGGTGTACTTGTTGGGATTTAACCTCATCCGAAACTTTCTCTGTCGTTCAAACAACTTTTTGAGGTTAACCGGATGCTCTTACTCATCTCGGGATTTTGTGATCATGTCGTCCACATAACATTCAATCTCTTTGTGGATCATATCATGAAACAAAGTCATAATTGCCCGCTCATAGGTTTCCCCGACGTTCTTCAAACCAAAAGGCATGACCTTATAGAAAAACATACCCCAATGGGTAATGAACGTTGTCATTTCCATGTCTTCCAGCGCCATTTTAATCTGATTGTAACCAGAGAAGCCATCCATGAAGGAAAAGACCGAGAATTGAGTCGTATTATCAACCAATACATCGATGTGAGGTAATGGAAAATCATCATTTGGGCTAACTCTGTTTAAATCTCGGTAGTCAATGCACATCCGGACCTTGCCGTCCTTCTTCAGTACTGGCATAATGTTAGCTACCCAAGGTGGGTAACTAGTCACGACAAGGAACCCAACGTCCCACTGCTTCTGAACTTCATCTTTAATCTCATCGCCATGTCAGGACGAGTTCTTTGAAGCTTTTGCTTAACATGAGGGCAGTCTTCCTTTAGTGGCAGCTTATGCATCACAATGTCTGTATCTAAGCCTGGCATATCTTGATATGACCAAGCAAAAATTTCCACATATTCTCGAAGCATACCAACTAACTCTTATTTTACCCTGGCCTGCAGACTAACCCCAATTTTAATTTCCTTCTTTGAATCTTTTGTTCCGATTTTGATGACCTCAATCTCTTCTTCGTGAGGCTGAATCACTATTTCCTCTTGTCTCAATAACCTGGCCAATTCCTCAGGGAGTTCATAGTCTTCCTTAACCCCTTCGTCAGCTTGATAGATTGGATTATTGAAGTCATACTTAGTCATAGTAGAAGAGTTACCAAAGAAATCTGAATGATAGGTTCTGCACAAGTGATGTGCTTATTTCATAATCTATTTTTATGACGAAAACAAAACAAAAGAAAAGAAAAGCATTTCCATTTTTATTGTTTTTGTGAAAAAATTTAAAAAGAAAGAAAGGGAACAAAATTTGAATGAAAAATATCCTTTATTCATGATAAAATAAACAACATAAAATGCAAGGAGGCCCTACAATGGATCCATACACCTTGGGCATAGTAAAAGACTTAACATGCGTATGATAATGAGAAAACAAAGAAAATTACTCTGGCGGGCAAGTGACTTGGACGAAGTCTTATGTGAACCAGTTCTTTACCTCTTCCCTTGGGACACACAGGCGTACCCAGTTGTCGAGATCATAATCACTATCAACATCATCTTCGACAACACAGACTTGATTTGGGTCAATCACCCCCCACCACTTTAAGAACAGACTGCTCTTCTCGAAGACCTGGTGCTTTACCCGGGACATAGAATATCCCAAAATTGTCTTCCTTTTTATCCACATGAACCAGCTTACCTCAGCCCTGGGCATTTCCTGACTGTACCATCTCCTTGGCTTGCTTGTAGGAAGATATAGAAGTTCCCACTCTCTAATTGCTCTTGGTTGCCGAGTTGGGAGCAACTGCACTGACATTCACAACTTCAAAGGCTTGGCATAGTGTTTAATGGATCTCCCCAACAATTTCAACGTATTTGAATGTAGACAAATGGCTGACAAAGATATCATCCTCCCCGCACACAGTAACCACTTGACCATCAACAAAATATTTCAACTTTTGATGCAAGGTTGAAGTCACTGCGCCTGCAACGTGGATCCACAGATGTCCCAGAAGACAGCTATAACTTGGCTGGATATCCATGACATAGAATGTGCTCTTGAATACCTGTGACCCTATCTTCACTGGCAACTCGACCTCACCAAAGACTGATCTTCTTGAACCATTAAAGGCTTTCACCACTAGGTCACTTAGTCTCAGAATTATTCCATCTACCTCCAATTTCATCAAAGCCTTTTTCGGAAGTACGTTCAAAGAAGAACCAGTGTCAACCCGAACGTGAGATAATACAACACCCTTGCACTCCATATGGATGTGCAAGGCCTTGTTATGATTTCTCCCTTTCGATGTCAAGTCTCGTTCTGTAAAATCCAATCCATGACTGGCATTGACATTTGCAACTACAACTTCAAGTTGGTTTATAGTTATCTCCTGTGGAACATAAGCCATTTGTAGAACCTTCAACAATGCCTCACGATGCGTTGGAGAGCACATAAGAAGAGACAATATCGAAATCTTTGACGGTGTTTGATTCAGCTACTCAAACACTTTGTAATTGCTCTTCTTGATGATCCGCATAAATTCTTCGACCTCCTTCTCAAAGGTACTCTGCTCTTTTGATGGAATCACCACTTCTTATGTAGCTACATGTTTCCCCTTAGCCTGTGCTGCAGCTTCACCTTCATTGTTCGTTCAGAGAGTTTGTGGAGCAAAGAGTCGTCCACTCCTAGTGAACCCACATATTCCTGCAAGATTTACAACACTTGGATCGATAACAACTAGAGACTTATCTTCAACCTTCTGCCCCTAAACATACATATCCATGCCATAGTGCCATGAAATCGCTCTTTCACTTTCATAGGGTACATGTCTAGGAACCGTGATGGTTACAGGGCTTATTGTAGTAGGCCTTGCCTCTTGTGGTACATAGATAGTAACTAGTGCTGGTCGAGAAGGCATTTCCTCCAGAGTAAAATATATAGTGACATTATACACATCATTGCTTTGATTGTTTACCTTATCAAACTGCAGCAAACCTTCATCAATCAAAGCTTGGATACCCGTTTTCAGCTTCTTACACTCATTCTCATAAGTCTTACGACCCTCATAATCTTCGTTACATCTAGAAAACACCTGGCCTTTCAACAATCTCTCTTTCAAAACATACAAAGGAGTCTTAACTTCATTAAAATTCAGAATCAAATTCAGGACTTTTCCTTCTTTAATAGCGTTAACCCTTGCCCCTCCATGATAGGGCATAAGGTTGGTATTAACATTCGGTGGTGGGGAGAAGTTAATAGCTTTGGAGTCGATGAGATCTTGAACTTTGTTCTGCAACGCTCTACACTTTTTCCTTGAGTGCCCCGGGGCACCTGAATGGAAGGCACATCTAGCATTGACATCATATCCTGAAGGAAGATCGCCTTCTGGTAGTGGAGCCAAAGTCCTCAATTGTACCATGTTTCGATTTAACAACCTTTTTAGCAATGTTGTGTAAGTTATGGGAATAGCTTCAATAACACGACCAGTAGGACGAGGCTGGCGTTGTTGGTAAGGCCTTTGTTGATAGTTGTTATGTTGTTGTTGTGGTGGTGGGGAGCAGGCACCGTTGGGATAATGACAGCAGCCACTTGTTCATATTGATTTCTACGTACATGGCCCCTTCCTCTACCATATATGGCATTGGTCTCACCTTCTCACCTCCTTTGAGGACACGCAAAAGGCTTCCATGCCCCAGACGAACTGCTTGCATCATTATCATGTATTTTTCCCATCTTCAGCAAAGTTTCCACTCTTTCACCAACAATGACAATATCATTAAATTTGGTAGCTAAATAGGAAGCTAGACGATCGATAAGCACCCCTTGCAGAGTACTCATGAACATATCAGCCATTTCATTCTCTAGTAACGGAGGTTGCACTCTTACAGCTAGTTGGCGCCACCTCTGGGTGGACTCTTTGAAGATTTCCTTAGCAGTCTGCAACATGCTTTGAAGTAGTGTACAGTTTGGAACCATGTCCAAGTTATACTGATAATGCTTGATAAATGCTTCAGCCAATTCTTTCTAGCTCATGATAGAGGTCCTACTTAGCTTCATGTACCATTCTTGAGATTCCCCAATGAGACTATCATGAAAATAGTACATCCACAGCTTTTCATCATCGATATGAGCAGCAATTCTACCGACAAAAGACTGGAGATGGGTCCTTGGGCAAGAAGTACCATTCTACTTGTCAAAGGTGGGAGCTTTGAACTTGTGGGGAATTATCACTCCAGTGACAAGACCCAAGTCAGTGATATCGAATCCCAAAGAGTTCTAGGATTGAATAGAACGAATTTGCTCTGCCATTTCCTCGAAACGGCGATTCACTTCAGCATATTGACCCTCTATCTCATCCAGCACAATGAACTGATCCTCTTGATTATCTATGATAATGTTATGAGCACCAGCACCATCATTGAAAATAATAACACCAGGCTGCAGTTGAGGAATACTAGTATTACAAACCCCTGGACCATTAGGGTTGCCACTGTCACCCTGGCCATCATTCACAACTTGATTCCTTTCCACCATTTCTCGCAGATGCTCTTGGTTCTGATTCATACCAGTCATAAGGGTCATGAACTGGTCCATCCGGTTGCGAAATTATTCCAAATCAGCTTGCATTTGATCCATAACTCGCCCTCTATTTTCTTTAGTGGGATACTTGTGAACCTTCTTCGTAGCAATAGTGCCTGAAATAGAAGAGGCGTTAGAAATATGGGAATTGTACCTGCAAAATAGAGAAACAAGGTTACATGCATGCAAATGCAACTATTTGTGTTCCCATAGTTAGGCATTTGGTGCCCCAGTTCTGGTACTTGGCAGAAAATAACCCAGATGGCTTTTT
This sequence comes from Lathyrus aphaca, assembly GCA_963966055.1. Classification (NCBI taxonomy): domain Eukaryota; kingdom Viridiplantae; phylum Streptophyta; class Magnoliopsida; order Fabales; family Fabaceae; genus Lathyrus; species Lathyrus aphaca. The sequence goes on from OZ014524.1 coordinate 367,344,023, forward strand.
GAAATTGGCTTTTCAACACAGGATTCTTTGTGAGGTATTCAAATTCTGATGACCTTGAACGACTAGTTTCAGTGCATTCAGGAAAGTAAATGAGAAACTGAAACAAAGATACATAATATGAACAACCTCCAAGGCGAGAGTCACAAAAAATCCCCGAAGGGTTACAGGTCTTACAGAACAAAGAAAAAAAGCTGAAAGTAATAAACAAAGATTCGTACAACAAGTCTGTAGGTAATCCGAATACAATAAGCTAATAAAACAAGACTGCAAGAGGATTCTGATCCTTTCCCACTAGATCTTGGCCCAGATTTAACTCTCTTAACATCTGCCATCAGCTTGAAATCTTCTGCCTCCTTGCATTCTTCTTCCAGCGCCTTCTGACTTTGCTCTAACTATTGGGTCTTCTCCCGACGGATCTTGTGAGCTTTTTCCAAATCCTCTTTTTGAGAAGCAATCTGCAACTCATACATCTTCTCCTTTTCCTTATACATTTTCTGGTCTTCGTCTCTCATCCCTTGTAACTAGGTGATGGATTGTCTGGCTTCTCTGAGAGTCTCTCTGGTCTTCTTATACTCTGCCTCTCTTTTTGTGTCCATCAAGCCTCTTCTTTGGAAATAAGCTTCTTTACCAGCCAACTCCTTCTCTTTAACATCTTGAGCTACCTACATCCCACGAAGCTTTTCTTCTACCTCCTTCTTAGAATGGACCGCACGATGGTACAAGCCATTCATCTCCATATTTTCAACCTTTAGCTCTTGTATCAACGCTTCCAGCTTCTTATAACTTTCAACAGAAACAGTGGCCTGAGCAGGTACTTCCCTTGAGTTCAATGGAGCTTCTGCTGAAAACGGAAGAAGAAACTCTTCTACACGAGTCTGTAACCAGGTAGCAAAAGGAGGATATATCTTCAGATCTACCTTCCCAAATTATTTCTTTCCTTTCTTCTTCTTCACATCCCAAGCCTGAAATTCCCGAGCAACCAATTTCTCATTTCCTTCCAATGGGGAATACAATGATTCAGACATTCGCTCAATAGATGGATGATTCTTCAAAGGGCAGCCAAACTGTTTTCTAACCAGCACAGGATTGTAGTTGATCATCCCTTTACTACTAAGAAAAGGTACACTAGAAACGTCACCACAGCTAACAAACACTTCTTTCCCAAATAGGTCCCTGTCTCGTCCCCAGGCTATATCATCTGATCTTAAACTCATCAATCTTCTGGACCACTTCCATTCTTGCTTCAGATCTTTGAATGGTCTGGACTTTGGAAGCTTCCTAGCAAACTAATCAGCGAATATGGGAGCGCAACAGTTCACATATCCCTTCTTTCTCTCATTCCTATAGTGGACATTGTTGTAAAAATCCCCCAATAAGGTAGGCACTGGATTCCTTTGAGCAAAAATGGAAATGGCCTCCATCCCTACAAGCGCTTTCTCTCCAGGGAACAAACTAACTCCATACACCATTATAGCTAAAAATGCAATAAAACTCCCCCACTTGTTTTCTGAAGCGTATGCACGAGCCTCTGAAACAAGAAATCCCTTTCCTACCCTTTCTTCGTCTTCACCTCCAGATCCTGAAATGCCCGAGCAACCAACTTATCATTTCCTTCTAATGGGGAATACAATGATTCATACATTTCCTCAATAGATGGAGGATTCTTCAAAGGGTAGCCAAACTATTTTCTAACCAGCACATGATTGTAGTTGATCATCCCTTTCCTACCAAGCAAAGGTACACTAGAAAAGTCATCACATCTATTAATCACTTATTTCCATAATAGGTCCTTGTCTCGTCCCCAGGCTATATCATCTGATCTTAAACTCATCAATCTTCTAGACCACTTCCACTCTTGCTTCAGATCTTTGAATGGTCCGGACATTGGAATCTGCCTAGCAAACCAATCAACGAATAAGGTAGCGCAACAATTCACGTATCCCTTCTTTCTCTCATTCATGTAGTGGACATTGTAGTAAAAATACCCCAATAAGGTAGGTGTAGAACCCCAAATTTTCCCTCTCCATTTTAAGCATCATAATACACCATTTGCATCATAAGCATATCATATATACAGCATCATAGCATAGAAAAATAAAGCATGACAAGCATCAAGCCCTAGCATGAGGCATATGGCCATCTGGGGAGGTGTTGAAGGCCATTTAATCTAAGACAAGGGTTCCAATGGATTTTTGAGAGGCCTATGATGAGTCTAGACTCCTTTGGCAAGGCCAAGTTCACTAGCAAAAGCTCAGAAGATTGCTTAATCATCACAAGTTTCAAGACAATGCAAGGCTCCTAGGCAGTGCGACCAAATTAGGGTTTTGGTTTCAAGGGCCTTAACCTCGTAATTTAGGCTAACTATTTTGGGCAATGTCTTCTACATGATAATAGGTTCCTACATGTCAATTTTCATGGAAAAATTCCAAGTGGAAGTCAGTCATTGCCTCAGTTACTTGCAGATGAAGCAGAAAGTCAACTGGGCCCAGAAAAAGTCAACTGTGCCATTCCAAGGGGTCCAATCCAACTTTTTTTTGGCCAAATGAGGTCTATTAAATGTTATAAGATGTTTGGTGAGCTTAAAGTCCAAGAATTTTGGTGGTTTGAGGGGTTTTGGCAAAAGTGCACAAATTTGGTTATGGAAAAGTTACTATTTTTGGCTATTTTGACCTAAAACTTCACAAGGCCTTAACTTGATCAAAATATCTTCAAATGGACCAAAGGTAAACATGAAAGTTGGAGAGTAAGGTATGCCATTTTTAAAAAGTACAAGAGCATTTTCTGGAGATTCATAGATTTTTCTATAAGTCCCTCGAAAAAGTGGCTGTTCTAGGGCAAATTTCAAAATTTCAAGGCCAAGCCATTTGCACAAAGGCTCAAAAGTGGATAGTTTGCTATGATATGTCCAAAGTAAGTTTACACAATTAAAATGCATCTCATTTAGGTCATTTGGCTCAAATAAAAGTGGCAAAATTCGTGCACATGAGAAAGTTCCATAAAACTAGCATTTTACACTTGGATTTGCACAAGGCATGACAATTGTGTGATGGCTTACATCCAAGGGCTGAAATTGTTTGCTTTGAATCATTGGTGGGATGGTGAATGCCCATGCAAGAGAGGCCAGCAAATCATGAGCTTGACATGCTTATGGCACACTTGGGCCAAATTTGCATTTTCACAAAAATCAGCTCTCTCTCACGTGCATTTGATCTAACCCTTTTGCATTGCCTTATATATTCCATAACAATCAGAATTAGGGTTAGAGGAAGCCAGAATACACACTCATTCTCTCATTCTCATCTCTTGTGCAAAATCGCTCATTCTCCACAAACTCTTGCTACAAGACTCCATTCACAAAACTCTTGCTGGATTCTTGATCCTCATCACTCATAGATCATTTCCATACCATTTGTTTGGGTTATCTTTCAAGAATCATCCATTTCCTATTTCTTGTGCACATTTGCATTTTGTGCCATAACTTTTGATCTAGGCAAGCTTTCTTCAATCCAAGACCATATCCATACTCCTCTCATCTCAAGGATCATTAAGCACCCATGGATCTAGATTTATAGTGAAGTTTGTTCAAGTGGCCATTTGAGGAGCTTTGAAGCACAAGGAAGCATATTGCTGGATTCACAAGCTTGCAAAGCCTTAGATGCATTTATTTTGCATCTAAGGGGATAAGGATATCATTTGCCATCATTTTATACCATTCTTGACTTTAAATTTTGGACAACACCTCAGGTACACTCAAAATTCGCATCTCATAGAAATGTGTTTAATTGTGTGTTTTAGAATCCTCATGTTGTGCTGGTTACACTGCTCTTTGTAGTTTGTGAAATGGTTGAGTATTTACAAAGTTATTTTGATTTAAAGTTTGGTGGACAATTTTATTTTCACTCATATCTTGAGATTCTTTGAGTTTTAATCCAATCCAAGCATGTATTCTTGTTTAGAGATGTTGGTTTGTCCATTCTGGAAGGTATCATGGCTGGCCGTGGCTTGATTTGAATTTTTCGTGAGGCTAGGGTTAGGGTTAGGGTTTTAGTTCATTAATGGTGGTGAGAGGTTTAGGGTTTTTCATGAAGAAGAAGGTGCAGTAGATTCAGCGCTATCTGCACCCCCCATGCGAGGCCCATTGAGTTTTTTAACTAAGCGTGTTTGCTCTTTGCACCCCCTTGGCCCATTTGCTTTATTTTTATTTTTTTTCTTTACCATTTTATTTCATTTGCTTTTGATTCATTTTAAATATTTCCTTAACTCTAAAAAATCCAAAAACATTCATATACACTCCTTGATTCATCTAGTTTTTTATCATGATTTTTCCAGATTTTTTATTTTCATCCCACGTGGCCAAATAAAATCAACATTGAGCATTGCTTTCTTGTGAACTCTCATAGACCAATCTGCCTTGTCCAATTTCTATTATTCTCATCCTTTAAGCTATGAACCCCATTCTTTTTGCATTCAAACCCTAAGACACTCTAATATCTTCATGGTTTATCTTGGTTTTTTCACAAACTTCCTTGCTGGATTTTGCTTGAGTTACTTGTGCCTTAATTTTCAAAACCCTAAATGGTAATACCTTATATCCTTGAGCTTCATTGACCTAGTTTGGTGCTGTATTTTTGCAAACCCTTTTGGATTCTCATTTCCTTGTGTTTGGAGAGTGCTTTGCTGCTTGGGTAGAATTTTTAAGTGCTTGGATATTTTTCTTGGGTATTTTCTTCCTCACCTTGCCTTGTTTTGCATCCTTTGAGTCTTCTAGTCTCTTTGAAATTTAGAAGGGCACTTGTGCCAACTTATCTTCATCTTTTGGGGTCCTTTAGAGGTTTATGGTTGCTCCTGGTCTTAGGATAGGGTTTGAATCTCCTTGAGTCTTGGTGTTGGGTCTCTTTTATGTGCTTTATTTCTTTAAGTGTTAAGCATGCCTTCATTGCATTTGTGTCACTTCCAATCATCTCAATATGATCTTGTGTTGCTTTGCTTATCATCTTGTGAACTCTTTGCCATGCCTATATGCTTGTGTAGCTTCTGACTTGTTGGTTCATGCCTTGATTTTATGTTGTTACACTAACCTTGCAGGGGCTATGGTAAGTTTGAGATGTGGGAATTCAGTTCCACATCTCCATTTCTCATCTCTCCTCATATTGTTTATATGGACTAACATCTTCTTGTTGGGCTTAGGCCTTTCTCATCTCTCCTCTTATATTCTTCTTCTTCTCTTGAGATCCCTTTTAGGTTAGAAAGACCTCACAAACCCTAGGAACTCCATGCATGCTAACTTAGGATAGAAACTTCCCCCTAGTTTTTTTTCCTTTTTGCTCCTTTGGTTCTCTTTCTCTTCTCATCTCATGACTCTTAAAAAACACTTTAATAAATGTGAAGTGATTCATTGATCCATAGCATTATTCCATGAGGTATGCTTGTAGTCTTCCCATCTTGGGATAGTACATGTTTACCTTGTGATGCACAAGTCTGATCAAGGTATCTCCTTCATAAAAGGAAAGCATAAAAAACACTTCTTCATTGTAAATAATTAAAACACCTAATAAGTACACAAGTTAGTGAGCCTAAGCCTTAATCTGTGGGTTCAAGTTTTGGGGATCTTCTCCTTACTTGAGTGTGCTTGTTCTATTATTCCATCTTGGAATGTAGTGACAAGTGCACATTCTATTGATGAGAGCTTGAGTTCACTTCCTTGTGACACACTCATAAAAGCTTCTAAAAAACACAAACAAACAATAAGCGTCTTTCCTTCGGGAATTCTTCTCTCACCTCATTCGCTCCGTACGCGAACTTGCTCCTACTTGTCATTTTGCAAGACGGTAACGCACTCGTCGTCCGAGACTGCAACACCTGAGCATTGACATAGGCAGTTCAAGCCTTAATTCACAAGCAATCTTTTCCACCCCTAGTTAGGGGAACTACGGCGTCTCTGATCCTCATTATCCTGATGAGGTACGTAGGCAGCGGGGTAGGGCCCGTTCGAGCACAATCTTTATTTTCCCTACATTTTTATTTTTCATTTCTTATTCAGTTCTTTTCCAGTTCCATTTTCAGTTCATTTCTCTTTCTTTGCTGCAGCTTTCATCCCATCACCCTTTGAAACAGTTTCTTTTGCAAGCGTGGATCCCGTCGGGTACGGCGGACGATCTGGGTGCTAATACCTTCCCAGGTCGTAACCGACTCCCGAACTCAGTCTCTTTGGTTCGTAGGACCTGTGTCCTTCCTCTTCTTTCTTCTGGTTTGTGCAGCATTACCATTCCCTTTCTTCGGGATAAAAATGTCTGGCTGGCGACTCTATTCTTTTTTCCGCGCCACTTTCGCGTTTGTACCAGGATGGAAATTCGGGGAGCGACAGTAGGCACTAGATTCCTTTGAACAAAAATGGAAATGACCTCCATCCCTACAAACCCTTTATCTCTAGGGAACAAACTAATTCCATACACCATTATAGCTAACAATGCACTGAAACTCCCCTACTTGTTTTCTGAAGCGTATGCACGAGCCTCTGAAATATGAAATCCCTTTCATACCCTTTCTTCGTCTTCACCTCCCAAGCCTGAAATGCCCGAGCAAGCAACTTATCATTTCCTTCCAATGGGGAATACAATGATTCAGACATTTCCTCAATAGATGAAGGATTCTTCAAAGGGTAGCCAAACTGTTTTCTTACCAGCACGTGATTGTAGTTGACCATCCCTTTCCTACCAAGCAAAGGTACACTAGAAAAGTCACCACAACTAACAATCACTTATTTCCCTAATAGGTCCCACTCTCATCCCTAGGCTATATCATCTGATCTTAAAATCATCAATCTTCTGGACCACTTCCCCTCTTGCTTCAGATCTTTGAATGGTCTGGAATTTGGAAGCTTCCTAGCAAACCAATCAGTGAATAAGGGAGCGTAATAGTTCATGTATCCCTTCTTTCTCTCATTCCTATAGTGGACATTGTAGTAAAAATACCCCAATAAGGTAGGCATTGGATTCCTTTGAGCAAAAATGGAAATGGACTCCATCCCTACAAGCCTTTTCTCTCCAGGGAACAAACTAATTCCATACATCATTATAGCTAATAGTTCACTGAAACTCCCCCACTTGTTTTCTGAAGCATATGCACGAGCCTATGAAACAAGAAATCCCAAGTTAAATCCTTTGCCCTTTCTATCTTCCAAACCCAATGCAACCTTAGTTAAGGGCAAATGACAAACACCAACTATGTCCTCTCTTGGAAGGTTTTTTCCTAAAGCATAGTAAGGAACACCATCTCTGATAGGAATCTTCAGAATGCTGGAAATCTCTTCTAAGGTTGGATCCAAAACATAATCTAGAAACATAAAAACTCGCAGCTGAGGATAATAGAAATGTAGCATAGAATGGAGACTATCTCTCTGATCCATTGTAGGCTTGTTCACAAATCTCAGAATCTTCACATATTATTTCCTGAAGTCATCTAAAACTTTTTCATTCATAAGATCAATCATACCCGGAATACTCTCGGTTTCTGGTTGTGGAAAGATGTAGTGAACATTCCTCTTTCTAGGAGCTTCTCTATCTTCTGCCATCTGGGAAAAGGAACCAATACCAGAACTGAATGAAAGATGAAAATGATAACCTGAAATTGAAACACAAACGGTTACTACTAATATGATATTTATGCAATGCAATGCAAGGCACATGATCAACATCTGGAACTGTCTGGATACAGATTATTAAGAACCTAGAACCAAGTGATCTACAACCCAAAAATTCCTCTAAATAATAACTCTCAGATAATAACCCAGATAATCAGATAATCTCAGATCAGGAAATGTAGAAACCGATAATCTCGAGAACTCCAGGATCAAAGTAACCAGATCAGAACATAATATCACACTAAGGACATCGGGTATGATGAGGTTAAGGGTTCCTGCAAATCTATAAACCCCTCCCAATATCACAGGTGTGCTTCGGGTCAAACATCACAAACTCTCAAAGCTGAATAGCAATAATACATTCACCATTTCTGTGAAATGGCTCATGACCAAATCAGGGAATCAGTTTAACATTATGTACTACTCAGGGAGGTCTCAGTGTGAGTCCGGGAAAATAAGCATCCCTTATAAGTCCCCAGCTTCGAGCACTGAAATCGAGAAACAATAGTACATTCAGCCTGTAGGATATAGTACTATCGTCATACGAACATATGCTTTGACTGAGTTCCTATAAGAGAACCAAGCCATCCTATTCAAGTTCCTATTGGGCCCTTGGGTGTGAATGGGTTTGCCACAAAATGTGGTCTGCCACTGTCACCACTGGAGAGGGATGTTTCCACAAAGGTTCTTAATGATCGTTTATGATCGTACCTAGAGATTAGGATCCGATGTGGCTGACATCGAGCTTGGTTGAAGCACGGTTGATGGAGAGAGAAGGGGGTGTAAATGCAAGGCACTCCAATGCTAAAGTAAGAAACCGAGCAAAGAGTGAGTAAGTATGAGATTTTAGAGTGAGAATTGAATACCCTACCCTTTCATATGAGAGGGTTTATATAACCCCCGACGCATGGCTATTGGTCCCTATTATTAGGCATGGATCGTGGATCCCCCAATAATCAGTAACTGCCAGAAACTAGCAGTTGGAGTGACGCTTGGACTGATCGGACGAGACCCTGGTCGGATGACGTTAATACCGAGCAAAGGGTTTGTCGAGCAAGCGTTCCTCGGCTGATCCTGGGGGTTTCGACCCTTGCTTGGTCCAAATCATGATCGGTGGCGCTGGTGGCTAGTCTGAAGGAACGTTTCGGGCGGATTGAGGATGTATTGGGTGCCAAAGAGTTATTGGGCCGTCTGGGGCCAGAAGATGGATTGAGCCCGAGTATGAAAATAGGGCCAGTCCGGAACAGGAGCCCCTCAAGTCGTTGCTTCTGGTCAAAGAAATGATGACTTAAGGGCGGCTAGCTGCTTGGAATTGTTTTCAATGTTGATAGAATATTACTTTGCTCGATGAAACGGTCTTCCCTGGTGGAGTAAGAGAGCTTGGTAGTCGGGCAACCCATTGGGTGGTCGGACTCGAGGAAGAGGAAACGAAAAGGTGACATGTTTTGGAATTTGTGCCAATTTAATGCCTCTGGCGGCTAGTCTAGGCGCTAGCATATAGACCATGATTACCTAGGGACAGGGTTCACGCATAAATGCACATGTTCCCAATCCTATAAATAGGGGAAGCTTCTTCATTTTCACACTTTTCTGCTTTTGCTTCCTTGCTCGACTTCGCTTATATTCTCTGGCTGCCACTTGCAACTGTCGAACGCCGCGAACCTACTTCCGACCACCATGCAACTTTCTCTCAAAACCATTCTAATAATTTCTTAGGCACCTTGTAAGCATTTTTATCCGTTTATGTCTTAATTTTTTCTATGAGTAGACATGCATGTGGTTAGGTTTTGGTTTTAGGAGGTAGATTAGGGTAGTCTAGATAATCCCTTAGGCTGTTGTGGTGACAAACTATTTTCTGGTGGCGAATCGCCCTCCCATGATTTCTCACGAGTATCTTGGTCGTGACTGTGGTGCTGCTCGAGTCGGAACCCTAACCTGCGTCAAGCGGTAGCTTTGGTTGAAGTTCAACTGGAGTCCTGGGTTCGAGGACAGTAGCGACCATTTGGTCATTGCGAGGTCCCTTCCTTGTCATGCTTTTTACTGAGCGTGGTCGACCGTTTTAGGTAAGTAGAACCCTTGAGGGCTTTTGCTGGGGACCTCGTCTTCTAGCCGTTGCACGCCCTTTCACTTGATATGTAGTGGAAGGGTGGATTTGATGCCTTGATCGAATTCACTGACGCCTTTCCTCTACTTTTCAGGTGAAGGAGTACTTGTCGACTCGTACGACATCTCGTCCGAGGAAGATACAATAGAGGATTTTGATTCCTCTGCTACTTTCCTGAGCGATTTTGATAGTTCCTCCGAGGAATATGAAGATACCGAGGTGGGTGATATGGACACAACTTCCGGGGGAGCGACAGGTGCTCAAGAGGTTTTCGATGAAGAAGAAATGGTCCTGGTGCCCAAAGAGTGGGTAATGGAGGGCCTGCTGGACAAGGTTTCAAGTTACGCTCGACCGCGAACGAAAATGTTGCCCGAGGTGGGGGACCCTGCGCACTGGGTCATGACGTGCCCATACGATGATGATAATATCTACTCCAATTTCGGAGGGACACAATTCTAAATGTATGACTACGTCTTTACAACTTTGGGGGTCAGACTGCCGTTCAGCGGCCTGATATGCTCGGTGTTAGGCCATTTGGGGGTGGTTCCCTCGCAGCTGCATCCCAATTCTTACGCTTTCATGAGAGCATTCAAATTGACGTGCACACACCTTGGTGATGGGGCTACTCTCCCTCTCTTCTTCAGGCTTTTCTCTTTGCAACACCCGGTTGGGAGAAGAGGTGCTCAGAAGGGCCTTATCTCGTTCAAGCAGCGGGCCAAGATCTTTAAAGCACATTCGGAATCCATCTGATTATTCAAGGATGACTATTTCCTGGTTGAACCGACGACCAAAGATGCAACTAGGTCGATCAGCTTCCTCGGAACCGATACTGACGCGAATAGGGTGCCCAAGCTTGACGCCTAAGGGAGTAAAATCCCTCGACGGATTTGGATGTTCCTTTTCTCATGGGATTATTTTCACTACGACATGTCGGTGAGTGAGTTCGTCCAGGTTGGGGACAGGATGAATGATGACGACGGGGCCAGCTTTGAGGAGTTCCTCAAACTAGTGGCATCCTTCACTCCTATCCCGATGCTCGACGGGGAGGGTAAAAAGATACTCGATGCTGACGGGGGAGAGGTTGTGGAGCGTCCCCTTCTCGACATAACGGTGCCCCTTGCTTGTAAAAACAAGCAGGAAGTGTCCAAATTTTTTGGTATTCGTAGTCGTATCTAATTTTACTTTCGTCTTATGATTTGTGTGTTTGCAATGCTCGGTGTTAACTTTCTTTCCTTTCGTCTTTTGCAGCTTCTATGACCAAACCTCTGGACAAGATCCAGGAAAAGCTAAGTCATAACAATAAGAGGAAAATCAAGAGAGTCCAAACCCGGCTGACGGGCAATGCTACGAGTGGCTCGGGCTCGGGCCCGACCGCTCAGGGCTCTTCGGGCATGACCTCGACCTCCCAATTGAAGAGGCAGAAAGGTGGCACGACTGTCATAGACCTGACCATCAACACATTGCCAAAACCTAAATTCGTCATGCCTCCCTGCTTTGTGAAGCGTAATTATTTCGAAAACACGACTCTGGAGGTCCAACGGGCAAATATTTTGAATGTCGAGAATATGGATCGCCCTGCTCGAAGACTGTCACTGGCATAGGACGCTAGTGCCATCATGAGAGTGATGACCATGGCCTCGATACTGGTCGAAAGGAACCCCGGGCATGAGCGGGAAGTCAATCGTTTGAAGTCCCTCCTGGTGGCGTCTTAAGAGAACGCTAAGAAGCCTGCTGAGGAGGCGACCAAGTCGCTCAAAAAGCATGTGGAGGTGATAGCCAAGCTGGAAGTGGACAAGAGGAAGGCGCTCGATCACAACAAAAGGCTAAAAGATGCCTTTATTCCCAAGGAGGACGAGGATGAGGACACCAAGGGCCTGCTGACTCGGGTGCACTTTCTTGCTAGGTTGGACTAGGATTTAGAGGAGTTGCGGGAGTCGACCAAATTGACTTTCCAAAATGCTATTGATCAGATCAAGGTACTCCATCCATAAATGGATCTTGATACTGATCGGATCAACTATTTATACAAGGCCGAGGAAGGTCAGATCGTCATCCCTGACGACATGATCATTGATGAGACTCTGCTCGACGAGCCTGTCCAGCCTGTCCAGACTGAGGACCAACCTATCTAGATTGAAGGTCAGCCTGATGCCCATATGGAGGATGGGAATTAGTCCGGTCTGCGTGCCGTTACATTGTAATTTTGTTTTTTCTTGGGGACATGGTCCATATTTAATGTAATTCTGAACAAGTTGTCCCTTCGGGGGTGCAACCTTTTAATCACAATTTCTGACCTTGGCGGTCATTTGTTATTTCTGCAATGTTTTTATTGTTATATATAACTACTCGTCCGTCGGAGGACCTTTATCTTGAATGTATGATTTTTTCACTAAGTATTTTATGCTCGACATTTGTTTGGCTGTATTATATATGCAAATTTAGGCGTGATGCCAAAGTACAGAAATATGAGGACTTGCTCGAATAAGGGGGTAATGCTCGTTAGAAAGCGTGATCCGTTGGTTAAGGGAACCGAACAGATGTGTGGAGGCTTGCTTCGATGCGGTGCACAAGTCAAGATTATGGCTTGGCCTCCATGGCTTGAACGTCCCATAGCGCACTGGGGTTCTGCCTGGTCGTGGTACTTAGGCGACGACGGATTCGTTTGTGTATCCGTTCGTGCAACAGTTACCTCCCTCGTGCGTGAGGGGGTCCTAATGATTAAAAAGTATTGGGATGCAATGCTTGTACCTAGGCATGCAGGTTGGGTCAGACCGTCTGTCCTCGCCTTGGAGTCGAGCAGGGTGACGTTTGTACTAGCTATAGTACTGTTTGAGTTTCTCATTGTTCCACGGCTAAGCGAGCTCTTCCCATTGTAGATTTTCTAAGTAATAGGCTCCATTTTCGGTGTTTGCTCGGACACCATATGGACCTTCCCAATTTGGGGCCAGCTTCCCCTCTCGGATGTCCTTGCGGTTCCTCAAGACGAGACGGCTAACCTCGAACGCTCGTTTGATGACCTCGGCGTCATGTCGAGCTGCTATTTTTTGTTTGAGGGTGGCCTCTCGAAGAGAAGCTCCCGACCAGATTTCTTCGACCAGGTGGAGCTCCTCTCGAAGCATCCCGGAGTTAGTGTCCTGGTCCATTAGTGAATTTGTTCGCCTGGACAGGACGTGCATCTCTATGGGTATGACCGCTTCGATCCTATAGGCTAGTCGGAACGGGGATTCCCCAATTGTCGAATGAGACATGGTTCTGTATGCCCAAAGTATGCTATGAAATTCTTCGACCCAATGCTTTTTATGTCCGTCCAGTCTTCATTTTAGTCCTCTTAGGATCACCCTATTCGTAGCTTCTGCCTTCCCGTTAGTTTGGAGATACTCGATTGAGGCAAAGTATTATTTGGTTCCTACTGAGACCATGAAATCCTGGAAATGCTTGTCAGTGAATTGGGTTCCATTGTCTGTTACGATGGCGAGCGGTACCTCGAACCGAGCAAGGATGTTTCTCTTGAAAAAGCGTAGGATGTTGAGTGTAGTGATTTTGGCCAAAGCCATTACCTCTATCCATTTAGTGAAGTAGTCAACGCCTACGATGAGGTATTTGTTTTGACCTGATCCGAAGACAAAAGGGCCTAGGATATCCAGCCCCCGCCAGGAGAATGACCATGGGGAGGATAGCGACTTCAGCTTGGTAGAAGGTGCCTGTCACTCCCCTGAAAAGACACCAGGGTCCCAAGGTGCAGACGCGAACGGTCGGTGAAAAGAGAAGATGAAGATGAATTGATTAGAGTCGCCAGCTAGGCATTTTTATCCCCAAGGAAAGGTAATGTTGCATAAACCTAGAAAGAGATGGATAAGACGGTTGCGAACCAGAGAAACTAAGAAAGGGGGTTGGTTACAACCTGGGAAGGTGTTAACACCCAGATTGTTCGTCGTACTCGACGCGATCCACGCTTATAAGATTGTGTTTAAAAGGGGTAGTGTATGTGCTATCTGTGTGCAAAAGATAAAAAGAATAATGTACAGGTGTTAGTGCAAAAGGGTGAATGCTCAGGAACTGAGGCTTAGAAAAGAAAGCTGAAAGAGGGGGAAACACAAATACTTTTGTTCGATAACTGTTAAGTTATGCCTACATATGCTCTCGTACAATGAGGAAGTCAGAACACCGTAGTTCGACTCAAAGAGACTGAAAAATAAATTGACTGTGAACTGCTTGCTTGCCTATGCTCAAGTGTATGACTCGTCTGGCTCGAGTGCTAATTGTCTTGCATTAGACGGAAGAAGCAAGTTCTCGTTTGTGAATGAGTATGATGAGAAAAGATTCCCGGAGGAGAAAAATATTTGGATCAGAAATGCAAAAGATCAAATTTTTTTGATGTTTTTAACTATTTTTAATAAAATGTACAAAAGAAATACAGAAAAATGAAATAAAATGCAATTTAATGGAAGTAATAAAGATCTATGGTCCAGGTTCAAACTAAGGTTGACTGCGCACCCAAATGGGTGGATGAGATTCACTCTGATTAATTTAATTTAGTTAAACTTAATTAAACTAATTAATTAAAAGATTAAAGTTAATGAGGCATTTGGGTCGTCCACACGCGTGGGAAGCTAAATCCAATGGCCTAAATTCAAACTAACCTAATTAATAAAAGATTTGCCCTAATGACTTTCAGGTGGCCGGAGAAGATCTCAAAACTCCACAAAACTCACCAAAAGCTCCAGAATTGATCTTTAAACATCAACAAACTCAAATCCAGCAACAAAAACAATTAATCATGCATAAATAAAGAGAATCGAAGAAGAACAAAAATTAGGTCAAAGTTTCAGAGATACGGTTCATGCTTGTTTCTTCATCATTTTCAAAACCAACAAGTGCAGTGTGATCAGGAGAGCATGGGGAACATTTCTAGAACATAAAATAAGACTTATGGAAAAAAAGTTCTAAGGAGCTACCTGAGATGAAGCTTTCACTCCCTAAGCTTTCTGGCCTTTTTCTTATTTCAATCCAACTCCAATGAACCCCCTGATGATGTTGCAATGCTTAGAACAAGTTTGTATGGCTTGGTTTATGAGTTTCAGTTCCTCTGCACCGGGAATCATGTTTTGGTTTGGCTGTGTTTTAGGGCTTTTCAGAGGGTGCTTTGTGTTCTATGGACCATTTGAAGATGATTGGTGATGTTTGTTTTGAGGTTTGATGGCTGGTTTGTGCAATTCGAAGAGATGAAACTCTATGGTGATTTTTGGGATTCTGAGTTGTGGGAGCTTGCAGGCTTATATGTTATGTGTTTTGTGTTCCTTAGGGTTTGTATAAACCAATAGGAGTGATTAGAAGAGTTGGTGTGGCCTAGTGTGATTGGTATGGGCAAGTTGCAAAAAAGTCAAATTTGTGTACTTGAAGGTATGGGCCATGGCAGGAGCTACTCAATGGGGTGTCTGGCCTCAGCAAGATTCATGGAGAACCATATAATTGGTTTGATGCAGTTGGCACAAGTGGATGGAAGGATCCAAGGCATTTTGCAAAGTTTATGTGTTTTGGTCATTTTGAGATTTCTTAAGGATCAATTCATGAAAACTATGCAATCTTGGGCCAATTTTGATCTTTGGGAGTTTCCTTGACATGTTATGATGCATCGAAGTTGATTAGAGGTCATAAAAAGGTTTGGCAAGTGAAATTGCAAAATTCCCTCTTTGGCATGAACTTGAAAATTATAGGATTTTTGCCAACTTTGAAAGGTCATATCTTGAGTTCTAGGATGAATCAAGACATGTTCTACTACTTTTTGAAAAGGAAAAGACCTAATCTACAACTTTCATGTCCAATAATTTTTCATTTGAAGCATTTTTGGTCATGAAAGAAGAGGTTGAAAATCTTTCCCAAAATGGAAAGTTTCCATTACAAGTCATTTCCAAAAATGGCAAGTTTGCATTTGGCTCAAAATTCTTCAACTTTGTGAACTTCCAACCACTTCTAAGATCAAATAAAGATCATAGAGACTCAAAATGATGATGATGACCCTTTGGTACCTTTGTTGGGGGCCTCAGATGCCCTGATTTTGACTTTACTTGCTCAAGAAGTTACCTAATGATCAGATGACTTCCACAATGAATTTCTTCATCAAACTTGGTATTCATGATCCTTATAACATATTAAGAACATTAGAAACAAGAATGACCAAAAAATTTGGAGTTAAGGCCTCTGAAACCAAAACCCTAATTTTGGTAATTTGTGCAGGAAAACCCTAGCTCTGCTTCCATGCCTTTGCCATTCTTTGTGATCTCTTGACTTTAATGAACTTTGGGGATCATATTATGATCATATAACAAACATGGACCCTCTTGGAAAGCTTCAAGACCATTGGGATGGCTCATATAGATTCTTAGATTGCTCAAATCACAAACCCTAGATGCAGATGAAAATGGAACTATGCAGTGAAACAAATATGCAACATGAGATGGTATGCTTATGCTAAAACAAAATGAAAGATCACAAGCCATGGTGTGAGAAAAAGTGAGGTCAAATTTGGGATGTTTACAGTGCCATGTGTACGTCACCGTGTCGTTGGCATTTATCGCATCTCTTAACATGTTCTTTTGCGTCGCTCTGCATTGTTGGCCAATAATATCCTGCACGGTAGCTCATCTTTGGTCAAATAAATGAACACCGGAGTCATCCAGCAATTAGCGTCACCCACGATATTGACATCTATCGGGGCCGAAGATTGTCTGATGCTAGGCCGGGGGAGTATCTCCTGTATGACAGACTTATTGCCCCATTCCTCTTGGTACTGGCTAACTTGGACAAGATATCCACTCGGGAATTATTTTCGCGTGGAACGTGCCTAACTTCTACGGATGCCAATCTCTTTAGTTTCTTTTTGACCAAGGATAGGTATTCAGACATGTTATCATTTTTAGCTTGGAAATCTCCTCTCACTTGGTTGGCGACTAGTTGGGAGTCTGTGCATATTATAATTTCCTCTGCACCAAGGTCATCTTCTAGGCGCAACCTGGCCAGGAAGGCTTCGTATTCCGCTTGATTGTTGGAAGTGGGGAAAGACAGAGTCAAGGATACCTCGATGATGTTTCCCACCTCGTTTTCCAGCATAACCTGATGACACAAAATTTTACCGTATTTTTTACTCTGATTTCACATGCATTCTAAGTCCTTTAGTGCCATTTTGTTATGTTATTACTATGTTTTCCTTTGTTTTCAGGTTTTTAGTTTAATCGGAGCCTCGAGCGAGAAAATGAGTGAAAAAGGAGCTAAAAAGAGCTAAAATCAAGAAAATCATCATTTTGTGCTTGTGGCACCCACTGTGGTGGCCGCCATGGGGTAGGCCGTAAGTTGGTTAGGAATCAACTGCTGACAACTTCCACATCTCCCACTTCTTTCCACATGGGTTCATGTGGCGGGCGCCATGAGGTGGTGACAGGCGCCACCTTCACATTTTGTTTCCCTCCCAAAAGAAGTTGGGGTCCCTTTAGTCTTTCCTCTCTTATTCCTCAGCCTATAAATAGAAGGCCTTTAGTTCATTTCTCATCATCCAAACTGAGTTACCTTAAGCAAATATCAGTTGTAAAAGTAGTAATCGCTTCACATTAGAGTGTTACTACAATCGAGTGATCGAGTTTGTATGTGTTTGTGCAATTAAGTCTTGGATTACTTTGGAAGGAAGTTAATCCTGCCGTCATTTTTATTTTAGTTCGTATTTTATTCAACCCTCCGATTGGAGAAGGTTTTCATTGCTTTAACTTTTGTGTATTTACTTTCCCGCACTGCTTTACTTTCCATTATTTCCCGCACCGCTTTACTTTCTTTTATTTTCCGCACTGCTTTACTTTCCTTTATTTCCCACACTGCTTTACTTTCCTTTAGTTCCTGCACCCGCACTTTACTTAATTTATTTTCCGCACTCGCACTAAATACCTTTTATGAAAAATATTAAAATGAACTTTTACTTTTCCATGTCTGGCTAATTTTATAAAGGTTAGAATGTAAGGATCATAATTGAAATGATAATCCATACAATTGTTTGTAAAAAGACTTAAGGGCTATTTTGACTTTCAATATAAGTTTTCCTTTTTTTTAATGTTCCGTTGGGTAAGATCGAAAGCCTTCCGTCGTCTATTTAAACTTAATTGTTTTTAACTATTTCAAAAACAACGAAAGCGCTTTGTTTAGTTCATTAGGATTTTTTAATTCAAAAAGAAAGGAGATTTTAATACTATTTACGGACGCATTAAGAAGTTTAGAGTCTGGTTCGTAAGAACGTCTTTTTGTTAGAAAATCCAGCTTAAAATACTTTTCAACTTAGCTAAGATTCTAGATTTTTTAAAAATTGGTTTACTACTCTAATGTAATGCGCACCTTTTTATCCGTGACAATAATAGGGTTTGATAAGGGAGTACAACTCGGTTCTGATTACGCGAAAGTGACAGTTCCCGTTAAATTAGTTATGCTCAAAGTAGAAAACATTTCCCATAAGTAGTTCTATTAGCAAGTACTTGATTATCAATTTATTATGTGAATTGCATTCGAACCTGCCTTTATCAATTAACTTAAATTTATTACTTTATTTATCATTGTGCACTCATTGAAACTACTATTTTCAATTTCCTTAGATACACACCATAACAATAGATAATGATAGATTTATATTTGGTCTCTGTGGATTCGACAATCTTTTATATTACTCTGACGCGTTCGTACACTTGCAAAAAACACGCATTAAGTTTTTGGCGCCGTTGCCGGGGTCCAATTTTGTCAAATTTCGTACCCTGTTGTTATACCATTTAGACTAAGGTTGTTACCTGCCGGTCAATGCGAAAGACTCGCAGTACCAGAAGCTTAGTAGACCATCTAGCTGAACCTGAACGTTACACTCGTGCACATTTATTTTTCCATAAAATTAGGAGAGCTATGGACGAAGATCAAAATCAAAGACCTCTTAAGGATTTCACCCAACCATCCAACAAGGAACCTAGTTCTAGTATAGTAAAACCAGCCACCCCAGCTAATAACTTTGAACTTAAAGCATCCTTGCTGCAATTAGTACAGCAGAGACAATTCGCAGGGCATGCTACCGAGAACCCAAATCAACATTTAAAAAACTTTCTCCAGTTAGCAGACACCTTTAAAACCAATGGAGCCCCTCCTGTGGTGATCTGCTTAAGATTATTTCCTTTTTTCCCTCAGAGATAAAGCCCTATCATGGTTATATTCCCTTCCACCCAATTCCATAACAACTTGGGAAGACCTTAGAAAAGTATTCCTTGCTAGATATTTTCTCCCGAGTAAGACCGCTGTTCTTCGATACCAAATAACATCATTTACCCAAAACCAAGGAGAATCGTTGTTCGATGCCTGGGAGAGATATAAGGAGCTATTAAAAGCATGCCCACATCATGGTTTAAAAAATTAGTTAATCATTCAAACCTTTTATAATGGACTTCACTATAACACTAAGATGACCATTGACGCCGCTGCAGGTGGCGCACTGATGAACAAACCTTACCCTGAAGCTAGTGCCATTATCGAAGATATGGCCCAAAAACATCAATCATGGGGAGTAGAACGAGTGACGGTGGAAAAGAAGGAAGCCCAAGGAGGAATACATGAGTTAAGATCTATAGACATGATGCAAGATAAAATGGACACGTTGGCCCTTAGAGTTGAGCATATGTGTACAACCCTGAATACTGCAGCTGCAGTTTCGTCAGATTGTGAGATATGTGGGACGAAAGGACACCAATCCGCAGAATGTAGTATGTTCAAAAATCCGCAGATTGTGAGCTTAATGCCTTTAGCGGTTTTTGAAAGGTTAAACTTAGAAGAATTACAACCTACTAATGTAACACCCTAATGTTTGCGCTAAGATTGTTTCGTCTTTCATCTGCATTTTGCATACAAACAAGATCGCACTGGCTTTCGAGTTTTTCCTCAGATGAAGGGTCTATGCTTCGCAGGGGATCACCATTATTTTTTATTTCTTTATATTTGTTTATATTTACTGACTTCTAACCAAAATACCAAAAATATGTTGTAGTGTTCTTCTTCTTCTCTGTGTTGCAGGTTTGCGAGGATAAGACAGTAATTTCAATCCAGATGCGTTTGTTCAGTCACAATTCGATTTCAAATGGATGTTTGACCTAATATTGGTCAAACTATTAGAAAATTGTTCAACTGCAAGTTGTGTGTGCCAATGGCTCATTTCTCGGACAATGCGTTTTCAAAAGTTCAGGTGGTGTTGAGTGTGAAAGTCATCAGTTATCAGGCAGTGTTTTGTGCGAAGTTTGGTTTGAATCTTCAGTGTTTATTAGTTCATCGGTTCATCAGTTCATCAGCGATTCATCTGAGGATTTATTTTCCTCAGTTTGGTTTCGAATCATCAGGGAATTTTTCAGACGATTTCAGTGGCTAGGGTTGAATTGGCAAATGGATCAGTGGTTCTGTGATTGGCTGTATTCATTTCATCAGAGGCTTGTGAAAGAGAAATCGAGATTTGTTGTGGGCTTGAAAACCAAATTCCATCCATTATCCTTTTTCTTTCCGATTAAACCATTTATCCATCCGTACCCTTTTTATGACCATTTTTCATTATCCATTTTTTCGATTGTTTACCAAATCACATTATCCAAATATTATCCATATATCCATTGTTTTTTTATTCATTCGCAAATACTTTTCTTATCCATTCTATCCAATTTCTTTTCCATTTTTTTTCTAAATCACATCATATTATCCATTTCTATCCATATCCATTCATATTTCGTTTTTTTGACATCCCATTTATCTTGTTCACTTTTAATCCATTTTTTATATTCAATTTACTTGTTCCATTCGTATTCCAATTTTATTTCTCACATCAAATCATTTTTTTTAGTTTTATATCCATTATCCCTTTTTAGGAATTTCCAATATTTTTATTATATTTCTATCCAAATAAATCATTTTTTCTATTCAAATATTAATTAAAAAATAGAGTCCAAGGCATCATCAATCCTATGCACAGCTGGCCCACAAGCCTCTTATGACTTCAGCTTACCAAAAAACCTTTCCCCAATTTCCTAAGCCATTTCACATTAACCCCTCACGTGCAGTACTTTCCCTCAAGCTTTCCCATCCACCTCACGTGCATCCTGCCACGCCAAGACCTCACTTTTCCCGCAGCCTCTTGCAAGCCAATGCATCAAGTCACAAGCAATTCCCCAAGCAAACTCAGCTGGCCCCACAACTTGCCAAAGCCATCACGTGATAAACATTTCCAAGCTGGCCCTCCAAGCACTTTTCCTAACCTTCCCGCATCAAGCCGCGCCTAGCCTTTCCACAAACAACAACATCAGCCTATGCGCAAGCTACCTCAAGCCAATACATACAACAAAAGCAACAACAAGCCGAAGCGCCCCAGCCTTGCAAACCTGCACCAAAAAAACATACAAAACACTCTCAGCCAACAATTCGTACGGCCAGCTACAACTTATACGCCGTAAGCAGCCGAACAAGCTCACCACGCAGGCCAATGCTTCTAACAGCCCAAGTTTCCCGTCAGCTCACACGCCCATATTTTGTAAGCTTAACATCAGTACTTCACAAGCCGTACTAGCCAACATCTTTTACCAAAACATCACAAGCTGCCAAGCCACACATCTAACTAGCCGTAGCACCTGTTTCACAAACCCAAGCAAAAGTCAGCAAGCCATCCAAGCCTTTTCACAACAACAAAGCAAAACATCTCCTCACGCGTACGCCATGCGCAAGCACGAGCTTCCCACATCACGAAACAAAACAACATCAAAACGCAATCGAAAAAAGCTTAAAACGCTAAAAATTGAAAATAAAAAACGAGAATATCGTGACTTACCAAAACGCAATCCGAATCCTTTCAAAACGGCATCACCTTCTTCATTCATTCTCCTTTAAATAGAACCCTCCTCTCACTTCAAATCGAAGCTTCAAAAGCCCTCCAAATTGCTGCCAAATTGAAAATCCTTCCTTCAATCTCATTTCTTAATTCCAAAATCCACAAATCCCTAAATCATTTCTTCACCCTCCTCAATCATCTCTAAGCCTTCTTTCTGGATTTTGCGAGTTGAAGAAGAAGAGAGAAGGGAATCCGCGAGACTTGTGGAGAAGAAGAAAAAGAGTTTGCGGTTTGAGAAGGGAGAAGAGAGAAGTGTTCGATTCGTTTTCTTGAAGGTGAGGAGAAGTGATGCATCTCTGTTTTCCGCCGCGATTTGCTTAACCTATCCCCTGTTTTTGCGTTTCATAAGGAAGAAGAAGCTGATTGTTGCTTCTTTGTTTGTTTTATATTTTGTTTATTTTCTTTTTTTTTAAAATGTTAATGAAAGCTGAAATGTGGATGTGTTTGGACCTGGATCCATTTGGATCCAGTTTGCTATTCTGACCCGCGGTTATCATCCCCATCCTCATCCCTTTGCTTTTTCTTATTTTATTTTGCTTTAGTTTTTTTTTTAAATTTTGATTTTGATTTGTTTAGGATTTATTTTTAGAAAAAGATTTTATGAATTTTTTTTTTAGAAAAGCATGTTTTAGAAAGGATTTTTTTAGAAAGAAATTTTATTAAAAATAGTTTGGAAATATTTTAGAAGGAGAATTTTTTTAGAAAAGGATTTAAAAATACGATTTCTATTTCTTTTTTGGATCTTTTTTTTTTTGATCCATTGTTCTTCATCTTTTTTCTCTTTTGGTCGATGACAATCTCCGATTCGGGATTGTTGATTTCCGATTAAGTTTAATCTTCATTATTTCAAATCTATGGATGAATGATCATTTGGATCATTCTCCATACTTTGAGATCGTGATAGGTTGCTTTTCGATGAAATTCAACGAAAATCTCGATTAAGATTAGACCTTCCTTTTTCTTTTAGTGTGACATATTTTCGGAGAACGATCCATTATATCGTTTCTCTAACATGTATTAACACGAATATTTTCCACTTTAATTAGTGGTGGCCGGCCTCATTTGTAGGGTAATTACTCCGTAAATTACTCGACGATTGCTTAACATAGACCTAAAGTTGTCCCGATTCGAATTAAGATCCACTTGGATCCGGTTGCCTCGATTTTATTTTTTTTCTTTTCGTGGTTGTGCTTGATTAAGTTCATCATACCACTTTATATTGTAAATATTATAATGTGAATATATAATTGTTTAAATTTAATATCTCGTACCTTATCCTTTTATTTTAATCTCTTGCTCCTTTATCTCTTTTATTATGCTTTATCATATTATATCATATATCATTTGTTTATATTCATATTGTGCTTGTTTTTTTTTATTTTGTCCACTTGGATATTAAAACACTAATAAAGGATTAAACACTTAAAAGACTTGTGACTTCTAATTTTGGAATAATGGTTACTATCCCGAGCTTTTTGGAGAATGGACTTAGACTTTAAGATCTTCCCCCTTGCTCAAGTTGGAATGGATTAGAAACCTCGGCCTCAAGATTATTTCATTAGCCTTTGAAGAGGGAATTCCGAACTTTGAAGAATTGTGCATATTATGGTTTGGTAAACTCTTTTCTTAACCTTTTAATTCAAGCATTAGGATTAGTCCCTTCATCTCCTTCCCATTCTTAAATTTTCAAAACTTCTCCCTATTTCAAAAATCTTCTTGTTTTCTAAACTTCAAACACTTTCATAAATAAACCTTGACTTAGGTCAAGCGATTTTTAATCTTTTCACTTTATTTTCTTAATCAATGTTAATTCATGTAAATATATTAAAAAAACCATTTTCTTACATACTTTAAAAAATGCAAACCCACTCAATTGTTTTTGTGCTTTGTGCACCTTTTCTTTTCACATGTTTAGATATGATTCATCCTTTCTAGCGGAATTATTCGCTAAAGGATGACGACTTATCTCTACATTTTAAAATTAATTCAACTCATTGTTCTTTTCAAATTTTGTACCACGAACTACGAGGTTTTGATCTCGCATTGCACTATGTGGGTACGTAGGCATAAGGCGTTAAAACCTTATCAAACACAAAATCATTAAAAAATATTCTTCTCCTCATCTCTTCAATCATTTTAAGCAAACCAATTTCAGACCAAAAAGCAATAAGTATTTCAAAGGGCTCCCGTGGAGTACCACGGACGAGTCGGGTGCCTAAAACCTTCCCGGTTCGTAACCAATCCCCTTACCCAATCTCTGTTTATTTCTTTTAGATTTTGCTTTTAGAATCCTAGGTTTTTATTCGTTCTTTTACCTTTTTCCTTTCAGAAATAAAGAAAAGCGCGGTGGCGACTCTGTGTTCATCGAGTTAAGTTAATCAATAGCTTACACTCACGATTTTACCGCTACAGAAAAGTGGCGACTCTGCTGGGGAGTAATCTCTAAGCGGATTTAGCCTACTTTGATTTATTTATTGCTTTGGTTTGAATTGTTTGTTATTTGATTGTTCTGTTTCGGTTGGTGATCCTCTGTGTGAGATAGATTCTAACCCGGATCTGAGTTGAAACTTATGATAGGATGGCGATATTCGAAGCAATATGCGATGCAGTAGTCCAAAGCAATATCAATTTGATAATGTCCACTCGGTTAGGCTCTCTTGGACTATCAATGTCATGACGAGTAATCGTACGTGGCATTATTTTCCGACCTTGAGCTGATCATACTGAGGACCTTAGAACCCTTAACCCATCTAAGCCAATTTAGGAACGTAGTGCGGAAATTGTCTGGGTGTAAACCTAAGGCGGTTGTCACGTGATACTACACTCGAACGAGGTCTATTTTAAGAATGTTATCGGTTGGGGAGTAATCCAACGTACCGATGATATTCTAAAGATGGCTGTTAACTCCGGGCACCTCTGTTAGCACCCTTTTGGTTTTCTGCAGGTACAATGAAGACAAAACCTTAGTACTTACCTGTGTGGGTTGGTGTTCTGTTACCTTGACTTCATGCTCGTGACTCGGAACCTAAGCCCGTGTGCCTTGTGTGATCTTGTTTGTGTTTGTTGCATACATGCCATCATACATTCATGAGCATTGTTCGTAAGATTTCAAAGGACTTATAAGGAACTTTTGCAAAATTTCAGATGTCCATGGCTATGACTTTTGAAAGGAGGAACACAAAGAAGTACACCTTCAAGAATCCTAATGTTGCAGAGTTGAGAAAGCTAGGAGCTTTGGTTGTTGATACCCAAGAGTTCCGAAGATGTCATGGAAAGCTTTTGTATATGTTGGATACTGATGTGCCTGAGGGGATTCTCCCTACTTTAGCTCAGTTTTATGACCCATTGCACCATTGTTTCACTTTTCCGGATTATCAGCTTGTGCCGACTTTGGAGGAGTATTCTCATTGGTTAGGTTTGCCTATTCTGGACAAGGAGTTTCTTTTCACTGGGTTAGAGAAGGAGCTTACTGTCAAGATCATCGCCAAAGCACTTTTTCTTAAGGAATCCGATCTTAGTGGGAAGTTTCTGCCAAAGGGGAGTGTTCGTGGTATTAATGCTAAGTTCTTGATGGGAAAGGCTTCTACTTCACTTACTTTGGGTCATAAGGATGCAT
Source organism: Lathyrus aphaca (assembly GCA_963966055.1). Taxonomy (NCBI): domain Eukaryota; kingdom Viridiplantae; phylum Streptophyta; class Magnoliopsida; order Fabales; family Fabaceae; genus Lathyrus; species Lathyrus aphaca. The sequence continues at coordinate 367,369,305 of OZ014524.1, forward strand.
TTGAGGCTATTCTTGCTTTGCTTATTTACGGGATTGTCTTGTTTCCGAACTTGGATGGTATTGTGGATGAGAATTCTATTCAGATCTTCTTGAAGAAGAACCCGGTTCCTACTTTGCTTAGAGATATGTATCATGCTTTTCACTATAGGACCTCCAAAGGTGACGGAGAGATTGTATGTTGTGCGCCTCTTCTTTATAGGTGGTTTATTTCGCACCTACCGAAGTCGGATGTCTTCAAGGACAATAGAGAGAGTCGAAGATGGTCTCAGAGGTTGATGTCCCTTTCTCATAAGGACATGACATGGTATAGTTCTCATTATGACACTGGAGTTCTTATTGATAGTTGTGGAGAATTTCCTAATGTACCTCTTCTTGGTACACGTTGGGGAATTAGCTACAACCCCATTCTGGCTAGACGACAATTCGGTTATTGTTTGAAGGATGTTCCAAACAATCTTGCCTTATCCCTTTTCTTCTTTCTTAATGGTGCTGATCATATAGAGATGAAGAAAAGGATCGCTCACTCTTGGCATGCTGTTCATAGGAAAGAGAGAGGTTAGTTGGGTAGACAACACCTTCCTCCTTCCGAATGTTATATTCAGTGGGTTAGATCTAGAGCTTCCAAGCTGAAGATGCCTTACCCACCTGAGGAGCCTATGTTTCCCATATTGCCTTTGTCTTCTTTTTCTTCCTCCCGTTGATGAGAAGATGGTTCTTCAAGAAGAGTTAGAGAAGATGAAGAAAGAGAAAGAAGAATGGTTACTTGAGAGGACTACTATGCAGGAGCAGCTTAAGGATAAGGATGATCTTATTGAGCTACTTGAGCGGCGCGTCACGAAGAGGCCGAGAGAGGATTTATTTTCCTTTAGTACTCCATCTACTATTCCTCCTACTTCCGGTGCTTGGAAGGCCATTGTCGACAAGTTAGTGAAGGATAAGGAAGATATGGAAGAGCGGTACAAGAATGAGATCAAGAGGATTCGTATAAAGTATCAGCCAGGATTCGGGACTTCTTCGGATATGTTTCCCTAGGCTTAGTTTACTCTTGCTCTTATGTATTAGGATTATTGATGTTTGTACTTCATTTGTAATCCTCACTTTGATATTAATGAGAATGAGCTTTTAAGTATTTCAAAAAATGTTTCTTTATATACTTGCAAGTTAACTTATAATCCTTTGAAATCTTTGCATTTGCATACGCATAGCATGCATCATATCCGCATTTGTATTGCTTTATGAGTGTTCTCCAGGGATCTTATTGTTGTTTCTTGGTCTTCATCCAGTGTTCCTGTCAAGCTGACTCATCGCTTTGATACTCGGGCTAATCGAAGAAGAGTGATGGAAACTTTGCAACAAGAGAATCGCAAGCTGCGCGAAGAGGTTACTTATCTGAGGGAAAGCTTGGAAAGAGTGACTGCTATGATGGAAAATTTGGTGGCTGCTCAGAATCAGCCACCTCCTTCTCCTGTTCGGAATACTGTCATCTCAGAGGTCATTACTGCATCAATTCAAGTTGAGACTGTTATTTCTCCTCGCTATCGTATACCTGCTAGCACACCTTGGGGCATGCCAGTTGATTTTTTTCCTGCTGGGTATCGTCCTCCTCATCATACAGAGACTGCTGCTTTTAATACTCTCCCACCACCAGTTTGGACTACTCTTCCTCCAGTTGTGACTACTGTACCGCCTATTGAGCACAATATTCCGCATCATGATGAAATGATTTACCATGCTGAGCCTAGTGAAGGTGCTTGAGTTGCTGAAAGACTTGATGACTTCCAGGGACGCTTTGTTGAGATCCAGAGGGAGATGAGAGCTTTGAAGCATAAGGATTTGTTCGGGAAAGATGCTTATGACCTTTGTCTGGTCCCTAATGTTAAAGTTCTTACAAATTTAAGATGCCTGAGTTTGAGAAGTACAAAGGCAACACCTGTCCGTTGAGCCATTTGACTATGTATGCAAGGAAGATGTCTGCTCAGACTGATAATGATAAGTTGCTGATTCACTATTTCCAAGACAGTTTGACCGGTGCACCTATGAGGTGGTATATGAGCTTGGATAATAGCCAAATCAAGACCTTCAATGATTTGGGAGAAGCTTTTGTGAGGCAATACAAGTACAACGTTGATATGGCGCCTGATAGAGATCAACTTTGTGCTATGTCCCAGAAGGACAAAGAGACTTTTAAAGAATATGCGCAGAGATGGAGAGAGCTGGCGGCCCAGATTGTTCCTCCGCTGGAAGAAAAAGAAATGACAAAGATCTTCTTGAAGACGTTGGGTTCTTTTTATTATGAGAGGATGATAGCAAGCGCTCCTTCCGATTTCACTGAAATGGTGAGCATGGGGATGCGTTTAGAAGAAGGTGTCCGTGAGGGACGGTTGAGTCAAGAAAACAGTAATGGTTCAAGCTCTAGAAGGTTCAATTTCGGGAAAAAGAAAGAAAATGAGACTAATGCAGTATCCCGTGAAAGTTATAGAAGGCCTCACAGTCGTGGGAATCACCATTCGCAGCATGTAGCTTCTGTAACACCGATGATTAACGTGGATCCAACTTTGCCAGCTGTTCCAAAGTATCAACCCCGTTATCAGCAACCTTCTGTGCAACAAGGTGGTAATCAACAAGCTCGGGATAAGCCCAGTTTTGATCCTATTCCGATGCCGTATGCGGACTTGCTTCCATCTTTGATCGCAAAGAATCTCGTGCAAACTCGTCATCCACCTCCAGTTCCAGAGACTATTCCATGGTGGTATAAGCCAGAGGCTCGTTGTGCTTTTCATCAAGGTGCCCCGGGGCATGATGTTGAGAATTGTTATCCATTGAAGTTTGAAGTACAGAAGTTGATGAGGAACAATGTTCTGTATTTCAATGATGTTAATCCTAATGTGCAGAAGAATCTGTTGCCAAAGCATGGTAATGCGTCCGTGAATATGGTTGATGGTTGTCCTGGGTTGTTCAAAATCTATGAGGTCCGTCATATCCGAAGATATTTGGTGGAGATGCATGATTTCTTGAGTGAATATCACGATATTGATCACGACTATGCTGGATGTTGTATTTGCTCGGTGAATCCTCGTGGTTGCGTGATTGTTAAAAGAGATATTCAAAAGATGATGGACGATAAATTGATTGAAGTAACAGCAAAAAGAGATGAATATGAGAATGAAGTGAATGTCATCATGCCTCAGTTCAATCTTCCTGATAGGGTTTCTCCTGAGAGGGTGGTTATTTCTTTTGATAGTCGCAAAAATGTTGTTACTCCATTGGTGATTAATGTGCCTGGTCCAGTGCCATATGAGTCTGATAAAGCTGTTCCGTACCGGTATAATGCTACGATGATAGAGAATGGTAGGGAAGTTCCTCTCCCTACTCCAAAGTCTGGGGTTAGCATTGCTGATGTGACAAAGGTTACCCGAAGTGGTAGAGTGTATGCTTCAGACCCTCCGAAGAGAGTTGAAGATACAAGTGCGAGCAAACAGATTATGGATGTTGTTGTCCAATCGGGTAAATCTGGTAATAGTGATGATGAGGTGCTAAAGTTGATAAAGAAGAGTGAGTACAACATCACTGAGCAGTTGCTGCAGACTCCCTCGAAGATATCAGTTTTGTCCCTTTTGATGAGTTCTGAGGCTCATAGGCAGTCTTTGCAGAAGATTCTCGATCAAGCTTATGTTGACCATGATGTGACTGTTGATCAATTCGATAGTATTGTGGCGAATATCACGTCATGCAACAATTTAAGCTTCTGTGATGACGATCTGCCTGAAGAAGGAAGAAATCATAACTTGGCGTTGCATATTTCAGTTAATTGTCAGGAAGATGCTTTGTCCAAGGTGCTAGTTGATACCGGATCGTCTCTAAATGTTATGCCAAAGTCGACTTTGTCAAAACTCGCGTTTCAAGGTGCTCCCATGAGGCACAATGGGATTATAGTGAAAGCGTTTGATGGGTCGAAAAGGACAGTGATTGGAGAGGTGGATCTTCCTATTCTTATCGGACCGTTTATATTCAAGATTACTTTTCAAGTAATGGATATACGTCCCACATACAGTTGTCTCCTCGGAAGACCATGGATCCACGAGGCAGGAGCTGTAACATCCACTCTTCATCAGAAATTGAAGTTTGTGAGAGAGGGTAAATTGGTGACCATTGAAGGTGAGAGGGCCATGCTTGTGAGCAATTTGCCTTCTTTTTCTTATATTGATGTTGAGGAAGAGGTGGGAACTTCGTTTCAAGCTCTTTCTGTGGTGGATAATGCTGCTAAGAAGAATGCCATGCCCATGTCTTCTTTCAAAGATGCTATGTGAGTGCTTGAAGCTGGCCAGTCTGATGGTTGGGGGCGAATTATTGATGCTTTCGACAACAAGGAAGGTTTTGGTATCGACTTTGCACCTGGTGCAGTTATCAAAGACCCAAAGACTATTCAAGAAGGCTTTCAAAGTGCTGGATTTATCAACGACCATTCCGTTGCTGCCATCATTGATGATGATGAAGATGAAGAAATGCCAGACTTTGTTACACATGGAAAGATTTTCCAGAACTGGATCGCTGTTGATGTTCCTTTTATTGTTCACTCTTCAAAGTAATTTGTTTTTATTTTCTTTCAAAAATCCTTTCACTCCGCCCAAGGTGAAAGTGATGTTTGTCGGGCTTTGTTTCAAATTTTATCATCATCAATAAAATGTTATTTTGTTATTTCCATATGTGTTTTTCATTTTTGCTTTATTCTGAAAAATGGTAACATAAAAAACCCAAAAATATAATAATTGTTTATCTGCATGTTGTTTGCACTTTTGTTCATATTCTAAAATAAAAATAAAATCATTGTGCAGATTGATTGATAAACCCATTGAAAACAATAATCATATGCCCTCTCCCAACTTTGAATTCCCTGTGTTTGAAGCTGAGGAAGAGTATGAGGAAGAGATTCTAGATGAAATTTCTCGGTTGCTTGAGCACGAGGAGAAGATTATTCAGCCTCATGGAGAGTCTATAGAGATGGTCAACTTGGGTTCTGAAGATGAAAAGAAAGAAGTCAAAGTTGGAGCATTGCTTGGTCCTGATGTTAAGAAGAGGATTATTGAGCTTCTCAGAGAATATGTTGATGTATTTGCTTGGTCTTATCAAGACATGCCAGGTCTTGATACTGGTATTGTGGAGCATAGATTGCCGCTGAAGCCTGCATGTCCACCTGTGAAGCAGAAGCTGAGAAGAACTCATCCCGATATGGCAGTAAAAATCAAAGAGGAGGTTCAAAAGCAGATTGATGCAGGTTTTCTTGTGACATCAACTTATCCTGAATGGGTAGCAAATATCGTTCCTGTTCCGAAGAAAGACGGAAAAGTCCGAATGTGCGTTGATTACAGAGATTTGAACAAAGCCAGTCCGAAAGATGATTTTCCATTGCCACACATTGATATGTTGGTAGATAATACGGCTAAGTTTGATGTGTTTTCTTTTATGGACGGATTTTCCGGTTATAATCAAATAAAGATGGCACCCGAGGACATGGAAAAGACCACATTTATTACACCATGGGGAACATTCAGCTATAGAGTGATGCCCTTTGGATTGAAGAATGCTGGTGCGACGTACCAAAGAGCTATGACTACACTTTTCCATGATATGATGCATAAAGAAATCGAAGTATAGGTTGATGATATGATCGCCAAGTCGAGGACTGAAGAGGATCATGTTGAACATTTGCTGAATTTGTTTCAAAGATTAAGAAAGTATAAGCTTCGTTTGAATCCGAACAAGTGCACTTTTGGTGTACGTTCTGGAAAGTTGCTAGGTTTCATTGTCAGCCAAAGAGGTATTGAAGTTGATCCTGATAAAGTAAAAGCTATTCAGGAAATGCCTGCTCCAAGAACCGAAAAGCAAGTAAGAGGATTCTTGGGCCGTTTGAATTATATTTCGAGGTTTATCTCTCACATGACTGCCACATGTGCTCCGATTTTCAAGTTGCTTCGGAAAGATAAAGGTTGTGTCTGGAAAGTTGATTGCCAGAAGGCGTTTGAAAGTATTAAAGAATATCTGCTTGAACCTCCTATCTTGTCTCCTCCGGTGGAAGGTAGACCGATGATCATGTACTTGACTGTGTTGGAAGATTCCATGGGTTGTGTGCTTGGTCAGCAAGATGAATCTGGAAGAAAAGAACATGCAATTTACTACTTGAGTAAGAAATTCACTGATTGTGAGTCTCGGTATTCCATGCTTGAAAAAACTTGTTGTGCCTTAGCTTGGGCTGCAAAGCGTCTTCGCAAGTATATGCTGAATCATTCGACTTGGTTGATCTCTAAAATGGATCCAATCAAGTATATCTTTGAAAAGCCTGCTTTGACTGGGAGGATTGCTCGTTGGCAAATGTTATTATCAGAATATGATATCGAGTACCAAACTCAAAAAGCAATAAAAAGTAGTATCTTAGCTGACTATTTGGCACATCAATCAATTGATTATTACCAACCAATCAAGTTTGATTTTCCAGATGAAGATGTGATGTTCTTGAAAGTAAAAGATTATGTTGAACCTTTGATTGAGGAAGGGCCGGAGCCTGGATCTCGATGGGGTTTAGTTTTTGATGGTGCTGTGAATGCACGTGGAAGAGGAATTGGGGCAATGATCATTACTCCCCATGGTTCACATATTCCTTTTGCCGCAAGATTGACTTTTCCTTGTACCAATAACGAAGCTGAGTATGAAGCCTGCATTATGGGTCTTGAAGAAGCTATTGATCTGAGGATTAAACATCTGGATGTGTATGGAGATTCTGCCTTGGTAATTAATCAGATTCAGGGTACGTGGGTCACTCATCAACCTCACTTGATCCCCTATAGAGATTATGCCAGGAAGATATCAACTTTCTTCACCAAAGTTGAGTTTCATTATGTTCCCCATGATGAGAATCAGATGGCTGATGCTTTAGCAACTATAGCTTCTATGATAAAAGTGCACCAGTGGAACGATGTTCCCATGATCAGTGTGATGCGACTTGAAAGACCAGCTCATGTGTTTGCAGTTGAAGAGGTCCATGATGACAAGCCTTGGTATCATGATATTAAATGTTTTCTCCAGAGTCAGGAATACCCGCTTGGGGCATCCGATAAAGATAAGAGGACCTTGAGGAGGTTGGCAGGCAATTTCTTCTTGAATGGAAATGTGCTTTATAAGAGAAATTTTGACATGGTCTTGCTCAGATGCGTGGATAGACACGAAGCAGACATGTTGATGAAAGAAATTCATGAAGGATCTTTTGGCACTCATGCCAATGGGCATGCAATGGCTAAAAAGATGTTGAGAGCAGGTTAATATTGGCTGACAATGGAATCTGATTGTTGCAAGTATGTGAAAAAGTGCCATAAGTGCCATAAATGTCAGGTGTATGCTGATAAGATTCACGTGCCACCAGCTTATCTCAATGTGATTTCTTCTCCATGGCCTTTCTCTATGTGGGGAATTGATATGATTGGCATGATTGAACCCAATGCTTCGAATGGACATCGTTTTATTCTTGTGGCAATTGACTACTTCACCAAGTGGGTTGAAGCGGCATCGTATGTTAATGTGACCAAGCAAGTTGTGGTTCGGTTTATCAAGAATAATATTATCAGCAGATATGGTGTTCCGAATAGGATCATTACTGATAATGGTTCGAATTTGAACAATAAGATGATGAAAGAGCTTTGTGAAGATTTCAAGATTCAACACCATAATTCCTCTCCTTATAGACCGAAGATGAATGGGGCTGTTGAAGCTGCGAACAAGAATATTGAGTAGATCATTCAGAAGATGGTTGTGACGTACAAGGACTGGCATGAGATGCTCCCTTTTGCTTTGCATGGGTATCGTACATCTGTCCGCACTTCAACAGGGGCAACCCCTTTCTCACTTGTTTATGGTACAGAAGCAGTGCTCCCCGTCGAAGTTGAGATCCCATCAATGAGAGTTCTGATGGAAGCCAAGTTGACTGAGGCTGAATGGTGTCAGAGTAGATTTGATCAGTTGAATTTGATTGAAGAAAAGAGAATAATAGCTTTGTGTCATGGTCGGTTGTACCAGCAAAGAATGAAGAAAGCTTTTGATAAGAAGGTCAAACCTCGGGTATTCAGAGAAGGCGACCTCGTGCTCAAAAAGATTCAGTCTTTCCTTAAAGATTCTCGGGGCAAGTGGACTCCGAACTATGATGGCCCATATGTTGTTAAGAAAGCCTTCTCTGGCGGTTCATTAATTCTTGCAACTATGGATGGTGAGGAGATCACTCGCCCTGTGAATGCGGATGCAGTCAAGAAATACTTCGCCTAAAAAAACAAAAGAACAGCTCGCTAAGTTGAAAACTCGAAAGGGCGGCTTAGGCAAAAATGAGCGTCTCGGTGGATTGAAAACCCGAAAGGGCGGTCCAGGAAAAAATTAGAGACATAAACAGAAATAATTATCCCGGTAGATTGAAAACCCGAAAGGGCAATCTAGGAAAAAGTTAGGGCTCATGGCAAGTAACTGCGTCAACAGACTGAATCACTTGTAATAACCGAGGATTTCAGATTCTTGTTCCTCAGAAGAATTTCCCATCAAAGATTCTTATTCACTCATCCTTGACTGAAGTTTCAGACACAGTGGGGTTCAAAGTTGATAGGGAGAATAGTGATCATTGTATCTCAATGTATCCCTTTTCCATGTATTTACCATTTTTCAAACTTGTAATGATCCATGGAGTCATGCCATTTGCTGACTACCATTCTATCAATGAATTTGAGCTTTTATCCAATTGTTTGCAATTCTTTATATTGTTTCTGTTTACAAAATTTCAATTTATTGTTGATGATGATTTTTGAAACAAATTTAATAAATTTAATATTTGAAAATTTTAAAAACATTTTTCTTTTGATATATGAACAAAGAAAGGATATCGATAGTGATTCCAAGAATGGTAAAGTCTGGATGTGTGTAACTCGTCTCTCCCAAAGCAGGGTTTGATTCGGTTGTGTCCATGCGAAGTTCCTGGATAGTCTTGACGGATTGATGTTAATAATGTTTTGTTCCCCAAAAATAAGCATGATGGAGATTGTATGTTTTCCCCAGAAGAGTTGTTAGAAGGGATGTTCTTAAGAATCCCTAGCTGAGCTTTGATCTTTCCTCAGCAAGTTATCAGTGAATTGAGAAACATTGGTAATTCCCAGCTGAGCTCTTGTTCCTCAGCTCAATTGTTTTCATCCTTGAATATAGAAGTTTTGATATAGCAGTCAGTTTAGAGGTTTTCTTTTACCTGATGGTGGGAATTGATTTAAAATCCCTCGTAACTGTCATTTTGGCTATGATGTTAACTTCTGATATCCCCATATGGATCCCCAGTAGGTCTGCATGTATTGATTTCCAGCAGGTTCCTATGTGATTTTAGCAGGTCTCGCACTCTATCCCCAAGTGGAGCAGGAGTGGTATGACAGTTATTCCTCGTGAAGTTTGATTTTTATCAAGAATATTTCCATCCTCAGCAGATTATTACCTTTCCTCAGCAGGACAATGTTCCTAGCAGATGCTGTCTCTTTATGATTTAAGCCTTGTAGTAGGATTTTTTCCTTTGATGGCTTATGATATTCCCCTGCAGATTTCAAGTTGAATCTCTAGCATGTTTCCCTGCACTGTTGCCTTGGGATTAGCCGAGTATCCGGTTGTTGTGGTGTTCATGTCACCCGTTTCTTATCTTTATGTCTGTTTTGTCAGCATATTCATAAGCATGTTCATACGCATAAGCATAGCATTATTTGCTTGCATTCTTGCATTCTTGCGTTTATCATTGTTATCTGCTCTTTGGTGTGAACTTTCCCCACAGAGTGTGTGTGTCGTATTCCTCTCAAGTTTAGAGTGTCGACCATTAAGCAGAAAGTGTTAATCTTTTCTAATTCCCCACTGAGTTTTGTTTCTCATGGATGATTGTTGATTCAGCTTCCTCCCCAGTTTATTATCTGGATGGAATTTCCCCAGTTGAGATATTTCCTCCTTGGGATGAGTCTTGTTTGACCGTTTCTCTCCAATTTGTTCTTGGATTGAACTTTGGTCCCCTTTTGTGGATATATTGCTTTGGAATTAAGCTATCAGTAATCGATAGTGGGTGATATTACCAAATTGATCAAGTTCTTTTACTTGTACTCCTACCCAGTAAATTCGGTAGTCGAGATTTTATCCTCTTACCTAGTAAAAAGGTAATAGAGTTTGGTTTTCATTTGCTTAAGCTCCTACCCAGTAAATCAGGTTGTCGAGAATTGTTCTACCCAGTAAATCAGGTAGTCAGGGTATTTTCCTCTTACCCAGTAAAAAGGTGATAGAATCAGATATTTTCATATTATCCAGTAAAAAGGTAATTTGATTGAGTTCCTACCCAGTAAATCAGGTAGATGATCATACTCCTATCCAGTAAATCGATAGTCGAGTCTTTTATATCTCCTATCCAGTAAATCAGGTAGTTGAGAATATTTCTTACCCAGTAAAAAGGTAATTGAGGTTATCTCTTCGTATTTTGCTCCTATCCAGTAAATTGATAGTCGAATTTGTTATTTTCCTACCCAGTAAACAGGTAGTTGATGATTCTTATCCAACACAGTATTTCTCCATTTTCTTGAATCGAATACTTTGTTTGATTGATATTTCTGGCAGGGTGTTTATTTCCCTGGTTGAATCTGATACCTTGATTATTTCATATCTTTTCCCAAGTGGAGTCTGTTATCCAGTGATTTATTTTCCTGGTAACTCTTTGGTTGTCCGTTGTTTGCCCAGTGGGATTTTCTTCTGTGTCCCCAATTTTTTGCTGTTCTCTGGTGGTCATATTTTCCCCACAGAGATCTTGGGTTTGCATATCATATTCATATCATATCATTTGTTCTCTTAGGACAAAAATTGGGTATTCTATATTTAAGTCTCTCTCATCTTGTAGAGACGAAGATGTCAATCTTCATATCTCTGGATTGAAGAAACTTAAATAGGGGCAGCTGTAACACCCTAATTTTTGCCCTAAGATTGTTTCGTCTTTCATCTGCATTTTGCATACAAACAAGATCGCACTGGCTTTCGAGTTTTTCCTCAGATGAAGGGTCTATGCTTCGCAGGGGATCACCATTATTTTTTATTTCTTTATATTTGTTTATATTTACTGACTTCTAACCAAAATACCAAAAATATGTTGCAGTGTTCTTCTTCTTCTCTGTGTTGCAGGTTTGCGAGGATAAGACAGTAATTTCAATCCAGATGCATTTGTTCAGTCACAATTCGATTTCAAATGGATGTTTGACCTAATATTGGTCAAACTATTAGAAAATTGTTCGACTGCAAGTTGTGTGTGCCAATGGCTCATTTCTCCGACAATGCGTTTTCAAAAGTTCAGGTGGTGTTGAGTGTGAAAGTCATCAGTTATCAGGCAGTATTTTGTGCGAAGTTTGGTTTGAATCTTCAGTGTTTATCAGTTCATCGGTTCATCAGTTCATCAACGATTCATCTGAGGATTTATTTTCCTCAGTTTGGTTTCGAATCATCAGGGAAGTTTTCAGACGATTTCAGTGGCTAGGGTTGAATTGGCAAATGGATCAGTGGTTCTGTGATTGGGTGTATTCATTTCATCAGAGGCTTGTGAAAGAGAAATCGAGATTTGTTGTGGGCTTGAAAACCAAATTCCATCCATTATCCTTTTTCTTTCCGATTAAACCATTTATCCATCCGTACCCTTTTTATGACCATTTTTCATTATCCATTTTTTCGATTGTTTACCAAATCACTTTATCCAAATATTATCCATATATCCATTGTTTTTTTATTCATTCGCAAATACTTTTCTTATCCATTCTATCCAATTTCTTTTCCATTTTTTTTTCTAAATCACATCATATTATCCATTTCTATCCATATCCATTCATATTTCGTTTTTTTGACATCCCATTTATCTCGTTCACTTTTAATCCATTTTTTATATTCAATTTACTTGTTCCATTCGTATTCCAATTTTATTTCTCACATCAAATCATTTTTTTTAGTTTTATATCCATTATCCCTTTTTAGGAATTTCCAATATTTTTATTATATTTCTATCCAAATAAATCATTTTTTCTATTCAAATATTAATTAAAAAATAGAGTCCAAGGCATCATCAATCCTATGCACAGCTGGCCCACAAGCCTCTTATGACTTCAACTTACCAAAAAACCTTTCCCCAATTTCCTAAGCCATTTCACATTAACCCCTCACGTGCAGTACTTTCCCTCAAGCTTTCCCATCCACCTCACGTGCATCCTGCCACGCCAAGACCTTACTTTTCCCGCAGCCTCTTTCAAGCCAATGCATCACGTCACAAGCAATTCCCCAAGCAAACTCAGCTGGCCCCACAACTTGCCAAAGCCATCACGTGATAAACATTTCCAAGCTGGCCCTCCAAGCACTTTTCCCAGCCTTCCCGCATCAAGCTGCGCCTGGCCTTTCCACAAACAACAACATCAGCCTATGCGCAAGCTACCTCAAGCCAATACATACAACAAAAGAAACAACAAGCCGAAGCGCCCCAGCCTTGCAAACCTGCACCAAAAAAACATACAAAACACTCTCAGCCAACAATTCGTACGGCCAGCTACAACTTATACGCCGTAAGCAGCCGAACAAGCTCACCACGCAGGCCAATGCTTCTCACAGCCCAAGTTTCCCGTCAGCTCACACGCCCATATTTTGTAAGCTTAACATCAGTACTTCACAAGCCGTACTAGCCAACATCTTTTACCAAAACATCACAAGATGCCAAGCCACACATCCAACTAGCCGCAGCACCTGTTTCACAAACCCAAGCAAAACTCAGCAAGCCATCCAAGCCTTTTCACAACAACAAAGCAAAACAGCTCCTCACGCGTACGCCATCCGCAAGCACGAGCATCCCACATCACGAAACAAAACAACATCAAAACGCAATCGAAAAAAGCTTAAAACGCAAAAAATTGAAAATAAAAAACGAGAATATCGTGACTTACCAAAACGCAATCCGAATCCTTTGAAAATGGCATCACCTTTTTCATTCATTCTCCTTTAAATAGAACCCTCCTCTCACTTCAAATCGAAGCTTCAAAAGCCCTCCAAATTGCTGCCAAATTGAAAATCCTTCCTTCAATCTCATTTCTCAATTCCGAAATCCACAAATCCCTAAATCATTTCTTCACCCTCCTCAATCATCTCTAAGCCTTCTTTCTGGATTTTGCGAGTTGAAGAAGAAGAGAGAAAGGAATCCGCGAGACTTGTGGAGAAGAAGAAAAAGAGTTTGCGGTTTGAGAAGAGAGAAGAGAGAAGTGTTCGATTCGTTTTCTTGAAGGTGAGGAGAAGTGATGCATCTCTGTTTTCCGCCGCAATTTGCTTCACCTATCCCCTGTTTTTGCGTTTCATAAGGAAGAAGAAGCTGATTGTTGCTTCTTTGTTTGTTTTATATTTTGTTTATTTTCTTTTTTTTTAAATGTTAATGAAAGCTGAAATGTGGATGTGTTTGGACCTGGATCCATTTGGATCCAGTTTGCTATTCTGACCCGCGGTTATCATCCCCATCCCCATCCCATTGCTTTTTCTTATTTTATTTTGCTTTAGTTTTTTTTTTAAAATTTTGATTTTGATTTGTTTAGGATTTATTTTTAGAAAAAGATTTTATGAATTTTTTTTAGAAAAGAATGTTTTAGAAAGGATTTTTTTAGAAAGAAATTTTATTAAAATTAGTTTGGAAATATTTTAGAAGGAGAATTTTTTTAGAAAAGGATTTAAAAATATGATTTTAATTTCTTTTTTGGATCTTTTTTTTTTTTTGGATCCATTGTTCTTCATCTTTTTTCTCTTTTGGTCGATGACAATCTCCGATTCGGGATTGTTGATTTTCGATTAAGTTTAATCTTCATTATTTCAAATCTATGGATGAATGATCATTTGGATCATTCTCCATACTTTGAGATCGTGATAGGTTGCTTTTCGATGAAATTCAACGAAAATCTCGATTAAGATTAGACCTTCCTTTTTCTTTTAGTGTGGCATGTTTTTGGAGAACGATCCATTATATCGTTTCTCTAACATGTATTAACACGAATATTTTCCACTTTAATTAGTGGTGGCCGGCCTCATTTGTAGGGTAATTACTCCGTAAATTACTCGGCGATTGCTTAACATAGACCTAAAGTTGTCCCGATTCGAATTAAGATCCACTTGGATCCGGTTTCCTCGATTTTATTTTTTTTCTTTTCGTGGTTGTGCTTGATTAAGTTCATCATACCACTTTATATTGTAAATATTATAATGTGAATATATAATTGTTTAAATTTAATCTCTCGCACCTTATCCTTTTATTTTAATCTCTTGCTCCTTTATCTCTTTTACTATGCTTTATCATATTATATCATATATCATTTGTTTATATTCATATTGTGCTTGTTTTTTTTTATTTTGTCCACTTGGATATCAAAACACTAATAAAGGATTAAACACTTAAAAGACTTGTGACTTCTAATTTTGGACTAATGGTTACTATCCCGAGCTTTTTGGAGAATGGACTTAGACTTTAAGATCTTCCCCCTTGCTCAAGTTGGAATGGATTAGAAACCTCGGCCTCAAGATTATTTCATTAGCCTTTGAAGAGGGAATTCCGAACTTTGAAGAATTGTGCATATTATGGTTTGGTAAACTCTTTTCTTAACCTTTTAATTCAAGCATTAGGATTAGTCCCTTCATCTCCTCCCCATTCTTAAATTTTCAAAACTTCTCCCTATTTCAAAAATCTTTTTGTTTTCTAAACTCCAAACACTTTCATAAATAAACCTTGACTTAGGTCAAGCGATTTTTAATCTTTTCACTTTATTTTCTTAATCAATGTTAATTCATGTAAATATATTAAAAAAACCATTTTCTTACATACTTTAAAAAATGCAAACCCCCTCAATTGTTTTTGTGCTTTGTGCACCTTTTCTTTTCATATGTTTAGATATGATTCATCCTTTTTAGCGGAATTATTCGCTAAAGGATGACGACTTATCTCTACATTTTAAAATTAATTCAACTCATTGTTCTTTTCAAATTTTGTACCACGAACTACAAGGTTTTGATCTCGCATTGCACTTTGTGGGTACGTAGGCATAAGGCGTTAAAACCTTATCAAACACAAAATCATTAAAAAATATTCTTCTCCTCATCTCTTCAATCATTTTAAGCAAACCAATTTCATACCAAAAAGCAATAAGTATTTCAAAGGACTCCCGTGGAGTACCACGGACGAGTCGGGTGCCTAAAACCTTCCCGGTTCGTAACCAATCCCCTTACCCAATCTCTGTTTATTTCTTTTAGCTTTTGCTTTTAGAATCCGAGGTTTTTATTCGTTCTTTTACCTTTTTCCTTTCGGAAATAAAGAAAAGCGCGGTGGCGACTCTGTGTTCATCGAGTTAAGTTAATCAATAGCTTACACTCACGATTTTACCGCTACAACTAAGATATCACTTCAATTAGCCGATAGATCCGTTAAATACCCTATAGGCATACTTGAAGACGTCCATGTCAGGATAGGTCAGTTGTTTATCCCTACTGACTTTGTTGTCATTGACATTAAAGAAGATGGCGACATACCAATCCTCCTAGGTAGACTGTTCTTATCGACCGCTTGAGCCATAACAGATGTCAAAAAAGGAAAATTAACCTTTGAGGTAGGTGACGAGAAGATAGAATTCATATTTTCAAAATTTCTTATGGCACCTGTAATAGGAGATGCATGTTATGCCATAGATATCATTGATGAATGCGTTAGGGAATTAGAACAAGATGAAGTCACTGAAACAATTAAGTTGCCATCAACTCTTATTTTTGAAGATGATGATTTTAGAATACCCTACATTGATGATAATCTCCACAAATATTTATCCCTTACCCCAGATCATATGCCTTGCCCCAAGAAACCAACTGTAGAACTTAAGGAACTGCCTAAGAACCTGAGATATGAGTTTCTTGATGAAGAAATGGATCATCCAGTTATAGTCAGTGCTACCTTGAGTCAAGAGGAAACAAACCAATTGTTAGATGTTTTACAAAGGTATTACTCAACCTTAGGTTATAATATCTCTAATCTAAAAGGCATAAGCTTATCCGTATGCATGCATAGGATTTTGCTCGAAGAAGATTCAAAACCCTCCAGAGAACATTAGAGAAGAATAAACCCTATGATGAGTAATGTAGTTAAGAACGAAGTTCTTAAGTTACTAGAGGCATGTATAATATATCAGATCTCAGACAGTAAATGGGTAAGCCTTGTGCATGTAGTACCTAAAAAGGGAGGCATCATAGTGGTGCAAAACGAGAAAGGTGAACATGTAGCAAAAAGGGTAGAAGGAGGATGGCGTATGTGCATAGACTATAGAAAATTGAATAAAGCAACCAGGAAGGATCATTTCCCTTTACTGTTTATAGACCAGATGTTGGAGCGTCTAGCCATACACTCTTACTTTTGTTATCTAGATGGATATTCAGGAATCTTCCAAATACCTATTCACCCCGAAGATCAAGAGAAAACTACCTTTACATGCCATGTGGAACTTTTTCCTACAGACGAATTCCTTTTGGAATCTGTAATGCTCCAACTACTTTCCAACAATGCATGATGCCAATCTTTGCAGATTATCTAGATAGAATCATGGAAGTATTTATGGACGATTTCTCGATTTGTGGGTTTGATTTCAAAAATTGTTCTGTCAACCTTGAGAAAATCTTGGAAAGATGTGTGGAGGTAAACCTTGTGCTAAATTGAGAAAAATGTCATTTCATGGTTGCCGAAGGGATTGTTTTAGAACATATAGTCTCCGAAAAAAGTATAGAGGTAGATAAAGCTAAAATAGAAGTCATAGAGAATCTAAAACCACCAAATACTATCAGGGAAGTAAGAAGTTTCCTTGGACATGTCGGATTCTACCGACGTTTTATCAAGGACTTCTCTAAAATAACAAAACCCTTAACTGGCCTTTTAATGAAAGATGTTGAATTCATCTTTGATGAAAAATATAGTGAAGCGTTTAACTTTCGAAGCAAGCTTTGATTTCAACACCTATTATGAAACCCCCTGATTAGTCATAACCGTTTGAGATGATGTGTGACGCTAGTGACTATGTTATTGGAGCCATTCTAGGTCATAGGAAAGATAAAACAAATACACGTTATTTTATTATGCCAGTAGAACCCTAGACGCTGCCCAACTCAACTACGCAACAACTGAAAAAGAACTCCTAGCTATAGTTTCCGCTATAGACAAATTTAGATCTTATCTAGTAGGAGCCAAAATTATAGTTTACACCGATTGTGTTTCCATCTGTTACCTACTAAGTAAAAAGGATGCCAAACCCAGGTTACTTCGACGAATTCTGTTACTACAAGAATTTGATTTAGATATCCGTGATAAAAAAAGGCACTGAAAATGTAGTAGCTGATCATCTTTCTAGGTTAGAATACCTGAATCTTGACTCAGTATCCATAAATGACGATTTTGCCTATGATAGACTAATAGCTAAACTAGAAACCATTGAAGATGATAACCCATACCCTCATGAGCACTTTCAAAAATCCTTAGCTATGAGTAACATACCCTGGTATGCAGACTTTGTTAATTATCTTGCTGCTGACATCGTACCCCCTGATCTCAATTACCATCAGAAGAAGAAGTTCTTTAGTGATGTAAGAAACTTCTATTGGGACGAACCACTTCTTTTCAAGAGAGGTAAAGATGGAATTTTCCATTGTTGTGTTCTAGAAGATAAGTTACAGAGTATAATTGAGCATTGTCACTCTGCACCCTATGGTGGACATGCGAGCACTTATAAAACCTACGCCAAGATTCTTCAAGCTGGCCTATTCTTGCCTACCATGTGGCGTGATGTCCATGCTTGCATTGTCAAATGTGACAGATTCCAACGTACATGAAATATTTCAAGACGTGATGAAATGCCTCTAAGATATATTCAAGAAGTAGAACTCTTCGACATATAGGGTATAGATTTTATGGGACCCTTCCCACCATCTTTAGGAAATAAGTATATCTTAGTAGTTGTAGACTATGTGTCTAAGTGGATTGAAGTTATAGCCACACCCATAAATGACACCAGAGTAGTAATCAAATTATTTAAAAATTATATATTCCTCATATTTGGAACACCCCGTTTAGTCATAAGCGATGGAGATTCACACTTCATATCAAAATTATTTGATAAACTTTTAAGCAAGTATGGAGTTAAGCATAGAGTAGCAACACCATTCCACCCACAGACTAATGGACAAGTGGAAGTGTCTAATAGGGAGATTAAACAAATTCTTGAGAAGACTGTCTCTATATCTAGAAAAGATTGGTCGCAGAAACTTCAAGAAGCGTTATGGGACTACAGAACCGCTTTTAAAACCCCTCTAGGAACAACCCCCTACCAACTAGTTTATGGAAAATCATGTCATTTACCTTTTGAGTTAGAGCATAAAGCCTAGTGGGCCATTAAAACTTTGAATTTTGATTACCTAACTGCTGGTGAAAAACGTATCCTCGACATCCACAAATTGGAAGAACTCAGACAGTCAGCCTACGAGAATGCCATTATATATAAAGAAATAACAAAAGCTTGGCACGACAAAAGAATCATAAGAAAAGACTTCAATATAGGCGATATTTTTCTCCTGTTCAATTCTAGGTTACGACTTTTCCCAGGGAAGCTTCGTTTGAGATAGACTGGCCCCTTCAAAGTATCTAAGATTCTAAGATCTGGAGCTGTTGAAATAAAGAACGAGACATGTAAACCATTCATTGTCAATGGACAGAGACTGAAGCTCTATGAAGGAGGAGATGTTCCAACAACCTACTCCAGCCACAATCTAAATGATCCACCAATTCCTACAAAAGATGTATAAGTTCTGGTCGTCAAGCTAACGACGTTAAACAAGCACTACATGGGAGGCAACCCATGGTTTTCTTATCCTATTTACCTTTATTTTTTGCATTTTATTTATTTTATTTTATTTTATTTTATCATATTCTGTCAAGACTAATATTTGAAATGTTTGTGTTTTTAGGACCTTTTTCCAAACTCTGTGCAGGATGCAAAATTTAGATGATATGCACGTAGTTTTCAGAGATGATACCCATATAGAGCATTACTTTGTTCACCTCAGGCGTCCTATGGCATCTACACGATACCCAGATCAGGTTTGCATGGATGCTTTGGGGTTTGAGTCGAGCGTCAGATTTTTATGCCACCAGATCCAATGGGATCAGTTCGATGACATGAATAACACCTACATGAACCTGACTTTGGAGTTTCTCAGCTCATTTGCTTATGACCCCTGGGCCTGATACATGTGCTATTTTCAGGTTATTTGGGACTGAGTACTCTTTCACTCATAAGGAGTTTGGTGACTTGTTAGGTTTTCAGACTACCCTCGATGCTATTCTTGAGACGCCAATGGGATACTTTCTGAGTATGGAAGTGGAGAAATTCTGGAGCGATATCTCTGGTGGAGGGAGCCAGGATCCTTCCACTCAGCTATCACATGTTATCCACAACCATGCACTGAGGTATTTCTAGATGATCCTAGCACACTCCTTCCTTGGTTTACCAGATGCTGAGACTTTGCTTACTGAGGAGGAGATATTTCTGCTATTTTGTGCGACCCAGTCACGCCCAATGGCATGTGGAAACTTTCTGCTGAAAATCCTTAGTATTGTCGCCGGATCATCCATGGGCATTATTCATGTGGGAGGGATTATCACTCAGATTGCTTCTGTATTGGGCCTATCTCGCAAGTTGTTACATCTCAAGATTTCTTGTGGCTATACCACCATGGATATCGATTTCTTCCTAGACAGAGGGTTGATGAGGAGAGCCTCTTGCAACCCCAACCAGTTCAGATTGTTGATTGATAGAGAGGCTATGCATTACTTCACACTACCAGATCTGATGATGATTAGTGTTCACGACCCAGTGTAACACGGTGGGAGAACTGACTTTCTATAAATGTTACGGATAGCAAGAGTCGCCACCGACTTTTATTTTATCCAAGTGGAAAGGACATAAAAGAACAGGAAAGACCTATTTTTAAAGACTTGAGTTCAGGGGGTAGGTTATATAAAGGGAAGGTGTTAGCACCCTTTATATCCATGGTTATCCATGGGCTCTTAGTTACTTAGCTCACTTTAATTGTTTTTGAAAAGAGTAGTGTGTGATTAGAAATTTTCTAAGTACTTTGTAATGATCCTCGTATGGATGTATACAAAATCTTATTTTGAAAATGTTTGAAAAGTTGTGAGGTGTGAAAAGTATTGTTTAAAGGTGTGAGCAAGTAACTATGAGGTACCTACCTTAGACTAAGTCATTCATGTTCTTACATGTTCTTTTAAGGGTAATATTGTCCCTATTATTAAGGAATAGGTAGTCATTACCTTGTATTTGTTAAGGGATGAGCGTAGGGTCATCGTACGGTCAATGAAGGCAACTTAAGGGGTGTCTTTAGCAATTTGTAGGGACTATCATCGTATTTATCGAAGGAACAAGATCACTATATCGTAGGCAACCTCGTAGGGACTTGATCTTTTAATCTGAAGGGACTATGGTGATTTTATTCTGTAGGGACTTTGCTTTTTAAGACACCCCCATTTTCGAGGGACTTGACCATATAAAGGCAACTTTAAGGAGGGTAACCCTAGGAGGTGCAGACGGCAATCATAGATCGACTTATGTGTGTGAGTGTTTTAATTCAGATATTTAATCTTTAATTAAATTATCTAATTCTTTTTTATTCATTTAAGTTTTTCACTCCCTATTTACTAACCATGAATAAAATAAAATAAATAAAAGGCGAAAAACAGTAAATCATACGCTATTACAAAGCTTCGTGACAGATACATAATAATCGGGCAGAAAAATAAATAAATTACAATAATAATAGCCTATAAATTTTTCTAATGATTAAAATAAGACAAAAAGTAAAAATAAATCAAGAGCAAGAAAGTAAAAATAAATTCATCAATTTTTTTAAATTACGGTTAGGAGAGAAAACTATCCTAATTATCAATTATTATTAATTAATTTATAAATAAAACTGATTATATACAAAATTATTATTATTGTAAAAATAATTAAGTATTTATTTAAAATAAAATAAGGTTATTAGGAAAAAAATGTTAACTAATTATTAATCTATTTACAAATTTAATTAAATTATGAAAAGATATTATTAATATTTTTAATTAGAAAAACTAAATATTAAAAAAAATAGTGAAGGTTTTTATTAAGGAAGTCTTTATAAGAAATTATAATTAGTTTAAGTTAATTAGATTTTAGGTTAAGATTCATAATTTACAGAATTAAAGAATTTAGAGAAGATTAGAGATAAATTGAGAAAAAAGGAAATAAACTCACGTTTCTTTGTCAAAATGCCCTCAAGATTACCAGCCTTGCGCCACTAAGACATACGCGCACATGTGAACATACCTGGAAAATAGTTATTATATAATAAAACAACATATAAAAAAATGGTTGAGGCAAAATCGTCAAAGTTTATGAAAAATCAGGGTGGTTAGTTATCTGTGCGGATCTAGATATATAACATAAAATAATAATAATAATAATAATAATAATAATATTAATTAAAAAAGAACAATGACGTTGCTAACGCAAAAATTGCGATCATCGCAACTGGATCGGATCAACACAAGTGTCACACCTCATATACACAAATATGAAAACGGTGTATCGACACGATCCGATCCAAAATGATATAAAATAAAATGAAAAAATATATATCTATTTAACAAACTAACTATATATTATAAATTATAAATTATATATTATATATTATATTAACATTATATATATTATATATTACAATAACATTATGCATTATATATATCTTACCAAAATTTATTATGTAATATATTATGATAACCAAAACAAATTCACCTGGGTATATGTTTAACAGAAACAAACTTTAAATGTAAGCATGAACTGCCGGTGCGTATGGGTAACAGATTTGTTGGACCTCAAGAACATACCTGTAAATAATAATAATAAAACTGGATATATGTATATGAAAAGTTTTGAACCAAGATGAAATCCGCCACTACCTTTTTGTTTTCTTTTTTTCGGCCGTACCCCTCCCTTTCTCATTGGTATTCTCCTTTTTATAGTGATTCTTGGAGTATTGAGAATGGAAAAAAAAAATTAAAACATCATGATTTTTTTCTATTTGGATTTGGGAAAGAAAATAAATCGGTTGATTTGGTGGTACCAATTTGGGAAGGATGTTGATGAACCGAGGGACACGTTCTTTTATTCTGGGAATGTTTGTATTTCACACTAATAAGAATGTTTATTCCTTTTTGTTATATTTTTTTTGTATTTATTATTATTTGGTTATTTTTTGAATGAAAAGTGAAAAAAAAAATGAAAATTAATTATTTTAAAAAATGTCTAATTTTAAAATACAAAAATTAATTAAAAATAAAAGAAAAATATAATTTTTATTTATTTATTTATTTATATTTAAAAGTAATGTAAAGAAAAGGTTAGAAATAAATGACAAACAAATGAAAGAGAAGAGAAAAAAAACCATAAAAGTGAGGAAGGTGGGATTCGAACTCATGACCTATTGCATCCAAGAGCCCTTGAACATGTTCTCTTGCCAATTATGCCATGTAATCTCTTTGAAATAAATTGGCACATGGAAAAATATGAAGGTAAAATGCTTGGATGAAATTGGGGTGTGACAATGAAACACCATGAAGTCCATTTGAGGCCTTGGAAATCTCAATTTCTTTAAAGAAAGCAAAACCATAATTGGAGGACCCTTGTGATCATTGAGATATCTTGAGAGACATTGCCTTGATTGTGGGAGGGAAAATTTTGGGGTACAACAGCTGCCCCTGTTCATTTTTCTGAAATCTGAGGAGTTAGATTAGCATGCACGCCATTCGTGACTTGAAGGTTGAAGAGGATTGAACACAAATGCCCAAAAATGTGCACCCGTCGGTGCATAGAATGATATTGTTGGTTGGTTGTATTGCTTAAATGGGCTTAAAGATGCCATTCGGAGAAAAAGTTCTTCAGATATACTTTTTGGAGGATGAAGTAATATAACTTGATGTGGTCCTAGAGAGTAGAGAAGTCCAAGATGATTCTAGGGGATAAAGTAATCCAAAGTACGAAGATATAGCTTTTGGGAAAATAAACCCAAGGTAAGATGATGTAGGTTTTTGGGAAGATAAACGACGTCCCAAGATAATGAGATAACCTTTGGGTAGATAAACTATGACCCAAGGTAATGGTATGGCTTTTGAGAAGATAAACAACGTCTCAAGATAGCCTTCAGGAAGATAAACGATGTCCCAAGATAATGAGATAACCTTTGGGTAGATAAACGACGGCCCAAGGTGTAAACACCCCAAATTTTCCCTCACTAAGTTCACACCATGACTTGTGATCTTTCCATTTTGCATAAGTTCAAACATATCATCTCATATTGCATTTTTGCTTCACTGCATTGGTTCTAAGTCACCTGCATCTAGGGTTTGTGATCTGGGCAATCCAAGAGCCATCAGAGCCACTCCAAAGGTATTCAATCATCTCAAGAGGGTCCATGTATGTTCAATCATCGTATTATATCCTCCCAAGATCAAGAAAGCCAGAAAATCACAAGAACTGAGAAAGGCATGGAAGCAGAGCCAAGCTTAACTGCACAGATGCCCTAAAATTAGGGTTTTGGTTTCAGAGGCCATAACTCCAAATTTTTTGGTCATTCTTGTTTCTATTGGTCTCTATATGATATAAGGATCATGCATACCAATTTTCATGAAAAAATTCAATGGGGAAGGCATCTGATCAATAGATGACTTCTTGAGCAAGTCAGTGCAAAATCAGGGCAACTGAGGCCCCCAATGACACAACCAAAGGGTGTTTTCCATCATTTTGAGTATATATGATCTTTATTTGATCTTAGAAGAAGTTATAAGTTCACAAAATTGAAGAATCTCAAGCCATTTGCAAAGTTGCCATTTTGGGAAAGTGACTTATAATGCAAACTTGCCATTTTGGGAAAGTTTTTCAACCTCCTCTTTTTGATTCAAAAATGCTTCAAATGAAAAATTCTTGGTCATGAAAGTTGTAGATTGGATCATTCCCTTTTCAAAAAGTACAAGAACTTGATCTAATTCATCATAGAACTCAAGTTATGGCTTTGCAAAGTTGGGAAAAATCACATAAATTTCACTTTCACACCAAAGAGGGAAGTTTTCAAATTCTCATGCCAAGCGTTTTTGTGACCTCAAACACACTTCTACATGTCTTAACATCATAATGCATTGCCTAAGGATCAGAATTGGCCCAAGAATCACAAGCTTCCATGCCTTGAACTTCACAAATTTCAAAAGGGACCAAAACTTCCATAATTTGCAAAATGACACATAACTTCTCACAAACTTGCTGATTTGCCTCAATTTTAATTCTATGGACCTCTTTGATCTCAGCTGCACCAAGACAAGCTAAAAGGCCAGCTGCAAGAATGCCCATATCTTAAGTACAAGTCATGTTGACATTTTGGCAACTTGCCCATACCAATCACCACAGTACACCACCCACTCTCTGCCCAACAAGAACATTACAAGCATGCCTCAAGGGTCATTTTTCATAAGACACACAAGCTGAAACCTCCAAGAACTTAGCATACACAAAATCACTTTAACTTGCAAAAGCTTTCGAAACTCATAGCTCAGCCAACAAATCTTCAAACTTTTTCCACCAGTCAACTACACATTCATCACTGATCATTTCCCACCCTTCATTTTGCCTTGAAACACCTCAAATCAAAAACACGATTTTCACATTTCTTGAACTGAGCTTCATCCAACTTCACATAGAGGCCATATAAACTCCAACCAAGCATTGCAAACTCTTCAGGGGGATCATTGAAGTTGATTTGAAGCAAAGAAACAATCAGCCAGTACCATTTTCGAAAGCTTCAGTTCAGGTATCACCAAGAATATTTTTTCCAGAAATTGTTTTTTATGCCATAGAAATGTTGCTTATGATTCACTGATCATGTTGTGCTTGTTGGTTTTGAAAATGTTCAAGTTTTGAGCCTGAACCATGTCTCTGAAAGTTTGACCTGAAAACTTATTTGATTCGATTCGTGTTCATGTTGAAAGATAAATGAATTTTCGTGCTTGATTCTTTCTTAAGGTGTTTAGAAGATATGATCTGAAGCTTTAGAGGGTTTAAAATTGTTTAGGGAAGAAGTTAGGTTTTTGGACTGGCCGGAGAAGATGACCGGAACACTGTTCCGGTCACCTGAGAGTCATTAGGGTTCAGATTAGGGTTTAATTGCGTAATTAGTGAAGTTTGAATGTCAGCCATTTAGATGCGCGCGCTAGTCAATTCCCGCGTCCCAACTTCAAACACTGGCCCTTGGATCAGTTGACTTTCATTATTTCTCATTTTATTTTCATTTTATTTGCATTTTCTTTATCATTTTATTAAAAATAGCAAAACTCATCTAAAAAATCTTATTTTTTGCATCATGGTTCTAAATATTTTTCTCATTCTGAAAATAATTTTTATTTTTATTTTTGCATAAAATTTGTATTTTTAAAATATTTAAATGTTTATTTTAATTAATTAATGGAAATTAATTAATTAAAATACCCTTTAAGTCTCTAAAAATCACACAAAAAATCACATTGCATCTTGACACATTTAGAGACATTATCAAACTATTCATACAAATTTCTTTTTGGTTCTTGGTCCATTTTGACATTTTCCTTTGGAATTAGGGTTCTTAAAAATCAATATTTTGCCCCTAACTTAGAAAAATTGTTTCTACCTAACCATGAAGGGTTTGATAGTGGTTCTTTTGGCATTGCATTCCACATATCATGTAGTTTCTAGGATAAAATTGGCATGAATTTATCTTTCATTTTTGATTTGTTTTGCATTTTTCCTTGTGAGGTCCCTTAAAACCCTAGCAAACTTAGGAAAATCATAACTTCTTTAGGGTTAAGAGTTAGGTCTCCTCCTTTGGGGTGTGATATCATGTGAGTTTAGGGTATCTTTGATCATATTTTCAATTTTTTATCTCATGTTTTGCTTCTGATTTTGAATTTTTGCATTGCATCTTGTACATAAACCCTAATTTTTGCCTTCATTTGCATCCATTCTTCATATGTTTGCATACATGAACTTGCCATGACATTTTGTGCATCCCCATGACATATAAGACATCTTAGGACATATTGAAATCATGTTTGATCATTGCATCATCCATTTTCCATGTTATGTATCCATTTCATTTCATAAACATTCATGAACTTTCATGCCTCCTTTCATGTTTCATTTGCATCTTCATTGTTTGTATGATCATCCCCATCTCATGATATCCATTTGCATCATATCTTAGCATCATTTACATCTTGATTGTGCTTCTGACTTTGGTTTTCATCTTTGCATCTTTCTCATTTTCATTTCATTTCATTTTCCTTTGCTAGCTTTTCAGGTGGTAAGTGTTTGAGAAGTGAATTTGCCTTCACTTCTCATAATCTCTTCTCATCTCTCTTATGCAT
The DNA here is from genome assembly GCA_963966055.1 of Lathyrus aphaca. Lineage (NCBI taxonomy): Eukaryota > Viridiplantae > Streptophyta > Magnoliopsida > Fabales > Fabaceae > Lathyrus > Lathyrus aphaca. The sequence goes on from OZ014524.1 coordinate 367,395,907, forward strand.
TCATTTCTGCATTTTACTTGTGATTTAGAGTGATCTTGCTCATTCATGCTCCTTCTCCTCTTTCTTTCTTCAAGCAACTTATCTTCTTAAGTGAAGTAAGTTGTCTTGCTTCTTGCTGCTTCTTTTCCTTCTATCCTGCTTCTTCCTTGGTGGCTCTTCTTGAATATCTTCTTGCAAGCCTCATAAACCCTAAGAACAACCAAGCATGATCACAATTAGGGTTTGATTAGTCCCCCATTAGTTTTACCTTTTGTGTCATCTTTGTGTCTTCTCTTCTCATCTCTTAATCAAGGACTAAACCTTAAAGGTTTTAAGGCCTTGTGATTAGGGTTATGCCTGTATCCTTCTATTAGGATGGAGTGTATAACTTTAATCCTAAGTGCTAAACCCTTAATGTGTTTAAATCCTTTAATCAATCCATATAATAATCACTAAGACATCAAGCTTGTAACTTGGGCCTTGTATTAGGGTTCTAATTCTTCCTTAATTGGTTAAGAAGGACTAACCCTAGTGTTAATGGACAAGTCCCCCTCAAGTTGTCTTACAAATCATAAAATTCATTTCTTAATCTTACCATTAACTAAAATCCATTTAATAAAGGAGCCTTCCTCAGCTTAAATGTTCTCATCTATTATCCTTCTATTAGGATGGTGTAATGGGTCCATTAAATCCCTGATTATGGCTTTAACTCATTACTTAACACCAAACAAAAACTCCAAAAACATCTAAATAATTGCAAGTAGGTTAATGATCATAATCCTACACCATGGTGATTAAGTGTGAGATGTTTACTTCACACTTAAGGTATTCTCATTACCCCTAATCAGAGGGAGGATGTGATGAGTTTACTAACCCTTGGTTTAGGCTTAAGATCATTAACTTATGACAAACTTTAAAAAAGCAATAAAAGATTGAAAACTCAAAAACAAACAATAATCGTCTCCTCCGGGATTCTTTTCTCACCTCATTCATTCACAAATGAGAACTTGCTTCTTCCGTCTGATGCAAGACAGTTTGCACCTGAGCCAGACAGGTCATACACTTGAGCATAGACAAGCAAGAAGTTCATCAGTCAATTTATCTTTCAGTCTCTTTGAGTCGAACTACGGTGTTCTGACTTCCTCATTGCACGAGAGGATACGTAGGCATAACTTAACAACATTATTCTTTAAGCCTCATAGTCTTGAGCTTTGCATTCTTTCTTACACTGACACTCCTTTTATTCACTTCACACTTCTTTTACACTGACACTTGTATATTCTTTTCCAGCTTTTGCACACAAATAACACTGACACTACCCCTTTAAACACAAATCTTTCAAGCGTGGATCCCGTCGAGTACGGCGGACAATCTGGGTGCTAATACCTTCCCAGGTTGTAACCAACCCCCTTTCTCAGTTTCTCTGGTTCGCAACCGTCTTATCCATCCTTTTCCAGGTTTATGCAGCATTACCTTTCCTTCGGGATAAAAATGCATAGCTGGCGACTCTTTTCTTTTCCTCTTTCGCCGACCGTTCGCGTCTGTACCCCTCTTGACCAGGTGTCATTTGTTGGGAGCGATAGCTTGGCGACTCTGCTGGGGACCCTTATATTGCAACCAGGGCTTCTAGTTCTTTTTGTGGGTTCCTCCTAGTGCTTGTTTGATTTGTGTTTACTGGGGTGTTATGTGCTATGTGTGTTTATTTAGTTTGCTTTATTTATTGCTTTATGTAGAGCTTTATTTATTGCTTTCTTTACAGTTTTATGCATATTTCTTACTGTCATTGTCACTGTGCTGGATCTGGTTTCCTGTTTTGGTGGGTGGGGTTCCATTGAGAGTTTAAGGTCCTATACCTGGTACCTGAGTGACACCTAGGCTAGAGTGGTTCATGTTCTTTCCCATTCCATTTCGGTCTGGTGCAGGAATATGAAACACGGTTGAGATGTGGGTTTCTTCTTAAGAACTCTGTGCTACATATTTCCTGTAGTGCTAGGGCTATCTGGGAAGCCTGCTATGTCTGGATGACCTTCTATTTTGACCTTCAGAAGCTGAGGTGAATTAGAGGAGGATCTTTTATGGTTATTATAAACATTGTACCTCCGGGTTAGAAGTGTTTACACTTCTCATAACTGATCCATGTCTGAGGATCCTTGTTCTAGAACATTACCTGTGAGGGGGTTGGGCTGTTTACAGGTTTTGCAGGAACCCATGGCCACATCATACCCTGTTACTAGTTTTGTTTAAGAATACTCCACTCTGGACAGTTCTTGTGATTAACCCTGGATATGTGACTCTTTATTTGAGTCCCCCACCCTGATTACTGGATTTCTGAGCCTCCATCTGGACTTTTGAACATACATGGGCCTTATATCAAGACAAATAATCAGATCCAGCTTGATCACAAACCCTTGCATATCATTTGCATATATCATCATTGCATCATTTGACATTTGTTTATTTGCTTTTCAGGGTATCCACTTCATTGTATCTTGGTTTTGGTTTTGACCCCTTCTTCTGCATAGACCTCTGCTTCAGCTGTCTTCATCAATTATCTGCTTCAGTTATCTCCATCCTCACTAGCATCAGTCTATCAGTGGTTTACTTCCAGCATTAGTCTGTGATCTTCATTAGCACTTATCTTCAGCTTTTTCAGCAGCACTCATGGCTACTCCCAGGAAGAGCAACATATCCTACCACTTCTTTGAGCCTGTTTTGACTGGTATCAGGCAGGTCCAGTCACTCATCACCCCTGACCATATCCCACTATTTAGAGAGCGCTATGGAGGTATCTTGGATATGGTTATGGACCTTGATCCTTCTCAGAGGAGCATGATCCACACCTGCTTGCAATTTTATGACCCTCCTTTGAGATGTTTCACCCTTCCAGACTTTCAGCTAGGGCCTCTACTGGAAGAGTTTTCTTCATTGATTGGGGTACCTATCAGAGGTGGAATCCCTTTCAACCCAGAGATGACTGCTCCCAGAAATGAAGAGATAGCAAGGGCACTGTACTTGGAGCCTGCCCTTATTGAGCAAAGTATGACAACAAAAGCTGGGATTCCTGGTTTGCATTTGGACTTCTTGATCTCTCAGGCCATCCTAAAAGCTTCATTAGGAGAGTGGAGGGCAGTCTGTGCACTGTTAGCCCTCAGCATATATGGGGCTATACTGTTTGCAGATGAGCCCAAATTTTTCAGCAAGAATGCCATCCATCTATTTCTTCTGAATAACCCAGTACCCACAGTGCTAGGAGATTTCTATTATTCTATCCATCAGAGGAATGAGAAACAAAGGGGGAAGTTGGTAAGATGTTGTGCTCCTATGCTTCACACCTGGCTGCTCAGGCACCTGCCTAAGTCAGATACCTTTCTGAATCCCCACCAGCAGAAGAATTGGGCCAAGAGGTTCATTGCCTTGACTTCAGATGATATCAGATGGTGCACCCAGGGCACCAAGGGCAAGGACATTATCACCAGCTGTGGACAATACCCAAATGTGCCTCTGATAGGAGTGAAGGGTTCAATCAACTACAATCCTTTACTGTTTAAGAGACAATTAGGCTATGCTTTAGTTCACCCTCCCAGAGGACAGGATTTAGTTGAGACCCTATATTGTGAAGTGCAACCTAATTTAGCTATTGTCAGACAAGCATCCTGGGCTTGGGACAACATTCAGACAAAAGGGGTAGCTATTCTTGGAAGATGTAACAATGTTGCTTCAGCTCAGTACTCAGACTGGTCCCGTACTAGAGCTCAGATTACCAGAATGCCTTTCATCTTGGAAGACATACATGGGCCATCCACATTGCAGCCTGCAACAATGGTTAGCCTGGAGGAGTTTGAAAAGTTGAAGGAAAGGAATGAGTAGCTATCTCAAGCCTTGAAGAAGACTCTTTGGGAAAGGAGTGATGGTCGTCTGGACATTGAGAGATTGGAAAAGCTCAGGGTGGAGCATCTTGCCAAAATTGAGAAGACAGAGGACTATATAAGGAAAGCAAGGGCTGGAGAACAAATATCGAAGAATACCTGCAAGGAGGCCAAGATTCAGAAAGCTAGGGCTGAGCACTATCTGCAAGAGAGTCAGGCTAGGTGGGTCAGGATCACTGAAGCCCGTATACAAGAAGACCAGAAGACTCAAGCCAAAATTGAACGGCTAGAGGCCAATGAGAAGAAGCAGCAGGAAGCTCTGTTGGCTGCACAGAAAGAGATATCAGAGTTGAAGCTCAGAGCAGGATTGAAGAGATCAAAGGACCAGGACAAGCATAAGAAGCTGACTACTGCCATTGCTACCAGGAACCTCCTCATTAGGACCATTACAGAGCACCCAGCTGGTCCAGTGACTGAGGCACTCCTGCAGGAGGTCAGAGAAGATGAGTTTGGACTGGATGTCTGATTCTTTGCTTTTTGTTTGTTTCCATTTGATGTACTTTTCCTTTTGTTGTGTTTTGACCCTCCATGGGCATGTATTGTAAAACAAACTATCTATTGTTCATCATTTGTAATATATTCCAGTTTATTTTCATCTGGGCTTTCTCTCAACAACATCAAGCATCTTCCTCGAGGTCTGGAAAGGTCAAAACAAAGAAAAAAAACGGATACCTTGGAAAACAAATAAGCATACTGCATTGCATACTAACTTTGTCTTTGTTTTGTAGGTTTTGTTATTATTATTGTTTCTAACTTTGTTGTGATCTCAGGAAACATTGCTCGTCGCCGAGTGTTCCCTGTCAACCGCACGCACCGGTACCCGACTCGTAACAACCTTCCCGACATTCAAATGGAACAAGTGCAGCAGGATCTGACTGAGGTCAGAAATCAGATGGCCAATGAGAGAGTGGAGATGAGAAATCAGATGTCTCAATTCATGGCAGTGATGACTGGCTTAGCCCAGAGTCAAGAAAGGTTAAGAGAGCTGGTGGAAAGAAAAACTCCTGAGGAACCTCATCTTGGAACAGGAGGAACTAGCAACAATGAAGGAGGCCAGCCTCGTATTAACCCACCAGTATATGGACCTCATCTGGATCCAGAAGTTAACATCCCAAGAAATGGTCAAGGTAATGCTACTGGGGGCCAAATCCTACAGGAGGATCCCCAGGGAGAACAGTTTACTGTCATTGGGGCTTGAGATGAGATATACGACAGAAAATTGGACGAGATTGCCGAAAAGTTAAGATCTTTGGAATCTCAAAATTCTTTGGGCTTCGATGTGATGGACATGGGACTAGTGGATGGGGTGAGAATTCCCCACAAATTCAAACCCCCATGCTTTGAAAAGTACAATGGTACTTCCTGTCCTCGCACTCATCTGCAGTCTTTCTTGGGAAGGCTCAAAGCGTATACCATGGATGAAAATTTATGGATGTTCTACTTTGAGGACAGTCTGACTGGAGCTTCGAAAGAATGGTATTCGCATTTGTCTAGGGCCACCATAAGATGCTGGAAGGATTTGGCGGAAGCTTTCATCCATCAATATCAATACAACCTGGACATGGCTCCCAATAGAACTCTTCTAATGGGCATGTCTCAGTCTTCCAGAGAGAGCTTCCGAGATTATGCCCAAAGATGGAGACAGCTTGCTGCTGCTGTCCAACCACCCATGTCAGAAAGGGAAATGGCCGACATGTTCATGAACACATTGCAAGGGACCTATATTGATAGACTGGCTGCTTTCTCCTCTACCAGTTTTGCTGATGTGGTCATAGCTGGTGAGAGGATTGAAAGTCTCTTGAAGATGGGTAAAATCTCCGACAGTAGTGCAAGTTCATCCAGCAATCCCAGAAAACCTTTTGTGGGACCCCGAAGAGCAGGTGAAACAAATTCCATTCATACAAGCAAGGGCAGTCCTCAATATGCTCACCGGTCAGTAGCAGCTGTTACCATTCAAGCTCCAATGCCACAACAACCATCATATCCTCAACAACAACAACCATAGTATCAACAACAAGTTCATTATCCGCAACAAAGGTCGTACAACAACAATAGCAGTCAACAGCAGCGTCCATTCCAACAAAGGCCATCACAAGCATATAGGGTAATTGACCCAATCCCAATGCCATATGCTGCACTCTTGCCACAACTCCTAAAGCTCAACCTAGTTGAGTTAAGGACGTTGGCACCTCCAGATACTCTCAACATGCCAAAGAACTATGATGCAAATTCCAGGTGTGCATTCCATTCAAACGCACCGGGGCATAATACTGAGAAATGCAGGGCCCTACAGATGAAAGTCCAGGATCTGGTGGACTCAAAAGCTCTCAATTTTGCACCTCCTCCGAATGTTACAAGAAATCCAATGGCTAGTCACAACGGGCCTAGGATCAATGCTATTGAGGATGGAAAACCATCCACATTAATCAACAGTGTTGCACAAATCTGAACACCTTTGGTTGAAATCAAAGCTCAGCTGTTAGAATGCCAAGTGTTCCCCGGATGTGAGGTCGGCTGTGGATATTGCAATATTGCCATTAATGGATGTGAGAGACTGAGAAACGGCATAGACAACCTCATTAGAGATGGAATTCTTCAGATTACAACAACAGCGACTACAACTCCAACAATTCCTTCACCAACGATCACAAATACTCCTACAACGCCAGCAACCATTGTTCCAACAGATTCTACTACAACTCCAACAATTACTCAATCAATCACTTCAACGGATACAAGTTCAGTCACAATTCCTTCTACAACGACAACACCCATTATTCCATCAGTTCCTGTTAAAACATCAACGCCCGTCCAGTCAACAATACCGTCTACAACATCAGCAACAGTTAATGAAAGTGTCTCAGTAGTTACGATATACTACGATCTCGTGAATGTTCCTTCCAACAACTCACAACAAAATGATACTCCTGTCAGAGCTCCGCTTACCATATATTATGATCCACACACCATTGTGGTCCCCTATGCAGCTGCTATCAGTCCGGTCACTATCACAGTACCTGGGCCAGTTCCTTACGAGAGCAATAATTCCATCCCTTGGCATTATGGCTCAGATCTATACTACGAGGGGCAGAAAATCACTTTAGAGTCATCAACTTCTTTACCTCAGATACACAATGTGGGGGGAGGCGGAGGCTTCACTAGAAGCGGGCGTCTCTTTGCCTCACAAATACCAAGACCCATTGCTGAAGCAGAAGCTGCTGCTAAGGCAAAGGGGAAGAGCGTGGTGCAAGAAGAATCAGTTGCTAAAGAAACTTTGAAGACTCCTTTTAATCAAGAGGTTGATGAATTCATGCGGATCATCAAAAAGAGTGATTATAAGGTGGTGGACCAGTTTCACCAAACCCCTTCCAAAATCTCCATACTATCATTGCTAATGTGCTCCGAGGCTCATCGAAATGCACTATTAAAGGTCTTGCACGCAACTTATGTGTCGGAGGAGATTACCGTCAATCAGTTAGAGGTTGTGGTTGGAAATGTCAACGCTAGTCATGGACTAGGATTTACCAACGCTGATCTGACAATAGAAGGTCATAATCACAACAAGGCTTTGCACATTACCTTGGAGTGTAAGGGTGCAGTTCTTTCTCACGTATTGGTGGACACAGGGTCATCACTCAATGTCCTACCCAAGAAAGCCCTTGTGAAGCTGGAGCATGATGGATTGGCACTACGCCCAAGCAACTTCGTAGTGAGAGCCTTTGACGGTTCTAAAAGATCAGTTCTGGGAGAGATAGAGTTGCCAATAGTGATTGGCCCATAGGTTTTCAAAATGACCTTCTTTGTGATGGATATACAGCCTACCTACAGCTGTCTATTGGGTAGACCATGGATACACGCCGCTGGCGCCGTGACGTCAACCCTTCACCAGAAGTTAAAATTCGAGTGGGAGGGCCAAGTCATTACCATTTGTGGGGAAGAGGATATCTTCGTTAGCCAGCTGGCTACTTTCAAATACATTGAAATGGATGGGGAGATCCATGAGACCATGAGTCAAGGGTTTGAAGCCCTTAATATCAGTGAAGCATCTGCTGTGTCTGGGACTTCCATCACATCATATTAACAAGCCCGAAAGGTTGTTGAGGAGGGTACCGCTCAAGGCTGGGGCAAGCTGCTGCCAGTTGAAAAGAAAGAAGACCGATTCGGGTTGGGTTACAGACCAACTCGACAAGATGAACCAGAGGCTGCAACGGAGCCCAAGTTTGTCAGCGGGGGAATGCTCACCCCGGATGCTGTGAATAGTTTGGAAGATGAGTCAGAGGACGAGCGCAACCTGGAAAGCTGGATATGTCCAAGAATCCCGGGGAACCATGTCTCAAACTGGTCTTCCCAGGAAATTATAAGAGTTACTCTTGCAGAGTAATTATTATTTCTTGTCTTTAAAGCATGCATCAAGTCCTGCATCTTGCCCAAGATGTCAGGACTCATTTTATAATCGGGCCATCTTGTATTTTGTGCAAACGATCAATTAATGAATATCAAGACATCTTTTGCAAATGAGTCTTTTCTTTTCCGCTCACTGTTTTTCATTTTTCATTTTTTGTACAAAAATAAAATGGCAATGTTTTTCAAAATAAATACCTTCATTTTCACTTTTTCTAAACAAGATAAAACTGATCACTAAAATGAACAAATCTAAACCCTTTGCAGAGAGTGCCTTCCAGGTTGCACCGACAACAACACCGCTATGACTTTGTATGACTTTGACAATCCGATTAATCAAGCCGATGAAGGGGTTGAAGAAGATTATGAGCTACCTGAAGAGCTAGCCAGGTTGTTGAGACAAGAGGAGAAGGTTATCACTCTTCATCAGGAGGAAGTTGAGACGGTTAATCTTGGTACAGAAGAGGACTTGAAAGAAGTTAAGATCGGGGCCTGCCTGCAAGATTCAGTAAAAGAGCAACTTATTGACATGCTTCGGGAGTATGTGGATGTTTTTGCTTGGTCTTATCAGGATATGCCAGGGTTGGACACCGACATTGTTACACACAAGCTGCCTCTGAAAGAAGACTGTCCGCCAGTAAAACAGAAGTTGCGCCGTACTCGCCCAGATATGGCAATGAAGATAAAAGAGGAGGTACAAAAACAGTGGGACTAGTTACCCGCCGTGGGTTGCTAACATTGTGCCTGTACCTAAGAAGGATGGCAAGGTGAGGATGTGTGTGGATTACCGGGATCTGAATAGAGCCAGCCCGAAAGATGACTTCCCATTACCTCACATTGATGTATTGGTCGACAATACGGCTCAGTTCTCGGTGTTCTCCTTCATGGATGGATTTTCAGGATATAATCAGATCAAGATGCCACCTGAAGACATGGAGAAGACAACCTTCATCACACCCTGGGGCACATTCTGTTATAAGGTAATGCCATTCGGACTGAAGAATGTTGTGCCACTTATCAACGGGCCATGGTAACATTATTCCATGACATGATCCACAAAGAAATTGAATGTTATGTGGATGACATGATTGCCAAGTCCCTCACAGAAGAAGACCACCTGGTGAATCTGTTGAAGCTATTCAAGCGTCTGAGGAAATACCAACTGAAGTTAAACCCCAACAAATGCACATTCGGGGTGCGATCCGGTAAACTGCTGGGATTTATTGTAAGTGAGAAAGGGATTGAGGTTGACCCTGACAAAGTCAAAGCCATTCAAGAAATTCCTGCACCGAAGACTGAAAAAGAAGTTCGGGGGTTTCTAGGTAGATTGAACTACATTTCACGGTTCATATCTCACCTTACAGCAACTTGTGAGCCCTTGTTCAAGTTGTTAAGAAAAGCACAAACTGTCAGGTGGAATGAAGACTGCCAAAGGGCTTTTGATAAAATCAATGAGTACTTACAAGAGCCTCCAATCCTTATGCCTCCAGTTGAAGGAAGACCTCTGATAATGTACTTGACAGTATTAGAAGAGTTAATTGGGTGTGTGATGGGCCAACATGACGAGTCTTGTCGAAAAGAGTATGCAATATACTACCTGAGCAAAAAGTTTACCGACTGTGAACAACGTTATTCACTGCTCGAGAAAACTTGAAGTGCTTTAGCGTGGGCTGCTCGCCGACTAAGGCAGTATATGTTGACCCACACTACCTTGTTGATCTCAAAGATGGATCCAGTCAAGTATATATTCGAGAAGCCAACACTTACTAGACGGGTTGCAAGATGGCAAATGATTCTCACAGAATATGACATTCAATACACATCCCAAAAGGCCATCAAAGGCAGTGTATTGTCTGATTATCTTGCTGAGCAACCCATTGATGATTACCAGCCTATGAGATTTGACTTCCCCGGTGAAGACATCATGTTCATAAAAGAAAAAGATCATGAAGAGCCTATTCACACTGAAGGCCCTGACCCAGAAGAGGAATGGACTATGATGTTTGATGGGGCTGTTAATATGAATGGTCGTGGTGTTGGTGCAGTACTCATTACACCTAAGGGAGTTCACATGCCTTTCTCGGCAAAACTCACCTTTAACTGCACTAACAACGAAGCTGAATACAAAACTTGTATCATGGGTCTTGAGGAAGCCATTGACCTCAGGATTAAGACTTTAACTGTATTCGAAGATTCAGTTCTGGTAATTAATCAAACCAACGACAAATGGTACACTCACCAGGAGCATCTGATACCTTATCGGGATTATACGAGGAGATTACTCACATTCTTCACAACAGTCAAGCTTGAGTATATCCCTCGAGATGAAAATCAGTTTGCAGATGCTCTGGCTACCATTTCATCCATGATCAAAGTTCAAGATGCCAACTTCGTGCCTCGGATTTTAGTATCCAGACTTGATAGACCAGCATATGTATTCTCTGCAGACCTTGCTAAAGATGATAAACCTTGGTTCCATGACATCAAGCGCTTCTTGGAGGATCAAACATACCCACCTGGGGCATCATCCAATGACAAGAAGACATTAAGAAGGATGGCTGGTAGTTTCTTCCTGAATACTGATGGTTCCTTGTACAAGAGAAACTTTGATATGGTACTTCTCAGATGTGTTGATAAGGCAGAAGCAGACTTGCTGATGCACGAGGTCCACAAAGGATCTTTTGGTACCCATGCTAGAGGACATTCTATGGTTAAAAAGTTGCTAAGATTAGGCTATTATTGGATCACAATGGATGCAGACTATTGTGCTTATGCCAAGAAATGCCATAAATGCCAGATTTATGCAGATAAAATGCATGTGCCTCCGAATCCTTTGAATGTGATGTCTTCACCTTGGCCCTTTGCCATGTGGGGCATTGATATGATTGGGAAGATTGAACCGACTGCTTCAAATGGCCACAGATTCATCCTGGTTGCCATTGACTATTTTACCAAGTGGGTTGAGGCAGCTTCCTATGCAAACGTCACCAGGCAAGTGGTAGCCCGATTTCTGAAGAAAGACATCATATGTCGGTATGGAGTGCCCGAGCGAATCATTACTGATAATGGTTCCAACTTAAACAACAAAATGATGGCAGAACTGTGCCGGGACTTCAAGATCCAACACCATAATTCTTCTCCTTACAGGCCAAAGATGAATGGCGCTGTAGAGGCAGCTAACAAGAATATCAAGAAGATTGTGCAGAAGATGGTGGTCACCTATAAAGACTGGCATGAGATGCTACCATTTGCCTTGCATGGGTACCGTACGTCAATCAGAACATCCACTGGGGCAACACCGTATCAGCTTGTTTATGGTATGGAGGCAGTCCTACCTGTTGAAGTTGAATTACCCTCCTTGCGGGTACTAATGGATGTCAAACTGAATGAAGCAGAATGGGATGATCCCGATACGAACAACTGAATCTGATTGAAGAGAAGAGATTAGCTGCAATCTGTCATGGGCAGTTATATCAGAAGAGAATGAAGAAAGCCTTCGATCAAAAAGTCAGGCTTCGGGAATACCAAGTAGGGGATCTTGTGCTGAAAAGACTCCTCCCTCCTCATACAGACCACAGGGGCAAGTGGACTCCGAACTACGATGGTCCATTCATAGTAAAGAAGGTTTTCTCTGGTGGAGCACTGATGCTCAGTACTATGGATGGTGAAGACTTCCTGTCCCCTGTGAATTCAGATGCAGTTAAAAAATACTTCGCATAAGATGACCCGCTGGACATAAAAACAGAATGTAATTCTAGGCAAAAATAGGGCATCCCGGCGAGTCAAAAATAGAATAAAAGACTCGGGAAAAAATAAGGGAAAATAAATAAATAAAATGTACACCCGCTGAGTTGAAAAGCCACATCGGACAGCTCAGGCAAAAATGGGTATCCCGGTGGATTGAAAACCCGAAAGGGCGATCCATGCAAAATAAGGGAATAAGCGAACAACTGCATTCTGAATTTGTCTGTATCACTTACAACATGGAAAGCTTCGAAAGGTTTCAGTATCAATCAGAATCAACCTCCTTCAAAAAGCAGGATGAGAAGAACGTCAACATCATACGAGTCATAGCGAAAGGGAAGCTCAGGAAAAGCGTCATCAACATTGCCAGCATCCTTTTTGTTTCTCAATTTGTAACAATCTCCTCATTTCAGGGGATCCGTTTCTTTGACTGTATCTTGCCAATTCAGGGCACACAAATTAATAAAATCAGATTTTCAGTTACACTTAGTCTCGTAAATTTTATTTTCATTTGCAAAAATGTCCGATGTCCTTATAATATTGATTACATAAGTACAGATGCGTCTTTTCTAAATTACATGCTTACAAGAAATATATTTGCTCCAGGGAGTGTCTAAACTCCTATGATGGAATCCAGTAAGGGATACCTCGGGATACTTGTGCGTTTCTTTGTCATGACAAGATTGTAGGTATTCAAAGTGCAACACGGGGTATGGAAGCTTTTCCCTAGCAAGCTGCCAAATCATTATTTACTCAGCACATCTTCCAAATAGCACCAGAGATGCTTTCTCCCCAGCTGAGTTGCCAAAATTCAATCATCTTCAGCAGGATCCTCTACAAAAATCACTAGGAAGGTCGTCCAGTGATCATTCCTTCCCAGCCAAGTGCTAGACAGGGAACTATCTCCCCGTAGAGCTCCAGCCTCTATCTAGAAGAACAATGTCTGAAGATTTCACAACAAAGTGACGAAAGCTTCCGTAGACCCCAGCTGGGCTCCTCCTCAATAAGATAGGTCTATCAGTGACTTGTTTCCCCAAGCAGTCATGCATCTTATCAGATCTACCAATGATCTTTTCCCCCAGCTGGGATATCCTTTCAAAGCAAATCAGCCAGAGATCTCCACAAGCAACGGGATCCAAATCCTGGATCGGTATCTTTGCATAATCATAGCATTCGCATCATTTTCCCCTAGAGCGTAGCATTCCGTCTAATACGGAGTATTACGGCAAAAATCAAACATATTGCATAATCACAAGTCAGGTTCGAACCAGTCACCTGTAAATTCCGACAATACCACATCAGTGATATACAAATACCTCTCAATTTCCCTGGCAGAAAGCCTAAGTGTCCCCGTTGCACTCACAAATACAAATACATACTCCTTTTGGCACTCGTCTGTGTCATCTTTCCCCAATAAAGACGCCAGAACATTCTCCACAGACAGATACATCTATATACACTCCTTCGACACCAGTTCGTGACACCATTCCCCAGCATGGTTGCCTGAACACTTATTATGAACCAAACACTTGGTTATAATACACTTCTTCCGACACCCGTCTGTGTCATCTTATCCCCACAAGATCACCAGATATCTTTTATAATCCCAGTGAGTGCAAATTTTGGACTGTCTTTGGTATTCAACCACAAGTTATCTTGTTCTCCTGTTAAGCTGTCGCTTACATCCTACACAGCTAACTCATGCTGAGAAAGGCATGGAAGCAGAGCCAAGCTTAACTGCACAAATGACCTAAAATTATGGTTTTGGTTTCAGAGGCCATAACTCCAAATTTTTTGGTCATTATTGTTTCTATTGGTCTCTATATGATATAAGGATCATGCGTACCAATTTTTCATGAAGAAATTCAATGGGGAAGGCATCTGATCAATAGATGACTTCTTGAGCAAGTTAGTGCAAAGTCAGGGCATCTGAGGCCCCCAATGACACAACAAAAGGGTCTTCTCCATCATTTTGAGTATGTATGATCTTTATTTGATCTTAGAAGAAGTTAGAAGTTCACAAAATTGAAGAATCTCAAGCCTTTTGCAAAGTTGCCATTTTGGGAAAGTGACTTATAATGCAAACTTGCCATTTTGGGAAAGTTTTTCAACCTCCTCTTTTTGATTAAAAAATGCTTCAAATGAAAACTTCTTGGTCATGAAAGTTGTAGATTGGATCATTCCCTTTTCAAAAAGTACAAGAACTTGATCTAATTCATCATAGAACTCAAGTTATGGCTTTGCAAAGTTGTGAAAAATCACATAAATTTCACTTTCACACCAAAGAGGAAGTTTGCAAATTCTCATGCCAAGCATTTTTGTGACCTCAAACACACTTCTACATGTCTTAACATCATAATGCATTGCCTAAGGATCAGAATTGGCCCAAGAATCACAAGCTTCCATGCCTTGAACTTCACAAATTTCAAAAGGGGCAAAAACTTCCATAATTTGCAAAATGACACATAACTTCTCACAAACTTGCTGATTTGCCTCAATTTCAATTCTATGGACCTCCTTGATCTCAGCTGCACCAAGACAAGCTAAAAGGCCAGCTGCAAGAATGCCCATACCTCAAGTACAAGTCATGTTGACATTTTGGCAACTTGCCCATACCAATCACCACAGTACACCACCCACTCTCTACCCAACCAGAACATTACAAGCATGCCTCAAGGGTCATTTTTCATAAGACACACAAGCTGAAACCTCCAAGAACTCAGCATACACAAAATCACTTTAACTTGCAAAAGCTTTCGAAACTCATAGCTCAGCCAACAAATCTTCAAACGTTTTCCACCAGTCAACTACACATTCATCACTGATCATTTACCACCCTTCATTTTTCCTTGAAACACCTCAAATCAAAAACACGATTTTCACATTTCTTGAACTGAGCTTCAGCCAACTTCACATAGAGGCCATATAAACTCTAACCAAGTGTAAGCACCCCAAATTTTCCCTCACTCATTCACACCATGGCTTATGATCTTTTCATTGGCATAAGTTCAATCATATCATCTCATATTGCCTTTTTGCTTCACTGCATTGATTTTAAGTCATCAGCATCTAGGGTTGGTGATCTGAGCAATCCAAGAGCTATTTGAGCTACTCCAAAGGCCTCCAATCATCTCAAGAGGGTCCATGTATGTTCAAGAATCATATTATATCCTCACAAGGTCAAGGAAGTAAGAAAATCAAAGGAATTGAAAAAGGCATGGAAGCAGAGCCAGGTTTAACTGCACAGATGACCTAGAATTAGGGTTTTGGTTTCAGAGGCCATAACTCCAAAATTTTTGGTCATTCTTGTTTCTATTGGTCTCTATATGTTATGAGGATCATGCATATCAATTTTCATGAAGAGATTCAAAGGAAAAGGCATCTGATCACAAGGTGACTTCTTGAGCAAGCCAGTGCAAAATCAGGGCATCTGAGGCCCCCAATGACCCAACCAAAGGGTATTCTCCATCATTTTGAATGTGTATGATCTTTATTTGATCTTAGAAGATGTTATAAGTTCACAAAATTGAAGAATTTTAACCCATTTGCAAAGTTGCCATTTTTGGAAAGTGACTTGTAATGAAAACTTGCCATTTTGGGAAAGTTTTTCAACCTCTTCTTTTTTATTCAAAAATTCTTCAAATGAAAAATCTCTGGTCATGAAAGTTGTAGATTGGATCCTCCCATTTTCAAAAAGTACAAGAACTCATTCTAATTCATTTTAGATCAAAAGTTATGGCTTGTCAAAGTTGGACAAAATCACTAAAATTTCACTTTTACACCAAAGGAAGAAAGTTGCAAAACCTCATGCCAAGGCCAAATGTGACTTCAAACACGCTTCTAATCATCACACAAACATAATTCATGGCTCATAATTCAGATTTGCCCAAGAAATTTCTCACTCTCATGTTTTGAATTCCAAGTAACCATAAGCCATTTTCCATAAAAGTTCAAAGGGAGGAATACTTGCAAAATGATCCCCAAGGGTTTGTATGGTCTCTAGTTGATCTCAAGGCCTTACCATAACCTCATGAAGCATCTCACAACAAAAATTCAGCAAGGAAAGTCACATGTCCATGACCAAAATCACAAAATGTAACAAGTTGCAAAATTGCAAAACATGTAGCATCTCACCCTTCATCCATCCCAGCTCACATTAGAACATCTAAGGGCCTTCCTTGAAGCTGGCTGAGGCAATCCAAACACAGAAATCTTCTCTGCCATGGCCCATACCTATAGTACACCATTTTTGACTTTTTGGCCAATCATCCCATACCAATCCCACAGTGCAATACCTGCCCTCCAGAATTGTTGGGATTGCTTATGGATTACATAAGGATCATAAAACACAAAAGGGAAGAGGCTGAAAAAACACACACAACCAGCTTGCACAAAATCTGCCCAAACCTTCATCTCTTCGAAACTCCTTCCTCAGCCATCAAAAATAAAAAATTCCTTCACCAACAAATCACATATCACTCACAGAACAAAACCCACCCCCTGAAACAACTTGAATCCTCACATACACAAACCTCCATTTCTGCTACACCAGAATTGAAGCATCCAAACCAGCCATTATCAAAGACTTCCAAGCTTCATTTCATCATCAGGGTGTTCAAAGAAGTGGGTTTGCACAAAGGGAGAGTCCAGAAAGCTCAGAATCAGAGAGTCTTCATCTCAGGTAACATGAAGAACGTTTTTTCCAGAAGCTAGTTTTTAAGTTCTTTTATGATTTTGTATGTTCCCCTGATCATGGGGATGTGTTTACTTTTGAAAATGGTGAAGAAACCAGCATGTATGAAGTCTCTGAACATTTTCCCGTATTTCTTTTTTTCCTTCGATTCATGCTTTTGAAGTGAAATAAACGAGTTTTAGATGAGGGTTTAGGTTTGGGATGTTTAGAGGATCAGTTTGGTAAAGGAAATTTGAGGTTTGGTGACCTGTAGAAGAAGCTAGGGTTTTTGGTTCGTCGGAGAAGACGACCGGAACCACTGTTCCGGCCATCTGAAAGTCATTAGCCCTATTTGCATTTAATTAGCCAGTTTGAATAATAACCCTTGATCTGGCTTTCCCGCGTGTGTATGGATGGTCCAGATGGTTTATTAAACCCTAATCAGTCATTAATTAGTTTAATTTAGGATTAATTAAATATTTAATAAAGTTTAGGGAAGTTTGAACCTGGGCCGTCCAGATGCGCGCCAGGTCAAACTTCCCAAGCCCAGAATCAATCTGGACCCTCCCTTTGGCATTCTTTCATTATTTTTAATTTAATTTTCATTTTCATTGCATTAATTTCCACGAATTTTTAAAAATAGCAAAACACATTAAAAAATTCGGAATTTTTTTGTCAAGCCTTTTATAAATATTCAGAACCCAAAAATATTTTTATTTTTATTTTTTGCATCAAAAATTATTTCTAAATCATTTAAATGTTTATTTTTAATTAGTTAATGAAGATTAGTTAATTAAAAATGCATTTAGGTATTTAAAAATCACCAAAAAATTCACATTGCATTTTAAAACATTTAGAAACATTATCAAACTCTCAAAACAAATTTCTTTTTGGTTCTTGACCTACTTTGATAATTTTCATTGGAATTAAAGTTATTTAAAGGCAATATTTTGGTCCTAACTTTAAAAAATTCATTCTGCCTAACCATGAAGAGTTTGATGATGATTCTTCTTGCATTGCATCCTTCATAGCATGTAGTTTCTAGGGTAAATTTGGTTTGAATTTATCATTCATTTTCAATTTGATGTGCATTTTTCCTTTTGAGGTACCTTGAAACCCTAATTGACTTAAGAAAATCATAACTTCTTTAGGGTTAAGAATTAGGTCTTCCCCTTTGGGAAGTGAACTTGTGTAGGGTTAGGGTACCTTTGATCCCATTTTCAATTTTTTTATCTTGACATTTGCTTCTGATTTTGAATTTTGCATTGCATATTGTATGTAAACCCTAATTCTTGTCTTCCTTTGCATCCATCTCTCATATGCTTGCATTCAAGAGTTTGCCATGACATTTTATGTATCCATATGACATATTAGACATCTTAAGACATACTAGAATCATGTTTGATCATTGCATCTTTCATTTGCCATGTTGTGCATTCATACCATTTCATAAACTTGCATGAACTTTCATGGTTCAAAACATGCTCCATTGGCATCCCTATGCTTGTATGATCATCCTCATCTCTTGTCATGTGTTTGCATCATCCCTTAGCATCATTAACATCATGTTCATGCTTCTGACTTTGTCTTGCATCATGGCATTTCATCTCAATTGCATTGCATTTCATTTCTTTTACTAACTTTTCAGGTGGTAAGTTGTTTTGAGAAGTGAATTTTCCTTCACTTCTCACAATCTATTCTCATCCCCCTCTTGCATCATTGCTGCATTTTATCTCTATCTTAGAGTGAGCTTGCTCATTCATTCTCCTTCTCACTTTCTTTCTTCAAGCAACTTGCCTTCTTAAGTGAAGCAAGTTGTGTTGCTTCTCCTTTCTTCTCCTCATTTCATCTTGTTCCTCCTTGATGGCCTTTGAAGATCTCTTTCTTTCTTAAGCCTCATAAACCCTAGGAACAACCAAGCATGATCAAAATTAGGGCTTGGTTAGTCCCCCCATTTAGTTTTACCTTTG
Source organism: Lathyrus aphaca (assembly GCA_963966055.1). NCBI lineage: Eukaryota > Viridiplantae > Streptophyta > Magnoliopsida > Fabales > Fabaceae > Lathyrus > Lathyrus aphaca. The sequence goes on from OZ014524.1 coordinate 367,414,599, forward strand.
TGTCATCATTGAGTCTTCTCTTCTCACCTCATAATCAAGGATTAAACCTTAAAGGTTTCAAGACTTTGTGATTAGGGTTATGCCTGTATCCTTCTATTAGGATGGAGTGTATAACTTTAATCCTAAGTGTTAAACCCTTAATGTGTTTAAATCCGTCAATCAATCCATCTGATAATCATTAAGACATCAAGCTTGTAACTTGGGCCTTGCATTGGGGTCCTAATTCTTCCTTAATTGGTTAAGAAGGACTAACCCTAGTGTTAATGGACAAGTCCCCCTCAAGTTGTCTTACAAACTATAAAATCCATTTCTTAATCTTACCATTAACTAAAATCCATTTAATAATGACTTTGTTTTGTCATGAGGTTAATCCCTAATCATGGATTAAGTTGAGGAGCCTTCCTCATCTTAAATGTTCTCATCTATTATCCTTCTATTAGGATGGTGTAATGGGTCCATTAAATCCTTGATTATGGCTTAAACTCATTACTTAACACTAAACAAAAACACCAAAAACATCTAAATAATTGCAAGTAAGTTAATGATCTTAATCCTACATCATGGTGATTAAGGGTGAAGTGTTTACTTCACACTTAGGGCATTCTCATTACCCATAATCAGAGGGAAGATGTGATGAGTTTACTAACCCTTGGTTTAGTCCTAAGCTCATTTTCTTATGACAAATATCAAAAGGCAATAAAAGATTGAAAACACAAAAAACAAACAATAATCGTCTCCTCCGGGATTCTTTTCTCATCACACTCACTCATAAACGAGAACTTGCTTCTTCCATCTAATGCAAGACAGTTTGCACCTGAGCCAGACAGGTCATACACTTGAGCATAGACAAGTAAGCAGTTCACAAGTCAATTTATTTTTCAGTATCTTTGAGTCGAACTACGGTGTTCTGACTTCCTCATTGCACGGGAGGTTATGTAGGCATAACTTAACAGTTATCGAACAAAAGTCTCTATTTATTCCCCCTTTTTTCAGCTCCATTCTTTTAAGCGTCATAGTCTTGAGCTTCACTCCTATTCTTACACTGACACTCCATATATTTCACTTCACTTTCTTCCAGCACTGACACTTGCATTCTTTTCCAGCTTTGATACACAGATTGCACTGACACTGCCCCTTTAAAACACAAATCTTTTGAGCGTGGATCCCGTCGAGTACGACGGACGATCTGGGTGCTAATACCTTCCCAGGTTGTAACCAACCCCCTTTCTTAGTTTCTCTGGTTCGCGACCATCTTATCCATATCTTTCTAGGTTTATGCAGCATTACCTTTCCCTCGGGATAAAAATGCCTAGCTGGAGACTCTATTCATTTCTCTCTCCTTTCGCCGACCGTTCGCGTCTGTACCCCTCTTGGCCCTGTGTCATCAGGTGGGAGCGACACCAAGCATTGCAAACTCTTCAGGGGGATCATTGAAGTTGATTTGAAGCAAAGAAATAGTCAGCCAGTACCATTTTCGAAAGCTTCAGTTCAGGTATCACCAAGAACATTTTTTCCAGAAATTGTTTTTTATGCCATAGAAATGTTGCTTATGATTCACTGATCATGCTGTGCTTGTTGGTTTTGAAAATGATCAAGTTTTGAGCCTGAACCATGTCTATGAAAGTTTGACCTGGAAAATTGTTTGATTCGATTCGTGTTCATGTTGAAAGATAAATGAATTTTCGTGCTTGATTCTTGCTTAGGGTGTTTAGAAGATGTGATCTGGAGCTTTAGAGGGTTTAAAATTGTTTAGGGAAGAAGTTAGGTTTTTGGACTGGCCGGAGAAGATGACCGAAACACTGTTCCGGTCACCTGAGAGTCATTAGGATTCAGATTAGGGTTTAATTGCGTAATTAGTGAAGTTTGAATGTCAGCCATTCAGATGCGTGCGCTAGTCAATTCCCGCGTCCCAACTTCAAACCCTGGCCCTTGGATCAGTTGACTTTCATTAATTCTTATTTTATTTTCATTTTATTTGCATTTTCTTTATCATTTTATTAAAAATAGCAAAACTCATCTAAAAAATCTTATTTTTTGCATCATGGTTCTAAATATTTTTCTCATTCTGAAAATAATTTTTATTTTTATTTTTGCATAAAATTTGTATTTTTAAAATATTTTAATGTTTATTTTAATTAATTAATGGAAATTAATTAATTAAAATACCATTTAAGTCTCTAAAAATCACAAAAAAAATCACATTGCATCTTGACACATTTAGAGACATTATCAAACTATTCATACAAATTTATTTTTGGTTCTTGGTCCATTTTGACATTTTCTTTTGGAATTAGGGTTCTTAAAAATCAATATTTTGCCCCTAACTTAGAAAAATTGTTTCTGCCTAACCATGATGGGTTTGATAGTGGTTCTTTTTGCATTGCATTCCACGTATCATGTAGTTACTAGGATAAAATTGGCATGAATTTATCTTTCATTTTTGATTTGTTTTGCATTTTTCCTTGTGAGGTCCCTTAAAACCCTAGCAAACTTAGGAAAATCATAACTTCTTTAGGGTTAAGAGTTGGTCTCCTCCTTTGGGGTGTGATATCATGTGGGTTTAGGGTATCTTTGATCCCTTTTTTATCTCATGTTTTGCTTCTGTTTTTGAATTTTTGCATTGCATCTTGTACATAAACCCTAATTTTTGCCTTCATTTGCATCCATTCTTCATATGTTTGCATACATGAACTTGCCATGACATTTTGTGCATCCACATGACATATAAGACATCTTAGGACATATTGAAATCTTGTTTTATCATTGCATCATCTATTTTCCATGTTATGTATCCATTGCATTTCATAAACATTCATGAACTTTCATGCCTCCTTTCATGTTTCATTTGCATCTTCATTGTTTGTATGATCATCCACATCTCATGATATCCATTTGCATCATCTCTTAGCATCATTTACATCTTGATTGTGCTTCTGACTTTGGTTTTCATCTTTGCATCTTTCTCATTTTCATTTCATTTCATTTTCCTTTGCTAACTTTTCAGGTGGTAAGTGTTTGAGAAGTGCATTTGCCTTCACTTCTCATAATCTCTTCTCATCTCTCTTATGCATTAATTGCTGCATTTTACTTGTAATTTAGAGTGAGCTTTCTCATTCATGCTCCTTTTCCTCTTTCTTTCTTCAAGCAACTTATCTTCTTAAGTGAAGTAAGTTGTCTTGCTTCTTGCTGCTTCTTTTCCTTCCATCCTGCTTCTTCCTTGGTGGCTCTTCTTGAAGATCTTCTTGCAAGCCTCATAAACCCTAGGAACAACCAAGCATGATCACAATTAGGGTTTGATTAGTCCCCCATTAGTTTTACCTTTTGTGTCATCTTTGTGTCTTCTCTTCTCATCTCTTAATCAAGGACTAAACCTTAAAGGTTTTAAGGCTTTGTGATTAAGGTTATGCCTGTATCCTTCTATTAGGATGGAGTGTATAACTTTAATCCTATGTGCTAAACCCTTAATGTGTTTAAATCCTTTAATCAATCCATCTAATAATCACTAAGACATCAAGCTTGTAACTTAGGCCTTGCATTAGGGTTCTAATTCTTCCTTAATTGGTTAAGAAGGACTAACCCTAGTGTTAATGGACAAGTCCCCCTCAAGTTGTCTTACAAATCATAAAATTCATTTCTTAATCTTACCATTAACTAAAATACATTTAATAAAGGCTTTGTTTTGTCATGAGGTTAATCCCTAATCATGGATTAAGTTGAGGAGCCTTCCTCAGCTTAAATGTTCTCATCTATTATCCTTCTATTAGGATGGTGTAATGGGTCCATTAAATCCCTGATTATGGCTTAAACTCATTACTTAACACCAAACAAAAACTCCAAAAACATCTAAATAATTGCAAGTAGGTTAATGATCTTAATCCTACACCATGGTGATTAAGTGTGAGATGTTTACTTCACTTTTAAGGTATTCTCATTACCCCTAATCAGAGGGAGGATGTGATGAGTTTACTAACCCTTGGTTTAGGCTTAAGCTCATTTTCTTATGACAAACTCCAAAAGCAAACAATAATCGTCTCCTCCGGGATTCGTTTCTCACCTCATTCATTCACAAACGAGAACTTGCTTCTTCCGTGTGATGCAAGACAGTTTGCACCTGAGCCAGACAGGTCATACACTTGAGCATAGACAAGCAAGCAGTTCATCAGTCAATTTATCTTTCAGTCCCTTTGGGTCGAACTACGGTGTTCTGACTTCCTCATTGCACGAGAGGATACGTAGGCATAACTATATAGTTATCGATCAAAAGTCTTTGTATATTCCCCCTCTTCCAGCATTATTCTTTAAGCCTCATAGTCTTGAGCTTTGCATTCTTTCTTACACTGACACTCATTTTATTCACTTCACACTTCTTTTACACTGACATTTGTATATTCTTTTCAAGCTTTTGCACACAAATAACACTGACACTACCCCTTAAAACACAAATCTTTCAAGCGTGGATCCCGTCAAGTACGGCGGACAATCTGGGTGCTAATACCTTCCCAGGTTGTAACCAACCCCCTTTCTCAGTTTCTCTGGTTCGCAACCGTCTTATCCATCCTTTTCCAGGTTTATGCAGCATTACCTTTCCTTCGGGATAAAAATGCCTAGATGGCGACTCTTTTCTTTTCCTCTTTCGCCGACCGTTCGCGTCTGTTCCCCTCTTGACCAGGTGTCATTTGTTGGGAGCAACACAAGGTAAAAATATGGCCTTTGAGAAGATAAACAATGTATCAAGATAGCCTTTGGGAAGATAAACTACGTCCCAAGATAATGAGATAACCTTCGGGTAGATAAACGACGGCCCAAGGTAACAATATGGTCTTTGAGAAGATAAACGACGTCTCAAGATAGCCTTCGGGAAGATAAACGACGTCCAAAGATAATGAGATAACCTTCGGGTGGATAAACGATGGCCCAAGGTAACAATATGGCTTTTGAGAAGATAAACGACGTCTCAAGATAGCCTTCGGAAAGATAAACGACGTCCTAAGATAATGAGATAACCTTTGGGTAGATAAATGATGGCCCAAGGTAACAATATGGCCTTTGAGAAGATAAACGACGTCTCAAAATAGTCTCTAGGAAGATAAATGACGTCCCAAGATAATGAGATAACCTTCGGGTAGATAAACGACGGCCCAAGGTAAAAAAAATGGCTTTTGAGAAGATAAACGACGTCTCAAGATAGCCTTCGGGAAGATAAACGACGTCCCAAGATAATGAGATAACATTCGGGTAGATAAACGACGACCCAAGGTAATGAGATAACCTTTGGGTAGATAAACTACGGCCCAAGGTATCAAAATGACTTTTGAGAAGATAAACGACGTCTCAAAATAGTCTTTGAGAAGATAAACGACGTCCCAAGATAATGAGTTGTTGATGAAGTTTGTCTGTTGGAGAATTAATCCTGAAAAACAAGGTTAGTTCGGTGGAAATATCATGATGGATATAACATTCTGCAGGATAATATTTTATGAGAATGCATATGATATGATATGATGTGATGTATGTATGAATTATGTAGTTGAAGCGTATGAGTAGCTTCGTAAAACAATTGTTGTCTAGGCAAAATAAATCCCGATTTGTTGTGGAAGAATATGAAGATATCATTCCCGTCTTGTTTCTGAATATCGTACTTAGAACCTCCCATTTTTGTTTGTCATACTTCTTATTGAAGGATTAAGTTCCTGAATATCCTGACTGAGGATAAAAGAGATGGACATAAATCCGGGAGACCTATTCGGTGAAGTATCAATTCTTCGGAGGATATGAAACTGCTTGTAGACTTTGTTGAGTTGGAAGTACGAGATATTACTTGAAGTATTTCATAAGAATATCCGTAAAGATTACTCTGTGGGGATGAAACGACAAAGATTAGTTGAATTCCTACCTCCTTTCGTTCTTAGTAAATGCTATTGTCGCTCCCAAAGATTTACATCCCGGTACAAGCGCGAACGGTCGGCGAAAGGAAGAATGAAATGAACTGAAAAGAGTCGCCAGCTGGGCATTTTTATCCCGAAGGAAAGGTAATGCTGCATAAACCTGGAAAGATATGGATAAGACGATCGCGAACCAGAGAAACTGAGAAAGGGGGTTGGTTACAACCTGGGAAGGTATTAGCACTCAGATTGTCCGTCATACTCGACGGGATCCACGCTTAAAAGTTTGTGTTTAAAAGGGGTAGTGTCTGTGCTATCTGTGTACAAAAGCCAGAAAAGTATACAAGTGTTAGTGAAAGATAAGTGTGAAGTGAATAAAAGGAGTGTCAGTACAAGAAATGAGTGAAGTGCTCAAGACAATGAGGCTTAAAAGAATAAGGCTAGAAGAAGGGGAATATACAGAGACTTTTGTTCGATAACTGTAAAGTTATGCCTACGTATCCTCTCGTGCAATGAGGAAGTCAGAACACCGTAGTTCGACTCAAAGAGACAGAAAGATAAATTGACTTGTGAAATGCTTACTTGTCTATGCTCAAGTGTATGACCTGTCTGGCTCAGGTGCAAACTGTCTTGCATTAGACGGAAGAAGCGAGAAAAGAATCCCAGAGGAGACGATTATTGTCTGTTTTTGGTGTTTTCAATCTTTTATTTCTTTTTTGGAGTTTGTCATAAGAAAATGAGCTTAAGCCTGAACCAAGGGTTAGTAAACTCATCACATCTTCCCTTTGATTAGGGGTAATGAGAATACCTTAAGTATGAAGTAAACACCTCACACTTAATCACCATGATGTAGGATTAAGATCATTAACCTACTTTCAATTATTTAGATGTTTTTGGAGTTTTTGTTTAGTGTTAATTAATGAGTTTAAGCCATAATCAAGGATTTAATGGACCCATTGCACCATCCTAATAGAAGGATGATAGACGAGAACATTTAAGCTGAGGAAGGGTCCTCAACTTAATCCATGATTAGGGATTAACCTCATGACAAAACAAAGCCTTTATTAGAGTGGATTTTAGTTAATGATAAGATTAAGAAGTGAATTTTATGGTTTGTAAGACAACTTGATGAGGACTTGTCCATTAACACTAGGGTTAGTCCTTCTTAACCAATTAAGGAAGAATTAGAACCCTAATGCAAGGCCCAAGTTACAAGCTTGATGTCTTAGTGATTATAAGGTGGATTGATTAAGAGAATTAAACACATCCAAGGTTTAACACTTAGGATTAAAGTTATACACTCCATTCTAATAGAAGGATGCAGGCATAATCTTAATCACAAAGCCTTAAAACCTTGAAGATTTAGTCCCTGATTATGAGATGAGAAGAAAAGACACAAAAGATGACACAAAGGTAAAACTAATGGGGGACTAATCGAACCCTAATTGTTATCATGCTTGGGTGCTCCTAGGGTTCATGAGGCTTGCAAGAGATCTTCAAGGAGAGCCACCAAGGAAGAAGCAGATGAAAGGAGGAGAAGCAGAAGAAGCAAGTCTACTTACTTCACTTAAGAAGATAAGTTGCTTGAAGAAATAAAGTGAAGAAGGAACATGAATGAGAAAGCTCACTCTAATACAAATACAAAATGCAGCAAGGATACATGAGAGAGATGAAAAGAGATTGTGAGAAGTGAAGGCAAATTCACTTCTTAAAGCACTTACCACCTGAAAAGTTAGCATAAAAGAAAGAATGAAGTGAAAATGAGATGAATGCAAGGATGTAAACCAAAACTAGAAGCATGTTCATAATGTTAATGATGCTATTAGATGATGCAAGGACATGCCAAATGCAATGGATGATCATACAAGAGATGAGAATGCTAATGAAGCATGAAAGAAGCATGAAAGCACATGAATGCACATGAAATGAAATGAAGGCATAACATGACAAATGGATGAGGAAATGATCAAGCATGATTCTAATGTGTCCTAGGATGTCTTATATGTCATGTGGATGCAAGAAATGTCATGGCAAGTTCCTATATGAATGCTTATGCAAGATGTATGCAAAGGAGGATGAGAAATTAGGGTTTCCATGCAACATGAGATGCAAAACTCAAAAACAGAAGCAAATGACAAGATAAAAAAATTGAAAATTCAATCAAAAGAACCCTAAACCTATACTAGGTTACCATCCAAAGGGGGAAGTCAGAAGCTAAACCTAGAAGGAGTTATGAATTTCCTAAGTTTCTAGGGTTTTTTGGGTGATCTTCAATGTGAAGTGCCAAAAAAATTGAAAATGAAAGATAAAATTGAAGCAAAAATGTTTTTAGGAACTAGAAGTCATGCATAGAACAATGCAAAAAATATCATTCACAAACTCAACTTGGTTTAAAGGTTATGAATATTTGAAGTTAGGGTTAGAAAATGAACAATTTTAAGAACCCTAATTCATTGAAAAATGTCAAAGCTTGATCAAAACCAAAAAAGAAATTTGTATGGTGAGTTTGTAAATGCTTCTAAATGTCTAAGAATGTTCTCTGATTTTTTTGGTGATTTTTAAATACTTAAATGTATTTTTAATTAATTAAAATCAATTAACTAATTAAATAAAACATTTAAATGATTTTAAAATATTTTTTAATGCAAAAAATAAAAATAAAAAATATTTTTGATTTCTGAAAATTAATAAAAGACTTGATAAAAATTTTCATATTTTTTTGATCATTTTTACTATTTTTAATAATTATGTGAAAAGAAAGGGATAAAATATAAAATAAAATGAAATAAATGGAGAAGTATGAAGATCTGATGGTCTAGATTCAAACTGGGGTTGAAAATGTTGACTGGCACGTGATCTAAGGGTTGGGATTTAACCTGACTTAATTAATTGATTAGTTTAATTAATTTAGAGATTAGGGTTAAGTGAGAGGATCCTGACCATCCACACACGCGGGAAACCCCATCCAACGGCTTAAATTCAAACTAAACTAATTAATCAGAGATTAAGCCCTAATGACTCTCAGATGGCCGGAGGGGACCTCCGGTCATCTTCTCCGGCGGGCCAAAAACGCTATCTTCTTCCCTAAGCCACTAATCCCCATAAAAACTACCCAGAATCAATCCCCAAACATCATACATCATGAATCAACCAACAAACAACATTTATATTGCGCAATGAGGCTGAATCGAATCAAAACAAATTTTAGGTCAAACTTTCAGAACATCGTATCATACTCATTTCTTGCTCATTTTTAAAATTAAACACATCCCTATGATCAGTGCAACATATAGAACAATATTTTAACAAGAAAACAGGATTCTGGAAAAAATGTTAATCATGTTACCTGAGCTGATGAACTGCAAATGAGAGCTTTCAGGACCCCTCCTTTGTGCAAAAAGTCTCCTTTGATCCTCCTGAGGCTAATGGAATGCTTCAAAAGCTTTGATGGTGGCTAATTTGAAGGTTCCAGTTCTGGTGTAGCAGAATTTGAGGTTTGTGTTTATGATGTTTCAGGCCATTCCAATGGTTGGTTTGTATTCTATAGATGATTTCTGAGTGGATGGTGAAAGAATTCCTGAAGTTTGATGGATGGTTTGAGAGAATCAAAGAAGGGAAGGTTTTTGCAAGTTTTGTGCAATCTGATGGTATGTATCTTCTCAGCTTGTGTGATGCTTGTTTTATGATCCTTATGCAATCCCTAAACTATTGGAATGAGTCAGAAGACTTGATATGCACTGTGGGAATGGTATGGAGCAATTGGCAAAAAAGTTAATAGTTGGTGTACTTCAAGCATGGGCCATGACATAAGCTATTTTAGGGTTGCTCTGAGTTCACTTGTCTTCAAGGATGGCCATGGGATGATTTAGAGTGATCAGAAGTGAATGGATGGTGAGATGGCACATGTTTTGCATTTTCACAACTTGTTGCACTTTGAGATATTTGGTCATGGAAATGTCCCATTCAAAGCTGAATTTTGGTCATGAAGTGTTACATGATGTTGTTGTGATGCTTTGGGACCATTTAGAAACCATACCAATCCTTAGAAATCAATCTTGCAAGAATCCCTCTTTTGAGAATTTTATGAAAAATGGCTTATGGAAACTTGTGATCCAAGGCATGAAACTTTGTGAATTTTGTGCAATTCTGATCTTGCCCAGTTGCAATATGTTGCAATGATGCTTAGAAGTCATTTAGAGGTCATGAAAGTGCTTAGAACTTGAATTTGCAAAAATCCCTCTTTGGCATGAAACTTGAAATTATGTGATTTTTGCCAACTTTGAAAGATCATAACCTGAGTTCCACAATGAATTAGGACTTGTTCTTGTACTTTTTGAAAAGGGAATGATCCAATCTACAAATTTCATGACCAACAATTTTTCATTTGAAGCATTTTTGGTTGAGAAAGAGGAGGTTGAAAAAACTTTCCCAAAATGGAAAGTTTACATTACATGTCATTTCCATTTTTGGCAACTTTTGGTTTAGCTCATTTTTCTTCAATTTTGTGAACTTTCAAGCACTTAAATGATCAAATAAAGATCATATAACTTAAATTTGATGAAAAATCCACTTTGGTTCCATTGATGGGGGCCTCAGATGCCCTGAGTTTGCTCTGACTTGCTCAAGAAGTTACCCAGTGATCAGATGAATTCCACAATGAATTTCTTCATCAAACTTGGTATGCATGATCCTCATAACATATTGAGATCAATAGAAACAAGAATTACCAAAAAAATTTGAGTTATGGCCTCTGAAACCAAAACCCTAATTTCAGGTCATCTGTGTAGTTAAACCCTAGCTCTGCTTCCATGCTTTCCTAGTTCTTGTGATTTCTTGAGTTCCTTGATCTTTGAGGGATATAATATGATGATTGAACATACATGGACCCTCTTGAAATGATTGAAGACCTTTGGAGTGGCTTAAATGGATCCTGGATTGCTCAGATCACAATCCCTAGATGCAGATGAACTTGACCTAATGCAGTTAAGCAAAAATGCAATATGAAAAGGTATGATTAAACTTATGCAAATATGAAAGATCACAAGCCATGGCGTGATCTTAGTGAGGGAAAATTTGGGGTGTTTACAGCTTCCCCTATTCAAGCACGAGTTAGCTGTGCAAGATGTAAGCGACGGGCTTAACATACAAACAAGATAACTTGTGGTTGCATACCAAAGACAATCCAAAATCTGCACTCGCTGAGGAGAAGAAGAAAAGGGATATAGATTGTAAACGGTAGTATAGTATGTTTATAAAGTGCGGGCGATGGAGGACGACCATCGAGCAGAGGACGACTACTGAGGATAAAGCAATGACGGGGACGGCCGACGTGTTGGGGGAAATAATGAAATCATGACGGGGACGGCCATCAGGTAAGACTCTCTGGGGATTAAAGGTAAGGTCCATGATGGGGACGACCGTCAGGTTCATGAAGTAATGAAGTAATGATGAGGGACGGTCATCAATGGTGAAGGACGATCACCTAGCAGGGGACGGCTACTCTTTACCACGACATAGGACGAATGTCGGATAGGGAAAGTCAACGATGGGGACGGCCATCGGATAAGCATGATGAAAGACGATCATCAAGAGGTGAAGGACGATCACCTAGCAGGGTACGGCTGCTCTCGGGGTTGTATCATGACATAGGATGAATGTAAGATAACAAGATCAACGATGGGGACGGCCATCAGATAAGCATGATCAAGGACGATCATCAAGAGGTGAAGGACAATCACCTAGCAGGGGACGGCTGCTCAATATCACGACATAGGACGAATGCCGGATAGAAAAGGGTTCCAATAATGGAGACTTCGCTGGGAGAAAAAAAAAAGATGAGGGACGGTCATCCAAAGGTGAAGGAAGATCACCTGGCAGGGTACGACTGCCGAAAGTATCATGACATAGGACGAATGTCAGATAGAAAAGAAGTTTTGCTGGGGACTTCGCTGGGGAGTAGTAAACACGGACGAGTGTTTTCATCCAAGAAATGAAAGGTACAAGTGTTTGACACTGTGTATAGATTAAAGATGCATACGAGCATCCTTAAGACTATGATACAGACGAGTATCAGTAGAAACAAACGCTGACGCATGTTCAGAGATGATGGTACGGACGAGTACCAACTGGTTTAACAAAGAACACGAACGAGTGTTGAATCTGAGGGGAAATAAGTGGTGTATACAAGATACAGACAAATGTCTGTATGAATAAAGATTAGTATTGGTGAGACACAGACGAGTGTTCAACTTGAGAGTATGACACGAATGGGTGTCATAAGAGGAAACGTATAAGTTATGAACTTATATGTGAAAAAGGTGATCCGGTGATCTGTGGGATAGGATGACACGGACGGGTGTCAGCAAGTGTATTATAATAGGTGTTTGGGTAACCGTGATGGAGAATGGTGACACGGACGGGTGTCAAAAAGAGTATGTAAATTCCTGTATTCAAAAAGGATATTTGTGGCTTATATCTACAGGGGGATGATATGACACAGACGAGTGTCGAATGAGTATATATAAACATGTACTTGTGTTGGAGAGTGCAAAGGGGATGCTTTGGCTTTCTGTTGGGGAAAATGAGAGGTATTTTGTATATTGCTGGTGAGGTATTGTCGGTATTTATAGGTGACTGGTTCGAACCTGACTTGTGATTATGCAATATGTTTGATTTTTGCCGTAATGCTCCGTATTAGACAGAATGCTACGCTCTAGGGGAAAATGATGTGAATGCTATGATTTATGCAAAAGATACCACTTCGGGATTCAGATCCCGTTGTTTGTGGAGATCTCTGACTGATCTGCTTGACAAGATATCCCAGCTGGGGATGAGATCATTGGTAGATCTGATAAAATATACGACTCTGCTTGGGGAAATAAGTCACTGATAGGCCTATCTTAGTAATGAGGAGCCTAGTTGGGGTTATGGAAGCTTTCGTCACTTTGCTGTGTGGGAAATTCAGACATTGCTCTTCTGAGAGGAGGCTGGAGCTCTGTGGGGAGATGGTTCCCCGAGATATCTGGTGCTCTGTTGGGGGAGGAAAGACCACTTAACAATCTTTCTAGAGATTTCAGTGGGGATCCTGCTGAGGATGATGATATCTGACAACTCAGCTGGGGAAATGAGCACCTTCTGACGCTGCTCTGAAGAAAATGTGTTGGAGAAGTGATTCCTGGAAACTCTGATGGGCAGAAAACACTTCTGGTGCTGTTTGGAGGTTGTGCTGAGAAAATAATGATTTGGCAACTTTGCTGGGGAAAACCTTTCATGCCCCATGTTGCGCTCTGAATACCTGCAATCCTGTTATAACAAAGAAATGCGCTAGTATCCTGAGGTACCCCTTACCGGATTCCGTCATAGGAGTTAGACATTCCTGGAAGTAAAAATATATTTCCTGCAAGCATGTGATTAGAAAGGCACATCTGTTTTTATGCAAACGTTATATCAAGGATATAGGACATTTTTGCAAATGAAATAAATGTACAAGACGAAATGTGACTGGAAATCTAATTTTATTAATTTGTGTGCCCTGAAATGGCAAATACAGTCAAAGAAACAAATCCCCTGAAATGAAGAGATTGTTACAAATTGAGAAAAATGAAGGTACTTGCAATGTTGACGATGCTTTAGCAAGCTTCCTCTTGCTATGGCTCGTATGATCTTGACGTTCTTCTCATCTTGCTTTCAGAAGAAGGCTGATTCTGACCGATGCTTTGACCTTTCGAAACTTGTCGTGTCGTAAGTGATACAGATGAATTCAGAATGCAATCGTTCGCTTATTCCCTTATTTTGCGTGGATCGCCCTTTCGGGTTTTCAATCCACCGGGATACCCAATTTTGCCTGAGCTGTCCAATGCGGCTTTTCAACTCAGCGGGTGTACATTTTTTTTTTATTTTTCCCTTATTTTTGCCCGAGTCTTTTATTTTATTTTTGACTCGTCGGGATGCCCTATTTTGCCTGGACTTATATTCTGTTTTTGTGTCCAGCGGGTCACTTTATGCGAAGTATTTTTTAACTGCATCTGAATTCACAGGGGACGGGAAATCTTCACCATCCATAGTAGTGAGCATCAGTGCTCCACCGGAGAAAACCTTCTTCACTATGAATGGACCATCATAATTCGGAGTCCACTTGCCCATGTGGTCTGTATGAGGAGGAAGGAGTCTTTTCAGCACAAGATCTCCTACTTGGTATTCCCGAAGCATGACTTTCTGATCAAAGGCTTTCTTCATTCTCTTCTCATACAGTTGCCCATGACATATTGCAGCTAATCTCTTTTCTTCGATCAGATTCAGTTGATTGTATCGAGATCGAACCCATTCTGCTTCATTCAACCTGACATCCATCAGTACTCGCAAGGAGGGTAATTCAACTTCAACAGGTAGGACTGCCTCCATACCATACACAAGCTGATACGGTGTTGCCCCAGTGGATGTTCTGATTGAAGTTCGGTACCCATGCCAGGCAAATGGTAACATTTCATGCCAATCTTTGTATGTAACCATCATCTTTTGCACAATCTTCTTAATGTTCTTATTAGCTGCCTCAACAGCGCCATTCATCTTTGTCCTGTAAGGAGAAGAGTTGTGGTGTTGGATTTTCAAGTCCCGACACAGTTCTGCCATCATTTTGTTGTTCAAATTGGAACCATTATCAGTAATGATTCGCTCGGGCACTCCATACCGACATATGATGTCTCTTTTCAGGAATCGGGCTACCACTTGTCTGGTGACGTTTGCATATGAAGCTGCTTCAACCCACTTGGTAAAGTAATCAATGGCTACCAGGATGAATCTGTGGCCATTTGAAGCAGTCGGTTCGATCTTCCCTATCATGTCAATTCCCCACATGGCAAAGGGCCAAGGTGAAGACATCATGTTCAAAGGATTTGGAGGCACATGCACTTTGCTTGCATAAATCTGGCATTTATGGCACTTCCTGGAATAGGCACAACAGTCCGCATCCATTGTGATCCAGTTGTAACCTGACTGTAGTAATTTCTTAGCCATTGCATGCCCTCCAGCATTGGTACCAAAAGATCCTTCATGCACCTCGTGCATCAACAAGTATGTCTCTTTCTTATCAACACATCTGAGAAGCACCATGTCAAAGTTTCTCTTGTACAAGGAGCCATCAGTATTCAAGAAGAAACTACCATCCAGCCTTCTTAAGGTCTTCTTATCATTGGATGATGCCCCAGGTGGGTATGTTTGATCCTCTAAGAAGCATTTTATGTCGTAGAACCAAGGCTTGTCATCTTTGGCAATGTCCACAGAGAATACTTATGCTGGTCTGTCAAGTCTGGATACTGAAATACGAGGCACAAAGTTGGCAGCTTGAACCTTGATCATGGAGGAAATGGTAGCCAAAGCATCCGCAAACTGATTTTCATCTCAAGGGATATACTCAAGTTTGACTGTTGTGAAGAAAGTCAGTAATCTCCTCGTATAATCACGGTATGGAATCAGATGTTCTTGTGAGTGTACCATTTGTCGTTGGTCTGATTGATTAGCAGAGCTGAATCTCCGAACATAGTTAAAGTCTTGATCCTGAGGTCAATGGCTTTAAAGGTGAGTTTTTCCGAAAAAGGCATGTGAACTCCCTTAGGTGTGATGAGCACTGTACCAACTCCATGACCATTCATATTAACAGCCCCATCAAACATCATTGTCCATTCTTCTTCTGGGTCAGGCCCTTCAGTGTGAACAGGCTCTTCATGATCTTTTGCTTTCAGGAACATGATGTCTTCATCAGGGAAGTCAAATCTCATAGGCTGGTAATCATCAATGGGTTGCTCAGCAAGATAATCAGACAATACACTGCCTTTGATGGCTTTTTGAGATGTGTACTGAATGTCATACTCTGTTAGAATCATTTGCCATCTTGCAACCCTTCCGGTAAGTGCTGGCTTCTCAAATATGTACTTGACTGGGTCCATCTTTGAGATCAATAAAGTAGTGTGGGTCAACATATACTGCCTTAGTCGGCGAGCAGCCCACGCTAAAGCACAACAAGTTTTCTCGAGCAGTGAATAACGTTGTTCACAGTCGGTAAACTTTTTGCTTAGGTAGTTAATTGCATACTCTTTTTGAACAAACTCGTCATGCTGGCCCAACACACACCCCATTGACTCTTCTAATACTGTCAAGTACATTATTAGAGGTCTTCCTTCAACTGGAGGCATAAGGATTGGAGGTTCTTGTAAGTATTCCTTGATTTTGTCAAAAGCCTTCTAGCAGTCTTCATTCCACCTGAATGTTTGTTCTTTTCTTAATAACTTGAACAAGGGTTCACAGGTTGCAGTAAGATGAGATATGAACCTTGAAATGTAGTTCAATCTACCTAGAAACCCCCAAACTTCTTTTTCAGTCTTTGGTGAAGGCATCTCTTGAATGGCTTTGACTTTGTCCGGATCAACTTCAATTCCTTTTTCACTCACAATAAATCCCAGCAGCTTACCGTACCGCACCCTGAATGTGCATTTGTTGGGGTTTAGCTTCATTTGATACTTCCTCAGACGCTTGTACAGTTTTAACAGATTTATCAGGTGGTCTTCTTCAGTGAGGGACTTGACAATCATGTCATCCACATAACATTCAATTTCTTTGTGGATCATGTCGTGGAATAGTGTTACCATAGCCCGTTGATAAGTGGCACCAACATTCTTCAGTTCAAATGGCATTACCTTATAACAGAATATGCTCTAGGGTGTGATGAAAGTGGTCTTCTCCATGTCCTCAGGTGACATCTTGATCTGATTATATCCTGAAAATCCATCCATGAAGGAAAACACCGAGAACTGAGCCGTGTTGTCGACCAATACATCAATGTGAGGTAATGGGAAGTCATCTTTTGGGCTAGCTCTATTCAAATCTCGGTAATCCACACGCATCCGTACTTTGCCATCCTTCTTAGGCACTGGTACAATGTTAGCAACCCACGGCGGGTAACTAGTTACAGCAAGGAAACTAGCGTCCCACTGTTTTTGTACCTCTTCTTTTATCTTCATGGCCATATCCGGACGAGTACGATGCAGTTCCTGTTTTACTAGAGGACAGTCTTCGTTTAGTGGCAGCTTGTGCATAACAATGTTGGTATCCAGACCTGGCATATCTTGATAGGACCACGCAAATACATGCACGTACTCTCGAAGCATGTCAATAAGTTGTTCCTTCACTAAATCTTGCAGACGGGCCCCGATCTTCACTTCTTTCAAGTCTTCTTCGGTACCAAGATTAACTGTCTCAACTTCCTCCTGATGAGGATTGATAACCTTCTCCTCTTGTCTTAACAGTTTGGCCAGTTCTTCAGGTAGCTCATAATCTTCTTCAACCCCTTCATCGGCTTGATTAATCGGATTGTCGAAGTCATACAAAGTTATAGCAGTGTCGTTGTCGGTGCAGTCTGGAGGGCACTCTCTGCAAGGGTTTAGATTTGTTCATTTTAGTGATCAGTTTTATCTTGTTTAGAAAAAGGTGAAAATGAAGTTATTATTTCGAAAACATTGTCATTTTATTGTTTTGTACAAAAAATAAAAAATGAAAAACAGTGAGCAAAAAAGAGACTTGTTTGCAAAAGATGTCCTGATATTCATTAATTGATCGTTTGCACAAAATACAAGATGACCCGATTACAAAATGAGTCCTGACATCTTGGGCAAGATGCAGGACTTGATGCATGCTTAAAAGACTGGAAATAATAATTACTCTGCAAGAGTAACTCTTATAATTTCCTAGGAAGACCAGTTTGAGACTTGGTTCCCCGGGATCCTTAGATGTATCCAGTTTTCCAAGTTGCGTTCGTCTTCTTCCTCGTCTTCCATATTGTTCACAACATCCGGGGTAAGCATTCCCCCGCTGACAAATTCGGGCTCCGTTGTAGCCTCCGGTTGATCTTGTCGAGTTGGTTTATAACCCAACCCGAATATGTATTCTTTCTTTTCTACTGGCAGTAGCTTGCCCCAGCCTTGAGCGGTACCCTCCTCAACAACCTTTCGGGATTGTTGATATGAAGTGATGGAAGTTCCAGACACAGTAGTTGCTTCATTGATGTTAAGAGCCTCAAACCCCTGACTCATAGTCTCATGGATCTCCCCATCCATCTCTATGTATTTGTAAGTAGCCAGCTGGCTAACAAAAATATCTTCCTCCTTGCAGATTGTGATGATTTGGCCTTCCCACTCAAATTTTAACTTCTGGTTAAGGGTAGATGTAACGGCACCAGCGGCGTGAATCTAGGGTCTACCCAACAAACATCTATAGGCCGACTGTATGTCCATCACAAAGAAGGTAGTTTTAAAGGTCTGTGGGCCAATCAACACAGGTAAATCAATCTCTCCAAGCACTGATCTCTTAGAGCCATCAAATGCTCTCACCACCAAGTTACTTGGACGTAATGCCAAACCATTATACTCCAGCTTCACCAAGGCTTTCTTTGGGAGGACATTGAGCAAAGACCCAGTGTCTACCAGTACATGAGAAAGAACAACACCTTTGCACTCTAAGGTGATGTGTAAAGCCTTGTTATGATTGCGTCCCTTCGTCGTTAAATCAACATTTGTGAAGCCCATTCCATGACTGGTGTTTACATTTGCAACCATTGTTTCCTGCTGATTAATCATAATCTCTTCCGACACGTAGGCTGCGTGCAGGACTCTCAACAGTGCATTCCTATGGGCTTCAGAACACATTAACAATGATAATATAGAGATTTTGGAGGGTGTCTGATGAAGCTGGTCCACCACTTTGTAATCACTCTTTTTGATTATTCTCATGAACTCGTCTACCTCTTGCTCAAAAGACGTCTTCGGAGTTTCTTTAATAGTTGGCTCTTCAAGTGCCAAATTCTTCCCTTTTGCTTTAGCAGCAGCTTCTACTTCAGCATTGGGCCTTGGTGTTTGTGAGGCAAAAAGGCACCCGCTTCTGGTGAAGCCTCCGCCTCCCCCAACATTGTCAACTTGTGGTGAAGAGGTTGATGAATCTAGAGTGATCTTCTTTCCGTCACAGTAGAGATCAGAGCTGTAGTGCCAAGTTATGGCATTATTGCTTTCATAAGGAACAGGTCCCGGCACCGTAATGGTGACCGGACTGATTGCTGTAGCGGAAGGTACTGTGATGGTATGCGGGTCGTAATAGATTATGACTGGAGATCTGACAGGAGGTGTTGCAGTTTGTTGTTGGAAATTGTTGTTGGGATGAACATTTGCCGGGTCATAATAGATCGTGACCGTTGAGACATCTTCATTAGTGTTTGCTGGTGTTGTAGTCATTTCCGTTGATAAGATGGGTGTTGATGTTGTAGAAGTAAATGTTGTTGAACTCTGGTCTATTGAAATAATGGATGGAGTGATTGCTGGAGTTGTGGATGAATCAGTGGGTATGATAGTTGTTGCAGTTGTAGGAGGATATGTTATTGCTGAAGAAAGAATTGTTGATGTTGTAGGAGCCGTTGTGATAATTTGCAAAATTCCATCTCTGGTAAGGCCATCTATGCCAAGCCTTAGCCTCTCACAACCATTAATAGCGGTTTTGCACGATTCGCAGCAGGCCTTAAACCCCGGGAACACTTGGCATCTTAAGAGTTGAGCTTTGACTTCTGCCAACGGTGTTTGAATCTGTGCAACATTATCAATCAGTGCAGATGGTTGGTCCTCTTCTATGGCATTAATCATGGGCCCACCATGATTAGGCATAGGATTTCTGTTAACATTTGGAGGAGGTGCAAAATTGAGAGCTTTGGAATCGACCAGATCTTGAACCTTCATTTGCAAGGCTCTACATTAATCGGTATTGTGACCAGGTGCGTTGGAGTGAAAAGCACACCTGGCATTGGCATCACAATTCTTCGGGAGATTGAGAGGATCTGGTGGAGCCAACGTCCTTAACTCAACCAGGTTAAGCTTCAGGCGTTGTGGCAGTAAAGCGTCATAAGTCATAGGGATGGGATCAATCACCCTATTTGCATGAGATGGCCTCTGCTGAAAGGGGCGCTGCTGTTGGTTGTTGTTGTTATTGTTTTACGTTCTTTGTTGCGGAAAATGAGATTGTTGCTGATAGTGATGTTGTTGTTGTTGTTGAGGAAATAATGGTTGTTGTGGAACTGGAGCCGGGATAGTAATGGCTGCTATGGATCTATGAGAATACTGGGGTCTGCCCCTGCCTGCATGCATAGCATTTGTTTCACCCGCCCTCCGGGGTCCTGCAAAAGGTTTTCTGGGGTTGTTGGAGGAACTTGTACCGTTGTCAGAGATTTTGCCCATTTTCAAAAGACTCTCAATTCTCTCATCAGCTATAACTACATCGGCAAAACTGGTGGAGGAGAAAGCAGCAAGTCTATCAACATAAGTTCCCTGTAAGGTGTTCATAAACATGTCAGCCATTTCTCGTTCAGACATGGGTGGCTGGACAGCAGTAGCAAGCTGTCTCCACCTCTGAGCATAATCCCGAAAGCTTTCCCTTGAAGACTAAGACATGCCCATTAGAAGAGTTCTGTTTGGAGCCATGTCTAGGTTGTACTGGTATTGCCGGATGAAGGCTTCGGCCAAGTCTTTCCAACATCTTATAGTGGCCCTTGTCAGATGCGAATACCATTCTCTTGATGCTCCAGTCAGGCTGTCCTCAAAATAGAACATCCATAACTTCTCGTCCATGGTATAAGCCTTGAGTCTTCCTAAGAAAGATTAGAGATGAGTACACGGGCAAGAGGTACCATTATATTTCTCAAAGCAAGGGGGTTTGAATTTGTGGGGAATCCTCCCCCCATCTACCAGCCCCATATCCATTACGTCTCCTTGATAGGTTTTAACTTAGCGAACTTTTCTTTTGCTAGATATTGACTGTCAAGTTTAATGATTACAGGGAACCATCATTAGTTGTGTACAACACAGATAATTGGCATAATTGAGTTAACCGAGTAACTACCCTTCCCCGGGTTATGAATAAGGGTTTTAATTTTCTTTGAGAAAGAAAAATTCCTACTTCTTTGGCTCAAAAGGGTTAACTAGGGATTAACTTCCTTATATCTCCACTGTTTAGGAATTGAAACAATGCATGTACATCGTCAACATATTCTGTTCAAAAGCATACTGTATAAGATTATGGTATCTTTTTCGTCATCCTCCCTCTAAAGGCTTACAGCTTTATCAAGAGTTAAATATCACAAAATAGAAGTAAAAAGCGTATTTTTAAATATAGTGAAACGAATGGATTAATTCAAGACAAACATATGCAATGCATTAATGTAAAACAAAGTTCGACATAATAGTAAGTGCTTGAGCAAACAAAGGAAATTACAACTAAATAAATCAAATGATGTCCCATCCAGTTGGCTGAATGTATTTGATTGCTGTTTGTGAACTTTCAGGACCAATATATTTTTTCATGAAATCAAATTTGCCACTAGGTTGTCCCAAGGTGTCCCAAACTTCAACAGGAGTTGGTGAGCTTTCTTTCCTGCTCCCTCGGGTGATTTGTCTGGCAGTTTCGATGTTTGATGGACGATAGGAGAATTCAATTTGACCTTCTGGTGTAATCTCAAGGATTCCTTCATCAATCAGGTCTTGAATCTTATTCTTCAATGCCCAATAACTATTAGTGTTATGTCCAGGACAATTGGAATGATACATACACCTTGCCTTGGGATTATAGCGAGAAGAGGAAGTATTAGGATTTTTAGGAGGATTTTCCAAGGAAATTAGCTTCATCTCCAACAAGCATTGCAAAGTTTGCGACATTGGAGTGCTGGATTTGATAAACTGTCTTTTATATTCCTTGTGTCGAAGTGGATTAATCTTACAAGGTTTTTTTATTCAATTGAAGAATAATCAGTGGTGGCCTGTCTCTTTCCTTCTCTTATCCTCGTCCTCTTTTCAACCAAGTCAGCTTGTTTCATCAGAGATTGACTGATGATTAGATTTCTAGTTCTATTACTTTGAAGTTTGTGGATAAAGGTTCTCAAATCTTCTTGCTCCTGAGCAAAACTTTGGATAAGAGCCACCTGGCCATTCATCTGGATCCTCATTTCTTCCATCTCAGCTTGCAATTGTTCCAACTGACCATTCTTGTTACCTTCATGATTTTCAGAGAGGAGTGCTTTCAACTTTTCTTGCCCCATAGACGAATTCAGGATCACTTCTTGGAACTGAGCATTCTGAGCTTGGAGATCCTTGACAATTAGTTCAAGAGCCATTTCTACTGACATAAACAGTGAGAAGATTGAGAAAATTGCTATGGAAACCTGTCATGCAATGATATAGTATGTAGATGCATATGCAATGTTTTCAAGGACCGCAGGATTTAAATTTGTTTTAAGAAAACAAAAAACAAAATTTTATTAGTAAGTGTTTAATATAAATTTGCCTTTTGGCTTATAATGAAAGGAAATAACGATAAAGTAAAAAAATAAATATATGGGGTTTTAAGTCTCCCATGGACGCTTCCTCTTTGGGTTGAGTTATGAGTTGAGGTTCCACTCCTCGTGAAGTTGCCTTGTCAGCTCCAAAATTCTTTCTTGACTAGCTCTGAAACGAGTCTTAAAAGTATCCCTTTGCTCCTACAACTGAACCAAGGACCTCTGACCCCTCTTCTAGATCAGTGGGCATGTCTGGATGAAGAATGGTATAAGGAACACCTTCTTCAGCAACAGGATCCATAGTGATTGGTAGAACAGCAGGATATGGCATCATAAAAGTCTGAGCACGAGATCGCACCCATCTGAGATAAGGCTCCATAGGAGTAGAATAATTTGGCTCCAAAGTCTTGCTATCAATCCTATTCACCTTGTTCCAAGCTCGTACAAACCTTTGACGGTAACCCTGAAGATTGTTGTCGTAGTCGAACACAATACCCTGAATAAGCATGTCATGCGGACCATGACTCCGAGCATAACCAAACTGACGTAGAGCTAAAGAAGGGTTGTAGGTAATGCCCCCTCTTATGCCAAGGAGTGGAACATTAGGGAACTCCCCACAACGGTCAATGATAGTAACATTCTCCATAGATCGAGAACACTAATGAATATCTGAATGAGAAAGTGACATAATCCTTTTAGACCACCTTAACCCTTGTTCATTCTTCATCACTGATCGAGGAAGGTGAGAAATAAACCACCTATCCAATAAAGGTATGCAACACATCAGAGTTCCCCTTCGCCATTGTAGTACGAGTGTGAAGAGAATGTAAGATGTCTCCAAGTAATGTAGGCACTGGGTTTTAAGTCAGAAATATGTTGATGGCGTGTACGTCTATGAACTGGTCTAGATTAGGGAATATCACTAAGCCATAGATCAATAGGGCTAGGTGTAATACCTCAAAATTTTCCCTCTCATTTCCTCAACATTTTGCATAGCATTTAGTATACATAAGTGCATGAAATAACCAAAAACATTGTATCATGTGTGGCATGGTTGAGGCATAGGTATGTGATCAATGATTGGAGCAACTGAAGGCATTAAAAAAGCAATCAAAGGGCCACAAAGCTTCTCAACCTTGTGCAAAGGGTTCACAACATTCCACAAGTCTTCACTTGAAGCCCCAAGCCATGGAAAGATTTGATTTGATCAAAGGAGGCAAGCAGTGCAACATTTCCTGATGAAAAGGGACAAATTAAGGTTTCACTTCTAATGGGCTTCTGCATGAAGTTATGATTCAAAGTGGATTCCATTGTCTTATATATGATGTCAAGTTCCTAGGGTTCAAATTTCATCCACAAAATCATTTTAGAAGAGGTTCAATTGGCCAGATGACTGAAAATCGAGGAATCGGGGAAAAGGCAACCGAGCTAGGTAAAAAAGGTCGACTCCTGACTTTTTGAGATCAAAATCATGAAATTAGGATTACAATGATCCTATGGTTCAAATTTGGTCAAGAAATGATGGAGGATTCATAAAAAAATCAAGAAAAAAATCATTTGAAAAGTGGTTAATTTCACCTTTGCCTCCACTTTCCTTCCACATTTCCTTTCATTCTTTCCCTCTTGTTTTTCCACTTCAATTCCACTCCATTTCCTTTGGATGCTTCTACCAAGTTCTACCTCCTTCTAGAGTATTCCAAGGAATATTCCTTCTCCAACCCTAACCCTAACTAACTACAAACCTAACTCCATTCCTAAACCTAACTCCATTTCCAAACCTAGCTCCAAGCCTAACCCCTATATAATAATTAATCACTTCAATGCAAAAGGTTCCCAATTTTTCATTCTCTCACAATTTCTATAATCACTTTTTCTCGCTCACTTTTCCTCCATTTCCCTTTTCACCAAAGCTTTTTTGAAGAAGCTCTTCAAGTTTCACATTGAAACTTGAAGATCTTAAAGTTTAGCCTCCAACCTCCATTGAATGGTGAATTATAGAAGAATAATCTATTGATTTTTGTGAAGATTTCTACTTATCGGAAGTGCAAGAAGGCTCAAGCATCAAGAACACATTTATTTTGCGGATTCGCGGTTTTCGTGGTTTTCTCTTCGATCAAGCTCCGATTCTCACAAAATTTACCGAAGCACTTCTCCGCTTCGTAGGTTGGTAATCTAAAACCATGTGAGCTTTAAGTTATTCTCTCCATCTCGCCATTTCGGCATTCTTTAAGTGCTTTTCGTATTACTTGTGGGTGATTATGTTTTCGTTACGTTTTGCTTGCGATATGTGGATTTTAATGGATTAGAAGTTAGGTTGTAGCTTGTTATAGGTTATAACATGTGTTAATAAGCCCTAATTGAGTAGAAATTCGTGTTAGCATGGTTAGATGGGGGTTAGGGTTGTTTAGAAGAAATATTGTGGCCAAAAGCACTTATTTCAAAAGTATTTTTCACTTTCTGTTCAGCGTTAACCGGTTAACGGTTTGGTTAACCGGTTAACGTATGCGTTTTTGGCCAAATATAGTGTTGTCTGGGGTCCATTAACGGGTTAACTGTTTGGTTAACCGGTTAACGCTATTAGTTTTTGGTTTTTTAGCTTATTTTCTTGCTCAATCTTGCTTCCTAGTTCTTCTAAGGTTCATGTATGTTTAGGTATTGATTTTTGGGAATTTTTGGGTCTAATTCCAGTAGCCGATTCATTTGTTTCGAGCCGTTTCGACATGATTCCGTTTTCTTTTCCATGTTTTGTGTTCAATGTGTAAGTATGAAATAATTGATTCTTGATGTGTTTTGTTACACTTTAATCATTTGTTTCACATATAAAGTGCTTTCTTAAATTCAATATGTGCTTCATGATTATTGTCATTACTTGCTTGATTGATAAAGTGATTAAATGCCATGATTGATTTTTTTGCCAAAAATGATTAAATACTTCACATGTTCATGCAAGTTTCTTGTGCTTAATTGATCATATCTTAACATGAGTTCAATTCTTATTTTTATGCAATACATGTGAAATAATTGATGCTTGTAGTGATACTTGTTCAAAGTCATGATAAATGCTTATTTTGTGCAATATGGAAAAGTGTGGTTATTCTTGTTGATCATTGTTCCTTTTAATCAAATAAATGATGTAAATAAATTCACATGTTCGAATTCACTTTGTGGTGTATGTAGATCCATGTTAATTGATGTTGATGTGTTGTTTATCATTCACTTTATGCACATAAATAAAAATGATCAAATCTGCCCCATGTTTTCATAGCTATTTGTTAATATAGGTGTTGTAAAATACATGATGTTTGTTATGTTTGCATGCTATATGTGAGTTTTTTACACCTATCTTTACATGTTGATTGTGGGCTGTAGAAACTTACCTTGTGTTATGCATTGTTTTGGTAGCTGTTGTTACTTTAGGGGCTGTAGTAGGTGCTGAATTTTTGTTTTAGTATTTTTTTAGTTCTTTTAGAATTAAGATAGAGTTTAGATTGAGTCCTAGAGTTATTAGGATTTAATTGGTGTGGGTTTGATTTATTATTTTTAATAAAATTCACACTAATCTTTGTTTTGTAGGGAGGGAAAGGTTTGTTTTTTATGCATTTAATTCACCTTTTACTTCCATATTTGTGATTGGTAGGATTCCCCTTT
This sequence comes from Lathyrus aphaca, assembly GCA_963966055.1. NCBI lineage: Eukaryota > Viridiplantae > Streptophyta > Magnoliopsida > Fabales > Fabaceae > Lathyrus > Lathyrus aphaca. The sequence continues at coordinate 367,440,480 of OZ014524.1, forward strand.
GGCTAGGACCAACTTATCTTCCGTAGGAAGTAAGTTGCTTCCTTTTTCTTCTCTCTTTTCCTTTTGCTCCTTAGGATTAGAAAATTTCACAAACCATTAGGACCATTTTTGAATATGATAACTAAATTGGGGTTGAGTCTTAGTTCCCTTAGTTTTTGCCTTTTGCAACTTGAGTCATTTCTTTCTCTCCTCATAAAGAAAATAATAAAAATACTTAATAAAAATTGAACGTTCTTATACACCATAAGACTTTGTTGCGGAATACTTATACGCGTCCTATTTTGAGGCGAGGTGTAAGTATTTACCACGATGGATAGGTCTAAGTATGAGAATGTTCACAAACAAATTCAAAACATTTCTCATAAAAGACAAAAACGAACAATAAGAGATTATCCTACGAGAACTTCTCTTTCTCATCTCATTCACTCTCAATGCGAATTCGCGACGACTTGTCTCGCATGAAAGACGGTAAACGCACTCATACCAGACGAGCCTGCAACACCTGAGCATAGACATACACAGTTCCAGCATAAAAAACACAACCAAAAGTTCCTGCCTTAGTTAGGAGAACTATGTCGACTCTGATCCTCATTATCCCGATGAGGTACGTAGGCAGCGAGGTAGGGCCCGTTCGAGCACATCCTTTATTTTCCCTAAATTTCCATGTTTCTTTCCATTGTCTTTTCTTATTCCTTTCTCATTTCCATTTCCATTCCAGTTAGCAGTTTTGTTCAGCAGTAGTTATATTCTTTTACCCTTTGAAACAAACAAGCAAGTGTGGATCCCGTCGGGTACGGAGGACGGTCTGGGGTGCTAATACCTTCCCATGTCGTAACCGACTCCCGAACCCAGATCTTTGGTTCGCAGGACCTTGTCCTTTCCTTCTTCCTAGGTTTGTGCAACATTACCTTTCCCGTTCCTTCGGGATAAAAATGCATGGCTGACGACTCTACCTTTTCCGCACCACTTTCGCGTTTGTACTAGGATAAATCCTTTGGTCCCTGAAATGGTTAGTGAAAATGCTATGCTTATGATGTCATGATGTTATGCTCAATCACAAACATGTGGCACACACAAACAAGTCACACAATAGCCCTAGGTTTGAAGGCTTGCCTGAGGTTTAAAGGTAAGTACCCTCCCCTGAAGTTTAGATGGTTCATCCTGTCCTACAAAAGTAACTGGGTTCTAAAGGATCTCAATATCACTGATCCTTCCCAAGGGTGATTGTTCAATATGAAACATACTTGCCAACCAAAACCCTCCAAGTTTAGGATTTCAATGAGCGTAGTATTGAGTATCAACCAACTTCAGTCTTCACCAAAGCCGACTATCTCACTACTTTCTAAAGGCCAAAATTGGTTAACTAGGGTTCTAAAAGTTAGTTAGTGTATTGACAACATATAACAACCCCATATTATCCTTAACTTACTTAAGGAACATAAGCACTAACAAGGAAGTCACACTAACTATGGCCACCATATCAACCATATCGGTATACGCTGTAAACACCCCAAATTTGCCCTCACTCATTTCACCATGGCTTGTGATTCTTTTCATTTACATAAGTTCAATTATATCATATCATGTTGCATTCTTGCTTCACTGCATTGGTTCAAAGACATCTGCATCTAGGGTTTGTGATCTGAGAAATCCCTGAGCTATCTGAGCCACTCCAAGAGTCTCCAATCATCTCAATGGGGTTCATGTATTTTCAAGCATCATATTATATCCTCCCAAGATCAAGAAAGTCAGAAAATCACAAGAACTGAGAAAGGCATGGAAGCAGAGCCAAGCTTAACTACACAGATGACCTAAAATTAGGGTTTTGGTTTCAGTGGCCATAACTCCAAATTTTTTGGTCATTCTTGTTTCTATTGGTCTCTATATTATATGAGGATCATTTATACCAATTTTCATGAAGAAATTCAATGGGGAAGGCATCTGATCAATAAATCACTTCTTGAACAAGTCAGTGCAAAATCAGGGCATCTGAGGCCCCCAATCATCCAACCAAAGGGTCTTCTCCATCATTTTGGGTGTATATGATCTTTATTTGATCTTAGAAGAAGTTAGAAGTTCACAAAATTGAAGAATTTCAAGCCATTTGCAAAGTTTCCATTTTGGGAAAGTGACTTGTAATGCAAAATTGCCATTTTGGGAAAGTTTTTCAACCTCCTCTTTTTGATTCAAAAAGACTTCAAATGAAAAATTCTCGGTCATGAAAGTTGTATATTGGATCATTCCCTTTTCAAAAAGTACAATAACTTGATCTAATTCATCATAGAACTCAAGTTATGGCCTTGCAAAGTTGGGAAAAATCACAAAATTTCACTTATGTACCAAAGAGGGAAACTTACAAAACCATTTGCCAAAGCATTTTGTGACTTCAAACACACTTCTAACCATTACACAAACATAGTACATGACCTATAAATCAGAATTGCCCAAAGAATTGCATCATTCTATGCCTTGAACATCAAGAAATTACAAAAGGGCCAAAGCTTCACATAATTGCAAAACATCACACAAACTTCATCCCACTTGCTAAATTGCCTCAAAACCAATTCCATGGACCTCCCTAAAGCCAGCAGTGTAGGACACCCCATTGTCCTTGGCCTGCCATGAGCCCATACCTCCAAAGACAACTTTGTGGACTTTATGCATTTTGCTCCATACCAATCACACTGCTCCACAACAACTCTCTGGCCTATCAAGGATTGATATGTGGACCTCAAGCAACTCAACACACCACACAACACAAGATGAAACCTCAGAATCCTCAGCATACACAAAATCCCTCTAACTTGCAAAAGCTTTCGAAACTCATAGCTCAGCCAACAAATCTTCAAACTTTTTCCATCATTCAACTACACATTCATCACTGATCATTTCCCACCCTTCATTTTGCCTTGAAACACCTCAAATCAAAAACATGATTTTCACATTTCTTGAACTGAGTTTCAGCCAACTTCACATAGAGGCCATTTAAACTCCAACCAAGCATTGCAAACTCTTCAGGGGAGTCATTGGAGGTGATTTGAGGCAAAGAACTGGTCAGAAAGCTCCTGGGTTGAAAGCTTCACTTCAGGTAGCCATGGAATTTATTTTTCCAGAACTTCTTTTTTATGTTATAGAATGATTCTATGTGTTCCCCTGATTGCCATGATATGTTTTGTTTCAAAAATGGTTGAGTTTTAAGCATTTCACAAGCTTATGAAATTTCTGTTTGATTTTTCAGTTTTGCTTCGATTCAAGCTGTTCATGTGAAATAAATGAAATTTGTTGGTTGATTCTTGTTTAGAGTGAGGTGAGGATCATTTAAGGAGAGTTTGATGCGTTTATTTTACGTTTTGAGTGAGATATCATGTTTGGCTGGCCGGAGAAGATGACCGGAACACTGTTCCGGTCACCTGAGAGTCATTAGGGTTTAATTGCGTAATTAGTGAAGTTTGAATTATAGCCATTCAGATGCGCGCGCTAGTCAATTCCCGCGTCCCAACTTCAAACCTTGGCCCTTGGATCAGTTGACTTTCATTAATTCTCATTTTATTTTCATTTTATTTTCATTTTCTTTATCATTTTATTAAAAATAGCAAAACTCATCTAAAAATTTTTATTTTTTGCATCATGGTTCTAAATATTTTTCTCATTCTGAAAATAATTTTTATTTTATTTTTTGCATAAAATTTGTATTTTTAAAATATTTAAATGTTTATTTTAATTAATTAAAATACCATTTAAATTTCTAAAAATCACCAAAAAAATCACATTGCATCTTGATACATTTAGAGACATTATCAAACCATTCATACCAATTTCTTTTTGGTTCTTGATCCATTTTGACATTTTTCTTTGGATTTAGGGTACTTAAAAATCAATATTTTGACCCTAACTTAGAAAAATCTTTGCTGCCTAACCATGAAGAGTTTGATAATGGTTCTTTTTGCATTGCATTCCACATATCATGTAGTTTCTAGGATAAAATTGGCATGAATTTATCTTTCATTTTTGATTTGTTTTGCATTTTTCTTTGTGAGGTACCTTAATACCCTAGCAAACTTAGAAAAATCATAACTTCCATTAGGTTAAGAGTTAGGTCTTCCCCTTTGGGTAGTGAACTTGTATAGGTTTAGGGTACCTTTGATCCCATTTTCAATTTTTTATCTTATCATTTGCTTCTGTTTTTGAGTTTTGCATCTCACATGTTCATATAACCCTAATCTTTTCCTTCATTTGCATTCATTCTTCATATGCTTGCATACATGAACTTGCCATGACTTTGTGTGCATCCACATGACATATAAGAAATCCTAAGACATATTGCAATCATTTTTGATCATTGCATCACCCATTTGCCATGTTATGCATCCATTACATTTCATAAGTTTTCATGAACTTTCATGCCTCCTTTCATGTCTCACTTGCACCTTCATTGCTTGTATGATCATCCTCATCTCTTGACATGCTTTCATACCATCTCATAGCATCATTTACCTCTTGAATATGCTTCTGACTTTGGTTTTCATCTTTGTATTTCATCTCATTTGCATTTCAATTTCATTTCTTGTTGCTAACTTTTCAGGTGGTAAGTGTTTGAGAAGTGAATTTGCCTTCACTTCTCATAATTTCTTCTCATCCCTTTTATGCATCATTTCTTCATTTTTACTTGTGTATTTGAAGGAGCTTTCTCATTCATGTTCTTTCTCCTCCTTCTTTCTTCAAGCAACTTGCCTTCTTAAGTGGAGCAAGTTGTCTTGCTTCTTGCTGCTTCTTTTCATTTCATCTGCTTCTTCCTTGGTGGCTTCTTTGAAGATCTTCTTGCAAGCTTCATAAACCCTAGGAACACCCAATAATGATCACAATTAGGGTTTGATTAGTCACCCCTTTAGTTTTACCTTTGTGTCATCTTTGAGTCTTCTCTTCTCATCTTTTAATCAAGGACTAAACCTTAAAGGTTTTAAGGCTTTGTGATTAGGGTTATACCTGTATCCTTCTATTAGGATGAAGTGTATAACTTTAATCCTAAGTGTTAAACCCTCAATGTGTTTAAACCCTTTAATCAATTCACATAATAATCACTAAGACATCAAGCTTGTAACTTGGGCCTTGCATTAGGGTTCTAATTCTTCCTTAACTGGTTAAGAAGGACTAACCCTAGTTTTAATGGACAAGTCCCCCTCAAGTTGTCTTACAAACCATAAAATCCACTTCTTAATCCTACCATTAACTAAAATCCACTTTAATAAAGGCTTTTTTTGTCATGAGGTTAATCCTTAATAATGGATTAAGTTGAGGGGCCTTCCTCAACTTAAATGTTCTCATCTATTATCCTTCTATTAGGATGGTGTAATGAGTCCATTAAATCCTTGATTATGGCTTAAACTCATTACTTAACACCAAAAAAAACTCCAAAAACATCTCAATAAATGCAAGTAAGTTAATGATCTTAATCCTACATCATGGTGGTTAATTGTGAGGTGTTTACCACATACTTAAGGTATTCTCATTACCCCTAATCAGAGGGAGGATGTGGTGAGTTTACTAACCCTTGGTTTAGGCTTAAGCTCATTTTCTTATGACAAACACAAAAACAATAACAAAACTGAAAACACAAAAACAAACAATAATTGTCTCCTTTGGGATTCTTTTCTTATCATCATCACTCACAAAAGAGAAATTGCTTCTTCCGTCTAATGCAAGACAATTTGCACCTGAGCCAGAAAGGTCATACAATTGAGCATGGACAAGCAAGCAGTTCACAAGTCAATTTATCTTTCAGTCTCTTTGAGTCGAACTACGGTGTTCTGACTTCCTCATTGCACGAGAGGATACGTAGGTATAACACGAGAGGATATTCCCCCCTCTTCCAGCATTATTCTTTAAGCCTCATTGTCTTGAGCATTGCACTCTCTTCTTGCACGGACACTCCTTTTATTCACTTCACATTTCTTTTGCACTGACACTTGTACATTCTTTTCCAGCTTTTGCACACAAAATTGCACTGACACTACCCCTTTAAAACAAAAATCTTTCAAGCGTGGATCCCGTCGAGTACGGCGGACAATCTGGGTGCTAATACCTTCCCAGGTTGTAACCAACCCCCTTTCTCAGTTTCTCTGGTTCACGACCGTCTTATCCATCTTTTCTTAGGTTTATGCAGCATTACCTTTCCTTCGGGATAAAAATGCCTAGCTGGCGACTCTTTTCTTTTCTCTTTCGCCGACCGTTCGCGTTTGTACCCCTTCTGACCAGGTGTCATTTGGTGGGAGCGACAGCTTGGCGACTCTGCTGGGGACCCTTATATTATAACCAGGGCTTCTGGTTCTTTTTGTGGGTTCCTCCTAGCACTTGTTTGATTTGTGTTTACTGGGGGTGTTATGTGCTATGTGTTTTTATTTATTTTGCTTTATTTATTGCTTTATGTACAGCTTTACTTATTGCTTTCTATTCAGTTTTATATGCATCATACTGCCATTTGCTGGATCTGGTTTGCTGTTTTGGTGGGTGAGATTCCATTGAGAGTTTAAGGTCCTATACCTGAAACCTGAGTGACACCTAGGCTAGAGTGGTTCATGTTCTTTCCCATTCCATTTCGGTCTGGTGCGGGAATATGAAACATAGTTCAGATGTGGGTTTCTTCTTGAGAACTCTGTGCTACAGATTTCCTGTAGTACTAGGGCTATCTGGGAAGCCTCCTAAGTCTGGATGACCTTTATCATGACCTTCATAAGCTAAGGTGAATTAGAGGAGGATCTTTTATGGTTATTGTAAACATTGTACCTCCAGGTTAGAAGTGTTTACACTTCTCATAACTGATCCAAGTCTGAGGATCCTTGTTCTAGAACATATCTGTGAGGGGGTTGGGCTGTTTACAGGTTTGCAGGAACCCTTAGCCACATCATAACCTGTTACTATATTGTTTAAGAATACTCCACTTTGGACAGTTCTTGTGATTAACCCCAGACAAGTGGCTCTTTATTTGAGTCCCCCACCTTGGTTACTGGATTTCTGAACCTCCATCTGGACTTTTGAACATACATGGGCCTTATATCAAGACAGATAATCAGATCCAGCTTGATCAACAAACCCTTGCATATCATTTGCATATATCATCATTGCATCATTTGACATTTGTTTATTTGCTTTTCAGGGTATCCACTTCATTGTATCTTGGTTTTGGTTTTGACCCATTCTTCTACATAGACCTTTGCTTCAGCTGTCTTCATCAGTTATCTGCTTCAGTTATCTCCTTCATCAGTCTGCCAGAGACTTACCACCAGCATCTCAGTTTGTGATCTTCATCAGCACTTACCTTCAGCTTCTTCAGCAGCACTCATGACTACTCCCAGGAAAAGCAACATATCCTACAACTTCTTTGAGCCTGTGTTGACTGGTATCAGGCAGGTCTAGTCACTTTTCACAGCCGACCTCATCCCACTATTTAGAGAGCACTATGGAGGTATCCTGGATATGATTATGGACCTTGATCCTTCTTAGAGAAGCATGATCCACACATGCTTGCAATTTTATGACCCTCCTTTAAGATGCTTCACATTTCCAGATTTCCAGCTAGGGCCTCTGTTGGAAAAGTTTTCTTTATTGATTGGAGTACCTATCAGGGGTGGAATCCCCTTCAACCCAGAGATGACTGCTCCCATAAATGAGGAGATAGCAAGGGCACTGTACTTGGAGCCTGCCCTTATTGAGCAAAGTATGACAACAAAGGTTGGGATTCCTGGTTTGCATTTGACCTTCTTGATTTCTCAGGCCACCCTGAAGGCTTCATTGGGAGAGTGGAGGGCAGTCTGTGCACTATTAGCCCTCAGCATATATGGGGCTATACTGTTTGCAGATGAGCCCAAATTTGTCAGCAAGAATGCTATCCACCTGTTTCTTCTGAAGAATCCAGTGCCCACACTGCTAGGAGATTTTTACTACTCCATTCATCAGAGGAATGAGAAACAGAGGGGGAAGTTGGTGAGATGTTGTGCTCCTTTGTTTTATTCCTGGCTGCTCAGACACCTTCCTAAGTCAGATGCTTTCTTGAATCCCCACCAGCAGAAGAATTGGGCTAAGAGGCTCATTGCCTTGACTTCAGATGATATCAGATGGTGCACCCAGAGCACCAAAGGCAAGAACATTATCAGCAGCTGTGGACAATACCCAAATGTGCCTCTGATAGGAGTAAAGGGTTGCATCAATTACAATCCTTCACTGTTTAAGAGATAATTGGGATATGCCTTAATTCACCCGCCCAGAGGACAGGATTTAGCTGAGACCCTATATTGTGAAGTGCAACCTAATTCAGCTGTTGTCAGACAAGCATCCTGGGCTTGGGACAACATCCAGACAAAAGGGGTAGCTATTCTTGGAAGATGCAACAATGTTGCTTCAGCTCAGTACTATGACTGGTCCCGTACTAGAGCTCAGATTACAAGAATGCCTTTCACCTTGGAAGACATACCTGGGCCATCCACAGTACAGCCTGCAGCAACAGTTAGCTTGGAGGAATTTGAAAAGTTGAAAGAAAGGAATGAGCAGCTATCTCAAGCCTTGAAGAAGACTCTTTGGGTAAGAAGTGATGGTCGCCTAGACATTGAGAGATTGGAATAGCTCAGGGTGGAGCATCTTGCCAAAATTGAGAAGACAGAAGACTACATAAGGAAAGCAAGGGTTGGGGAACAGATATTGAAGAATGCCTGCAAGGAGGCCAAGATTCAGAAAGCTATGGTTGAGCACTATCTGCAAGAGAGTCAGGCTAGGTGGGTCAAGATCACTGAAGCCTGTACACAAGAAGACCAGAAGACTCAAGCCAAGATTGAACAGTTGGAGGCCAGTGAGAAGAAACAGCAGGAAGCTTTGTTGACAGCTCAGAGGGAGATTTCAGAGTTGAAGCTCAGAGTAGGATTGAAGAGATCAAAGGACCAGGACAGGCATAAGAAGCTGACCACTGCCATTGCTACCAGGAACCTCCTCATTAGGACCATTACAGAGCACCCAGCTGGTCCAGTGACTAAGGCACTCCTGAAGGAGGTCAGAGAAGATGAGTTTGGGCTGGATGTCTGATTCTTTGCTTGTTGTTGTTTCCATTTGATGTACTTTTCCTTTTGTTGTATTTTGACCTTCCATGGGCATGTATTGTAAAATAAACTATGTATTGTTCACCATTTGTAATATATTTAGTTTGATTTCATTTGGGCTTTTCTCTCAACAACATCAAGCATCTTCCTCGAGGTCTGGAAAGGTCAAAACCAAGAACCAAACCGGATACCTTGGAAAACAAATAAGCATACTGCATTTCATACTAACTTTGTTTTGTTTTGTAGGTTTTATTATTATCTTTGTTTCTAACTTTGTTGTGATCTCAGGAAAAATTGATCGTCGCCGAGTGTTCCCTATCAACCGCGCACACTGGTACCTGACTCGTAACAATCTTCTCGGCATTCAAATGGAACAAGTACAGCAGGATCTGACTGAGGTCAGAAATCAGATGGTCAATGAGAGAGTTGAAATGAGGAATCAGATGTCTCAATTCATGGCAGTAATGACTGGCTTAGCCCAGAGTCAAGAAAGATTAAGAGAGCTGGTGGAAAGACAAACTCCTTAGGAACCTCATCTGGGAACAGGTGGGACTAGCAACAATGAAAGGGGTCAGCCTCGTATTGACCCACAGGAATATGGACCTCATCTGAATCCAGAAGTTAACATCCAAAGAAATGTTCAAGGTAATGCTACTGGGGGCCAAATCCTGCAGGAGGATCCTCGGGGAGAACAGTTTACTGTCATTGGGGCAGGAGATGAGGTATATGACAGAAGGTTAGACGAGATTGATGAAAAGTTAAGATCCTTGGAATCTCAGAATTCTTTGGGCTTCGATGTGATGGACATGGGACTAGTAGATGGGGTGAGGATTCCCCACAAATTCAAACCCCCATGCTTTGAAAAGTACAATGGTACCTCCTGTCCTCGCACTCATCTGCAGTCCTTCTTGGGAAGGCTCAAAGCTTATACTATGGATGAAAAGTTGTGGATGTTCTACTTCGAGGACAGTCTGACTGGAGCTTCGAGAGAATGGTATTCGCATTTGTCTAGGGCCACCATAAAATGCTGTAAGGATTTGGCCGAGGCTTTCATACGTCAGTATCAGTACAACCTGGACATGGCTCCCAACAGGATCCTTCTAATGGGAATGTCTCAATCTTCCCGAGAAAGCTTCAGGGAATATGCCCAAAGGTGGAGACAGCTTGTTGCTGCTGTCCAACCACCCATGTCAGAAAGGGAAATGGCTGACATGTTCATGAACACATTGCAAGGGACCTATATTGACAGACTGGTTGCTTTCTCCTCAACCAGTTTTACTGATGTGGTCATAGCTGGTGAGAGGATTGAAAGTCTCTTGAAGATGGGTAAAATCTCCGACAATGGTGCAAGTTCCTCCAGCAATCCCAGAAAACCTTTTGCGGGACCCCGAAGGGCAGGTCAAAAAAATTCCATTCATACAAGCAGGGGCAGGCCTCAATATGCTCACCGGTCAGTAGCAGCCGTTACCATCCCAGCTCCAATTCCACAACAATCATCATATCCTCAACAACAACAACCACAATATCAACAACATGTTCATTATCCGCAACAAAGATCGTACAACAACAACAATATCAACCAACAGCAGCGTCATTTCCAACAAAGGCCATCACAAGCAAACAGGGTAATTGACCCAATCCTAATGCCGTATGTTGCACTCTTGCCACAACTCCTAAAGCTCAACCTAGTTGAGTTAAGGACGTTGGCACCTCCAGATCCTCTCAATATGCCAAAGAACTATGATGCAAATGCCAGGTGTGCATTCCACTTAAACGCACTGGGGCATAATACTGAAAATGAAGGGCCCTACAGATGAAAGTCCATGATCTGGTGGACTCAAAAGCTCTCAATTTTGCGCCTCCTCTGAACATTACAAGAAATCCAAAGCCTAGTCACAACGGGCCTAGGATTAATTCTATTGAGGAAGGCAAACCCTCCACATTAATCAGCAGTGTTACACAAATCCGAACACCCTTGGTTGAAATCAAAGCTCAGCTGTTAGAGTGCCAAGTGTTCCCCGGATGTGAAGTCGGCTGTGGATATTGCAATATTGCCGTTAATGGATGTGAGAGACTGAGAAACGGCATAGATGGCCTCATTAGAGATGGATTTCTTCAGATTACGACAACAGCAACTACAACTCCAACAATTCCTTCATCAACAATCACAGATACTCCTACAACGTCAGCAACCATTGTTCCAACAGATTCTACTACAACTCCAACAATTACTCAATCAATCACTTCAACGGATACAAGTTTAGTCACAATTCCTTCTACAACGACAACGCCCATTATTCCATCAATTCCTGCTACAACTTCAACACCCGTCCAGTCAACAGTACCGTCTACAACATCATCAACAGTTAATGAAAGTGTCTCAGCAGTTACGATATACTACGATCCCGCAAATGTTCCTTCCAACAACTCACAACAAAATGTTACTCCTGTTAGAGCTCCGATTACCATATATTATGATCCACACACCATTGTGGTCCCCTATGCAGCTGCTATCAGTCCGGTCACTATCATAGTGTCGGGGCCAGTTCCATACGAAAACAATAATGCAATCCCTTGGCATTACGGCTCAGATCTATACTGCGAGGGGCAGAAAATCACTTTAGAGTCATCAACTTCTTCACCACAAATAGACAATGTGGGAGGAGGCGGAGGCTTCACTAGAAGAGGACGTCTCTTTACCTCGCAAATACCAAGACCCCTTGTTGAAGTAGAAGCTGCTGCTAAGGCAAAGGGGAAGAGCGTGGTGAAAAAAGAATCGATTGCTAAAGAAACTTTGAAGGTGGTGGACCAGCTTCACCAAACACCTTCCAAAATCTCCATACTATCATTGCTAATGTGCTCCGAGGCTCATCGGAACGCACTATTAAAGGTCATGCACGCAGCTTATGTGCCAGAGGAGATTACTGTCAATCAGTTAGAGGTTGTGGTTGGAAATGTCAACGCTAGTCATGGACTAGGATTTACCAACGCTGATCTGACAACGGAAGGTCACAATCACAACAAGGCTTTGCACATTACCTTAGAGTGTAAGGGTGCAGTTCTTTCTCACGTATTGGTGGACACAGGGTCATCACTCAATGTCCTACCCAAGAAAGCCCTTGTGAAGCTGGAACATGATGGATTGGCACTACGCCCAAGCAACTTGGTAGTGAGAGCCTTTGACGGTTCTAAAAGATCAGTTCTGGGAGAGATAGAGTTACCAAAAATGATTGGCCCACAGGTTTTCAAAACGAACTGTTTTGTGATGGATATACAGCCTGCCTACAGCTGTCTATTGGGTAGACCATGGATACACGCCGCTGGCGCCGTGACGTCAACCCTTCACCAGAAGTTAAAATTTGAGTGGGAGGGCCAAGTCATTACCATTTGTGGGGAAGAGGATATCTTCGTTAGCCAGCTGGCTACTTTCAAATACATTGAAATGGATGGGGAGATCCATGAAACCATGAGCCAAGGGTTTGAGGCCCTTAATATTAATGAAGCATCTGCTGTGTCTGGGACCTCCATCACATCATATCAACAAGCCCGGAAGGTTGTTGAGGAAGGTACCGCTCAAGACTGAGGCAAGTTGCTTCCAGTTGAGAAGAAAGAAGACCAATTCAGGTTGGGTTACAGACCAACTCGACAAGATCAACCAGAGGCTGCAAAGGAGCCCAAGTTTGTCAGCGGGGGGATGCTCACCCCGGATGCTGTGAACAATTTGGAAGATGAGTCAGAAGACGAGCACAACCTGGAAAGTTGGATACGTCCAAGGATCCCGGGGAGCCATGTCTCAAACAAGTCTTCCCAGGAAATTATAAGAGTTACTCCGGCAGAGTAATTATTATTTCCTGTTTTTAAGCATGCATCAAGTCCTGCATCTTGCCCAAGATGTCAGGGCTCATTTTGTAATCGGGCCATCTTGTATTTTGTGCAAACGATCAATTAATGAATATCAAGACATCTTTTGCAAATGATTCTTTTCTTTTCCGCTCACTGTTTTTCATTCTTTATTTTTTGTACAAAAATAAAATGGCAATGTTTTTCAAAATAAATAACTTCATTTTCACTTTTTCTAAACAAGATAAAATTGATCACTAAAATGAACAAATCTAAACCCTTGTAGAGAGTGCCCTCCAGACTGCACCGACGACAACACCGCTATGACTTCGTATGACTTTTACAATCTGATTAATCAAGCCGATGAAGGGGTTGGAGAAGATTATGAGCTACCTGAAGAGCTAGCCAGGTTGTTGAGGCAAGAGGAGAAGGTTATTACTCCTCATCAAGAGGAAGTTGAGACGGTTAATCTTGGTATAGAAGAAGACCTGAAGGAAGTTAAGATCGGGGCCTGTCTGCAAGATTCAATCAAAGGGCAACTTATTGACATGCTTCGGGAGTATGTGGATGTTTTTGCTTGGTCTTATCAGGATATGCCAGGGTTGGACACCGACATTGTTATGCACAAGCTGCCTCTGAAAGAAGACTGTCCGCCAGTAAAACAGAAGTTGCGCCGTACTCGTCCAGATATGGCAATGAAGATAAAAGAAGAGGTACAAAAACAGTGGGACGCCGGTTTCCTTGCTGTGACTAGCTATCCGCCGTGGGTTGCTAACATTGTACCTGTGCCTAAGAAGGATGGCAAGGTGAGGATGTGTGTGGATTACCGGGACCTGAATAGAGCCAGCCCAAAAGATGACTTCCCATTACCTCACATTGATGTATTGGTTGACAATACGGCTCAGTTCTCGGTATTCTCCTTCATGGATGGATTTTCAGGATATAATCAGATCAAAATGTCACCTGAAGACATGGAGAAGACAACTTTCATCACACCCTGGGGCATATTTTGTTATAAGGTGATGCCATTCGGACTGAAGAATGCTGGTGCCACTTATCAACGGGCTATGGTAACATTATTCCATGACATGATCCACAAAGAAATCGAATGTTATGTGGATGACATGATTGCCAAGTCCCTCACAGAAGAAGACCACCTGGTGAATCTGTTGAAGCTATTCAAGCGTATAAGGAAGTACCAATTGAAGCTAAACCCCCAACAAATGCACATTTGGAGTGCGATCCGGTAAGCTGCTGGGATTTATTGTAAGTGAAAAAGGGATTGAAGTTGACCTTGACAAAGTCAAAGCCATTCAAGAGATGCCTGCACCAAAGACTGAAAAAGAAGTTCGGGGGTTTCTAGGTAGATTGAACTACATTTCAAGGTTTATATCTTACCTTACAGCAACCTGTGAGCTAACAAGAATATCAACACCATAATTCTTCTCCTTACAGGCCAAAGATGAATGGCGCTGTAGAGGCAGCTAACAAGAATATCAAGAAGATTGTGCAGAAAATGGTAGTCACCTATAAAGACTGGCATGAAATGCTACCATTTGCCTTGCATGGGTACCGTACGTCAATCAGAACATCCACTGGGGCAACACCGTATCAGCTTGTTTATGGTATGGAGGCAGTCCAACCTGTTGAAGTTGAATTACCCTCCTTGCGAGTATTAATGGATGTTAAGCTGAATGAAGCAGAATGGGTCCAATCCCGATACGAACAACTGAATCTGATTGAAGAGAAGAGATTAGCTGCAATCTGCCATGGGCAGCTGTATCAGAAAAGAATGAAGAAAGCCTTCGATCAGAAAGTCAGGCTTCGGGAATACCAAGTAGGAGATCTTGTGCTGAAAAGGCTCCTCCCTCCTCATACAGACCACAGGGGCAAGTGGACTCCGAATTACGATGGTCCGTTCATAGTAAAGAAAGTCTTCTATGGTGGAGCACTGATGCTCAATACTATGGATGGTGAAGACTTTTTGTCCCCTGTGAATTCAGATGCAGTTAAAAAATACTTCGCATAAAATGACCCGCTGGACATAAAAACAGAATGTAAGTCCAGGCAAAAATAGGGCATCCCGGTGAGTCAAAAACAGAATAAAAGACTCGGGCAAAAATAAGGGAGAATAAATAAAAAATGTACACCCGCTGAGTTGAAAAGCCGCATTGGACAGCTCAGGCAAAAATGGATATCCCGGTGGATTGAAAACCCGAAAGGGCGATCCACGCAAAATAAGGGAATAAGCGAACAACTGCATTCCGAATTCGTCTGTATCACTTACAACATGGCAAGCTTCGAAGGGTTAAAGCGTCGGTCAGAATCAGCTTTCTACAAAAAGCGGGATGAGAAGAACGTCAATGTCATACGAGTCATAGCAAAAGGGAAGCTCATGAAAGCGTCATCAACATTGCCAGCACCCTCTTGTTTCTCAATTTGTAACAATCTCCTCATTTCAGGGGATCTGTTTCTTTGACTGTATCTTGCCAATTCAGGGCACACAAATTAATTAAACCTGATTTTTAGTCATATTTTGTCTCGTACATTTTATTTTCATTCGCAAAATGTATGATGTCCTTAAGATGTTGATTGCATAAGTACAAATGCGTCTTTTCTAAATTACATGCTTATAGGAAATATATTTGCTCCCAGGAGTGTCTAAACTCTTATGATGGAATCCAGTAAGGGATACCTCGGGATACTTGTACGTTCCTTTGTCATGACAGGATTACAGGTAGTCAAAACGCAACATGGGGCATGAAAGCTTCTCCCAGCAAGCTGCCAAATCACTATTTACTCAGCACATCTCCCAAATAGCACCAGAGATGCCTTTTCCCCAACTGAGTTTCCAAGCTTCAATCATCTTCAGCAGAATCACAAAAATCTCTAGGAAGGTCGTTCAGTGATCATTCCTCCTTAGCCAAGTGTTAGACAAGGAACCTTCTCCCCGCAGAGCTCCAGCCTCTATCCAGAAGAGCAATGTTTGAAGATCTCACAACAAAGTAATGAAAGCTCCCACAGACCCCAGTTGGGCTCTTCATCATTAAGATAGGTCTATCAGTGACCTGTTGTCCCAAGCAAAATCATACATCTTATCAAGATCTGCCAATGATCTCATCCCCAGCTGGGACATTCTTCAAAAGCATATCAGTCAGGAATCTTCACTGCAACGGGATCCAAATCCCGGATCGGTATCTTTTGCATAATCATAGTGTCGCTCCGACCAAATGACACCTGGTCAGAAGGGGTACAGACGCGAACGGTCGGCGAAAGAGAAAGAAATGAAAAGAGTCGTCAGCTAGGAATTTTTATCCCGAAGGAAAGGTAATGCTGCATAAACCTAGGAAAGAAATGGATAAGACGCGAACCATAGAAACTGAGAAAGGGGGTTGGTTACAACCTGGGAAGGTATTAGCACCCAGATTGTCCGTCGTACTCGACGGGATCCACGCTTGAAAGTTTGTGTTTAAAGGGGTAGTGTCAGTGCTATTTTGTGTGCAAAAGCTGGAAAAGAATGCAAGTGTCAGTGCAAAAGAAAAGTGAAGTGAATAAAAGGAGTGTCAGTGCAAGAAGAGAGTGCAATACTCAAGACAATGAGGCTTAAAGAATAATGCTGGAAGAGGGGGAAATATACAGAGACTTTTGTTCGATAACAGTTAAGTTATGCCTACGTATCCTCTCGTGAAATGAGGAAGTCAGAACACCGTAGTTCGACTCAAAGAGACTGAAAGATAAATTGACTGATGAACTGCTTACTTGTCTATGCTCAAGTGTATGACTTGTCTGGCTTAGGTGCTAACTGTCTTGCATTAGACGGAAGAAGCAAGTTCTCGTTTGTGAGTGAAGATGATGAGAAAAGATTCCCGAAGGAGACGATTATTGTTTGTTTTTGTGTTTTCAATCTTTTATTGCTTTTTTGTGTTTGTCATATGTTAATGAGCTTAAGCCTAGACCAAGGGTTAGTAAACTCATCACATCCTCCCTCTGATTAGGGGTAATGAGAATACCTTAAGAATGAAGTAAACACCTCACACTTCTTCACCATGATGTAGGATCAAGATCATTAACCTACTTGTAATTATTTACAAGTATTTGGAGTTTTTATTTAGTGTTAAGTAATGAGTTTAAGCCATAATCAAGGATTTAATGGACCCATTACACCATCCTAATAGAAGGATGATAGATGAGAACATTTAAGCTGAGGAAGGCTCCTCAACTTAATCCATGATTAGGGATTAACCTCATGACAAAACAAAGCCTTTATTAAAGTGGATTGATTAATGGTAAGATTAAGAAGTGAATTTTATGGTTTGTAAGACAACTTGAGGGGGACTTGTCCATTAACACTAGGGTTAGTCCTTCTCAAACAATTAAGGAAGAATTAGAACCCTAATGCAAGGCCCAAGTTACAAGCTTGATGTCTTAGTGGTTATTAGGTGGATTTATTAAAGAATTTAAACATATTAAGGGTTTAACACTTAGGATTAAAGTCATACACTCCATCCTAATAGAAGGATGCAGGCATAAGCTTAATCACAAAGCCTTAAAACCTTTAAGGTTTAGTCCTTGATTAAGAGATGAGAAGAGAAGACACAAAGATGACACAAAGGTAAAACTAATGGGGGGACTAATCAAACCCTAATTGTGATCATGCTTGGGTGTTCCTAGGGTTAATGAGGCTTGCAAGAAGATCTTCAGAGAAGCCACCAAGGAAGAAGCAGATGAAAAGAAGCAGCAAGAAGCAAGACAACTTGCTTCACTTAAGAAGACAAGTTGCTTGAAGAAAGAAAGTGAGGAGGGAACATGAATGGGAAAACTCACTCTAATACAAAATTAAAATGCAGCAATGATTCTTAAGAGGGATGAGAAGAGATTGTGAGAAGTGAAGGCAAATTCACTTCTCAAAGTAACTTACCACCTGAAAAGTTAGCAAAAGGAATTGAAATGGAATGAAAATGAAATGAAATGCAAAGATGAACACCAAAACCAGAAGCATGTTTATGATGCTAATGATGCAAAGAGATAACATAAATGTATGTCATGAGATGGGGATGATCACACAAAGGATGAGAATGCAAATGAAGCATAAAGGAAGCATGAAAGTTCATGAATGCACATGGAATAAAATGAAAGCAAAACATGGCAAATGGATGAAGCAATGATCAAACATGATTCTAACAAGTCCTAAGATGTCTTATATGTCATATGGATGCACAAAATGTCATGGCATGTTCATGTATGCAAGCATATGAAGAATGAATGCAAATGAAGGCAAAATTAGGGTTTACATACCATATGCAATGCAAAAATCCAAAATCAGAAGCAAAGCATGAGATAAAAAATTAAAAAGGGGATCAAAGGAAACCTAAACCCATGCAAGTTCACTGCCCAAAGGGGAAGACCTAACTCTTAACCTAATGAAAGTTATGATTTTCCTAAGTTTGCTAGGGTTTTAAGGCACCTCTAAAATAAAAATGCAAAACAAATCAAAAATGAAATATTAATTCATGCCAATTTTAACCAAGAAACTACATGATATGTGGAATGCAATGCAAAAAGAACCATTATCAAACTCTTCATGGTTAGGCAGAAAAGATTTTTCCAAGTTAGGGTCAAAATATTGATTTTAAAGAACCCTAAATCAAAAGAAAAATGTCAAAATGGATCAAGAACCAAAAACAAATTTGTATGAATGGTTTGATAATGTCTCTAAATGTGTCAAGATGCAATGTGATTTTTTTGGTGATTTTTAGAAATTTAAATGGTATTTTGATTAATTAATTTCCATTAATTAATTAAAATAAACATTTAAATATTTTAAAAATACAAATTTTATGCAAAAAATAAAATAAAAATTATTTTCAAAATGATAAAAATATTTAGAACCATGATGCAAAAAATAAAATTTTTTAGATAAGTTTTGCTATTTTTAATAAAATGATAAAGAAAATGCAAATAAAATGAAAATTAAATGAATTTTAATGAAAGTCAACCGATCTGAGGGCCAGGATTTAAACCTAGGGGGCGGGAATTGACCAGCGCGCGCATCTGAATGGCTAATATTCAAACTTCACTAATTACGATTAAAGCCCTAATCTGAACCCTAATTACTCTCAGGTGACCGGAACAGTGTTCCGATCATCTTCTCCGGCAGCACTCTCTCTCAATCTCTCTCAAAACGCCACAAAAACTCATCAAACTCTCCAGAATCATTCCTTACCTTACTCTAAACAAGAATCAACCAACAAATTTCATTTATCTCACATGGACAGCTTGAATCGAAGCAAAACAGAAAATTAAACAGAAATTTCAGAAGCTTGTGAAATGCTTAAAACTCAACCATTTTCGAAACAAAATATATCATGGTAATCAGGGGAACACTTAAAATCATTCTATAACATAAAAAGGAAGTTCTGGAAAAATAAATTCCATGGCTACCTGAAGTGAAGCTTTCAACCCAGGAGCTTTCTGACCAGTTCTTTGCCTCAAATCAACTCCAATGACTCCCCTGAAGAGTTTGCAATGCTTGGTTGGAGCTTAAAGGGCCTCTATGTGAAGTTGGCTGAATTTCAGTTCAAGAAATGTGAAAATCATGTTTTTGATACAAGGTGTTTCAAGGCAAAATGAAGGGTGGGAAATGATTAGTGATGAATGTGGAGTTGAATGGTGGAAAAAGTTTAGAGATTTGTTGGTTGAGTTGTGTGTTTCGAAGAGAAATGCATAAGAGAGGATTTTGGTGAATGCTGAGTTTTTTGGAGGTTTCAGCTTTTGTTGTGTTATGTGTTGGGTTGCTTGAGGTTCACATATCAATCCTTGATAGGTCAGAGAGTTGTTGTGGAGCAGTGTGGTTGGTATGGAGCAAAATGCATAAAGTCCACAAAGTTGTCTTTGGAGGTATGGGCTCATGGCAGGTCAAGGACAATGGGGTGTCCTGCGCAGCTGCCTTTAGGGAGGTCCATGGAATTGGCTTTGAGGCAATTCAGCAAGTGGGATGAAGTTTGTGTGATGTTTTGCAATTATGTGAAGCTTTGGCCCTTTTGTAATTTCTTGATGTTCAAGGCATATAATGATGCAATTCTTTGGGAAATTATGAATTATAGGTCATGTACTATGCTTGTGTAATGGTTAGAAGTGTGTTTGAAGTCACAAAAGGCTTTGGCAAGAGTTTTTGCAAGTTTCCCTTTTTGGTGCATAAGTGAAATTTTGTGATTTTTTCCCAACTTTGTAAGGCCATAACTTGAGTTCCATGATGAATTAGATCAAGTTCTTGTACTTTTTGAAAAGGGAATGATACAATCTACAACTTTCATGACCAAGAATTTTTCATTTGAAGCATTTTTGAATCAAAAAGAGGAGGTTGAAAAACTTTCCCAAAATGGCAAGTTTGCATTACAAGTCATTTTCCCAAAATGGCAACTTTGCAAATGGCTTGAAATTCTTCAATTTTGTGAACTTCTAACTTCTCCTAAGATCAAAAAAAGATCATATACACCCAAAATGATGGAGAAGACCCTTTGGTTGGATGATAGGGGGCCTTAGATGCCCTGGTTTTGCACTGACTTGTTCAAGAAGTCATCTATTAATCAGATGCCTTCCCCAATGAATTTCTTCATGAAAATTGGTATGCATGATCCTTATATCATATAGAGACCAATAGAAACAAGAATGACCAAAAAATTTGGAGTTATGGCCTTTGAAACCAAAACCCTAATTTTAGGTCATCTGTGTAGTTAAGCTTGGCTCTGCTTCCATGCCTTCCTCAGTTCTTGTGATTCTCTGACTTTCTTGATCTTGGGAGGATATAATATGATGCTTGAACATACATGGACCCTCTTGAGATGATTAAAGACCCTTGGAGTGGCTCAGATGAATCTTTGATTGCTCAGATCACAAACCCTAGATGCAGATGAGTTTGAAACAATGTAGTGAAGCAAAAATGCAAATATGAGATGATATGATTGAAATTATGCAAATGAAAAGAGAATCACAAGCCAAGGTGAAATGAGTGAGGGAAAATTTGGGGTGTTTACAGCTTCCCCTATTCAAGCATGAGTTAGCTGTGCAGAATGTAAGCACCGGCTTAACAGGCAAACAAGATAACTTGTGGTTGAATACCAAAGACAGTCCAGAATTTGCACTCACTGGGTATGAAGAAGAAAAGGGATATAGATTGTAAAAGGTAGTATAGTATGATTATCAAATGAAAGCGATGGGGGACGACCATCGAGCAGAGGACGACTGCTGGGGATAAAGCAATGACGGGGACGGCTGACATGCTAGGGAATTGAAAAGACTATGATGGGGACGACCATCAAATATAGTAACAAGGTTCTTTGGGGATTAAAGGTAAATGATGGGGACGACCATCGGGTTGAAGAAATAAATGATGAGGTACGGTCATCAAGGGTGAAGGACGATCACCTAGCAGGGGACGGCTGCTCTGTTGGGGATAAGATGAGGAACGGTCATCTAAGGTGAAGGACGATCACCTGGCAAGGTACGGCTGCCGAAAGTATCACGACATAGGAAGAATGCCGGATAGAAAAGGTCGATGATGGGGACGACAATCGGATAAACATGATGAAGGACGATCATCAAAAGGGTGAAGGACGATCACCTAGCAGGGTACGGCTGCTCTCGGGGTTTATCATGACATAGGACGAATGTCAGATAACAAGATCAACGATGGGGCGGCCATCGGATAAAATGATGAAGGACGATCATCAAAAGGGTGAAGGACGACATAGGACGAATGTTGGATAGGAAAGGGTTCCAATAATGGAGACTCTGCTGGAGATGATGAAGGACGATCATCAAAAAGGTGAAGGACGATCACCTGGCAGGGTACGGACGCCGGAAATATCATGGCATAGGGCGAATGTCAGATAGAGGAGAAATTTTCTTTTTAGTGGGGATTTGCTGGGAACTCCTCTAGGGAATGGTAGACACAGACGAGTGTCTAAAGAGTGTATAGATATTTGTTTGTAGAGAACGTTCGGGCGACTTTACTGGGGAATGATGACACGGACGAGTGCCAAAGGAGCATATATCTGTATTTTGAGAGTGCAAAGGGGACGCTTTGGCTTTCTGCTGGGGAATTCGTGAGGTATTTGTGTATCATTGTTGATGGAATGTTGGTACATACAAGTATTTGATTCAAAACATGGCTTATGATTATGAAGTATGCTTGATTTTTGCCGTAATGCTCCATATTAGACGGAATGCTACGCTCTGAGGGGAAATATGATGCGAATGCTATGATTATGCAAAATATACCGATCTGGGATTCGGATCCCGTTGCTTGTGGAGATCTCTGGCTGATCTGCTTGAAGGGAATGTCCCAGCTGGGCATGAGATCATTGGTAGATCCGATATATATGACTTTATTCGGGGGAATAAGTCACCGATAGACCTATTCTCGGTGATGAGGAGCCCAGCTGGGGTCTGTGGAAGCTTTCATCACTTTGTTGTGAGATCTTTAGACATTTCTCTTCTGGATAGAGGTTGAAACTCTGCGGGGAGATGGCTCCTTGTCTAACACTTGGCTAAGGAGGAATGATCACTGAACGACCTTCCTAGATATTTTGGTGATTCTGCTGAAGATGATTGAAGCCTGGCAACTCAGCTGGGGATGTGAGCACCTCTGGTGCTATTTAGGAGATGTGTTGAGTAAATAGTGATTTGGCAGCTTGTTGGGGAGAAGCTTTCATGCCCCATGTTGCGCTTTGAATACCTGCAATCCTGTCATGACAAAGAAACGTACAAGTATCCCGAGGTATCCTTTACTGGATTCCATCATAGGAGTTTAGACACTCCCGGGAGCAAATATATTTCCTGTAAGCATGGAACTTTTGGGAAAGACGCATCTGTATTTATGCAATCATTACATCAAGGATATCAGACATTTTGCAAATGAAAATAAATGTACGAGACGAAACATGACTGAAATCTGATTTTATTAATTTGTGTGCCCTGAATTGGCAAGTACAGTCAAAGAAACAGATCCCCTGAAATGAAGAGATAGTTACAAAATTGAGAAACAAAAAGGTGCTGGCAATGTTGATGACGCTTTAGTGAGTTTCCCTTTGCTATGACTCGTATGACATTGACGTTCTTCTCATCCTGCTATCTGAAAAAGGCTGATTCTGACCGATGCTCGAACCTTTCGAAGCTTGCCATGTTGTAAGTGATACAGACGAATTCAAAATGCAGTTGTTCACTTATTCCCTTATTTTGCGCGGATCGCCCTTTCGGATTTTCAATCCACCGGGATACCCATTTTTGCCTGAGTTGTCCAATGTGACTTTTCAACTCAGCGGGTGTACACATTTTTTTTATATTTATTTCCCTTATTTTTGCCTGAGTCTTTTATTCTGTTTTTGACTCGCCGGGATGCCCTATTTTTGCCTGGACTTACATTCTGTTTTTATGTCCAGCGGGTCATTTTATGCGAAGTATTATTTAACTGCATCTGAATTCACAGGGGACAGGAAGTCTTCACCATCCATAGTACTGAGCATCAGTGCTCCACCAGAGAAAACATTCTTTACTATGAACGGACCATCGTAATTCGGAGTCCACTTGCCCCTGGTGGGTGTACCATTTGCCGTTGGTTTGATTGATTACCAGAGCTGAATCTTCGAATACAGTCAAAGTCTTGATCCTGAGGTCAATGGCTTCCTCAAGACCCATAATACAAGCTTTGTATTCAGCTTCGTTGTTAGTGCAGTTAAAAGTGATTTTTGCCGAGAAAGGCATGTGAACTCCCTTAGGTGTAATGAGTACTGCACCAACACCACGACCATTCATATTAACAGCCCCATAAAACATCATAGTCCATGCTTCTTCTGGGTTAGGCCCTTCAGTATGAATAGGCTCTTCATGATCTTTTGCTTTTATGAACATGATGTCTTCATCAGGGAAGTCAAATCTCATTGGCTGGTAATCATCAATGGGTTGCTCAGCAAGGTAATCAGACAATACACTGCCTTTGATGGCTTTCTGAGATGTGTACTGGATGTCATATTCTGTGAGAATCATTTTCCATCTTGCAACCCGTCCGATAAGTGCTGGCTTCTCAAAAATATACTTGACTGGGTCCATCTTGGAGATCAATAAAGTAGTGTGGGTCAACATATACTGCCTTAGTCGGCGAGCAGCCCACGCTAAAGCACAACAAGTTTTCTCGAGCAGTGAATAACATTGTTCACAGTCGGTAAACTTTTTGCTTAGGTAGTAAATTGCATACTCTTTTCGACCAGAATCGTCATGCTGGCCCAGCACACACCCCATTGACCCTTCTAATACTGTCAAGTACATTATCAGGGGTCTTCCTTCAACTGGAGGCATAAGGATTGCAGGCTCTTGTAAATACTCCTTGATTTTGTCAAAAGCCCTTTGGCAGTCTTCATTACACCTGACAGTTTGTTCTTTCCTTAACAACTTGAACAAGGGCTCACAGGTTGCTGTAAGATGAGATATGAACCGTGAAATGTAGTTCAATCTACCTAGAAACCCCCGAACTTCTTTTTTAGTCTTTGGTGCATGCATTTCTTGAATGGCTTTAACTTTATCAGGGTCAACTTCAATCCCTTTCTCGCTTACAATAAATCCCAGCAGCTTACCGGATCACACCCCGAATGTACACTTATTGGGGTTTAACTTCAACTGGTACTTCCTCAGACGCTTGAATAGCTTCAACAGATTCACCAGGTGGTCTTCTTCTGTGAGGGACTTGGCAATCATGTCATCCACATAACATTCAATTTCTTTGTGGATCATGTCATGGAATAATGTTACCATAGCCCGTTGATAAGTGGCACCAACATTTTTCCGTCCGAATGGCATCACCTTATAACAGAATATGCCCCAAGGTGTGATGAAAGTTGTCTTCTCCATGTCTTCAGGTGACATTTTGATCTGATTATATCCTGAAAATCCATCCATGAAGGAGAGCACCGAGAACTGAGTCGTATTGTCGACCAATACATCAATGTGAGGTAAAGGGAAGTCATCTTTTGGGCTGGCTCTATTCAGGTCCCGGTAATCCACACACATCCTCACCTTGCCATCCTTCATAGGAACAGGTACAATGTTAGTGACCCACGGTGGGTAACTAGTCACAGCAAGGAAACCGGCGTCGCACTGTTTTTGTACCTCTTCTTTTATCTTCATGGCCATATCTGGACGAGTACGGCGCAACTTCTGTTTTACTGGCGGACAGTCTTCTTTCAGAGGCAGCTTGTGCATAACAATGTTGGTGTCCATACCTGGCATATCCTGATAAGACCAAGCAAACACATCCACATATTCCCGAAGCATGTCAATAAGTTGCTCTTTCACTGAATCTTGCAGGAAGGCCCCGATCTTAACTTCTTTCAAATCTTCTTCTGTACCAAGATTAACCGTCTCAACCTCCTCCTGATGAGGAGTGATAACCTTCTCCTCTTGTCTCAACAACCTGGCTAGCTCTTCAGGTAGCTCAAAATCTTCTTCAACCCCTTCATCGGCTTGATTAATCGGATTGTCAAAGTCATGCGAAGTCATAGCGGTGTTGTTGTCGGTGCAGTCTGGAGGGCACTCTCTGCAAGGGTTTAGATTTGTTCATTTTAGTGATCAGTTTTATCTTGCTTTTAAAAAAAGTGAAAATGAAGTTATTTATTTTGAAAACATTGCCATTTTATTTTTGTACAAAAAATGAAAAAATGACAAACAGTGAGCGGAAAAGAAAAGACTCATTTGCAAAAGATGTCCTGATATTCATTAATTGATCTTTGCACAAAATACAAGATGGCCCGATTACAAAATGAGTCCTGACATCTTGCGCAAGACGCAGGACTTGATGCATGCTTTCAAAAACAGGAAATAATAATTACTCTGCGGGAGTAACTCTTATAATTTCCTGGGAAGACCAGTTTGAGACACGGCTCCCCGGGATCCTTGGACGTATCCAGATTTCCAGGTTGTGCTCGTATTCTGACTCATCTTCCAAATTATTCACAACATCCGGGGTGAGCATCCCCCCACTGACAAACTTGGGCTCCTTTGCAGCCTCTGGTTGATCTTGTTGAGTTGGTCTGTAACCCAACCCGAATCGATATTCTTTCTTCTCTACTGGCAGCAGCTTGCCCCAGCCTTGGGCGGTACCTTCCTCAACAACCTTCCGGGCTTGTTGATATGATGTGATGGAGGTCCCAGACACAGCAGAAGTTTCATTAATATTAAGGGCCTCAAACCCTTGACTCATGGTCTCATGGATCTCCCCATCCATTTCAATGTATTTGAAAGTAGCCAGCTGGCTAACGAAGATATCCTCTTCCCCACAAATGGTAATGACTTGGCCCTCCCACTCGAATTTTAACTTCTGGTGAAGGGTTGACGTCACGGCGCCAGCGGCGTGTATCCATGGTCTACCCAATAGACAGCTGTAGGCAGGTTGTATATCCATCACAAAGAAGGTCGTTTTGAAAACCTGTGGGCCAATTATTATTGGTAACTCTATCTCCCCCAGAACTGATCTTTTAGAACCGTCAAAGGCTCTCACTACCAAGTTGCTTGGGCGTAGTGCCAATCCTTCATACTCCAGCTTCACAAGGGCTTTCTTGGGTAGGACATTAAGTGATGACCCTGTGTCCACCAACACGTGAGAAAGGACTGCACCCTTACACTCCAAGGTAATGTGCAAAGCCTTGTTGTGATTGCGACCTTCCGTTGTCAGATCAGTGTTGGTAAATCCTAGTCCATGACTAGCGTTGACATTTCCAACCATATCCTCTAACTGATTGACAGTAATCTCTTCCGGCACATAAGCTGCATGCAGGACTTTTAATAGTGTGTTCCGATGAGCCTCAGAGCACATTAGCAGTGATAATATGGAGATTTTGGAAGGTGTTTGGTGAAGCTGGTCCACCACCTTATAATCACTCTTTTTGATGATCCGCATGAATTCATCAACCTCTTGATCAAAAGGAGTCTCAAAACTTCTTTATCAACTGCCTCTTCTTGCACCAGGCTCTTCCCTTTTGCCTTAGCAGCAGCCTCTGCTTCAACAATGGGTCTTGGTATTTGCGAGGCGAAGAGACGTCCGCTTCTAGTGAAGCCTCCGCCTCCCCCCACATTGTCTATCTGAGGCGAAGAAGTTGATGATTCTAAAGTGATTTTCTGCCCCTCGCGGTATAGATCTGAGCCATAATGCCAAGGGATGGCATTATTGCTTTCGTAAGGAACTGGCCCAGGCACTGTGATAGTGACCGGACTGATAGCAGTTGCAGAGGGGACCGCAATGGTGTGTGGATCATAATATATGGTAACTGGAGTTCTGACAGGAGTAGTATTTTGTTGTGAGTTGTTGGAAGGAACATTTGCGGGATCGTAATATATTGTAACCGCTGAGATGCTTTCATTGACTGTTGCTGATGTTGTAGACGGTACTGGTCTTGAAGTTGTAGTAGGAACTGATGGAGTGATGGGTGCTGTCGTTGTAGAAGGAATTGTGACTGAACTTGCATCCGTTGAAGTGATTGATTGAATATTTGTTGGAGTTGTAGCAGAATCTGTTGGAACAATGGTTGCTGATGTTATAGGAGTATCTGTGATTGTTGATGAAGGAATTGTTGAAGTTGTAGTCGTTGTTGTCGTAATATGAAGAATTCCATCTTTAATGAGACCATCTATGCCGTTTCGCAGTCTCTCACATCCATTAATGGCAATGTTGCAATATCCACAGCCGACCTCACATCCGTGGAACACTTGGCATTCTAACAGCTGAGCTTTGATTTCAACCAAGGGTGTTCAGATTTGTGCAACACTGTTAATTAATGTGGATGGTTTTCCCTCCCCAATAGCATTAATCCTAGGCCCGTTGTGACTAGGCATCGGATTTCTTGTAACGTTCGGAGGAGGCGCAAAGTTGAGAGCTTTTGAGTCCACCAGATCCTGGACTTTCATCTGTAGGTGTAAACACCCCAAATTTGCCCTCACCCATTCACACCATGGCTTGTGATCATCTCATATGCATAAACACAATCATATCATCTCATATTTCATTTTTGATTCACTGGATAGCTTCTAAGGCATCTGCACCTAGGGTTTGTGATCTGAGCAACCTCAGGGCATCTTGAGCCACTCCAAAGGCCACCAATCATTTCAAAGTGGTCCATGTGTGTTCTTATATCATATTCCATCTCCACAAAGTCAAGAATGCAAGGGAATCACAAGAACTAGGGTTTGAGTGGATGCAGAGCCAGGTTTGACTGCACAGTTGACT
This sequence comes from Lathyrus aphaca, assembly GCA_963966055.1. Taxonomy (NCBI): domain Eukaryota; kingdom Viridiplantae; phylum Streptophyta; class Magnoliopsida; order Fabales; family Fabaceae; genus Lathyrus; species Lathyrus aphaca. The sequence continues at coordinate 367,468,668 of OZ014524.1, forward strand.
GAAAATTAGGGTTTTGGTTTCAGAGGCCATAACACCAAATTTTTTGGTCATTCTTGTTTCCATTGGTCTCTATGTGGTATAGGGAATATGCATACCAATTTTCATGAAGAAATTCCATGGGGAAGTCATCTGATCAAAGGTTGACTTTCTGGACAAGTCAGTGTAAAATCAGGGCATCTGAGGCCCCCAATGACCCAACCAATGGGTGATCTTCATCATTTTGAGTGTATATGATCTTTATTTGATCATGGAAGAGGTTTGAAGTTCACAAAAATCAAGAATTTGGAGTTTTTGCAAATGTTGACTTTTTGGGCATAGTTGACTTTTCAAGAATGCTTCATTTTAGGTCATTTTTCAAGCCTTGATTCTTGATCCAAAAATGCTTCAAATGGAAAAACTTTGGTCATGAAAGTTGTAGATATCATCTTTCCCTTTTCAAAAAGTACAAGAACATGATCAAATTCTTCTTGGATCAAAAGTTATGGTGTGACAAAGTTGGCAAAAATCATTGATTTTCAAGGCATGCTTCAAATGGGAATTTTGCAAAATCATGAATCAAGGCCAATTGCAACTTCTAGTTCATTTCAAACCATCACATAAACATTCTATAAGTCATAAAAATCAGAATTGAACCAAGAATGCCTATGGTTTATGTTTGGTTAGGCAAAGGAATCACATGTGAACCAAAAAGTCACAACTTGCAAAATCTTCATGATCACTTCCTACAACTTGCTGCCTTGGTTACTACACTTTGCTAGCCTCTCACCTCACCTTGCTGCACCAGAACCAGCCCATGTACTTGCCTAGATCATGAGCCATACTTCTCTTACACATTATTTGACTTTTTGCAAAAGGTAACTTACCAATCAATAAAGGGCATGTCTTGTCAACTGACCAATGAGAGAGAGTTATGTGGACAATTTGCAAGCAAGACATAACACAAGGCAAGGCTGAAACCATTCATACACACACATTCACAAAAACCTACCAAGTTGCAAGTTGCTTCGAATCTGCTTACACAGCCTGCAAACACTTCAACCATTTTCACCATTCAACTCACCTTGCTCCATAGACCACAAAACACCAAGAACACAAGCCTGAAACAGCCAGAACATCCCACTGCCATTTCTCACTTCATTTTGCAGTTTCATTCGAAACTCTCACCATAGCTCACAAACATACAAACAAACACTCCAGACCTTCTCCATTCATCCTCAGGATCACAAACAACCCCTTTCCATGGCCTAAAACTGCCTGAAACTCCATAGCCATTTCTGACTGAGCTGAAGCAGGAGCTTTCGAAACTCACTATCCAGCCAACTTAAACTCTCATTGAGCATTCAAACATCACCTGGGGATCAAGTGGAGTAGTTTGCACTGAAGGAAGGGGCCAGAAAGTCCTAAAGTTGAAAGCTCCAAATCTCAGGTAGCTTGAAATTTATTTTTCCAGAAATCATTTTTCTTGTTACAAACTTGTTCTATGTGTTTCACTGATCATCCTGATGTCATTGGTTTCGAAAATGGCTTTGATTTGAGAGTTTAATTTGTCTCTGAAACCTGCGTGCCCTAGAACTTGTTCTGATCGATTCATGGTTTTGAGGAAGAAGAAATTTGTTTGGACTTAGGGTTTTAGCTCAGGGGATCATGGGGATCATTTTGATGTGTTTAGTTTTCATTTTCGTTACGATTTGAGGGGTTTGGGGATTTTTCAGGGAGAGAGCTGGCCGGAGAAGACGACCGGAAGTCTTCTCCGGCAGCCTGAAAGTGATTAGTGAGTTAATTAGGGTTAGGGCAAAATTCAAATGTGGACCCTTGGATCTGGCTTCCCGCGCGCGCGTGTATGGTCCAGATCATGTCATTAATTCGTAATTAGGTTTAATTAGTTTAATTAATTGAATTTAAGGAGTTTGAATTTCAGCCACAGGATTTGGCGCGTGGTCAATGGTCCCCTTTCCAGATTGAATCCTGGCCTTCCATGATGCATACTTCATTTTATTTTATTTTAATTTCATTTTCTTTCCAATTAACTTGCATAATTAATTTAAAATAGTAAAAAATTCTTAAAAATTATGAAACTTTTTCTTAAAAGTTTTATTAATTTTTAAGACCCAAAAATATTTTTATTTTATTTTTTATCATTAAAAAAGTATTTTTAAATATTTAAAAGATTATTTTTAATTGATTAATGGGAATTAATTAATTAAAAATACTTTTAGGTATTTAAAAATTACAAAAAAATTCATGAAATGTTCTAAGACATTTAGAAACATTGTCCAACCTTCAAACCAAATTTCTTTTTTGATCTTGACGCATTTTAAGAATTTTTCATTGAATTAAATCATTTTTTATGCATTAATTTGATCTTAAGTTTAAAAATTCATTTCTGCCTATCTAGGAAGAGTTGGACATTGATCCTTCTTGCATTGTTTTGTGTTTGGCATGTAGTTTCTAGGATAAAATGTCCATGATTTGATCTTGCATTTTCCATTTGTTTGGCATTTCTTTTGTTAAGAACCCTAAAAAACCCTAATAACTTGCAAAAGTCATAACTTGAGTTTGGTTGAGAGTTGAGACCTCCCCTTTGGACCCTGGTTTAGTATAGGTTTAGGGTTTCATCGAGTGGCATTTTCCATTTTTTTATCTTAGGGTTTGCTTCTGTTTTAGGTTTTGGCTTGATGTTTGATCCATAAACCCTAATTTGGGCTTTCATTTGCATCCTTCTTGCATTCTCTTGCATAGCATGACTTGTCTTTGCATTTTGTGCATTCTTATGTTTCATTTGACATCTTAAGACATATAGAAAGCATTTTTGATCATTGCATTACATGTTTGCCATGTCATTTGCCTTGTATGCTTCATAACTTTCCATGCTTGTTCATGCTCCTTAGCTTGCATCATTTGCATCCATGATCTTGTATGAACATCCCCATGCCTTGCCTCATGTTTGCAGCACCTCATAACATCATAATCATCATCAACATGCTCCTGGTTTTGCTTAGCCTCATGCCATTTCATCTCATCTTGCATTGCATTGCATTTCTTCCTAACATTTCAGGTGGTAAGTAAACTTGAGAAGTGAATTTGCCTTCACTTATCATAACTTTTCTTCTCATCTCTCTTGCATACATTGCTGCATTCCTATATGTGTTTGAGATTGAGCTTGCTCATTCTTGTTCTTCCCACTTTCTTTCTCCAAGTGACTTGACTTCTTGAATGAAGCAAGTAACTTTGCTTCTCTTGATCTTATTCATCTGCTTCTTGGTGGCTCCTCTGAAGATTGTTCTTGAAAACCTCACAAACCTTAGGATCAACCAAGCATGACAATGAATTAGGGTTTTGATTAGTCTCCCCTCCTAGTTTTACCTTTGTGTCTCTCTTTGAGTCCTCTCTCCTCACCTCATAATCAGGGACTAAACCCTAAAGGCTTTAAGGCTTTGTGATTAGGGTTATGCCTGCATCCTTCTCTTAGGATGGAGTGTATAACTTTAATCCTAAGTGTTAAACCCTTTATGCGTTTAAATCTCTTAATCAATCCACATAATAATCATCAAGACATCACACTTGTAACTTGGGCCTTGCATTAGGGTTCTAATTCTTCCTTAAGTGGTTAAGAAGGACTAACCCTAGTGTTAATGGACAAGTCCCCCTCAAGTTGTCTTACAAATCATAAAATTCACTTCATCATCATATCATTAATTAAAATCCATTTAGTCAAAGGTTTGTTTTGTCATGAGTTTAATCCCTAATCATGGATTAAGTTGAGGAGTTTTCCTCAGCTTAAACATTCTCATCTATTATCCTTCTTTTAGGATAGTGTAATGAGTCTGTTTAATTCTTGATTAGGGCTTAACCTCATTACTCAACACTAAACAAAACACCAAAAACATCTAAATAATCACAAGTAGGTTAATGATCTTAACCCTACATCAAAGGTGATTAAGTGTGAGAATCTGACTTCACACTTAAGGTATTCTCATTACCCCTAATCAGAGGGAAGATGTGGTGAGTTTTACTAAATCCATTGGTTTAGGTTTAAGCTCATTAACTTATGACAAATTCTCAAAAGCAATAAAAGACTGAAAACTCAAAAACAAACAATAATCGTCTCCTTCGGGACTCTTTTCTCATCATCTTCACTCATAAACGAGAACTCGCTTCTTCCGTCTAATGCAAGACAGTTTGCATCTGTGCCAGACAGATCATACACTTGAGCATAGGCTAGCAAGCAGTTCATAAGTCAATTCATCTTTCAGTCTCTTTGGGTCGAACTACGGTGTTCTGACTTCCTCATTGCACGAGAGGATACGTAGGCATAACTTAACGGTTATCGAACAAAAGTCTCTGTACATTCCCCCTCTTCCAGCATCCCTCTCTTAGCCTCATTATCATGAGCAATTCTTTCTCATTCTTACACTGACACATCACTTATGCACATCACTTTCTTTTACACTGACAACTGTACATCTTTTCCAGCTATTTTATACACAGATTGCACTGACACTACCCCTTTAAAACACAAATCTTTTAAGCGTGGATCCCGTCGAGTACGGCGGACAATCTGGGTGCTAATACCTTCCCAGGTTGTAACCAACCCCCTTTCTCAGTCTCTCTGGTTCGCAACCGTCTTATCCATATCTTTCTAGGTCTATGCAGCATTGCCTTTCCTCCGGGATAAAAATGCCTAGCTGGCGACTCTATTCATCTCCAGTGAGTTCACGGCTGTGTGTTCTCACTGTACCCTTCGCCGACCGTTCGCGTCTGTACCCTTATCTGGGCCAGTCCCATTTATCGGGAGCGACAGCTTGGCGACTCTGCTGGGGAATCTTATACTGCAACCAGGGCTTCTGGTTCTTTTTGTGGGTTCCTCCTAGCGCTTGATTGATTTGTGTTTACTGGGGTGTTATGTGCTTGTTTGTGCTTGTATTTATTTTTGTTTATTGCTTTATGTACAGTTACTTTACTGCTTTCTTTATTGCATTTATATATATCATACTGTCATTGTTGCTGGCTGGATCTGTTGTTTGCCTTGGTGGGTGGGTGTTTCATTGAGAGTTAAGGTCCTATACCTGGGACCTGAGTGACACCTAGGCTAGAGTGAATCATATTCTTTCCCATTCCATTTCGGTCTTGTGCGGGAATATGAAACACGGTTCAGATATGGGTTTCTTCTTGAGAACTCTGTGTTGCAGATTTCCTGCAATGCTAGGGTTATCTGGGAAGCCTGCTAAGTCTGGATGACCTTTTAGTATTGACCTTCAGAAACTGAGGTGAATTAGGGGAGGAATTGTTATGGTTATTGTAAACACTGTACCTCCGGGTTAGAAGTGTTTACACTTCTCATAACTGATCCAAATCTAAGGATCCTTGTTCTAGATCACCACCTGTGAAGGGGTTGGGCTGTTTACAGGTTTGCAGGTACCTTGACCTCAGAATACCCTGTTACTTTGACTTTGTTAAGAATATTCCATGTTGGACAGTTCTTGTGATTCTAAAACCCTGGACTTGTGGCTCTTTATTTGAGCCCCCCACCTTGGTTACTGGATTTATAGACCCCCATCTGGAATTCTTGAACACACATGGATTTATATCAAGGCAGTTAATCAGATCCAGCTCAGTCACAAACCCTTGCATTTCATTTTGCATACATACTCATTGCATCATATTAACATGTGCTTATTTGTGTTTCAGGGTATCCATTTTCATCTGGTTTTGGTTTTGACCCCATCTGTAGTTTTGACCTGTCTCCACCAGCACTTGCTTCAGCTTGTCAGCCATATACTTCAAGTACTTGCACTAGCCAGCCAGTGGCCCACTCCTCAGCACCTTCATCAGCACTCTACTCAGTCTTCAGCATCATGGCTCCAAAGAAAAGCAACATCACTTATCATTTCTTCCAACCAGACTTATCTGATATCAGGAGGATTCAAACCCTGATCACTCCAGATCACATACCTTTGTTCAGGGAGCATTATGGGGATATACTTGACTTGGTCATGGATCTGGACCCATCTCAGAGGAGTTTGATCCACACCTGCATTCAGTTTTATGACCCCCCATTGAGATGTTTCACCTTTCAAGACTTTCAGTTGGGGCCTCTATTAGAAGAATACTCATCTTTGGTTGGTCTACCTATCAGGAGAGAAATCCCTTTCAATCCTGAGATGGCTTTCCCAAGCAATGGAGAGGTAGCAAGAGCTTTGCACCTGGAACCTGTTTTGATTGAGCAACATATGACCTCTAAAGCTGGGATCCCTGGTTTTCATCTTGACTTCCTGATTTCTCAAGCTAGTCTGAAGGCCTCCCTGGGGGAGTGGAAAGCTGTTTGTGCTCTGTTGGCCTTAAGTGTATATGGAATTGTGTTGTTTGCAGATGAGCCTCGATTCATTAGCAAGAATGCCATCCACTTGTTCATCCTGAAGAACCCAGTGCCAACTTTACTGGGTGATCTCTATTACTCAGTACATCAGAAGAATGAGAAGCAGAGGGGTAGGTTAGTGAGGTGTTGTGCTCCATTATTCCATGCTTGGTTTCTCAGGCATCTACCCAGGACAGATGCATTTCTAAATCCTCATCAGCAAAGCAACTGGGCTAAGAGACTCACTGTTCTAACTTCAGCAGATATCAGATGGTGTACTCAAAGCACCAAGGGCAGAGATATCCTCACCAGCTGTGGGCACTTTCCCAATGTGCCCTTAATAGGAGTTAAGGGAAGTATCAATTACAACCCTCTGCTGTTCAAGAGGCAATTAGGCTATGCACTGGTCCATATTCCTAGGGAACAAGACTTGGTTGAGACCCTCTACTGTGAGAACAAGATTAGTCTGGCAACTGTTAGGCAGGCTGCCTGGGCATGGGATCATGTTCAGACCAAGGGGGTCACCATTCTGGGGAAGTGCAATAATGTGGCATCGGCACAATATTATGAGTGGTCCCATGCTAGGGCCCAATCCTCTGGAATGCCCTTCACCATAGAAGACATGCCTGAGTCATCTTCAGCACCACCCCCTGCCACTATCAGTTTGGAGGAGTTTGAGAGCTTGAAGGAAAGAAATGAGAAGCTAACCCAGGCTTTGCAGAAGACCCTCCGGGAGAGGAGTGAAGGTGTGAGGGAGATTGAGAGATTGGAGAAGTTGAGAGTGGAACACTTGACTAAAATTGAGAAGTCTGGAGATTATATCAACAAGTCTAAAGCTGGTGAACAGATTCTGAAGAATGCTTATAAAGAAGCCCAGTTCCAGAGAGCAAGGACAGACTTGTATTTGAAAGAGAGTCAGGCCAGGTGGGTCCGGATCACTGAGGCCCGTACTCTAGAAGACAAGAGAGTTCAAGACAAGATGGAGCAGATGGAAAAAGCCCTGGCAGCAGCCCAGAAGGAAATATCAGAGCTAGAAATCAGAGCTGGAGTGAAAAGGTCTAAGGACCAAAGTCAGAACAAGAGGTTGACTGCAGCTGTGCAACAAGAAACCTTCTCATCAGAAATCTCACGGAGCATCCGGCTGATCCTGTGACCGAAGCACTTCTTAAGGAAGTTCGTGAGGATGAGTTTGGCCTTGGAGTTTGATCATTTGCTTGTTGTTGTTCCTATTCCATGTATTTTTCCTTTTTTGTGATGTATTTTGACCCCTTTAAGGGCTTGTGTTGTAAAATGAACAAGTTGTATTATTATATTTGTTAGTTCACTTCGAAAGCAACTTCAACAGCAGCATCTTCAAGGGTCTGGAAGGGTCAAAACTGAAGGCCAAACCGGATACCTTGAGAGCAAATAAGCATAATTGCATTGCATACTAACCCTTTTGTTTGTTTTGTAGGGTTTTGTTTTGTTGTTACTAACCTCTGTTGTGATATTCAGGAATTATTGCTCGCCGCCGGGTATTCCCTCTCAACAGGCCACACAGGTACCCAACTAGAAACAACCTTCCGGGAATCCAAATGGATCAGATGCAACAAGACCTTACAGAGGTCAGAAACCAGATGGCAAACGAAAGATTGGAGATGAGAACCCAGATAACACAATTCATGGAAGTGATGAACAATTTAGCTCGAAGCCAGGAGAGGCTCAGAGCTTTGGTAGAAGGAAGGAATCCAGAGGAGCCCCATGTGGGGACTGCTGGCACAAGTAACAATGAAAGGGTGCAACCACATGCTAACCCCCCTGTGTTTGGCCCACATCTCCATCCTGAAGTTAATATTCCTGCAAACATTCAAGGGACAGCCACTGCAGCCAGAGTACTTCAAGAAGATCCTCAGGAGGACCAATTTACAGTAATGGGTGCTGGAGAAGAGACTTACGATAGACGGTTGGAAGAAATAGCTGAGAAGTTGAGGTCCTTAGAATCTCAAAATTCTTTGGGTTTCGACGTCATGGACATGGGTTTGGTAGACGGGGTCAGGATCCCCCATAAGTTCAAGCCTCCTTGTTTCGAAAAGTATAATGGGACTTCATGCCCCCGGACTCATTTGCAATCATTTCTGGGAAGGCTGAAGGCCTATACAATGGATGAGAAGCTCTGGATGTTCTACTTCGAAGATAGCTTGACTGGAGCATCAATGGAATGGTATTCCCATTTGACAAGGGCAACTGTAAGATGCTGGAAGGACCTGGCAGAGGCCTTCATCAGACAATATCAATACAACTTAGATATGGCACCCAATAGGACTCTCCTAATGGGCATGTCACAGTCGTCAAGGGAAAGTTTCCGAGAATATGCCCAGAGATGGAGGCAATTGGCTGCTGCCGTTCAACCACCGATGTCTGAAAGAGAAATGGCAGACATGTTTATGAACACTCTCCAGGGAACGTATATTGACAGGTTGGCTGCTTTCTCTTCCACTAGCTTCGCAGATGTTGTTATAGCTGGGGAGAGAATTGAAAGCCTGTTAAAAATGGGTAAGATCTCTGATAATGGTGCCAGTTCGTCCAGTAGTACAAGAAAGCCTTTTGCAGGCCCGAGAAGAACTGGCGAGACTAATGCCATTCACACCAACAGGGGTAGGCCCCAATATGTTCAAAGGACAATAGCAGCAGTCACTATCCCTGCTCCAGCTCATCCTCAGCCAGTCTATCAACCTCCGCAACAAAACTTCCAACAACAACCTCAGTATCAGCAGAATCAATATCCTCCAAGAAACTACAACAGCAACAACACCAACAACAACAATCAACAGAGGCCATTCCAACAAAGGCCATCCCAAGCTAACCGAGTGATCGACCCGATCCCAATGCCGTATGCTGCCTTGTTGCCACAACTTCTGAAACTCAACCTAGTTGAGCTAAGAACGTTGGCACCTCCGGATCCCAACAGTCTACCAAGAAACTATGACTCCAATGCTAGGTGTGCTTTTCATTCGAACGCACCCGGTCACAGTACAGAAAAATGCAGGGCTCTGCATATGAAGGTACAAGACTTGGTAGACTCCAAGGCTCTGAATTTTGCACCGCCGCCCAATGTCAATAAAAACCCAATGCCAAACCATGGCGGTCCCCGAATTAACGCTATTGAAGAAGACCAACCGTCCTATTTAATAACTAGTGTGGATCAGATCAGGACACCATTGGTGGAAATCAAAGCTCAACTCCGCGAAAACCAAATATTTCCGGGGTGTGAACTAGGGTGTCCATATTGCAATATTTCATGGAATGGGTGTGAGGACCTGAGGAATGGCATTGACAGCCTTATTCAGAGTGGTCTGCTACAGATCACTACATCATTCCCGACAAATCCGGCAACTTCATCAGCAACGGTTCCAGACCCTCCTACAACTACAGCAACTATTGCTCCCGACAATTCATCAGCACCATCAACAAGTACTTCACCTGTCCTTCCAAATGATCAGTTTTCAACAGTTTCTCCTGCTACAACTTCAGCTTCATTCCATTTCGAATCTCCATCAACAACAACATCAGTCCTTCCAACAATACCTCCTACAACACCAGCAATCAATCATGAAGATGTCTCCACTGTTACCATATTCTACGATCCTGAAAATAACTCCGCCTATCGTTCAGAAGGTGCTGCTCCCGTTAGAGCACCCGTTACAATCTTTTATGATCCACAAACAATTACAGTCCCTTCCGCAGCAGCAATCAGTCCAGTCACTGTCACGGTGCCTGGACCAGTACCATATGAAAGCAATAGGGCCATCCCTTGGCACTATGGCTCTGACGTGTACTGTGAAGGGAAAAGAATCACTCTTGAAACATCAGCACCTGCACCACAAGTAGATAATGTGGGGGGAGGCGGAGGCTTCACTCGAAGCGGACGTCTCTTTGCTCCACCGATTCAAAGACCTACTGCCGAAGCAGAAGCTGCTGCCAAGGCAAAGGGAAAAGGCCCGGTGCAGGAAGATCCAGCTGCCAAAGAAACCCTGAAGACTCCGTTCGATCAGGAAGTTGATGAGTTTATGCGAATCATCAAAAAGAGTGATTATAAAATTGTGGATCAGCTTCACCAGACGCCATCCAAAATCTCTATCCTCTCACTGCTTATGTGCTCCGAAGCCCATCGGAATGCACTACTTAAAGTCCTGCACGCAGCTTACGTGCCTGAGGAGATTACTGTCAACCAATTGGAAACCGTGGTTGGAAATGTTACTGCTAGCAATGGGCTAGGGTTTACCAATTCTGACCTGACAGTGGATGGCCGCAACCACAACAAAGCCTTGCACATAACCATGGAATGCAAAGGAGCTGTCCTTTCTCATGTGCTGGTGGACACAGGTTCTTCCCTGAATGTCTTACCAAAGAAGGCTCTGGTGAAGTTAGAATATGAGGGGTTGGCATTGAGACCCAGCAACCTGGTGGTAAGAGCCTTTGATGGTTCGAAGAGATCGGTTCTGGGAGAGATTGAGCTGCCCGTGACAATTGGCCCGCAGACCTTTAAAACTATCTTTTATGTGATGGACATTCAGCCCGCCTACAGCTGTTTGTTGGGTAGACCCTGGATTCACGCCGCCGGCGCAATAACGTCTACCCTTCACCAAAAGTTAAAATTTGAGTGGGAGGGCCAAGTTGTCACAATCTGTGGGGAAGAGGACATTTTCGTTAGCCATCTGGCTACTTACAAATACATTGAGATGGATGGTGAGATCCATGAGACAATGAGCCAAGGTTTTGAAGCTTTGAATGTCAACGAAGCATCTGCTGTGTCAGGTATCTCCATGTCATCTTATCAACAAGCCCGAAAGGTTGTTGAGGAAGGAACTGCCCTAGGCTGGGGCAAGGTCTTAGATGTGGAGGAGAAGAAGGACAAGTTTGGGTTGGGTTACAGACCAACTCAACATCAAGCAAAGGCTGCTGCAGAGCCTGGTTTTGTCAGTAGGGGGATGCTCACCCCCGATGCTATCAACTTTCTGGAAGACGAGCTGGAAGAGGAGCGCAATCTGGAGAATTGGATTCGTCCAAAGATCCCGGGGAGCAGTGTCTCGAACTGGTCTTCCCAGGAAATTATAAGAGTTACTCATGCAGAGTAATTATTATTTCCTGTATTTTTTTATTAGCATGCATCAAAGTCTTGCATCTTGCCCAAGATGACAAGACTCATTTTGTAATCAGGGCCATCTGTACTTTTGTGCAAACAAGATTAAATTAATGAAATATCAGACATCTTTTTTGCAAACGAGTCTTTTTCTTTTCTACTCACTGTTTTTCCATTTTTCTTTTTGTACAAAAATAAAATGGCGGTGTTTTCAAAATGATAACTTCATTTCACTTTTTTTCTAAAGCAAGATTAAAATCAATCACTAAAATGAACAAACTTAACCCTTGCAGAGAGTGCCTTCCAGACAGCACCGACAATAACACGGTTATGACATCGTATGACTTTGACAATCCAATCAATCAAGCTGATGAAGGGGTTGATGAAGAATATGAGCTTCCTGAAGAGCTAGCCAGGTTGTTGAGACAGGAGGAAAAGGTTATCACTCCTCACCAGGAGGAGATTGAAGTGATTAATCTTGGTACAGACGAAGACGTGAAAGAAGTTAAAATCGGGGCCTGCCTGCAAGACCCAGTAAAGAGACAACTGATGGATCTGCTTCAAGAGTATGTTGATGTGTTTGCTTGGTCGTATCAATATATGCCAGGGTTGGATACCGATATTGTTGTGCACAAGCTGCCTTTGAGGGAAGAATGCCCGCCAGTCAAACAGAAGCTACGCCGAACTCGCCCAGACATGGCTATGAAAATCAAGGAAGAGGTACAGAAGCAATGGGACGCCGGGTTCCTTGCTGTGACTAGCTATCCACCGTGGGTTGCTAACATAGTACCTGTGCCTAAGAAAGATGGCAAAGTAAGAATGTGCGTTGATTACCGGGATCTGAACAGAGCCAGCCCGAAGGATGATTTCCCATTACCTCACATTGACGTATTGGTTGATAACACGGCTCAGTTCTCGGTGTTCTCCTTCATGGATGGATTTTCAGGATATAATCAGATCAAGATGTCACCTGAAGACATGGAGAAGACAACATTCATTACACCTTGGGGCACGTTCTGTTACAAAGTGATGCCATTCGGACTGAAGAATGCTGGTGCAACATATCAACGGGCTATGGTGACATTATTCCACGATATGATCCATAAGGAAATCGAGTGTTATGTGGATGATATGATCGCCAAGTCCCTTACGGAAGAAGATCACCTGGTGAATCTGCTCAAGTTGTTCAAGCATCTGAGGAAGTACCAATTGAAGCTGAACCCCAACAAATGCACCTTCGGGGTGCGATCCGGTAAGCTGCTGGGCTTTATTGTAAGCGAGAAAGGGATTGAAGTTGACCCTGATAAAGTCAAGGCTATTCAAGAAATGCCTGCACCGAAAACTGAGAAAGAAGTTCGAGGTTTCTTAGGTCGATTGAACTATATCTCACGGTTCATATCCCACCTTACAGCAACCTGTGAACCCTTGTTCAAACTGTTAAGAAAAGAACAAATGGTCAGGTGGAACGAAGACTGCCAGAAAGCTTTTGACAAGATCAAAGAATATCTGCAAGAACCTCCAATCCTCATGCCGCCAGTTGAAGGAAGACCTCTGATTATGTACTTGACAGTATTAGAAGAGTCAATGGGGTGTGTACTAGGTCAGCATGACGAGTCTGGTCGAAAAGAGTATGCAATATACTACCTAAGCAAAAAGTTTACCGACTGTGAACAGCGTTATTCACTGCTCGAGAAAACTTGCTGTGCTTTAGCGTGGGCTGCTCGCCGACTGAGACAGTATATGTTGACCCACACTACCTTATTGATCTCAAAAATGGACCCAGTTAAGTACATTTTTGAGAAGCCAGCTCTTACCGGACGGGTTGCAAGATGGCAGATGATTCTCACAGAATATGACATCCAGTACACTTCTCAGAAAGCCATCAAGGGCAGTGTACTATCTGAATATCTTGCTGAGCAACCTATTGATGACTACCAGCCTATGAGGTTTGACTTCCCTGATGAAGACATCATGTTCATTAAAGCAAAAGATCATGAAAAGCCCATTCACACTGAAGGGCCCGACCCGGAGAAAGAATGGACCATGATGTTTGATGGGGCAGTTAACATGAATGGTCGTGGTGTTGGTGCAGTACTCATTACACCTAAGGGGGTTCACATGCCTTTCTCGGCAAAACTCACTTTCAACTGCACCAACAACGAAGCTGAATACGAAGCTTGCATTATGGGTCTTGAGGAAGCCATTGACCTCAGGATCAAGACATTGACCGTATTCGGAGATTCAGCTTTGGTGTTCAATCAAACCAACGGAAAATGGTACACCCACCAGGATCATCTGATACCTTACAGGGATTATACAAGGAGGTTGTTGACTTTCTTTACAACGGTCAAGCTTGAGTATATCCCTCGGGACGAGAATCAGTTTGCAGATGCTCTTGCTACCATTTCATCCATGATCCAAGTTCAAGCCGTCAACTTTGTACCTCAGATTTCAGTGTCTAGACTTGATAGACCAGCATATGTATTTGCAGCGGATGTTGTAAAAGATGATAAGCCTTGGTTCCATGACATTAAGTGCTTCTTGGAGGATCAAACATACCCACCTGGGGCATCTTCCAATGATAAGAAGACTTTGAGAAGGCTTGCTGGTAGTTTCTTTCTGAACACTGATGGGTCTTTATACAAGAGGAACTTTGATATGGTACTCCTCAGATGTGTTGACAAAACGGAAGCAGATTTGTTGATGCACGAAGTGCACGAAGGATCCTTTGGTACCCATGCAGGAGGGCATGCCATGGCTAAGAAGTTGTTAAGATCAGGCTATTACTGGATCACAATGGATGCAGACTGTTGTGCTTATGCCAGAAAATGCCATAAATGCCAGATTTATGCAGACAAGGTGCATGTGCCTCCCAATCCTTTGAACATCATGTCTTCACCATGGCCCTTTGCCATGTGGGGCATTGATATGATTGGCAAGATTGAGCCAACTGCTTCAAACGGCCATAGATTCATCCTGGTCGCCATTGACTATTTCACCAAGTGGGTCGAAGCGGCCTCATATGCCAATGTTACAAGACAAGTGGTAGCCAAATTTCTGAAGAGAGATATCATTTGTCGATACGGAGTTCCCGAGCGAATCATTACTGATAATGGTTCCAATCTCAACAACAAAATGATGGCAGAGCTGTGCCGGGACTTCAAAATCCAACACCACAATTCTTCTCCTTACAGGCCGAAGATGAATGGCGCTGTTGAGGCAGCAAATAAGAATATTAAGAAGATTGTGCAGAAGATGGTAATCACATACAAAGACTGGCATGAAATGCTACCATTTGCCTTGCATGGGTACCGCACATCAATCAGAACATCCACTGGGGCAACACCGTATCAACTTGTGTATGGTATGGAAGCAGTCCTACCAGTTGAAGTTGAATTGCCCTCCCTACGGGTACTAATGGATGTTAAACTGAGTGAAGCAGAGTGGGTTTGGTCCCGATTTGAACAACTGAGTCTGATCGAAGAGAAGAGATTGGCTGCAATCTGTCATGGGCAGTTATATCAGAAGAGAATGAAGAAAGCCTTTGATCAGAAAGTCAGGCATCGAGAGTACCAAGTGGGAGATCTTGTGCTGAAAATGATCCTCCCTCCTCATACAGACCACAGGGGCAAATGGACTCCAAACTACGAAGGACCATTTGTTGTAAAGAAAGTTTTCTCCGGTGGAGCACTGATGCTCAGCACCATGGATGGTGAAGATTTCCCGTCCCCTGTGAATTCAGATGCAGTTAAAAAATACTTCGCATGAAAATGACCCGCTGGACATAAAAACAGAATGTAAGTCCAGGCAAAAATAGGGCATCCCGGCGAGTCAAAAACAGAATGAAAGACTCGGGCAAAAATAAGGGAAATAAACAAAAAAATGTACACCCGCTGAGTTGAAAAGCCGCATTGGACAACTCAGGCAAAAATGGGTATCCCGATGGATTGAAAACCCGAAAGGGCGATCCATGCAAAATAAGGGAATAGGCGAACAACTGCATTCTGAATTCGTCTGTATTATATACAACTTGGTAAGCTTCAAAAGGATCAAGCTTCAATCAGAATCAACTCTCTCCAGAAAGCAAGACGAGAAGAACGTCATTGTCATACGAGTCATAGCAGAAGAGGAAGCTCCTTAAAGCGTCGACAACATCGCCAGCATTTTGTTTCTCAATTTGTAACAATCTCCTCATTTCGGGAGATATGTTTCTTTGACTGTATCTTGCCAATTCAGGGCACATGAATTAATAAAATCGGATTTTCAGTCATGTTTCGTTTTTACATTTATGTTTTGCAAAGAATTGTCTGATATCTCTGAAAATACAATTGCATAAGTACAGATGCCTTTCTCTAAAAATAAAAACACATGCTTACAGGGAATGTGATTATTCTCGAAAGTTCTTAACTCCTATGACGGAATCCAGTAAGGGATACCTCGGGACCATTTGCGCGTTTCCTTATCTTTGCAGGATTGCAGGTATCCATAACGCAACTCGGGGCACGCAAGCTACAGTCCAGCAAGCTGGCAAATCAACAAACAGGCTTAACACTCAAGATGTTTTCTCCCCAGCCGAGTTGCCTCTCATTGCTCTCCCCAGCTGAGTTACCAACCACTCTCCCCAGCTGAGTGACCAACAACCTCCCCCAGCCTCTTTTCAGAAGAGCAACGCACGAAGAAGTCACAACAGAGAGGGAGAAAGCTTCTACAAACCCCAGCTGGGTCCCGTATTATAAGGATATGTCAATCAGTGACCTATATCCCCAAACAGATACATTATTAGGTCTACCAATGATCTCATCCCCAGCTGGGATGTTCACTTCAAGCAGATCAACCAGAGATCTTCACAGCAATGGGATCCGAATCCCGGATCGGTGCCTCTTTGCATAATCATAACATTCGCATCATATTATCCCCTCAGAGCGTAGCATCCCGTCTAATGCGGAGCATTACGGCAAAAATCAAATGCATAGCACAATCATAAGTCATGTTGTGAATTGAACACTTGTAAATAATGACAATTTGCCGGTAGGCAGAATACAATACACAAAATCTCCACCAGATCCCCAGCAAAAGCAGCTGCCCTTTCCAATCACAAACACCAGTATATACACCTTTGGACACCCGTCCGTGTCAAATCACCAGCAGAAAGCCAAAGACATCCTCTTTGCACTCACATATACTTGTATATACATTTTCTTGACACCCGTCCGTGTCATATCCCCAGCGCAGTCGCTTACACTTTTATCAACCCATACACTTGTTAATATCATACTTTTCTCTCTTGACACTCGTCCGTGTCACTCTCCCCAGCAGATAAGCATTTATATATACAATACTCACTACTCATGGTACACTTATACAGATACTCGTCCGTATCTTGTATACATCATCACTCATATCCCCACAGATTCGACAGTAGTCCTTGTTCTTTGTTAACCCGTTGGTACTCGTCCGTACCATCATCTCAGAACATTGCGCCTAGTGTTTGTTTCTACATGATACTCGTCCGTATCATAGTCTTAAGGATGCTCGTCCGCATCTTTAATCCATACACCGTGTCAAACACTTATGTCTTCTTGAATATAGATACTCGTCTGTGTCTATTATTCCCAGAAAGATTCTTTCAGATGCAACACTCGTCCGTGTTCTTTGTTAACCAGTTGATACTCGCCCGTATCATCATCTCTGAACATGTGTCAGTTTGTTTCTACATGATACTCGTCCGTATCATAATCTTAAGGATGCTCGTCCGCATCTTTAATCTATGCACAATACCAAACACTTATACCTTTTGTTTCTTGGATGTAAACGCTCGTCCGTGTTTACTATATCCCCAGTAGATCGCCAACAAATTCTCTTTTTATCTAACACTCGTCCTGTGTTATGATAACCCCGAGAGCAGCCGTACCCTGCTAAGTGGTCGTCCTCCACTACTTGATGGTCGTCCTCCATCATGCCCATCCGATGGCCGTCCCCATCGTTGATTTTAGCAGCCGTCCCCTGCTAGGTGGTCGTCCTCCACCTCTTGATGATCGTCCTTCATCACTTTATCCAATGGCCGTCCCCATTGTTGATTTTGGTTATCTGACATTCGTCCTATGTCATGATAAACCATGAGAGCAGCCGTACCCTGCTGAGTGGTCGTCCTCCACTTCTTGATGGTCGTCCTCCATCATGCTCGTCCGATGGCCGTCCCCATCGTTGACCCTTTCTATCCGGCATTCGTCCTGTGTCGTGATATTTTCGGCAGCCGCACCCTGCCAGGTGGTCGTCCTCCACCTTTGATGGCCGTCCCCATCATATTTCCTTTATCCCCAACAGAGCAGCCGTCCCCTGCTAGGTGATCGTCCTTCACCTTTGATGGTCGTACCCCATCATCTGTTTATTTCATTTATTCTTTAACCCGATGGCCGTCCCCATCGTGGTCCCTTTTTTCTTTTTTAGCCCGATGGCCGTCCCCATCGTCGGTTACTTTGCTTTATGAACTTGATGGCCGTCCCCGTCATGTTTCATTAATTCCCAGAGAATTTTACAGCTTTATCTTGATGGCCGTCCCCATCATATATCACTTTCCCCAGCTAGTCGGCCGTCCCCGTCTTGGCTTTACCCTTTATCCCCAGCATGTCGGCCGTCCCCGTCATTGCTTTATTTTCCGCACTTTTCCCAGCATGTCGGTCGTCCCCGTCATTGCTATTTACCCAGCAGTCGTCCTCTGCTCGAAGGACGTCCTCCGTCGCCCACACTTTACAATATACTTTATTTCCTTTTACAATCTATATCCCTTTTCTTCGTCATTCTGTGAGTGCAAATTTTGGACTGTCTTTGGTATTCAACCACAAGTTATCTTGTTTGCCTGTTAAGCCGCTGCTTACATCCCGCACAGCTAACTCATGTTTGAATAGGGGCAGCTGTAAACACCCCAAATTTGCCCTCACCCATTCACACCATGGCTTGTGATCATCTCATATGCATAAACACAATCATATCATCTCATATTTCATTTTTGATTCACTGGATAGCTTCTAAGGCATCTGCACCTAGGGTTTGTGATCTGAGCAACCTCAGGGCATCTTGAGCCACTCCAAAGGCCACCAATCATTTCAAAGTGGTCCATGTGTGTTCTTATATCATATTCCATCTCCACAAAGTCAAGAATGCAAGGGAATCACAAGAACTAGGGTTTGAGTGGATGCAGAGCCAGGTTTGACTGCACAGTTGACTGAAAATTAGGGTTTTGGTTTCAGAGGCCATAACACCAAATTTTTTGGTCATTCTTGTTTCCATTGGTCTCTATGTGGTATAGGGAATATGCATACCAATTTTCATGAAGAAATTCCATGGGGAAGTCATCTGATCAAAGGTTGACTTTCTGGACAAGTCAGTGTAAAATCAGGGCATCTGAGGCCCCCAATGACCCAACCAATGGGTGATCTTCATCATTTTGAGTGTATATGATCTTTATTTGATCATGGAAGAGGTTTGAAGTTCACAAAAATCAAGAATTTGGAGTTTTTGCAAATGTTGACTTTTTGGGCATAGTTGACTTTTCAAGAATGCTTCATTTTAGGTCATTTTTCAAGCCTTGATTCTTGATCCAAAAATGCTTCAAATGGAAACACTTTGGTCATGAAAGTTGTAGATCTCATCTTTCCCTTTTCAAAAAGTACAAGAACATGATCAAATTCTTCTTGGATCAAAAGTTATGGTGTGACAAAGTTGGCAAAAATCATTGATTTTCAAGGCATGCTTCAAATGGGAATTTTGCAAAATCATGAATCAAGGCCAATTGCAACTTCTAGTTCATTTCAAACCATCACATAAACATTCTATAAGTCATAAAAATCAGAATTGAACCAAGAATGCCTATGGTTTATGTTTGGTTAGGCAAAGGAATCACATGTGAACCAAAAAGTCACAACTTGCAAAATCTTCATGATCACTTCCTACAACTTGCTGCCTTGGTTACTACACTTTGCTAGCCTCTCACCTCACCTTGCTGCACCAGAACCAGCCCATGTACTTGCCTAGATCATGAGCCATACTTCTCTTACACATTATTTGACTTTTTGCAAAAGGTAACTTACCAATCAATAAAGGGCATGTCTTGTCAACTGACCAATGAGAGAGAGTTATGTGGACAATTTGCAAGCAAGACATAACACAAGGCAAGGCCGAAACCATTCATACACACACATTCACAAAAACCTACCAAGTTGCAAGTTGCTTCGAATCTGCTTACACAGCCTGCAAACACTTCAACCATTTTCACCATTCAACTCACCTTGCTCCATAGACCACAAAACACCAAGAACACAAGCCTGAAACAGCCAGAACATCCCACTGCCATTTCTCACTTCATTTTGCAGTTTCATTCGAAACTCTCACCATAGCTCACAAACATACAAACAAACACTCCAGACCTTCTCCATTCATCCTCAGGATCACAAACAACCCCTTTCCATGGCCTAAAACTGCCTGAAACTCCATAGCCATTTCTGACTGAGCTGAAGCAGGAGCTTTCGAAACTCACTATCCAGCTAACTTAAACTCTCATTGAGCATTCAAACATCACCTGGGGATCAAGTGGAGTAGTTTGCACTGAAGGAAGGGGCCAGAAAGTCCTCAAGTTGAAAGCTCCAAATCTCAGGTAGCTTGAAATTTATTTTTCCAGAAATCATTTTTCTTGTTACAAACTTGTTCTATGTGTTTCACTGATCATCCTGATGTCATTGGTTTCGAAAATGGCTTTGATTTGAGAGTTTAATTTGTCTCTGAAACCTGCGTGCCCTAGAACTTGTTCTGATCGATTCATGGTTTTGAGGAAGAAGAAATTTGTTTGGACTTAGGGTTTTAGCTCAGGGGATCATGGGGATCATTTTGATGTGTTTAGTTTTCATTTTCGTTACGATTTGAGGGGTTTGGGGATTTTTCAGGGAGAGAGCTGGCCTGAGAAGACGACCGGAAGTCTTCTCCGGCAGCCTGAAAGTGATTAGTGAGTTAATTAGGGTTAGGGCAAAATTCAAATGTGGACCCTTGGATCTGGCTTCCCGCGCGCGCGTGTATGGTCCAGATCATGTCATTAATTCGTAATTAGGTTTAATTAGTTTAATTAATTGAATTTAAGGAGTTTGAATTTCAGCCACAGGATTTGGCGCGTGGTCAATGGTCCCCTTTCCAGATTGAATCCTGGCCTTCCATGATGCATACTTCATTTTATTTTATTTTAATTTCATTTTCTTTCCAATTAACTTGCATAATTAATTTAAAATAGTAAAAAATTCTTAAAAATTATGAAACTTTTTCTTAAAAGTTTTATTAATTTTTAAGACCCAAAAATATTTTTATTTTATTTTTTATCATTAAAAAAGTATTTTTAAATATTTAAAAGATTATTTTTAATTGATTAATGGGAATTAATTAATTAAAAATACTTTTAGGTATTTAAAAATTACAAAAAAATTCATGAAATGTTCTAAGACATTTAGAAACATTATCCAACCTTCAAACCAAATTTATTTTTTGATCTTGACGCATTTTAAGAATTTTTCATTGAATTAAATCATTTTTTATGCATTAATTTGATCCTAAGTTTAAAAATTCATTTCTGCCTATCTAGGAAGAGTTGGACATTGATCCTTCTTGCATTGTTTTGTGTTTGGCATGTAGTTTCTAGGATAAAATGTCCATGATTTGATCTTGCATTTTCCATTTGTTTGGCATTTCTTTTGTTAAGAACCCTAAAAAACCCTAATAACTTGCAAAAGTCATAACTTGAGTTTGGTTGAGAGTTGAGACCTCCCCTTTGGACCCTGGTTTAGTATAGGTTTAGGGTTTCATTGAGTGGCATTTTCCATTTTTTATCTTAGGGTTTTCTTCTGTTTTAGGTTTTGGCTTGATGTTTGATCCATAAACCCTAATTTGGGCTTTCATTTGCATCCTTCTTGCATTCTCTTGCATAGCATGACTTGTCTTTGCATTTTGTGCATTATTATGTTTCATTTGACATCTTAAGACATATAGAAAGCATTTTTGATCATTGCATTACATGTTTTCCATGTCATTTGCCTTGTATGCTTCATAACTTTCCATGCTTGTTCATGCTCCTTAGCTTGCATCATTTGCATCCATGATCTTGTATGAACATCCCCATGCCTTGCCTCATGTTTGCAGCACCTCATAACATCATAATCATCATCAACATGCTCCTGGTTTTGCTTAGCCTCATGCCATTTCATCTCATCTTGCATTGCATTGCATTTCTTCCTAACATTTCAGGTGGTAAGTAAACTTGAGAAGTGAATTTGCCTTCACTTCTCATAACTTTTCTTCTCATCTCTCTTGCATACATTGCTGCATTCCTATATGTGTTTGAGATTGAGCTTGCTCATTCTTGTTCTTCCCACTTTCTTTCTCCAAGTGACTTGACTTCTTGAATGAAGCAAGTCACTTTGCTTCTCTTGATCTTATTCATCTGCTTCTTGGTGGCTCCTCTGAAGATTGTTCTTGAAAACCTCACAAACCTTAGGATCAACCAAGCATGACAATGAATTAGGGTTTTGATTAGTCTCCCCTCCTAGTTTTACCTTTGTGTCTCTCTTTGAGTCCTCTCTCCTCACCTCATAATCAGGGACTAAACCCTAAAGGCTTTAAGGCTTTGTGATTAGGGTTATGCCTGCATCCTTCTCTTAGGATGGAGTGTATAACTTTAATCCTAAGTGTTAAACCCTTTATGCGTTTAAATCTCTTAATCAATCCACATAATAATCATCAAGACATCACACTTGTAACTTGGGCCTTGCATTAGGGTTCTAATTCTTCCTTAAGTGGTTAAGAAGGACTAACCCTAGTGTTAATGGACAAGTCCCCCTCAAGTTGTCTTACAAATCATAAAATTCACTTCATCATCATATCATTAATTAAAATCCATTTAGTCAAAGGTTTGTTTTGTCATGAGTTTAATCCCTAATCATGGATTAAGTTGAGGAGTTTTCCTCAGCTTAAACATTCTCATCTATTATCCTTCTTTTAGGATAGTGTAATGAGTCTGTTTAATTCTTGATTAGGGCTTAACCTCATTACTCAACACTAAACAAAACACCAAAAACATCTAAATAATCACAAGTAGGTTAATGATCTTAACCCTACATCAAAGGTGATTAAGTGTGAGAATCTGACTTCACACTTAAGGTATTCTCATTACCCCTAATCAGAGGGAAGATGTGGTGAGTTTTACTAAATCCATTGGTTTAGGTTTAAGCTCATTAACTTATGACAAATTCTCAAAAGCAATAAAAGACTGAAAACTCAAAAACAAACAATAATCGTCTCCTTCGGGACTCTTTTCTCATCATCTTCACTCATAAACGAGAACTCGCTTCTTCCGTCTAATGCAAGACAGTTTGCATCTGTGCCAGACAGATCATACACTTGAGCATAGGCTAGCAAGCAGTTCATAAGTCAATTCATCTTTCAGTCTCTTTGGGTCGAACTACGGTGTTCTGACTTCCTCATTGCACGAGAGGATACGTAGGCATAACTTAACGGTTATCGAACAAAAGTCTCTGTACATTCCCCCTCTTCCAGCATCCCTCTCTTAGCCTCATTATCATGAGCAATTCTTTCTCATTCTTACACTGACACATCACTTATGCACATCACTTTCTTTTACACTGACAACTGTACATCTTTTCCAGCTATTTTATACACAGATTGCACTGACACTACCCCTTTAAAACACAAATCTTTTAAGCGTGGATCCCGTCGAGTACGGCGGACAATCTGGGTGCTAATACCTTCCCAGGTTGTAACCAACCCCCTTTCTCAGTCTCTCTGGTTCGCAACCGTCTTATCCATATCTTTCTAGGTCTATGCAGCATTGCCTTTCCTCCGGGATAAAAATGCCTAGCTGGCGACTCTATTCATCTCCAGTGAGTTCACGGCTGTGTGTTCTCACTGTACCCTTCGCCGACCGTTCGCGTCTGTACCCTTATCTGGGCCAGTCCCATTTATCGGGAGCGACAGTAGGGCCCTGCATTTTTCAGTATTATGCCCCGGTGCGTTTGAGTGGAATGCACACTTGGAATTTGCATCATAGTTCTTTGGCATATTAAGAGGATCTGGAGGTGCCAATGTCCTTAACTCAACTAGGTTGAGCTTTAGGAGTTGTGGCAAGAGTCCAGCATACGGCATTGGAATTGGGTCAATTACCCTGTTTGCTTGTGATGGCCTTTGTTGGAAGGGACGTTGTTGTTGGTTGTTGTTGTTGTACGACCTTTGTTGCGGATAATGAACTTGTTGTTGATACTGTGGTTGTTGTTGTTGAGGATATGCTGATTGTTGTGGCAATGGAGCTGGGATGGTAACAGCTGCTACTGACCGGTGAGCGTATTGAGGCCTGCCTCTGCTTGTATGAATGGAGTTTGTTTCACCTGCCCTTCGGGGTCCTGCAAAAGGTTTTCTGGGATTGCTGGAGGAACTCGCACCACTATCGAAGATTTTGCCCATCTTTAAGAGGCTTTCAATCCTCTCACCAGCTATGACCACATCAGCAAAACTGGTAGAGGAAAAAGCAGCCGGTCTATCAATATAGGTCCCTTGCAACGTATTCATGAACATGTCGGCCATTTCCCTCTCTGACATGGGTGGTTGGACAGCAGCAACAAGTTGTCTCCATCTTTGAGCATACTCCCGGAAGCTCTCTTTGGAAGATTGAGACATTCCCATTAGAAGGGTCCTGTTGGTAGCCATGTCCAGGTTGTATTGATATTGACGGATGAAAGCCTCAGCCAAATCCTTCTAGCATCTTATGGTGGCCCTAGACAAGTGTGAATACCACTTTCTCGAAGCCCCAGTCAGATTGTCTTCAAAATAGAACATCCACAACTTTTCATCCATAATATAAGCTTTGAGCCTTCCCAAGAAAGACTGCAGATGAGTGCGAGGACAGGAGCTACCATTGTACTTTTCAAAACATGGGGGCTTGAATTTGTGGGGAATTCTCACCCCATCCACTATTCCCATATCCATCACATCGAAGCCCAAAGAATTCTGAGATTCCAAAGATCTTAACTTTTCGGCAATCTCGTCCAATCTTCTGTCGTATATCTCATCTCCAGCTCCAACAACAGTGAACTGTTCTCCCTGGGGATCTTCCTGCAGGATTGGGCCCCCAGTAGCATTACCTTGTCCATTTCTTAGGATATTAACTTCTGGATTTAGGTGAGGTCCAAACTCTGGTGGGTTAATACGAGGCTGGCCTCCTTCATTGTTGCTAGTTCCTCCTGTCCCAAGATGAGGCTCTTCAGTAGTTTTCCTCTCCACCAGCTCTCTTAACCTCTACTGGCTCTGGGCTAGGCCAGTCATCACTGCCATGAACTGAGACATCTGATTTCTCATCTCCAATCTCTCATTGGTTATCTGATTTCTAACCTTAGTCAGATCCTGATGTACTTGTTCCATTTGAATGCCGGGAAGGTTGT
This sequence comes from Lathyrus aphaca, assembly GCA_963966055.1. Taxonomy (NCBI): domain Eukaryota; kingdom Viridiplantae; phylum Streptophyta; class Magnoliopsida; order Fabales; family Fabaceae; genus Lathyrus; species Lathyrus aphaca. Next base: position 367,493,623 of record OZ014524.1, read on the forward strand.
TACGAGTCGGGTGCCAGTGTGCGCGGTTGACAGGGAACACTCGGCGACGAGCAATGTTTCCTGAGATCACAACAAATTTAGAAGCAAAAATAGTAACAAAACCTACAAAACAAAGACAAAGTTAGTATGCAATGCAGTATGCTTATTTGTTTTCCAAGGTATCCGGTTTGGTTCTTGGTTTTGACCTTTCCAGACCTCGAGGAAGATGCTTGATGTTGTTGAGAGAAAACCCAAATGAAGACAAACTGAAATATATTACAAATAGTGATCAATACATAGTTTGTTTTACAATACATGCCCGTGGAGGGTAAAAATACAACAAAAGGAAAAGTACACAAATGGAAACAAACAACAAGCAAAGAATCAGACATTCAGCCCAAATTCATCTCCTCTGACCTCCTTCAGGAGGGCCTCAGTCACTGGACCAGTTGGGTGCTCTGTAATGGTCCTAATGAGGAGGTTCCTGGTAGCAATGGCAGTAGTCAGCTTCTTATGTTTTCCCTGGTCTTTTGGCCTCTTCAATCCTGCCCTAAGCTTCAATTCTGAAATCTCCTTCTGTGCTTCCAACAAAGCTTCCTGCTGCTTCTTCTCACTGGCCTCTAGCTGTTCAATCATGGCTTGAGTCTTCTGATCCTCTTGTGTACGGGCTTCAGTGATCCTGGCCCACCTAGCTTAACTCTCTTTCAGATAGTGCTCAGCCCTAGCCTTCTGAATTTTGGCCTCCTTACAGGCATTCTTCAATATATGTTCTCCATCCCTTGCTTTCCTTATGTAGTCCTTTGTCTTCTCAATTTTGGCAAGATGCTCCACCCTGAGCTTTTCCAATCTTTCAATGTCCAGACGACCATCACTTCTTTCCCAAAGAGTCTTCTTCAAGGCCTGTGATAGCTGCTCATTCCTTTCCTTCAACTTTTCAAACTCCTCCAGGATAACTGTTGCTGCAAGCTGTACTGTGGATGGCCCAGGTATGTCTTCCAAGATGAAAGGCATTCTGGTAATCTGAGATCTAGTACGGGACCAATCACAGTACTGAGCTGAAGCAACATTATTACACCTTCCAAGAATAGCTACCCCTTTTGTCTAGATATCGTCCCAAGCCCAGGATGCTTGTCTGACAACAGCTGAATTAGGTTACACTTCACAATATAGGGTCTCAGCTAAGTCCTGTCCTCTGGGAGGGTGAACCAAGGCATAACCCAGTTGTCTCTTAAACAGTGAAGGATTGTAGTTGATGCAACCCTTTACTCCTATCAGAGGTACATTTGGGTATTGTCCACAACTGGTGATAATGTCCTTGCCTTTGGTGCTCTGGGTGCACCATCTAATATCATCTGAGGTCAAAGCAATGAATCTCTTAGCCCAATTCTTCTGCTGGTGAGGGTTCAAGAAAGCATCTGACTTATGCAAGTGTATGAGCAGCCAGGTGTAAAACAAAGGAGCACAACATCTTACCAACTTCCCCCTTTGTTTCTCATTCCTCTGGTGAATGGAGTAGTAAAAATCTCCTAGCAATGTAGGTACTGGGTTCTTCAGAAGAAACATATGGATGGCATTCTTGCTGACAAATTTAGGCTCATCAGCAAACAGTATAGCCCCATATATGCTGAGGGCTAACAGTGCACAGACTGCCCTCCACTCTCCCAATGAAGCTTTCAGGATGGCCTGAGAAATCAAGAAGTCCAAGTGCAAACCAGGGATCCCAGCCTTTGTTGTCATACTTTTCTCAATCAGGGCAGGCTCCAAGTGCAGTGCCCTTGCTATCTCTTCATTTCTAGGAGCATCCATCTCTGGGTTGAAAGGGATTCCACCTCTGATAGGTACTCCAATCAATAAAGAAAACTCTTCCAGCAGAGGCCCTAGATGAAAGTTTGGAAAGGTGAAGCATCTCAATGGAGGGTCATAGAACTGCAGGCATGTGTGGATCATGCTCCTCTGAGAAGGATCAAGGTCCATTACCATATCCAGGATACCTCCATAATGCTCTCTAAACAATGGGACATGCATTCTAAGTCCTTTAGTACCATTTTGTTATGTTATTACTATGTTTTCCTTTGTTTTCAGGTTTTTAGTTTAATCGGAGCCTCGAGCGAGAAAATGAGTGAAAAAGGAGCTAAAAAGAGCTAAAATCAAGAAAATCATCATTTTGTGCTTGTGGCACCCACTGTGGTGGCCGCCATGGGGTAGGCCGTAAGTTGGTTAGGAATCAACTGCTGACAACTTCCACATCTCCCACTTCTTTCCACATGGGTTCATGTGGCGGGCGCCATGAGGTGGTGACAGGCGCCACCTTCACATTTTGTTTCCCTCCCAAAAGAAGTTGGGGTCCCTTTAGTCTTTCCTCTCTTATTCCTCAGCCTATAAATAGAAGGCCTTTAGTTCATTTCTCATCATCCAAACTGAGTTACCTTAAGCAAATATCAGTTGTAAAAGTAGTAATCGCTTCACATCAGAGTGTTACTACAATCGAGTGATCGAGTTTGTATGTGTTTGTGCAATTAAGTCTTGGATTACTTTGGAAGGAAGTTAATCCTGCCGTCATTTTTATTTCAGTTCGTATTTTATTCAACCCTCCGATTGGAGAAGGTTTTCATTGCTTTAACTTTTGTGTATTTACTTTCCCGCACTGCTTTACTTTCCATTATTTACCGCACCGCTTTACTTTCCTTTATTTTCCGCACTGCTTTACTTTCCTTTATTTCCCGCACTGCTTTACTTTCCTTTAGTTCCTGCACCCGCACTTTACTTAATTTATTTTCCGCACTCGCACTAAATACCTTTTATGAAAAATATTAAAATGAACTTTTACTTTTCCATGTCTGGCTAATTTTATAAAGGTTAGAATGTAAGGATCATAATTGAAATGATAATCCATACAATTGTTTGTAAAAAGACTTAAGGGCTATTTTGACTTTCAATATAAGTTTTCCTTTTTTTTAATGTTCCGTTGGGTAAGATCGAAAGCCTTCCGTCGTATATTTAAACTTAATTGTTTTTAACTATTTCAAAAACAACGAAAGCGCTTTGTTTAGTTCATTAGGATTTTTTAATTCAAAAATAAAGGAGATTTTAATACTATTTACGGACGCATTAAGAAGTTTAGAGTCTGGTTCGTAAGAACGTCTTTTTGTTAGAAAATCCAGCTTAAAATACTTTTCAACTTAGCTAAGATTCTAGATTTTTTAAAAATTGGTTTACTACTCTAATGTAATGCGCACCTTTTTATCCGTGACAATAATAGGGTTTGATAAGGGAGTACAACTCGGTTCTGATTACGCGAAAGTGACAGTTCCCGTTAAATTAGTTATGCTCAAAGTAGAAAACATTGCCCATAAGTAGTTCTATTAGCAAGTACTTGATTATCAATTTATTATGTGAATTGCATTCGAACCTGCCTTTATCAATTAACTTAAATTTATTACTTTATTTATCATTGTGCACTCCTTGAAACTACTATTTTCAATTTCCTTAGATACACACCATAACAATAGATAACGATAGATTTATATTTGGTCTCTGTGGATTCGACAATCTTTTATATTACTCTGACGCGTTCGTACACTTGCAAAAAACACGCATTAAGTTTTTGGCGCCGTTGCCGGGGTCCAATTTTGTCAAATTTCGTACCCTGTTGTTATACCATTTAGACTAAGGTTGAACCTGAACGTTACACTCGTGCACATTTATTTTTCCATAAAATTAGGAGAGCTATGGACGAAGATCAAAATCAAAGACCTCTTAAGGATTTCACCCAACCATCCAACAAGGAACCTAGTTCTAGTATAGTAAAACCAGCCACCCCAGCTAATAACTTTGAACTTAAACCATCCTTGCTGCAATTAGTACAGCAGAGACAATTCGCAGGGCATGCTACCGAGAACCCAAATCAACATTTAAAAAACTTTCTCCAGTTAGCAGACACCTTTAAAACCAATGGAGCCCCTCCTGTGGTGATCTGCTTAAGATTATTTCCTTTTTTCCCTCAGAGATAAAGCCCTATCATGGTTATATTCCCTTCCACCCAATTCCATAACAACTTGGGAAGACCTTAGAAAAGTATTCCTTGCTAGATATTTTCTCCCGAGTAAGACCGCTGTTCTTCGATACCAAATAACATCATTTACCCAAAACCAAGGAGAATCGTTGTTCGAAGCCTGGGAGAGATATAAGGAGCTATTAAAAGCATGCCCACATCATGGTTTAAAAAATTAGTTAATCATTCAAACCTTTTATAATGGACTTCACTATAACACTAAGATGACCATTGACGCCGCTGCAGGTGGCGCACTGATGAACAAACCTTACCCTGAAGCTAGTGCCATTATCGAAGATATGGCCCAAAAACATCAATCATGGGGAGTAGAACGAGTGACGTTGGAAAAGAAGGAAGCCCGAGGAGGAATACATGAGTTAAGATCTATAGACATGATGCAAGATAAAATGGACACGTTGGCCCTTAGAGTTGAGCATATGTGTACAACCCTGAATACTGCAGCTGCAGTTTTGTCAGATTATGAGATATGTGGGACGAAAGGACACCAATCCGTAGAATGTAGTATGTTCAAAAATCCGCAGATTGTGAGCTTAATGCCTTTAGCGGTTTTTGAAAGGTTAAACTTAGAAGAATTACAACCTACTAATGTAACACCCTAATGTTTGCGCTAAGATTGTTTCGTCTTTCATCTGCATTTTGCATACAAACAAGATCGCACTGGCTTTCGAGTTTTTCCTTAGATGAAGGGTCTATGCTTCGCAGGGGATCACCATTATTTTTTATTTCTTTATATTTGTTTATATTTACTGACTTCTAACCAAAATACCAAAAATATGTTGCAGTGTTCTTCTTCTTCTCTGTGTTGCAGGTTTGCGAGGATAAGACAGTAATTTCAATCCAGATGCGTTTGTTCAGTCACAATTCGATTTCAAATGGATGTTTGACCTAATATTGGTCAAACTATTAGAAAATTGTTCAACTGCAAGTTGTGTGTGCCAATGGCTCATTTCTCGGACAATGCGTTTTCAAAAGTTCAGGTGGTGTTGAGTGTGAAAGTCATCAGTTATCAGGCAGTGTTTTGTGCGAAGTTTGGTTTGAATCTTCAGTGTTTATCAGTTCATCGGTTCATCAGTTCATCAGCGATTCATCTGAGGATTTATTTTCCTCAGTTTGGTTTCGAATCATCAGGGAATTTTTCAGACGATTTCAGTGGCTAGGGTTGAATTGGCAAATGGATCAGTGGTTCTGTGATTGGCTGTATTCATTTCATCAGAGGCTTGTGAAAGAGAAATCGAGATTTGTTGTGGGCTTGAAAACCAAATTCCATCCATTATCCTTTTTCTTTCCGATTAAACCATTTATCCATCCGTACCCTTTTTATGACCATTTTTCATTATCCATTTTTTCTATTGTTTACCAAATCACATTATCCAAATATTATCCATATATCCATTGTTTTTTTATTCATTCGCAAATACTTTTCTTATCCATTCTATCCAATTTCTTTTCCATTTTTTTTCTAAATCACATCATATTATCCATTTCTATCCATATCCATTCATATTTCGTTTTTTTGACATCCCATTTATCTTGTTCACTTTTAATCCATTTTTTATATTCAATTTACTTGTTCCATTCGTATTCCAATTTTATTTCTCACATCAAATCATTTTTTTTAGTTTTATATCCATTATCCCATTTTAGGAATTTCCAATATTTTTATTATATTTCTATCCAAATAAATCATTTTTTCTATTCAAATATTAATTAAAAAATAGAGTCCAAGGCATCATCAATCCTATGCACAGCTGGCCCACAAGCCTCTTATGACTTCAGCTTACCAAAAAACCTTTCCCCAATTTCCTGAGCCATTTCACATTAACCCCTCACGTGCAGTACTTTCCCTCAAGCTTTCCCATCCACCTCACGTGCATCCTGCCACGCCAAGACCTCACTTTTCCCGCAGCCTCTTGCAAGCCAATGCATCAAGTCACAAGCAATTCCCCAAGCAAACTCAGCTGGCCCCACAACTTGCCAAAGCCATCACGTGATAAACATTTCCAAGCTGGCCCTCCAAGCACTTTTCCTAACCTTCCCGCATCAAGCCGCGCCCGGCCTTTCCACAAACAACAACATCAGCCTATGCGCAAGCTACCTCAAGCCAATACATACAACAAAAGCAACAACAAGCCGAAGCGCCCCAGCCTTGCAAACCTGCACCAAAAAAACATACAAAACACTCTCAGCCAACAATTCGTACGGCCAGCTACAACTTATACGCCGTAAGCAGCCGAACAAGCTCACCACGCAGGCCAATGCTTCTAACAGCCCAAGTTTCCCGTCAGCTCACACGCCCATATTTTGTAAGCTTAACATCAGTACTTCACAAGCCGTACTAGCCAACATCTTTTACCAAAACATCAAAAGCTGCCAAGCCACACATCCAACTAGCCGCAGCACCTGTTTCACAAACCCAAGCAAAACTCAGCAAGCCATCCAAGCCTTTTCACAACAACAAAGCAAAACAGCTCCTCACGCGTACGCCATCCGCAAGCACGAGCTTCCCACATCACGAAACAAAACAACATCAAAACGCAATCGAAAAAAGCTTAAAACACAAAAAATTGAAAATAAAAAACGAGAATATCGTGACTTACCAAAACGCAATCCGAATCCTTTCAAAACGGCATCACCTTCTTCATTCATTCTCCTTTAAATAGAACCCTCCTCTCACTTCAAATCGAAGCTTCAAAAGCCCTCCAAATTGCTGCCAAATTGAAAATCCTTCCTTCAATCTCATTTCTTAATTCCAAAATCCACAAATCCCTAAATCATTTCTTCACCCTCCTCAATCATCTCTAAGCCTTCTTTCTGGATTTTGCGAGTTGAAGAAGAAGAGAGAAGGGAATCCGCGAGACTTGTGGAGAAGAAGAAAAAGAGTTTGCGGTTTGAGAAGGGAGAAGAGAGAAGTGTTCGATTCGTTTTCTTGAAGGTGAGGAGAAGTGATGCATCTCTGTTTTCCGCCGCGATTTGCTTCACCTATCCCCTGTTTTTGCGTTTCATAAGGAAGAAGAAGCTGATTGTTGCTTCTTTGTTTGTTTTATATTTTGTTTATTTTCTTTTTTTTAAAATGTTAATGAAAGCTGAAATGTGGATGTGTTTGGACCTGGATCCATTTGGATCCAGTTTGCTATTCTGACCCGCGGTTATCATCCCCATCCTCATCCCTTTGCTTTTTCTTATTTTATTTTGCTTTAGTTTTTTTTTTTAATTTTTATTTTGATTTGTTTAGGATTTATTTTTAGAAAAAGATTTTATGAATTTTTTATTTAGAAAAGCATGTTTTAGAAAGGATTTTTTTAGAAAGAAATTTTATTAAAAATAGTTTGGAAATATTTTAGAAGGAGAATTTTTTTAGAAAAGGATTTAAAAATACGATTTCTATTTCTTTTTTGGATCTTTTTTTTTTTGATCCATTGTTCTTCATCTTTTTTCTCTTTTGGTCGATGACAATCTCCGATTCGGGATTGTTGATTTCCGATTAAGTTTAATCTTCATTATTTCAAATCTATGGATGAATGATCATTTGGATCATTCTCCATACTTTGAGATCGTGATAGGTTGCTTTTCGATGAAATTCAACGAAAATCTCGATTAAGATTAGACCTTCCTTTTTCTTTTAGTGTGGCATGTTTTCGGAGAACGATCCATTATATCGTTTCTCTAACATGTATTAACACGAATATTTTCCACTTTAATTAGTGGTGGCCGACCTCATTTGTAGGGTAATTACTCCGTAAATTACTCGACGATTGCTTAACATAGACCTAAAGTTGTCCCGATTCGAATTAAGATCCACTTGGATCCGGTTGCCTCGATTTTATTTTTTTTCTTTTCGTGGTTGTGCTTGATTAAGTTCATCATACCACTTTATATTGTAAATATTATAATGTGAATATATAATTGTTTAAATTTAATATCTCGCACCTTATCCTTTTATTTTAATCTCTTGCTCCTTTATCTCTTTTATTATGCTTTATCATATTATATCATATATCATTTGTTTATATTCATATTGTGCTTGTTTTTTTTTATTTTGTCCACTTGGATATTAAAACACTAATAAAGGATTAAACACTTAAAAGACTTGTGACTTCTAATTTTGGAATAATGGTTACTATCCCGAGCTTTTTGGAGAATGGACTTAGACTTTAAGATCTTCCCCCTTGCTCAAGTTGGAATGGATTAGAAACCTCGGCCTCAAGATTATTTCATTAGCCTTTGAAGAGGGAATTCCGAACTTTGAAGAATTGTGCATATTATGGTTTGGTAAACTCTTTTCTTAACCTTTTAATTCAAGCATTAGGATTAGTCCCTTCATCTCCTCCCCATTCTTAAATTTTCAAAACTTCTCCCTATTTCAAAAATCTTCTTGTTTTCTAAACTTCAAACACTTTCATAAATAAACCTTGACTTAGGTCAAGCGATTTTTAATCTTTTCACTTTATTTTCTTAATCAATGTTAATTCATGTAAATATATTAAAAAAACCATTTTCTTACATACTTTAAAAAATGCAAACCCACTCAATTGTTTTTGTGCTTTGTGCACCTTTTCTTTTCACATGTTTAGATATGATTCATTCTTTCTAGCGGAATTATTCGCTAAAGGATGACGACTTATCTCTACATTTTAAAATTAATTCAACTCATTGTTCTTTTCAAATTTTGTACCACGAACTACGAGGTTTTGATCTCGCATTGCACTTTGTGGGTACGTAGGCATAAGGCGTTAAAACCTTATCAAACACAAAATCATTAAAAAATATTCTTCTCCTCATCTCTTCAATCATTTTAAGCAAACCAATTTCAGACCAAAAAGCAATAAGTATTTCAAAGGGCTCCCGTGGAGTACCACGGACGAGTCGGGTGCCTAAAACCTTCCCGGTTCGTAACCAATCCCCTTACCCAATCTCTGTTTATTTCTTTTAGATTTTGCTTTTAGAATCCTAGGTTTTTATTCGTTCTTTTACCTTTTTCCTTTTGGAAATAAAGAAAAGCGCGGTGGCGACTCTGTGTTCATCGAGTTAAGTTAATCAATAGCTTACACTCACGATTTTACCGCTACAGAAAAGTGGCGACTCTGCTGGGGAGTAATCTCTAAGCGGATTTAGCCTACTTTGATTTATTTATTGCTTTGGTTTGAATTGTTTGTTATTTGATTGTTCTGTTTCGGTTGGTGATCCTTTGTGTGAGATAGATTCTAACCCGGATCTGAGTTGAAACTTATGATAGGATGGCGATATTCGAAGCAATATGCGATGGAGTAGTCCAAAGCAATATCAATTTGATAATCTCCACTCGGTTAGGCTCTCTTGGACTATCAATGTCATGACGAGTAATCGTACGTGGCATTATTTTCCGACCTTGAGCTGATCATACTGAGGACCTTAGAACCCTTAACCCATCTAAGCCAATTTAGGAACGTAGTGCGGAAATTGTCTGGGTGTAAACCTAAGGCGGTTGTCACGTGATACTACACTCGAACGAGGTCTATTTTAAGAATGTTATCGGTTGGGGAGTAATCCAATGTACCGATGATATTCTAAAGATGGCTGTTAACTCCGGGCACCTCTGTTAGCACCCTTTTGGTTTTCTGCAGGTACAATGAAGACAAAACCTTAGTACTTACCTGTGTGGGTTGGTGTTCTGTTACCTTGACTTCATGCTCGTGACTCGGAACCTAAGCCTGTGTGCCTTGTGTGATCTTGTTTGTGTTTGTTGCATACATGCCATCATACATTCATGAGTATTGTTCGTAAGATTTCAAAGGACTTATAAGGAACTTTTGCAAAATTTCAGATGTCCATGGCTATGAGTTTTGAAAGGAGGAACACAAAGAAGTACACCTTCAAGAATCCTAATGTTGCAGAGTTGAGAAAGCTAGGAGCTTTGGTTGTTGATACCCAAGAGTTCCGAAGATGTCATGGAAAGCTTTTGTATATGTTGGATACTGATGTGCCTGAGGCGATTCTCCCTACTTTAGCTCAGTTTTATGACCCATTGCACCATTGTTTCACTTTTCCGGATTATCAGCTTGTGCCGACTTTGGAGGAGTATTCTCATTGGTTAGGTTTGCCTATTCTGGACAAGGAGTTTATTTTCACTGGGTTAGAGAAGGAGCTTACTGTCAAGATCATCGCCAAAGCACTTTTTCTTAAGGAATCCGATCTTAATGGGAAGTTTCTGCCAAAGGGGAGTGTTCGTGGTATTAATGCTAAGTTCTTGATGGGAAAGGCTTCTACTTCACTTACTTTGGGTCATAAGGATGCATTTGAGGCTATTCTTGCTTTGCTTATTTACGGGATTGTCTTGTTTCCGAACTTGGATGGTATTGTGGATGAGAATGCTATTCAGATCTTCTTGAAGAAGAACCCGATTCCTACTTTGCTTAGAGATATGTATCATGCTTTTCACTATAGGACCTCCAAAGGTGACGGAGAGATTGTATGTTGTGCGCCTCTTCTTTATAGGTGGTTTATTTCGCACCTACCAAAGTCGGATGTCTTCAAGGACAATAGAGAGAGTCGAAGATGGTCTCAGAGGTTGATGTCCCTTTCTCATAAGGACATGACATGGTATAGTTCTCATTATGACACTGGAGTTCTTATTGATAGTTGTGGAGAATTTCCTAATGTACCTCTTCTTGGTACACGTTGGGGAATTAGCTACAACCCCATTCTGGCTAGACGACAATTCGGTTATTGTTTGAAGGATGTTCCAAACAATCTTGCCTTATCCCGTTTCTTCTTTCTTAATGGTGCTGATCATATAGAGATGAAGAAAAGGATCGCTCACTCTTGGCATGCTGTTCATAGGAAAGAGAGAGGTCAGTTGGGTAGACAACACCTTCCTCCTTCCGAATGTTATATTCAGTGGGTTAGATCTAGAGCTTCCAAACTGAAGATGCCTTACCCACCTGAGGAGCCTATGTTTCCCATATTGCCTTTGTCTTCTTTTCTTCCTCCCGTTGATGAGAAGATGGTTCTTCAAGAAGAGTTAGAGAAGATGAAGAAAGAGAAAGAAGAATGCTTACTTGAGAGGACTACTATGCAGGAGCAGCTTAAGGAGAAGGATGATCTTATTGAGCTACTTGAGCGGCGTGTCACGAAGAGGCCGAGAGAGGATTTATTTTCCTTTAGTACTCCATCTACTATTCCTCCTACTTCCGGTGCTTGGAAGGCCATTGTCGACAAGTTAGTGAAGGATAAGGAAGATATGGAAGAGCGGTACAAGAATGAGATCAAGAGGATTCGTATAAAGTATCAGCCAGGATTCGGGACTTCTTCGGATATGTTTCCCTAGGCTTAGTTTACTCTTGCTCTTATGTATTAGGATTATTGATGTTTGTACTTCATTTGTAATCCTCACTTTGATATTAATGAGAATGAGCTTTTAAGTATTTCAAAAAATGTTTCTTTATATATATTGCAAGTTAACTTATAATCCTTTGAAATCTTTGCATTTGCATACGCATAGCATGCATCATATCCGCATTTGTCTTGCTTTATGAGTGTTCTCCAGGGATCTTATTGTTGTTTCTTGGTCTTCATCCAGTGTTCCTGTCAAGCTGACTCATCGCTTTGATACTCGGGCTAATCGAAGAAGAGTGATGGAAACTTTGCAACAAGAGAATCGCAAGCTGCGCGAAGAGGTTACTTATCTGAGGGAAAGCTTGGAAAGAGTGACTGCTATGATGGAAAATTTGGTGGCTGCTCAGAATCAGCCACCTCCTTCTCTTGTTCGGAATACTGTCATCTCAGAGGTCATTACTGCATCAATTCAAGTTGAGACTGTGATTTCTCCTCGCTATCGTATACCTGCTAGCACACCTTGGGGCATGCCAGTTGATTTTTTTCCTGCTGGGTATCGTCCTCCTCATCATACAGAGACTGCTGCTTTTAATACTCTCCCACCACCAGTTTGGACTACTCTTCCTCCAGTTGTGACTACTGTACCGCCTATTGAGCACAATATTCCGCATCATGATGAAATGATTTACCATGCTGAGCCTAGTGAAGGTGCTGGAGTTGCTGAAAGAATTGATGACTTCCAGGGACGCTTTGTTGAGATCCAGAGGGAGATGAGAGCTTTGAAGCATAAGGATTTGTTCGGGAAAGATGCTTATGACCTTTGTCTGGTCCCTAATGTTAAAGTTCTTACAAATTTAAGATGCCTGAGTTTGAGAAGTACAAAGGCAACACCTGTCCGTTGAGCCATTTGACTATGTATGCAAGGAAGATGTCTGCTCAGACTGATAATGATAAGTTGCTGATTCACTATTTCCAAGACAGTTTGACCGGTGCACCTATGAGGTGGTATATGAGCTTGGATAATAGCCAAATCAAGACCTTCAATGATTTGGGAGAAGCTTTTGTGAGGCAATACAAGTACAACGTTGATATGGCGCCTGATAGAGATCAACTTCGTGCTATGTCCCAGAAGGACAAAGAGACTTTTAAAGAATATGCGCAGAGATGGAGAGAGCTGGCGACCCAGATTGTTCCTCCGCTGGAAGAAAAAGAAATGACAAAGATCTTCTTGAAGACGTTGGGTTCTTTTTATTATGAGAGGATGATAGCAAGCGCTCCTTCCGATTTCACTGAAATGGTGAGCATGGGGATGCGTTTAGAAGAAGGTGTCCGTGAGGGACGGTTGAGTCAAGAAAACAGTAATGGTTCAAGCTCTAGAAGGTTCAATTTCGGGAAAAAGAAAGAAAATGAGACTAATGCAGTATCTCGTGAAAGTTATAGAAGGCCTCACAGTCGTGGGAATCACCATTCGCAGCATGTAGCTTCTGTAACACCGATGATTAACGTGGATCCAACTTTGCCAGCTGTTCCAAAGTATCAACCCCGTTATCAGCAACCTTCTGTGCAACAAGGTGGTAATCAACAAGCTCGGGATAAGCCCAGTTTTGATCCTATTCCGATGCCGTATGCGGACTTGCTTCCATCTTTGATCGCAAAGAATCTCGTGCAAACTCGTCCTCCACCTCCAGTTCCAGAGACTATTCCATGGTGGTATAAGCCAGAGGCTCGTTGTGCTTTTCATCAAGGTGCCCCGGGGCATGATGTTGAGAATTGTTATCCATTGAAGTTTGAAGTACAGAAGTTGATGAGGAACAATGTTCTGTATTTCAATGATGTTAATCCTAATGTGCAGAAGAATCTGTTGCCAAAGCATGGTAATGCGTCCGTGAATATGGTTGATGGTTGTCCTGGGTTGTTCAAAATCTATGAGGTCCGTCATATCCGAAGATCTTTGGTGGAGATGCATGCTTTCTTGAGTGAATATCACGATATTGATCACGACTATGCTGGATGTTGTATTTGCTCGGTGAATCCTCGTGGTTGCGTGATTGTTAAAAGAGATATTCAAAAGATGATGGACGATAAATTGATTGAAGTAACAGCAAAAAGAGATGAATATGAGAATGAAGTGAATGTCATCATGCCTCAGTTCAATCTTCCTGATAGGGTTGCTCCTGAGAGGGTGGTTATTTCTTTTGATAGTCGCAAAAAATGTTGTTACTCCATTGGTGATTAATGTGCCTGGTCCAGTGCCATATGAGTCTGATAAAGTTGTTCCGTACCGGTATAATGCTACGATGATAGAGAATGGTAGGGAAGTTCCTCTCCCTACTCCAAAGGCTGTGGTTAGCATTGCTGATGTGACGAAGGTTACCCGAAGTGGTAGAGTGTATGCTTCAGACCCTCCGAAGAGAGTTGAAGATACAAGTGCGAGCAAACAGATTATGGATGTTGTTGTCCAATCGGGTCAATCTGGTAATAGTGATGATGAGGTGCTAAAGTTGATAAAGAAGAGTGAGTACAACATCACTGAGCAGTTGCTGCAGACTCCCTCGAAGATATCAGTTTTGTCCCTTTTGATGAGTTCTGAGGCTCATAGGCAGTCTTTGCAGAAGATTCTCGATCAAGCTTATGTTGACCATGATGTGACTGTTGATCAATTCGATAGTATTATGGCGAATATCACGTCATGCAACAATTTAAGCTTCTGTGATGACGATCTGCCTGAAGAAGGAAGAAATCATAACTTGGCGTTGCATATTTCAGTTAATTGTCAGGAAGATGCTTTGTCCAAGGTGCTAGTTGATACTGGATCGTCTCTAAATGTTATGCCAAAGTCGACTTTGTCAAAACTCGCGTTTCAAGGTGCTCCCATGAGGCACAGTGGGATTATAGTGAAAGCGTTTGATGGGTCGAAAAAGACAGTGATTGGAGAGGTGGATCTTCCTATTCTTATCGGACCGTTTATATTCAAGATTACTTTTCAAGTAATGGATATACGTCCCTCATACAGTTGTCTCCTCGGAAGACCATGGATCCACGAGGCAGGAGCTGTAACATCCACTCTTCATCAGAAATTGAAGTTTGTGAGAGAGGGTAAATTGGTGACCATTGAAGGTGAGAGGGCCATGCTTGTGAGCAATTTGTCTTCTTTTTCTTATATTGATGTTGAGGAAGAGGTGGGAACTTCGTTTCAAGCTCTTTTTGTGGTGGATAATGCTGCTAAGAAGAATGCCATGCCCGTGTCTTCTTTCAAAGATGCTATGTGAGTGCTTGAAGCTGGCCAGTCTGATGGTTGGGGGAGAATTATTGATGCTTTCGACAACAAGGAAGGTTTTGGTATCGACTTTGCACATGGTGCAGTTATCAAAGACCCAAAGACTATTCAAGAAGGCTTTCGAAGTGCTGGATTTATCAACGACCATTCCGTTGCTGCCATCATTGATGATGATGAAGACGAAGAAATGCCAGACTTTGTTACACATGGAAAGATTTGCCAGAACTGGATCGCTGTTGATGTTCCTTTTATTGTTCACTCTTCAAAGTAATTTGTTTTTATTTTCTTTCAAAAATCCTTTCACTCTGCCCAAGGTGAAAGTGATGTTTGTCGGGCTTTGTTTCAAATTTTATCATCATCAATAAAATGTTATTTTGTTATTTCCATATGTGTTTTTCATTTTTGCTTTATTCTGAAAAATGGTAACATAAAAAACCCAAAAATATAATAATTGTTTATCTGCATGTTGTTTGCACTTTTGTTCATATTCTAAAATAAAAATAAAATCATTGTGCAGATTGATTGATAAACCCATTGAAAACAATAATCCTATGCCCTCTCCCAACTTTGAATTCCCTGTGTTTGAAGCTGAGGAAGAGTATGAGGAAGAGATTCTAGATGAAATTTCTCGGTTGCTTGAGCACGAGGAGAAGATTATTCAGCCTCATGGAGAGTCTATAGAGATGGTCAACTTGGGTTCTGAAGATGAAAAGAAAGAAGTCAAAGTTGGAGCATTGCTTCGTCCTGATGTTAAGAAGAGGATTATTGAGCTTCTCAGAGAATATGTTGATGTACTTGCTTGGTCTTATCAAGACATGCCAGGTCTTGATACTGATATTGTGGAGCATAGATTGCCGCTGAAGCTTGCATGTCCACCTGTGAAGCAGAAGCTGAGAAGAACTCATCCCGATATGGCAGTAAAAATCAAAGAGGAGGTTCAAAAGCAGATTGATGCAGGTTTTCTTGTGACATCAACTTATCCTGAATGGGTAGCCAATATCGTTCCTGTTCCGAAGAAAGACGGAAAAGTCCGAATGTGCGTTGATTACAGAGATTTGAACAAAGCCATACTATGCAAGACCAGAAGCATACTATGAGTCCGAATGTGGGATGGAATGGTATGATTCTAAACAAAACCAGAAGCATGTTGATGATGATAATGATGCTATGGAGTGCTACAAACATGAGGCAAGGCATGGAGATGTTCATACAAGTTCATGGATGCAAATGAAGCAAGCTAGGAACCATGAACATACATGAAAAGTTATGAAGCATACATGGCATACAAGATGGCAAATATGTGATGCAATGATCAAACATACTTTCTACATGTCTTATGATGTCAAATGAATCAAATGGATGCTTGGAATGTCATGGCAAGTCATACTATGCAAGAGAATGCAAGAAGGATGCAAGTGAAAGCCCAAATTAGGGTTTATGAATCAAACATCAAACAAAAACCAAAAACAGAAGCAAACTCTAAGATAAAAAATTGAAAATGCCACTCAAAGGATCCCTAATCCTATACTAAACCAAGGTCCAAAGGGGAGGTCTCAACTCTCAACCAATCTAAAGTTATGATTTTTACAAGTTATTAGGGTTTTTAGGGTTCCTAAACAAAAGAAATGCCAAACAATTGGAAAATGCAAGATCAAATCATGGCCATTTTATCTCAAAAATTACATGTCAAACACAATGCAATGCAAGAAGAATCAATGTCCAACTCTTCATAGATGGGCAGAAATGATTTTTTGAACTTTGGATCAAATTAATGCATAAAAATGATTTTTATTCAATGAAAAATTCTTAAAATGCATCAAGATCAAAAAAGAAATTTGGTTTGAAGGTTGGACAATGTTTCTAAATGTCTTAGAACATTTCATGAATTTTTTGGTGATTTTTAAATACTTAAAAGTATTTTTAATAAATTAATTTCCATTAATCAATTAAAAATAATCTTTTAAATATTTAAAAATACTTTTTTAATGATAAAAATAAAAATAAAAATATTTTTGTGTCATAAAAATTAATAAAACTTATGAGAAAAAGTTTCATAATTTTTACACATTTTTTACTATTTTAAATTAATTGTGCAAGTTAAATGAAAAAGAAATAAAAATAAATGAAAATAAAAGGGAAGTAATCAGAATGGAGGGATGAGATGAACCCTGGATTTAAATTGGTTGACCAGCGCGCATCTGGACGGCTGGGGCTGCATCTGAACCAATTAACTTAATTACGAATTAATTAAACTAATTAATTGAATTAGGGCTAATCAAGTGGATCTGAGCCCTTCACTCACGCGCGAAGTCAAACAGTCAACCCCATCCAACGCCCAAGATTCAAACTGGCTTAATGACTGTAATTAGGGCAAAACAAATTCAGGTGACCGGAGGGGAGCTCCGGTCATCTTCCCCGGCGACCCCAAAACCCTAAAACATGATTCAGACCACCCCAAGCCAAATTAAACGCCCAGAAACAATCCTCACACTTCTAGCAACTCAAATCAACAATCAAACATCATTTTACTAGCAAGAACAAGCTGAATCGAAACAAAACAAAAATGGGGCCAAACTTTCAGACACTCACAAAATACTCATTTTTCCACCATTTTTGATTCTAAACACATCACAATGATCCTTAAAGCATGTACTTTCAGTTTATAACAAAAAATCAAAGCTTTATGAGAATGTGTTCTTGGCCATACCTGAGATGGAGACTCCTGTTTCTGGACTTTCAGAGCTGTTCTTTGGTGCAAGCTTGCTCCACTGACTCCCCTGGTGCTAATGGAAGGCTTGAAATGAGCTTAAACAAGCTGGTTTGAGAAGTCCAGTTCTGGTGTAGCAGGAAATGAGCTTTGTGTACAGGCAGCTTCAGATCAATGTAAAGGGTGGTTTTGACTCCTTTTGATGTGCTTGATTTGTTGGTGAAAAGAGCTTGGATGTTTGATGGCTGTGGGAGTTGATTCGAAGAGAAATGCAGGCTAAGGTGAGAAATGGCAATGGGGTGTTCTTGCCCAAAACAGGCCTGGTTCTTTGTGGTTTCTACTCAATAAGGCAAGGTGAGATGATTGGAGGAATTTGTTTAAGTGTTTGTAGTTTGTGGAGGCAGATTCGAAGCAATTTGCAAAATGAGGTGTGTTTGTGTATGTGATGCTTGAGAGTGTTTCAGCCTTGCTTTTTGTTATGTTTAGCTTGCAAATGGAAAGTATAAACAATTCTAATTGGCCAGATGATGTGACATGGCCTGCTGTGATAGGTAAGTCACCTTTTGCAAAATGTCAACTTCTTTGTAAGAGAGGCATGGGCTAAGTTATAGCTAGTACAAGGCATGGTTCTGGTGCAGCAAGATGAGGTGAGAGGGCTAGTAAGGTGCAGCATCCAATGCATCAAGTTGGTGAAGTGTGATGAGTGTTTTTGCAAGTTGTCACTTTTTGAAACTTTGTGAAAAATGCCTTGTTACACAAACCATAAACATGTAATCTTTGTTCTAATTCTGACTTTTAGGACATATTGAATGTTTGTATACTGGTTTGAAGTGAATTAGAAGTTACAATTGGATTTGGTTCATGATTTTGCAAAATTCTCATTTGAAGCATGCCTTGAAAATCAATGATTTTTGCCAACTTTGTCACACCATAACTTTTGATCCAAGAAGAGTTTGATCGTGTTCTTGTACTTTTTGAAAAGGGAAAGATGTAATCTACAACTTTCATGACCAAAGTTTTTCCATTTGAAGCATTTTTGGATCAAGAATCAAGGCTTTAAAAATGACCTAAAATGAAGCATTCTTGAAAAGTCAACTATGCCCAAAAAGTCAACATTTGCAAAAACTTCAAATTCTTGATTTTTGTGAACTTCAACCTTCTTCCCTGATCAAATAAAGATCATATACACTCAAAATGATGAAGATCACCCATTGGTTGGGTCATTGGGGGCCTCAGATGCCCTGATTTTGCACTGACTTGTCTGAAAAGTCAACTCTTGATCAGATGACTTCCCCATGGAATTTCTTCATGAAAATTGATATGCATACTCCCTATACCATATAGAGACCAATGGAAACAAGAATGACAAAAAAAATTTGGGGTTATGGCCTCTGAAACCAAAACCCTAATTTTAGGTTAACTGTGCAGTCTATCCTGGCTCTGCTTCCATACAAACCTCAGTTCTTGTGATTCTTTGGAAATTTTGACTTTGATAAGGTGTAATATGATATAAGAACACACATGGACCCCCTTGAAGTGATTGGTAGCCTTTGGAGTGGCTCAAGAGGCTCTTGGATAGCTCAGATCACAAACCCTAGGTGCAGATGACTTAGAAACTATCCAGTGAATCAAAAGATGAGATGTGAGATGATATGATTGTGTTTATGCATATGAGATGATCACAAGCCATGGTGTGAATGGGTGAGGGCAAATTTGGGGTGTTTCCAGCTGCCCCTATTCAAACATGAGTTAGCTGTGCAGGTTGTAAGCGACGGCTTGACAGGCAAACAAGATAACTTGTGGTTGAATACCAAAGACAGTCCAAAATTTGCACTCACAGAATGAAGAAGAAAAGGGATATAGATTGTAAAGGAAAAATAAAGTATATTGTAAAGTGCGGGCGACGGAGGACGACCGTCGAGCAGAGGACGACTGCTGGGTAAAGCAATGACGGGGACGGCCGACATGCTGGGAAAGGCGTGGGAAATAAAGCGATGACGGGGACGGCCGACATGCTGGGGATAAAAGGTTAAGCCAAGACGGGGACGGCCGACTAGCTGGGAAAAATAAGATATTATGATGGGGACGGCCATCAAGATAAAGCTGTAAGATTCTCTGGGGATCAAATGAAACATGACGGGGACGGCCGTCAAGTTCAAAAAAGCAAAGTAACCGACGATGGGGACGGCCATCGAGCTAGAAAGAAAAAGGGACCACGACGGGGAAGGCCATCGGGTTAAAGAATAAATGAAATAAACAGATAATGAGGTACGGTCATCAAAGGTGAAGGACGATCACCTAGCAGGGGACGGCTGCTCTGTTGGGGTTAAGATGAGGGACGGTCATCTAAGGTGGAGGACGACCACCTGGCAGGGTACGGCTGCCGAAAATATCGCGACATAGGACGAATGTCGGATAAAAGGTCAACGATGGGGACGGCCATCGGACGAGCATGATGGAGGACGACCATCAAGAGGTGGAGGACGACCACCTAGCAGGGGACGGCTGCTCTCGAGGTTTCATGACATAGGATGAATGCCAGATAACCAAAAAAATCAACAATGGGGACGACCATTGGATAAAATGATGAAGGACGATCATCAAGAGGTGGAGGACGACCACCTAGCAGGGGACGGCTGCTCAAAAACAACGATGGGGACGGCCATCGGATGAGCATGATGGAGGACGACCATCAAGAGGTGGAGGACGACCACCTAGCAGGGGACGGCTGCTCTCGAGGTTTATCATAACACAGGACGAGTGTCAGATAAAAAAAAGGGAGATTTGCTTTGTTGGCGATCTACTGGGGACGTAGTAAACACGGACGAGCGTTTACAGCCAAGAAAAGAAAGGTATAAGTGTTTAGATATTGTGTATAGATTAAAGGTGCGGACGAGCATCCTTAAGACTACGATACGGACGAGTATCGGGTAGAAACAAACTGACACATGTTCAGAGATGATGATACGGACGAGTATCAACGGGTTAACAAAGAACACGGACGAGTGTTGAATCTGAAGGGACTCTTCTGGGGAATAGTAGACACAGGCGAGTATCTATATTCAAGAAGACATAAGTGTTTGACACGGTGTATGGATTAAAGATGCGGACGAGCATCCTTAAGACTATGATACGGACGAGTATCGTGTAGAAACAAACACTAGACGCAATGCTCTGAGATGATGATACGGACGAGTACCAACTGGTTAACAAAGAACAAGGACTATTGTCGAATCTGTGGGGATATGAGTGATGGTGTATACAAGATACGGACGAGTATCTGTATAGGTATGAGTAGTATGAGTACTATATGGATGAGTGTTTATCTGCTGGGGAGAGTGACACGGACGAGTGTCACAAGGAGAAAAGTATAATATCAACAAGTATACGGGTTGTAAAAGTGTAAGCGACTGCGCTGGGGATATGACACGGACGGGTGTCAAGAAAATGCGTATAAGTAGGTGAGTGCAAAGATGATGTCTTTGGCTTCCTGTTGGGGATATGACACGGACGGGTGCCACAAGGAGTATATACTGATGTTTGTGACTTGTGAGGCAACTGCTTTTGCTGGGACTCCGGTGGGGATTTCTGTACAATGAAGATGAATGGTTTATTATTCACAAGTGTTAATTCAGAAAATGGCTTATGATTATGCTATGCGTTTGATTTTTGCCGTAATGCTCCGTATTAGACGGAATGCTACGCTCCGAGGGGATAGTATGATGCAAATGCCATGATTATGCAAAGATATCAAACCGGGATTCGGATCCCGTCGCTGCGGAGATCTCTGGTCGATCTGCTGAAGTGGACCTCCCAGCTGGGGGTGAGATCATTGGTAGATCTGATGATGTATCTGCTTGGGGATATGGATCACTGATTGACATGTCCTTGTAATATAGGACCCAGCTGGGGTTTGTAGAAGTCTTCTGTACTCTGTTGTGACTCCTTCAGGCGTTGCTCTTCTGAGTAGAGGCTGAAGCTCTGTGGGGAAGTGGTTCCCTGGCTTTTACATTCTGCTGAGGAAGAAAGATTAGCCTCATGGTTGGGGAACGTTGTTGGTAACTCAGCTGGGGAGAGTAATGAGAGGCAACTCAGCTGGGGAGAGAGCACTTCGGATGCTGAGATTATTTATCGATTCACCAGCTTGCTGGGATGTAACTTGCATGCCCCAAGTTGCGTTCTAGATACCTGCAATCCTGCAAAGATAAAGAAACGCACAAATGGTCCCGGGGTATCCTCTACTGGATTCCGTCATAGGAGTTAAGTACTTTCGAGAGTAATTATATTCCCTGTAAGCATGTGTTTTTATCTTTATCCTTTTAGAGAAAAGCATCTGTACTTATGCAATCAGTTTTTTAGAGACATCAGACACTTTTTGCAAACAAAAATATACAAAACGAAACATGACTGAAAAATCCGATTTTATTAATTCATGTGCCCTGAATTGGCAAGATACAGTCAAAGAAAACAAATCTCCTGAAATGAAGAGATTGTTACAAATTGAGAAACAAAGTATTGGCGATGTTGACGACGCTTTGAAGGAGCTTCCTCTCCCGCTATGACTCGTATGACTTTTGACTTTCTTCTCGTCTTGCTTTCTGGAGAAAGTTGATTCTGATTGAAGCTTGATCCTTTCGAAGCTTACCAAGTTGTAGGTGATACAGACAAATTCAGAATGCAGTTGTTCGCTTATTCCCTTATCTTGCATGGATCGCCCTTTCGGGTTTTCAATCCATCGGGATACCCATTTTTGCCTGAGTTGTCCAGTGCGGCCTTTCAACTTAGAGGGTGTACATTTTTCATTTATTTCCCTTATTTTTGCCCGAGTCTTTTATTCTGTTTTTGACTCGCCGGGATGCCCTATTTTTGCCTGGACTTACATTCTGTTTTTATGTCCAGCGGGTCATTTTATGCAAAGTATTTTTTAACTGCATCTGAATTCACAGGGGATGGGAAATCATCACCATCCATGGTGCTGAGCATCAGTGCTCCACCGGAGAAAACTTTCTTTACTACGAATGGTCCTTCATAATTAGGAGTCCATTTGCCCCTGTGGTCTGTATGAGGTGGGAGGATTCTCTTCAGCACGAGATCTCCTACTTGGTACCCTCGGTGCCTGACTTTCTGATCGAAGGCCTTCTTCATTCTCTTCTGATATAACTGCCCATGACAAATTGCAGCCAACCTTTTCTCTTCGATCAGACTCAGTTGTTCGTATCGGGACCTAACCCATTCCGCTTCGTTCAGCTTGACATCCATCAACACCCGTAGAGAGGGTAATTCAACTTCAACAGGTAGGACTGCTTCCATACCATACACAAGTTGATACGGCGTTGCCCCAGTGGACGTTCTGATTGATGTGCGGTACCCGTGCAAGGCGAATGGTAGCATTTCATGCCAGTCTTTCTAAGTGACTACCATCTTTTGCACAATCTTCTTGATATTTTTGTTAGCTGCCTCAACAGCACCATTCATCTTTGGTCTGTAAGGAGAAGAATTGTGATGTTGGATCTTGAAGTCCCGGCATAACTCAGCCATCATTTTGTTGTTCAAGTTGGAACCATTATCAGTAATGATTCGCTCGGGAACTCCATATCGACAGATGATATCTCTCTTCAGAAATCGGGCTACCACTTGCCTTGTAACATTGGCATAGGAGGCTGCTTCAACCCA
Source organism: Lathyrus aphaca (assembly GCA_963966055.1). Classification (NCBI taxonomy): domain Eukaryota; kingdom Viridiplantae; phylum Streptophyta; class Magnoliopsida; order Fabales; family Fabaceae; genus Lathyrus; species Lathyrus aphaca. Next base: position 367,516,642 of record OZ014524.1, read on the forward strand.
CTTGGTGAAATAGTCAATGGCGACCAGGATGAATCTGTGGCCATTCGAAGCAGTTGGCTCAATCTTGCCAATCATATCAATGCCCCACATGGCAAAGGGCCATGGTGAAGACATGATGTTCAAAGGATTGGGAGGCACATGCACTTTATCTGCGTAGATCTGGCATTTATGGCATTTTCTGGCATAGGCACAACAGTCTGCATCCATTGTGATCCAGTAATAACCTGATCTTAGCAATTTCTTAGCCATGGCATGCCCTCCTGCATGGGTACCAAAAGATCCTTCGTGCACTTCATGCATCAACAAATCTTCTTCCGTCTTGTCAACACATCTGAGGAGTACCATATCAAAGTTCCTTTTGTATAAAGACCCATCAGTGTTCAGAAAGAAACTACCAGCAAGCCTTCTCAAAGTCTTCTTATCATTGGAAGATGCCCCAGGTGGGTATGTTTGGCCCTCCAAGAAGCACTTAATGTCGTGGAACCAAGGCTTATCATCTTTGGCAAAATCTACTGCAAATACATATGCTGGCCTGTCGAGTCTGGACACTGAAATCTGAGGTACAAAGTTAGCAGCTTGAACTTTGATCATGGATGAAATGGTAGCAAGAGCATCTGCAAACTGATTCTCGTCCCGAGGGATATACTCAAGCTTGACTATTGTAAAGAAAGTCAATAACCTTCTTGTATAATCCCTGTAAGGTATCAGATGATCCTGGTGGGTGTACCATTTTCCGTTAGTCTGATTAACTACCAGAGCTGAATCTCCGAACACGGTCAATGTTTTGATCCTGAGGTCAATGGCTTCCTCAAGACCCATAATGCAAGCTTCGTATTCAGCTTCGTTGTTAGTGCAGTTGAAAGTGAGTTTTGCCGAGAAAGGCATGTGAACTCCTTTAGGTGAAATGAGTACTGCACCAACACCACGACCATTCATATTAACAGCCCCATCAAACATCATAGTCCATTCTTCCTCCGGGTCGGGCCCTTCAGTGTGAATAGGCTCTTCATGATCTTTTGATTTTATGAACATGATGTCTTCATCAGGGAAGTCAAATCTCATAGGCTGGTAGTCATTGATGGGTTGCTCAGCAAGATATTCAGATAGTACACTGCCTTTGATGGCTTTCTGAGAGGTGTACTGGATGTCATACTCTGTGAGAATCATTTTCCATCTTGCAACCCGTCCGGTAAGAGCTGGCTTCTCGAAAATGTACTTGACTGGGTCCATTTTTGATATCAACAAAGTAGTGTGGGTCAACATATACTGCCTCAGTCGGCGAGCAGCCCACGCTAAAGCACAGCAAGTTTTCTCGAGCAGTGAATAACGTTGTTCACAGTCGGTAAACTTTTTGCTTAGGTAGTATATTGCGTACTCTTTTCGACCAGACTCGTCATGCTGGCCCAGCACACACCCCATTAACTCTTCTAATACTGTCAAGTACATAATCAGAGGTCTTCCTTCAACTGGCGGCATAAGGATTGGAGGTTCTTGTAAGTACTCCTTGATCTTGTCAAAAGCCCTTTGGCAGTCTTCGTTCCACCTGACCGTTTGTTCCTTTCTTAACAACTTGAACAAGGGTTCACAGGTTGCTGTAAGGTGGGATATGAACCGTGAGATATAGTTCAATCGACCTAAGAACCCTCGAACTTCTTTCTCAGTTTTCGGTGCAGGCATTTCTTGAATAGCTTTGACTTTATCAGGGTCAACTTCAATCCCTTTCTCACTTACAATAAAGCCCAGCAGCTTACCGGATCGCACCCCGAATGTGCATTTGTTGGGGTTCAGCTTTAGTTGGTACTTCCACAGACGCCTGAACAACTTCAGTAGATTCACCAGGTGATCTTCCTCTGTAAGGGATTTGGCGATCATATCATCCACATAACATTCTATTTCTTTATGGATCATATCGTGGAATAATGTCACCATAGCCCGTTGATATGTGGCACCAGCATTCTTCAGTCCGAATGGCATCACCTTGTAACAGAACGTGCCCTAGGGTGTGATGAATGTTGTCTTCTCCATGTCTTCAGGTGACATCTTGATCTGATTATATCCTGAAAATCCATCCATGAAGGAGAATACCGAGAACTGAGCCGTGTTATCCACCAATACGTCAATGTGAGGTAATGGGAAGTCATCTTTCGGGCTGGCTCTATTCAGATCCCGGTAATCAACACACATTCTTACCTTGCCGTCTTTCTTAGGCACAGGTACTATGTTAGCAACCCACGACGGATAGCTAGTTACAGCAAGGAACCCAGCGTCCCACTGTTTTTGTACCTCTTCCTTGATTTTCATAGCCATGTCTGGGCGAGTACGGCGCAGTTTCTGTTTGACTGGTGGGCACTCTTCCCTCAAAGGCAGCTTGTGCACAACAATGTCGGTATCCAACCCTGGCATATCTTGATACGACCAAGCAAACACATCCACATACTCTTGAAGCAGATCGATCAGTTGTCTCTTCACTGAGTCTTGCAGGCAGGCCCCGATTTTAACTTCTTTCACGTCTTCGTCTGTACCAAGATTAATCACTTCAACCTCCTCCTGGTGAGGAGTAATGACCTTTTCCTCCTGTCTCAACAACCTGGCTAGCTCTTCAGGAAGCTCATATTCTTCTTCAACCCCTTCATCAGCTTGATTGATCGGATGGTCAAAGTCATACGAAGCCATAGCCGTGCTGTTGTCGGTGCTGTCTGGAAGGCACTCTCTGCAAGGGTTTAAGTTTGTTCATTTTAGTGATTGATTTTAATCTTGCTTTAGAAAAAGTGAAATGAAGTTATCATTTTGAAAACATCGCCATTCATTTTTTTGTACAAAAAGAAAAATGGAAAAACAGTGAGCAGAAAAGAAAAAGACTCGTTTGCAAAAAGATGTCTGATATTTCATTAATTGATCTTGTTTGCACAAAAAGTACAGATGGCCCGATTACAAAATGAGTCTTGTCATCTTGGGCAAGATGCAAGACTTTAATGCATGCTATAAAAATACAGGAAATAATAATTACTCTGCTCGAGTAACTCTTATAATTTCCTGGGAAGAACAGTTCGAGATACTGCTCCCCGGGATCTTTGGACGAATCCAATTCTCCAGATTGCGCTCCTCTTCCAGCTCGTCTTCCAAATTGTTGATAGCATCGGGGGTGAGCATCCCCCCACTGACAAAACCTGGCTTCTCAGCAGCCTTTGCTTGATGTTGAGTTGGTCTGTAACCCAACCCAAATTTGTCTTTCTTCTCCTCCACAGCTAAAACCTTGCCCCAGCCTAGGGCAGTTCCTTCCTCAACAACCTTCCGGGCTTGTTGGTAAGATGCCATGGAGATTCCAGATACAGCAGATGCTTCATTGACGTTCAAGGCTTCAAATCCTTGGCTCATTGTTTCATGGATCTCCCCATCCATCTCAATGTACTTATAAGTAGCCAGATGGCTAACAAATATATCCTCCTCTCCACAGATTGTAACAACTTGGCCTTCCCACTCAAATTTTAACTTTTGGTGAAGGGTAGACGTTACTGCGCCGGTGGCGTGAATCCAAGGTCTACCCAACAAACAGCTGTAGGCGGGCTGAATGTCCATCACATAAAAGATAGTTTTAAAGGTCTGTGGGCCAATTGTCACAGGTAGCTCAATCTCTCCCAGAACCGATCTCTTAGAACCATCAAAGGCTCTTACTACCAGGTTGCTGGGTCGCAATGCTAATCCTTCATACTCTAACTTCACCAGAGCCTTCTTTGGTAAGACATTAAGGGATGACCCCGTGTCTACCAGCACATGAGAAAGGACTGCTCCTTTGCATTCCATGGTGATGTGCAAGGCTTTGTAGTGGTTGCGGCCATCCGCTGTCAAGTCAGTATTGGTGAACCCTAGCCCATTGCTAGCAGTAACATTTCCAACCACGGTTTCCAATTGGTTGACAGTGATCTCTTCAGGCACGTAAGCTGCGTGCAAGACTTTAAGTAGTGCATTCCGATGGGCTTCGGAGCACATAAGCAGTGAGAGGATAGAGATCTTGGATGGCGTTTGGTGAAGTTGATCCACAATTTTATAATCACTCTTTTTGATGATCCTCATAAACTCATCAACTTCTTGATCGAATGGTGTTTTCAAGGCTTCCTTAGCAGCTTGATCTTCCTGCACCGGGCCCTTTCCTTTTGCCTTGGCAGCAGCTTCTGCTTCGGCAGTGGGTCTCTGAATCTGTGGAGCGAAGAGACGTCCGCTTCGGGTGAAGCCTCCGCCTCCTCCCACATTATCTATTTGTGGTGCAGGTGTTGATGTATCAAGAGTGATTCTATTTCCTTCGCAGTACACGTCAGAGCCATAGTGCCAAGGGATGGCCCTATTGCTTTCATATGGTACGGGTCCAGGCACCGTAACAGTGACTGGACTGATTGCTGCTGCTGAAGGGACTGTTATTGTTTGTGGATCATAATAGATTGTAACTGGTGCTCTGATGGGAGCAACACCTTCTGAATGGTAGGCAGAGTTGTTTTCAGGATCATAAAATATGGTGACAGTAGAGACATCTTCATGATTTGTTGCTGGAGTTGTAGGAGACATTGGAGGAAGAAAGGATGTTGTTGTTGTAGGAGATTCAAAGTGGAATGAAGCTGAAGTTGTAGCAGGAAAATTTGTTGAAAACTGATCAGTTGAGATGATAGATGAAGTACTTGTTGATGAAGCCGAAGAATTGTCAGGAACAATGGTTGCTGCAGTTGTAGGAGGTTCTGAAACCGTTGCTGATGAGATTGCTGGATTTGTTGGAAATGATGTGGTGATCTGAAGTTGGCTACTCTGAATAAGGCCATCTATGCCATTCCTTAAATTATCGCACCCATTCACTGAGAAATTGCAGTAAGCACAACCCAATTCACACCCTGGGTACATCTGACATTCCAAGAGCCGAGCCTTGATTTCTACCAATGGTGTCCTGATCTGTCCCACACTGGTTATTAAATAAGACGGTTTGTCTTCTTCAATAGCGTTAATTCGGGGACCACCATGGTTTGGCATAGGATTTTTGTTGACGTTGGGTGGTGGTGCAAAATTCAGAGCTTTTGAGTCCACCCGGTCTTGTACCTTCATATGCAGGGCTCTGCACTTTTCCGTACTATGGCCAGGTGCGTTTGAATGAAAAGCACACCTAGCATTGGAGTCATAGTTCCTGGGTAAACTGTTGGGATCCGGAGGTGCCAACGTCCTTAGCTCAACTAGGTTGAGTTTCAGGAGCTGTGGCAGCAATGTAGCATATGGCATTGGGATCGGATCGATCACTCTGTTAGCTTGAGATGGCCTTTGCTGGAATGGCCTTTGCTGGTTATTGTTGTTGGTGTTGCTGTTGTTGTAGTTTCTTGGAGGATACTGATTTTGTTGATGATACTGAGGTTGTGGCTGATAGTTTTGCTGAGGAGGCTGATAGACTGGTTGGGGATGAGCTGGAGCAGGGATGGTGACTGCTGCTACTGATCTATGCACATATTGGGGCCTACCCCTGTTGGTGTGGATGGCATTAGTCTCACCAGTCCTTCTCGGGCCTGCAAAAGGCTTCCTTGCATTACTGGATGAGCTTGCACCATTGTCTGAGATTTTACCCATTTTCAGTAGGCTTTCAATTCTCTCCCCGGCTATGACAACATCTGCAAAGCTGGTGGATGAGAAGGCAGCTAGCCTATCAATATAGGTTCCCTGAAGGGTATTCATGAACATATCAGCCATCTCTCTTTCAGACATAGGAGGCTGGACAGCAGCAGCAAGCTGTCTCCATCTTTGAGCATATTCTCTGAAGCTCTCTCTAGATGACTGTGACATTCCCATTAGAAGAGTCCTATTGGGTGCCATATCCAGATTATACTGATATTGTCTGATGAAGGCCTCTGCCAGGTCCTTCCAGCATCTAATTGTTGCTCTTGTCATATGGGAATACCACTCCCTTGATGCTCCAGTCAAGCTATCTTCGAAATAGAACATCCACAATTTCTCGTCCATGGTATAAGCTTTTAATCTCCCGAGAAAAGATTGTAGATAGGTTCGGGGACAGGAAGTCCCGTTATACTTTTCAAAACATGGAGGCTTGAACTTGTGGGGAATCCTAACCCCGTCTACCAAGCCCATATCCATAACGTCAAAACCCAAAGAGTTTTGAGACTCTAAGGATCTCAACTTCTCAGCTATCTCTTCCAACCTTCTATCATAAGCCTCTTCTCCAGCTCCCATTACTGTGAATTGGTCTTCTTGAGGGTCTTCTTGCAGTACCCTCCCGGCTGTAGCAGTCCCTTGTATATTGACGGGGATATTGGCCTCTGGATGGAGATGGGGTCCAAAAACTGGGGGATTGACGTGAGGTTGGACCCTTTCATTGTTGCTAGTGCCAGCAGTCCCCACATGGGGCTCATCTTGATTCTGCCTTTCAACCATGGCTCTCAGTCTTTCTTGGCTCTGAGCCATGTTGTTCATCACTTCCATGAACTGCGTCATCTGTGTTCTCATTTCCAATCTTTCGTTTGCCATCTGATTTCTGACCTCCGTAAGGTCCTGCTGCATCTGATCCATCTGGATGCCCGGAAGGTTGTTTCTAGTAGGATACCTGTGTGGCCTGTTGAGTGGGAACCCTCGTCGCCGATCAATAATTCCTGAACATCACAACGGAGTTAGCAACAACAAAAACAAAACCTACAAAACAAACAAAGTGTTAGCATGCAATGCAGTATGCTTATTTGTTCTCAAGGTATCCGGCTTGGCATTCAGTTTTGACCCTTCCAGACCCTTGGAGATGATGCTGTTGAAGTTGCTTTTGTAATAAGCTTGGATGGAACAAACTAACACAAATATATTACAGAAGGTGAAATAATACAACTTGTTCATTTTACAACACAAGCCCTTAAAGGGGTCAAAATACATCACAAAAAAGTAAAAGTACATGGAATAGAAACAACAACAAGCAAATGATCAAACACCAAGGCCAAACTCATCCTCACGAACTTCCTTGAGAAGTGCTTCGGTCACAGGATCAGCCGAACGCTCCGTAAGATTCCGGATAAGGAGGTTCCGGTTAGCAACAGCTGTAGCCAACTTCTTGTTCTGACTTTGGTCCTTAGACCTCTTCACTCCAGCTCTGATCTTTAGCTCTGATATCTCCCTTTGGGCTGCTGCCAGGGCTTCCTCCATCTGTTCCATCTTGTCTTGGACCCTCTTGTCCTCCAGAGTACGAGCCTCGGTGATCCTGACCCACCTAGCCTGACTCTCCTTCAGATACAAGTCTGTCCTAGCTTTCTGGAATTGGGCTTCCTTGCAAGCATTCTTCAGGATTTGTTCTCCGGCCCTAGACTTCTTAATATAATCTTCAGACTTCTCAATCTTAGCCAGATGCTCTTTTTTCAACTTCTCCAGCCTCTCAATATCCAGTCTTCCATCCCTCCTCTCATAAAGGGTCTTCTGCAAGGCTTGAGTCAACTTCTCATTTCTCTCCTTCAAGCTCTCAAACTCTTCTAAGCTAACAGTTGCTGGAGGTGGTGTGGTGGAAGGCCCAGGCACATCTTCAATAGTAAAGGGCATCCCAGAGAATTGAGCCCTAGCATAGGACCAATCATAGTATTGTGCTGATGCCACATTGTTACACTTCCCCAAGATGGTTACCCCCTTAGTCTGCATATTATCCCAGGCCCAGGCTGCCTGCCTAACAATTGCCAGACTAATCTTGTTTTCACAGTAGAGAGTCTCAACCAAGTCCTGTGCCTTAGGAGTGTGGACCAGTGCATAGCCCAGTTGTCTTTTAAACAGCAGAGGGTTGTAATTGATACTACCCTTAACTCCTATTAGGGGCACATTGGGAAAATGCCCACAGCTGGTGATGATATCCCTACCTTTTGTGCTTTGAGTGCACCATCTGATATCAGCTGAAGTAAGAGTAGTAAACCTTCCAGCCCAGTTTTTCTGCTGATGAGGATTCAAGAATGCATCTGTCCTGGGTAGATGCCTGAGAAGCCAAGTATGGAATAATGGAGCACAACACCTCACCAATCTGCCCCTCTGCTTTTCATTCCTCTGATGCACTGAATAGTAGAGATCACCCAATAAAGTTGGCACTGGGTTCTTCAGGATGAACAAGTGGATTGCATTCTTACTAATGAATCGAGGCTCATCTGCAAACAATACAATCCCATATATACTCAGGGCCAATAAGGCACAAACTGCTTTCCACTCCCCCAGGGAGGCCTTCAGACTAGCTTGAGAAATTAGGAAATCCAGATGAAAACCAGAGATTCCAGCTTTAGATGTCATATGTTGCCCAATCAGGACTGGTTCCAGGTGCAATGCTTTGGCTATCTCCTCATTACTTGGGAAGGCCATCTCAGGGTTGAAAGGGATTTCTCTCCTGATAGGTATACCAACCAATGATGAGTATTCTTCCAATAAGGGCCATATCTGAAAATCCTGAAAAGTAAAACATCTTAGTGGGGGATCATAAAACTGAAGGCAAGTGTGGATCAGGCTTCTCTGTGAAGGGTCCAGATCCATGACCATATCAAGTATATCTCCATGGTGTTCTCTGAACAATGGTACATGGTCTGGAGTGATCAGGGTTTGAATCCTCCTGATGTCAGATAAGTCTGGTTGGAAGAAATGGTAGGTGATGTTGCTCTTTTTGGGAGCCATGAGTCTGAATAGAAATAAGTGCTGATGAAGATACTGAAGAGAAGGACCACTGATTGGCTGGAGTAGATAGCTGGTAGCTGAAGCAAGTGCTGATGGAGATAGGTCAATGCTGAAGATGGGGTCAAAACCAAAACTAGATGAAGATGGATACCCTGAAACACAAATAAGCAAATGTCAATATGATGCAATGATTATGTATGCAAATGATATGCAAGGGTTTGTGACTGAGCTGGATCTGATCAAATTCTCTGATATAAGTCCATGTGTGTAAGAAATCCAGATGGAGGTCTATAAATCCAGTAACCAGGGTGGGGGACTCAAATAAAGAGCCACAAGTCCAAGGTTTTAGAATCACAAGAACTGTTCCAAGATGGAGTACTCTTAATCAAACAAAGTAACAGGGTATTCTGGGGTCAAGGTACCTGCAAACCTGTAAACAGCCCAACCCCCTCACAGGTGGTGTTCTAAAACAAGGATCCTCAGACTTGGATCAGTTATGAGAAGTGTAAACACTTCTAACCCGGAGGTACAGTGTTTACAATAACCATAACAATTCCTCCTCTAATTCACCTCAGTTTCTGAAGGTCAATACTAAAAGGTCATCCAGACTTAGCAGGCTTCCCAGATAGCCCTAGCATTGCAGGAAATCCGCAACACAGAGTTCTCAAGAAGAAACCCACATCTGAACCGTGTTTCATATTCCCGCACCAGACCGAAATGGAATGGGAAAGAATATGATTCACTCTAGCCTAGGTGTCACTCAGGTCCCAGGTATAGGACCTTAACTCTCAATGAATCACCCACCCACCAAAGCAAACAACAGACCCAGCCAGCAACATGACAGTATGATATATACAAATGCAATAAAGAAAACAGTAAAGCAACTGGACATAAATCAATAAATACAAGCACAAATAAGCACATAACACCCCAGTAAACACAAATCAATCAAACGCTAGGAGGAACCCACAAAAAGAACCAGAAGCCCTTGTTGCAGTATAAGGGTCCCCAGCAGAGTCGCCAAGCTGTCGCTCCCGATAAAATGGGACTGGCCCAAATAAGGGTACAGATGCGAACGGTCGGCGAGAGGGACAATGAGAACACACAGTCGTGAACTCACTGGAGATGAAAAGAGTCGCCAGCTAGGCATTTTTATCCCGGAGGAAAGGCAATGCTGCATAGACCTAGAAAAGATGGATAAGACGGTTGCGAACCAGAGAGACTGAGAAAGGGGGTTGGTTACAACCTGGGAAGGTATTAGCACCCAGATTGTCCGTCGTACTCGACGGGATCCACGCTTAAAAGATTTGTGTTTTAAAGGGGTAGTGTCAGTGCAATTTGTGTATAAAATGGCTGGAAAAGGATATACAGGTGTCAGTGTAAAAGGAGTGAAGTGTAAAGTGTATAAATGATGTGTCGGTGTAGGAACAGGAGTGAAATGCTCAAGATCATGAGGCTAAAAAAAAAAATAATGCTGGAAGGAGAGGGAATGAACAGAGACTTTTGTTCGATAACTGTTAAGTTATGCCTACGTATCCTCTCGTGCAATGAGGAAGTCAGAACGCCGTAGTTCGACCCAAAGAGACTGAGAGATGAATTGACTGATGAACTGCTTACTTGCCTATGCTCAAGTGTATGACCTGTCTGGCTCAGGTGCAAACTGTCTTGCATTAGACGGAAGAAGCAAGTTCTCGATTTGTGAGTGAAGGTGATGAGAAAAGAATCCCGAAGGAGACGATTATTGTTTGTTTTTGGTGTTTTCAGTCTTTTATTTCTTTTTTGAAGTTTGTCATAAGTTAATGAGCTTAAGTCTAAACCAATGGGTTAGTAAACTCATCACATCTTCCCTCTGATTAGGGGTAATGAGAATACCTTAAGTGTGAAGTCAGATTCTCACACTTAATCACCTTTGGTGTAGGATTAAGATCATTAACCTACTTATGATTATTTAGATGTTTTTGTGATTTTTGTTTAGTGTTGAGTAATGAGGTTAAGCCATAATCAAGGATTAAACAGACTCATTACACCATCCTAATAGAAGGATAATAGGTGAGAATGTTTAAGCTGAGGAAAACTCCTCAACTTAATCCATGATTAGGGATTAAACTCATGACAAAACAAGCCTTTGGTTAAGTGGATTTTATTTAATGGTATGATGAGGAAGTGTTTTTTAGGATTTGTAAGACAACTTGAGGGGGACTTGTCCATTAACACTAGGGTTAGTCCTTCTTAACAAATTAAGGAAGAATTAGAACCCTAATGCAAGGCCCAAGTTACAAGTGTGATGTCTTGATGATTATTAAGTGGATTGATTAAGAGATTTAAACACATGAAGGGTTTAACACTTAGGATTAAAGTTATACACTCCATCCTAATAGAAGGATGCAGGCATAAGCTTAATCACAAAGCCTTAAAGCCTTTAGGGTTTAATCCCTGATTATGAGATGAGAAGAGAGGACTCAAGAGAGACACAAAGGTAAAAACTAATGGGGAGACTAATCAAAACCCTAATCATTGTCATTCTTGGTTGTTCCTAAAGTTTGTGAGGTTTGCAAGAACAATCTTCAATGGAATCTCCAGGAAGCAGATGAAAGGATCAAGAGAAGCAAAGTGACTTGCTTCATTCAAGAAGTCAAGTCACTTGAAGAAAGAAAGTGGGAGGAAGAAGAATGAGCAAGCTCAAACTCAAACACAAATAAGAATGCAGCAATGGATGCAAGAGAGATGAAAAGAAAAGTTATGAGAAGTGAAGGCAAACTCACTTCTCAAGTTACTTACCACCTGAAATGTTAGAAAGAAATGCAATGCAATGCAAAATGGGATGAAATGGTATGATGCTAAACAAAACCAGAAGCATGTTGATGATGATAATGATTCTATGGAGTGCTACAAACATGAGGCAAGGCATGGAGATGTTCATACAAGTTCATGGATGCAAATGAAGCAAGCTAGGAACCATGAACATACATGAAAAGTTATGAAGCATACATGGCATACAAGATGGCAAATATGTGATGCAATGATCAAACATACTTTCTACATGTCTTATGATGTCAAATGAATCAAATGGATGCTTGGAATGTCATGGCAAGTCATACTATGCAAGAGAATGCAAGAAGGATGCAAGTGAAAGCCCAAATTAGGGTTTATGAATCAAACATCAAACAAAAACCAAAAACAGAAGCAAACCCTAAGATAAAAAATTGATAATAACACTCAAAGGATCCCTAATCCTATACTAAACCAAGGTCCAAAGGGGAGGTCTCAACTCTCAACCAATCTCAAGTTATGATTTTTACAAGTTATTAGGGTTTTTAGGGTTCCTAAACAAAAGAAATGCCAAACAATTGGAAAATGCAAGATCAAATCATGGCCATTTTATCTCAAAAATTACATGTCAAACACAATGCAATGCAAGAAGAATCAATGTCCAACTCTTCATAGATGGGCAGAAATGATTTTTTGAACTTTGGATCAAATTAATGCATAAAAATGATTTTTATTCAATGAAAAATTCTTAAAATGCATCAAGATCAAAAAAGAAATTTGGTTTGAAGGTTGGACAATGTTTCTAAATGTCTTAGAACATTTCATGAATTTTTTGGTGATTTTTAAATACTTAAAAGTATTTTTAATAAATTAATTTCCATTAATCAATTAAAAATAATCTTTTAAATATTTAAAAATACTTTTTTAATGATAAAAATAAAAATAAAAATATTTTTGTGTCATAAAAATTAATAAAACTTATGAGAAAAAGTTTCATAATTTTTACACATTTTTTACTATTTTAAATTAATTGTGCAAGTTAAATGAAAAAGAAATAAAAATAAATGAAAATAAAAGGGAAGTAATCAGAATGGAGGGATGAGATGAACCCTGGATTTAAATTGGTTGACCAGCGCGCATCTGGACGGCTGGGGCTGCATCTGAACCAATTAACTTAATTACGAATTAATTAAACTAATTAATTGAATTAGGGCTAATCAAGTGGATCTGAGCCCTTCACTCACGCGCGAAGTCAAACAGTCAACCCCATCCAACGCCCAAGATTCAAACTGGCTTAATGACTGTAATTAGGGCAAAACAAATTCAGGTGACCGGAGGGGAGCTCCGGTCATCTTCCCCGGCGACCCCAAAACCCTAAAACATGATTCAGACCACCCCAAGCCAAATTAAACGCCCAGAAACAATCCTCACACTTCTAGCAACTCAAATCAACAATCAAACATCATTTTACTAGCAAGAACAAGCTGAATCGAAACAAAACAAAAATGGGGCCAAACTTTCAGACACTCACAAAATACTCATTTTTCCACCATTTTTGATTCTAAACACATCACAATGATCCTTAAAGCATGTACTTTCAGTTTATAACAAAAAATCAAAGCTTTATGAGAATGTGTTCTTGGCCATACCTGAGATGGAGACTCCTGTTTCTGGACTTTCAGAGCTGTTCTTTGGTGCAAGCTTGCTCCACTGACTCCCCTGGTGCTAATGGAAGGCTTGAAATGAGCTTAAACAAGCTGGTTTGAGAAGTCCAGTTCTGGTGTAGCAGGAAATGAGCTTTGTGTACAGGCAGCTTCAGATCAATGTAAAGGGTGGTTTTGACTCCTTTTGATGTGCTTGATTTGTTGGTGAAAAGAGCTTGGATGTTTGATGGCTGTGGGAGTTGATTCGAAGAGAAATGCAGGCTAAGGTGAGAAATGGCAATGGGGTGTTCTTGCCCAAAACAGGCCTGGTTCTTTGTGGTTTCTACTCAATAAGGCAAGGTGAGATGATTGGAGGAATTTGTTTGAGTGTTTGTAGTTTGTGGAGGCAGATTCGAAGCAATTTGCAAAATGAGGTGTGTTTGTGTATGTGATGCTTGAGAGTGTTTTAGCCTTGCTTTTTGTTATGTTTAGCTTGCAAATGGAAAGTATAAACAATTCTAATTGGCCAGATGATGTGACATGGCCTGCTGTGATAGGTAAGTCACCTTTTGCAAAATGTCAACTTCTTTGTAAGAGAGGCATGGGCTAAGTTATAGCTAGTACAAGGCATGGTTCTGGTGCAGCAAGATGAGGTGAGAGGGCTAGTAAGGTGCAGCATCCAATGCATCAAGTTGGTGAAGTGTGATGAGTGTTTTTGCAAGTTGTCACTTTTTGAAACTTTGTGAAAAATGCCTTGTTACACAAACCATAAACATGTAATCTTTGGTCTAATTCTGAATTTTAGGACATATTGAATGTTTGTATACTGGTTTGAAGTGAATTAGAAGTTACAATTGGCTTTGGTTCATGATTTTGCAAAATTCTCATTTGAAGCATGCCTTGAAAATCAATGATTTTTGCCAACTTTGTCACACCATAACTTTTGATCCAAGAAGAGTTTGATCGTGTTCTTGTACTTTTTGAAAAGGGAAAGATGTAATCTACAACTTTCATGACCAAAGTTTTTCCATTTGAAGCATTTTTGGATCAAGAATCAAGGCTTGAAAAATGACCTAAAATGAAGCATTCTTGAAAAGTCAACTATGCCCAAAAAGTCAACATTTGCAAAAACTTCAAATTCTTGATTTTTGTGAACTTCAACCTTCTTCCCTGATCAAATAAAGATCATATACACTCAAAATGATGAAGATCACCCATTGGTTGGGTCATTGGGGGCCTCAGATGCCCTGATTTTGCACTGACTTGTCTGAAAAGTCAACTCTTGATCAGATGACTTCCCCATGGAATTTCTTCATGAAAATTGATATGCATACTCCCTATACCATATAGAGACCAATGGAAACAAGAATGACAAAAAAAATTTGGGGTTATGGCCTCTGAAACCAAAACCCTAATTTTAGGTTAACTGTGCAGTCTATCCTGGCTTTGCTTCCATACAAACCTCAGTTCTTGTGATTCTTTGGAAATTTTGACTTTGAGAAGGTGTAATATGATATAAGAACACACATGGACCCCCTTTAAGTGATTGGTAGCCTTTGGAGTGGCTCAAGAGGCTCTTGGATAGCTCAGATCACAAACCCTAGGTGCAGATGACTTAGAAACTATCCAGTGAATCAAAAGATGAGATGTGAGATGATATGATTGTGTTTATGCATATGAGATGATCACAAGCCATGGTGTGAATGGGTGAGGGCAAATTTGGGGTGTTTACACACGTGGAAGAGGAATTGGGGCAATGATCATTACTCCCCATGGTTCACATATTCCTTTTGCCGCAAGATTGACTTTTCCTTGTACCAATAACGAAGCTGAGTATGAAGCCTGCATTATGGGTCTTGAAGAAGCTATTGATCTGAGGATTAAACATCTGGATGTGTATGGAGATTCTGCCTTGGTAATTAATCAGATTCAGGGTACGTGGGTCACTCATCAACCTCACTTGATCCCCTATAGAGATTATGCCAGGAAGATATCAACTTTCTTCACCAAAGTTGAGTTTCATTATGTTCCCCATGATGAGAATCAGATGGCTGATGCTTTAGCAACTATAGCTTCTATGATAAAAGTGCACCAGTGGAACGATGTTCCCATGATCAGTGTGATGCGACTTGAAAGACCAGCTCATGTGTTTGCAGTTGAAGAGGTCCATAATGACAAGCCTTGGTATCATGATATTAAATGTTTTCTCCAGAGTCAGGAATACCCGCTTGGGGCATCCGATAAAGATAAGAGGACCTTGAGGAGGTTGGCAGGCAATTTCTTCTTGAATGGAAATGTGCTTTATAAGAGAAATTTTGACATGGTCTTGCTCAGATGCGTGGATAGACACGAAGCAGACATGTTGATGAAAGAAATTCATGAAGGATCTTTTGGAACTCATGCCAATGGGCATGCAATGGCTAAAAAGATGTTGAGAGCAGGTTACTATTGGCTGACAATGGAATCTGATTGTTGCAAGTATGTGAAAAAGTGCCATAAGTGCCATAAATGTCAGGTGTATGCTGATAAGATTCACGTGCCACCAGCTTATCTCAATGTGATTTCTTCTCCATGGCCTTTCTCTATGTGGGGAATTGATATGATTGGCATGATTGAACCCAATGCTTCGAATGGACATCGTTTTATTCTTGTGGCAATTGACTACTTCACCAAGTGGGTTGAAGCGGCATCGTATGTTAATGTGACCAAGCAAGTTGTGGTTCGGTTTATCAAGAATAATATTATCAGCAGATATGGTGTTCCGAATAGGATCATTACTGATAATGGTTCGAATTTGAACAATAAGATGATGAAAGAGCTTTGTGAAGATTTCAAGATTCAACACCATAATTCCTCTCCTTATAGACCGAAGATGAATGGGGCTGTTGAAGCTGCGAACAAGAATATTAAGAAGATCATTAAGAAGATGGTTGTGACGTACAAGGACTGGCATGAGATGCTCCCTTTTGCTTTGCATGGGTATCGTACATCTGTCCGCACTTCAACAGGGGCAACCCCTTTCTCACTTGTTTATGGTACAGAAGCAGTTCTCCCCGTCGAAGTTGAGATCCCATCAATGAGAGTTCTGATGGAAGCCAAGTTGACTGAGGCTGAATGGTGTCAGAGTAGATTTGATCAGTTGAATTTGATTGAAGAAAAGAGAATAAAAGCTTTGTGTCATGGTCGGTTGTACCAACAAAGAATGAAGAAAGCTTTTGATAAGAAGGTCAAACCTCGGGTATTCAGAGAAGGCGACCTCGTGCTCAAAAAGATTCAGTCTTTCCTTAAAGATTCTCGGGGTAAGTGGACTCCGAACTATGATGGCCCATATGTTGTTAAGAAAGCCTTCTCTGGCGGTTCATTAATTCTTGCAACTATGGATGGTGAGGAGATCACTCGCCCTGTGAATGCGGATGCAGTTAAGAAATACTTCGCCTAAAAAAACAAAAGAACAGCTCGCTAAGTTGAAAACCCGAAAGGGCGGCTTAGGCAAAAATGAGCGTCTCGGTGGATTGAAAACCCGAAAGGGCGGTCCAGGAAAAAATTAGAGACATAAACAGAAATAATTATCCCGGTAGATTGAAAACCCGAAAGGGCAATCTAGGAAAAAGTTAGGGCTCATGGCAAGTAACTGCGTCAACAGACTGAATCACTTGTAATAACCGAGGATTTCAGATTCTTGTTCCTCAGAAGAATTTCCCATCAAAGATTCTTATTCACTCATCCTTGACTGAAGTTTCAGACACAGTGGGGTTCAAAGTTGATAGGGAGAATAGTGATCATTGTATCTCAATGTAGCCCTTTTCCATGTATTTTTTACCATTTTTCAAACTTGTAATGATCCATGGAGTCATGCCATTTGCTGACTACCATTCTATCAATGAATTTGAGCTTTTATCCAATTGTTTGCACTTCTTTATATTGTTTCTGTTTACAAAATTTCAATTTATTGTTGATGATGATTTTTGAAACAAATTTAATAAATTTAATATTTGAAAATTTTAAAAACATTTTTCTTTTGATATATGAACAAAGAAAGGATATTGATAGTGATTCCAAGAATGGTAAAGTCTGGATGTGTGTAACTCGTATCTCCCAAAGCAGGGTTTGATTCGGTTGTGTCCATGCGAAGTTCCTGGATAGTCTTGACGGATTGATGTTAATAATGTTTTGTTCCCCAAAAATAAGCATGAATGGAGATTGTATGTTTTCCCCAGAAGAGTTGTTAGAAGGGATGTTCTTAAGAATCCCTAGCTGAGCTTTGATCTTTCCTCAGCAAGTTATCAGTGAATTGAGAAACATTGGTAATTCCCAGCTGAGCTCTTGTTCCTCAGCTCGATTATTTTCATCCTTGAATATAGAAGTTTTGATATAGCAGTCAGTTTAGAGGTTTTCTTTTACCTGATGGTGGGAATTGATTTAAAATCCCTCGTAACTGTCATTTTGGCTATGATGTTAACTTCTGATATCCCCATATGGATCCCCAGTAGGTATGCATGTATTGATTTCCAGTAGGTTCCTATGTGATTTTAGCAGGTCTCGCACTCTATCCCCAAGTGGAGCAGGAGTGGTATGACAGTTATTCCTCGTGAAGTTTGATTTTTATCAAGAATATTTCCATTCTCAACAGATTATTACCTTTCCTCAGCAGGACAGTGTTCCTAGCAGATGCTGTCTCTTTATGATTTAAGCCTTGTAGTAGGATTTTTTCCTTTGATGGCTTATGATATTCCCCTGCAGATTTCAAGTTGAATCTCTAGCATGTTTCCCTGCACTGTTGCCTTGGGATTAGCCGAGTATCCGGTTGTTGTGGTGTTCATGTCACCCGTTTCTTATCTTTATGTCTGTTTTGTCAGCATATTCATAAGCATGTTCATACGCATAAGCATAGCATTATTTGCTTGCATTCTTGCATTCTTGCGTTTATCATTGTTATCTTCTCTTTGGTGTGAACTTTCCCCACAGAGTGTGTGTGTCGTATTCCTCTCAAGTTTAGAGTGTCGACCATTAAGCAGAAAGTGTTAATCTTTTCTAATTCCCCACTGAGTTTTGTTTCTCATGGATGATTGTTGATTCAGCTTCCTCCCCAGTTTATTATCTGGATGGAATTTCCCCAGTTGAGATATTTCCTCCTTGGGATGAGTCTTGTTTGACCGTTTCTCTCCAATTTGTTCTTGGATTGAACTTTGGTCCCCTTTTGTGGATATATTGCTTTGGAATTAAGCTATCAGTAATCGATAGTGGGTGATATTACCAAATTGATCAAGTTCTTTTACTTGTACTCCTACCCAGTAAATTCGGTAGTCGAGATTTTATCCTCTTACCCAGTAAAAAGGTAATAGAGTTTGGTTTTCATTTGCTTAAGCTCCTACCCAGTAAATCAGGTAGTCGAGAATTGTTCTACCCAGTAAATCAGGTAGTCAGGGTATTTTCCTCTTACCCAGTAAAAAGGTGATAGAATCAGATATTTTCATATTATCCAGTAAAAAGGTAATTTGATTGAGTTCCTACCTAGTAAATCAGGTAGATGATCATACTCCTATCCAGTAAATCGATAGTCGAGTCTTTTATATCTCCTATCAAGTAAATCAGGTAGTTGAGAATATTTCTTACCCAGTAAAAAGGTAATTGAGGTTATCTCTCCGTATTTTGCTCCTATCCAGTAAATTGATAGTCGAATTTGTTATTTTCCTACCCAGTAAACAGGTAGTTGATGATTCTTATCCAACACAGTATTTCTCCATTTTCTTGAATCGAATACTTTGTTTGATTGATATTTCTGGCAGGGTGTTTATTTCCCTGGTTGAATCTGATACCTTGATTATTTCATATCTTTTCCCAAGTGGAGTCTGTTATCTAGTGATTTATTTTCCTGGTAACTCTTTGGTTGTCCGTTGTTTGCCCAGTGGGATTTTCTTCTGTGTCCCCAAGTTTTTGCTGTTCTCTGGTGGTCATATTTTCCCCACAGAGATCTTGGGTTTGCATATCATATTCATATCATATCATTTGTTCTCTTAGGACAAAAATTGGGTATTCTATATTTAAGTCTCTCTCATCTTGTAGAGACGAAGATGTCAATCTTCATATCTCCGGATTGAAGAAACTTAAATAGGGGCAGCTGTAACACCCTAATTTTTGCCCTAAGATTGTTTCGTCTTTCATCTGCATTTTGCATACAAACAAGATCGCACTGGCTTTGAAGTTTTTCCTCAGATGAAGGGTCTATGCTTCGCAGGGGATCACCATTATTTTTTATTTCTTTATATTTGTTTATATTTACTGACTTCTAACCAAAATACCAAAAATATGTTGCAGTGTTCTTCTTCTTCTCTGTGTTGCAGGTTTGCGAGGATAGGACAGTAATTTCAATCCAGATGCATTTGTTCAGTCACAATTCGATTTCAAATGGATGTTTGACCTAATATTGGTCAAACTATTGGAAAATTGTTCGACTGCAAGTTGTGTGTGCCAATGGCTCATTTCTCGGACAATGCGTTTTCAAAAGTTCAGGTGGTGTTGAGCGTGAAAGTCATCAGTTATCAGGCAGTGTTTTGTGCGAAGTTTGGTTTGAATCTTCAGTGTTTATCAGTTCATCGGTTCATCAGTTCATCAGCGATTCATCTGAGGATTTATTTTCCTCAGTTTGGTTTCGAATCATCAGGGAAGTTTTCAGACGATTTCAGTGGCTAGGGTTGAATTGGCAAATGGATCAGTGGTTCTGTGATTGGGTGTATTCATTTCATCAGAGGCTTGTGAAAGAGAAATCGAGATTTGTTGTGGGCTTGAAAACCAAATTCCATCCATTATCCTTTTTCTTTCCGATTAAACCATTTATCCATCCGTACCCTTTTTATGACCATTTTTCATTATCCATTTTTTCGATTGTTTACCAAATCACTTTATCCAAATATTATCCATTCTATCCAATTTCTTTTCCATTTTTTTTCTAAATCACATCATATTATCCATTTCTATCCATATCCATTCATATTTCGTTTTTTTGACATCCCATTTATCTCGTTCACTTTTAATCCATTTTTTAATATTCAATTTACTTGTTCCATTCGTATTCCAATTTTATTTCTCACATCAAATCATTTTTTTTAGTTTTATATCCATTATCCCTTTTTAGGAATTTCCAATATTTTTATTATATTTCTATCCAAATAAATCATTTTTTCTATTCAAATATTAATTAAAAAATAGAGTCCAAGGCATCATCAATCCTATGCACAGCTGGCCCACAAGCCTCTTATGACTTCAACTTACCAAAAAACCTTTCCCCAATTTCCTAAGCCATTTCACATTAACCCCTCACGTGCAGTACTTTCCCTCAAGCTTTCCCATCCACCTCACGTGCATCCTGCCACGCCAAGACCTTACTTTTCCCGCAGCCTCTTTCAAACCAATGCATCAAGTCACAAGCAATTCCCCAAGCAAACTCAGCTGGCCCCACAACTTGCCAAAGCCATCACGTGATAAACATTTCCAAGCTGGCCCTCCAAGCACTTTTCCCAGCCTTCCCGCATCAAGCTGCGCCTGGCCTTTCCACAAACAACAACATCAGCCTATGCGCAAGCTACCTCAAGCCAATACATACAACAAAAGCAACAACAAGCCGAAGCGCCCAGCCTTGCAAACCTGCACCAAAAAAACATACAAAACACTCTCAGCCAACAATTCGAACGGCCAGCTACAACTTATACACCGTAAGCAGCCGAACAAGCACACCACGCAGGCCAATGCTTCTCAGAGCCCAAGTTTCCCGTCAGCTCACACGCCCATATTTTGTAAGCTTAACATCAGTACTTCACAAGCCGTACTAGCCAACATCTTTTACCAAAACATCACAAGCTGCCAAGCCACACATCCAACTAGCCGCAGCACCTGTTTCACAAACCCAAGCAAAACTCAGCAAGCCATCCAAGCCTTTTCACAACAACAAAGCAAAACAGCTCCTCACGCGTACGCCATCCGCAAGCACGAGCTTCCCACATCACGAAACAAAACAACATCAAAACGCAATCGAAAAAAGCTTAAAACGCAAAAAATTGAAAATAAAAAACGAGAATATCGTGACTTACCAAAACGCAATCCGAATCCTTTGAAAACGGCATCACCTTCTTCATTCATTCTCCTTTAAATAGAACCCTCCTCTCACTTCAAATCGAAGCTTCAAAAGCCCTCCAAATTGCTGCCAAATTGAAAATCCTTCCTTCAATCTCATTTCTCAATTCCGAAATCCACAAATCCCTAAATCATTTCTTCACCCTCCTCAATCATCTCTAAGCCTTCTTTCTGGATTTTACGAGTTGAAGAAGAAGAGAGAAGGGAATCCGCGAGACTTGTGGAGAAGAAGAAAAAGAGTTTGCGGTTTGAGAAGAGAGAAGAGAGAAGTGTTCGATTCGTTTTCTTGAAGGTGAGGAGAAGTGATGCATCTCTGTTTTCCGCCGCGATTTGCTTCACCTATCCCCTGTTTTTGCATTTCATAAGGAAGAAGAAGCTGATTGTTGCTTCTTTGTTTGTTTTATATTTTGTTTATTTTCTTTTTTTTAAAATGTTAATGAAAGCTGAAATGTGGATGTGTTTGGACCTGGATCCATTTGGATCCAGTTTGCTATTCTGACCCGCGGTTATCATCCCCATCCCCATCCCTTTGCTTTTTCTTATTTTATTTTGCTTTAGTTTTTTTTTTAAAATTTTGATTTTGATTTGTTTCGGATTTATTTTTAGAAAAAGATTTTATGAATTTTTTTTAGAAAAGAATGTTTTAGAAAGGATTTTTTTAGAAAGAAATTTTATTAAAATTAGTTTGGAAATATTTTAGAAGGAGAATTTTTTTAGAAAAGGATTTAAAAATATGATTTTAATTTCTTTTTTGGATCTTTTTTTTTTTGGATCCATTGTTCTTCATCTTTTTTCTCTTTTGGTCGATGACAATCTCCGATTCGGGATTGTTGATTTCCGATTAAGTTTAATCTTCATTATTTCAAATCTATGGATGAATGATCATTTGGATCATTCTCCATACTTTGAGATCGTGATAGGTTGCTTTTCGATGAAATTCAACGAAAATCTCGATTAAGATTAGACCTTCCTTTTTCTTTTAGTGTGGCATGTTTTTGGAGAACGATCCATTATATCGTTTCTCTAACATGTATTAACACGAATATTTTCCACTTTAATTAGTGGTGGCCGGCCTCATTTGTAGGGTAATTACTCCGTAAATTACTCGGCGATTGCTTAACATAGACCTAAAGTTGTCCCGATTCGAATTAAGATCCACTTGGATCCGGTTTCCTCGATTTTATTTTTTTTCTTTTCGTGGTTGTGCATGATTAAGTTCATCATACCACTTTATATTGTAAATATTATAATGTGAATATATAATTGTTTAAATTTAATCTCTCGCACCTTATCCTTTTATTTTAATCTCTTGCTCCTTTATCTCTTTTACTATGCTTTATCATATTATATCATATATCATTTGTTTATATTCATATTGTGCTTGTTTTTTTTTTTTGTCCACTTGGATATCAAAACACTAATAAAGGATTAAACACTTAAAAGACTT
This sequence comes from Lathyrus aphaca, assembly GCA_963966055.1. Lineage (NCBI taxonomy): Eukaryota > Viridiplantae > Streptophyta > Magnoliopsida > Fabales > Fabaceae > Lathyrus > Lathyrus aphaca. The sequence continues at coordinate 367,539,277 of OZ014524.1, forward strand.
GTGACTTCTAATTTTGGACTAATGGTTACTATCCCGAGCTTTTTGGAGAATGGACTTAGACTTTAAGATCTTCCCCCTTGCTCAAGTTGGAATGGATTAGAAACCTCGGCCTCAAGATTATTTCATTAGCCTTTGAAGAGGGAATTCCGAACTTTGAAGAATTGTGCATATTATGGTTTGGTAAACTCTTTTCTTAACCTTTTAATTCAAGCATTAGGATTAGTCCCTTCATCTCCTCCCCATTCTTAAATTTTCAAAACTTCTCCCTATTTCAAAAATCTTTTTGTTTTCTAAACTCCAAACACTTTCATAAATAAACCTTGACTTAGGTCAAGCGATTTTTAATCTTTTCACTTTATTTTCTTAATCAATGTTAATTCATGTAAATATATTAAAAAAACCATTTTCTTACATACTTTAAAAAATGCAAACCCACTCAATTGTTTTTGTGCTTTGTGCACCTTTTCTTTTCATATGTTTAGATATGATTCATCCTTTTTAGTGGAATTATTCGCTAAAGGATGACGACTTATCTCTACATTTTAAAATTAATTCAACTCATTGTTCTTTTCAAATTTTGTACCACGAACTACAAGGTTTTGATCTCGCATTGCACTTTGTGGGTACGTAGGCATAAGGCGTTAAAACCTTATCAAACACAAAATCATTAAAAAATATTCTTCTCCTCATCTCTTCAATCATTTTAAGCAAACCAATTTCAGACCAAAAAGCAATAAGTATTTCAAAGGAATCCCGTGGAGTACCACGGACGAGTCAGGTGCCTAAAACCTTCCCGGTTCGTAACCAATCCCCTTACCCAATCTCTGTTTATTTCTTTTAGCTTTTGCTTTTAGAATCCGAGGTTTTTATTCGTTCTTTTACCTTTTTCCTTTCGGAAATAAAGAAAAGCGCGGTGGCGACTCTGTGTTCATCGAGTTAAGTTAATCAATAGCTTACACTCACGATTTTACCGCTACAACTAAGATATCACTTCAATTAGCCGATAGATCCGTTAAATACCCTATAGGCATACTTGAAGACGTCCATGTCAGGATAGGTCAGTTGTTTATCCCTACTGACTTTGTTGTCATTGACATTAAAGAAGATGGCGACATACCAATCTTCCTAGGTAGACTGTTCTTATCGACCGCTTGAGCCATAACAGATGTCAAAAAAGGAAAATTAACCTTTGAGGTAGGTGACGAGAAGATAGAATTCATATTTTCAAAATTTCTTATGGCACCTGTAATAGGAGATGCATGTTATGCCATAGATATCATTGATGAATGCGTTAGGGAATTAGAACAAGATGAAGTCACTGAAACAATTAAGTTGCCATCAACTCTTATTTTTGAAGATGATGATTTTAGAATACCCTACATTGATGATAATCTCCACAAATATTTATCCCTTACCCCAGATCATATGCCTTGCCCCAAGAAACCAACCGTAGAACTTAAGGAACTGCCTAAGAACCTGAGATATGAGTTTCTTGATGAAGAAATGGATCATCCAGTTATAGTCAGTGCTACCTTGAGTCAAGAGGAAACAAACCAATTGTTAGATGTTTTACAAAGGTATTACTCAACCTTAGGTTATAATATCTCTAATCTAAAAGGCATAAGCTTATCCGTATGCATGCATCGGATTTTGCTCGAAGAAGATTCAAAACCCTCCAGAGAACATTAGAGAAGAATAAACCCTATGATGAGTAATGTAGTTAAGAACGAAGTTCTTAAGTTACTAGAGGCATGTATAATATATCAGATCTCAGACAGTAAATGGGTAAGCCTTGTGCATGTAGTACCTAAAAAGGGAGGCATCACAGTGGTGCAAAACGAGAAAGGCGAACATGTAGCAAAAAGGGTAGAAGGAGGATGGCGTATGTGCATAGACTATAGAAAATTGAATAAAGCGACCAGGAAGGATCATTTCCCTTTACCGTTTATAGACCAGATGTTGGAGCGTCTAGCCAGACACTCTTACTTTTGTTATCTAGATGGATATTCAGGAATCTTCCAAATACCTATTCACCCCGAAGATCAAGAGAAAACTACCTTTACATGCCATGTGGAACTTTTTCCTACAGACGAATTCCTTTTGGACTCTGTAATGCTCCAACTACTTTCCAACAATGCATGATGCCAATCTTTGCAGATTATCTAGATAGAATCATGGAAGTATTTATGGACGATTTCTCGATTTGTGGGTTTGATTTCAAAAATTGTTCTGTCAACCTTGAGAAAATCTTGGAAAGATGTGTGGAGGTAAACCTTGTGCTAAATTGAGAAAAATGTCATTTCATGGTTGCCGAAGGGATTGTTTTAGAACATATAGTCTCCGAAAAAAGTATAGAGGTAGATAAAGCTAAAATAGAAGTCATAGAGAATCTAAAACCACCAAATACTATCAGGGAAGTAAGAAGTTTCCTTGGACATGTCGGATTCTACCGACGTTTTATCAAGGACTTCTCTAAAATAACAAAACCCTTAACTGGCCTTTTAATGAAAGATGTTGAATTCATCTTTGATGAAAAATATAGTGAAGCGTTTAACTTTCGAAGCAAGCTTTGATTTCAACACCTATTATGAAACCCCCTGATTAGTCATAACCGTTTGAGATGATGTGTGACGCTAGTGACTATGTTATTGGAGCCATTCTAGGTCATAGGAAAGATAAAACAAATACACGTTATTTTATTATGCCAGTAGAACCCTAGACGCTGCCCAACTCAACTACGCAACAACTGAAAAAGAACTCCTAGCTATAGTTTCCGCTATAGACAAATTTAGATCTTATCTAGTAGGAGCCAAAATTATAGTTTACACCGATTGTGTTTCCATCTGTTACCTACTAAGTAAAAAGGATGCCAAACCCAGGTTACTTCGACGGATTCTGTTACTACAAGAATTTGATTTAGATATCCGTGATAAAAAAAGGCACTGAAAATGTAGTAGCTGATCATCTTTCTAGGTTAGAATACCTGAATCTTGACTCAGTATCCATAAATGACGATTTTGCCTATGATAGACTAATAGCTAAACTAGAAACCATTGAAGATGATAACCCATACCCTCATGAGCACTTTCAAAAATCCTTAGCTATGAGTAACATACCCTGGTATGCAGACTTTGTTAATTATCTTGCTGCTGACATCGTACCCCCTGATCTCAATTACCATCAGAAGAAGAAGTTCTTTAGTGATGTAAGAAACTTCTATTGGGACGAACCACTTCTTTTCAAGAGAGGTAAAGATGGAATTTTCCACTGTTGTGTTCTAGAAGATAAGTTACAGAGTATAATTGAGCATTGTCACTCTGCACCCTATGGTGGACATGCGAGCACTTATAAAACCTACGCCAAGATTCTTCAAGCTGGCCTATTCTTGCCTACCATGTGGCGTGATGTCCATGCTTGCATTGTCAAATGTGACAGATTCCAACGTACATGAAATATTTCAAGACGTGATGAAATGCCTCTAAGATATATTCAAGAAGTAGAACTCTTCGACATATAGGGTATAGATTTTATGGGACCCTTCCCACCATCTTTAGGAAATAAGTATATCTTAGTAGTTGTAGACTACGTGTCTAAGTGGATTGAAGTTATAGCCACACCCATAAATGACACCAGAGTAGTAATCAAATTATTTAAAAATTATATATTCCTCATATTTGGAACACCCCGTTTAGTCATAAGCGATGGAGATTCACACTTCATATCAAAATTATTTGATAAAATTTTAAGCAAGTATGGAGTTAAGCATATAGTAGCAACACCATTCCACCCACAGACTAATGGACAAGTGGAAGTGTCTAATAGGGAGATTAAACAAATTCTTGAGAAGACTGTCTCTATATCTAGAAAAGATTGGTCGCAGAAACTTCAAGAAGCGTTATGGGCCTACAGAACCGCTTTTAAAACCCCTCTAGGAACAACCCCCTACAAACTAGTTTATGGAAAATCATGTCATTTACCTTTTGAGTTAGAGCATAAAGCCTAGTGGGCCATTAAAACTTTGAATTTTGATTACCTAACTGCTGGTGAAAAACGTATCCTCGACATCCACAAATTGGAAGAACTCAGACAGTCAGCCTACGAGAATGCCATTATATATAAAGAAAGAACAAAAGCTTGGCACGACAAAAGAATCATAAGAAAAGACTTCAATATAGGCGATATTTTTCTCCTGTTCAATTCTAGGTTACGACTTTTCCCAGGGAAGCTTCGTTTGAGATAGACTGGCCCCTTCAAAGTATCTAAGATTCTAAGATCTGGAGCTGTTGAAATCAAGAATGAGACATGTAAACCATTCATTGTCAATGGACAAAGACTGAAGCTCTATGAAGGAGGAGATGTTCCAACAACCTACTCCAGCCACAATCTAAATGATCCACCAATTCCTACAAAAGATGTATAAGTTCTGGTCGTCAAGCTAACGACGTTAAACAAGCACTACATGGGAGGCAACCCATGGTTTTCTTATCCTATTTACCTTTATTTTTTGCATTTTATTTATTTTATTTTATTTTCTTTTATCATATTCTGTCAAGACTAATATTTGAAATGTTTGTGTTTTTAGGACCCTTTTCCAAACTCTGTGCAGGATGCAAAATTTAGATGATATGCACGTAGTTTTCAGAGATGATACCCATATGGAGCATTACTTTGTTCACCTCAGGCGTCCTATGGCACCTACACGATACCCAGATCAGGTTTGCATGGATGCTTTGGGGTTTGAGTCGAGCGTCAGATTTTTATGCCACCAGATCCAATGGGATCAGTTCGATGACATGAATAACACCTACATGAACCTGACTTTGGAGTTTCTCAGCTCATTTGCTTATGACCCCTGGGCCTGATACATGTGCTATTTTCAGGTTATTTGGGACTTAGTACTCTTTCACTCATAAGGAGTTTGGTGACTTGTTAGGTTTTCAGACTACCCTCGATGCTATTCTTGAGACGCCAATGGGATACTTTCTGAGTATGGAAGTGGAGAAATTCTGGAGCGATATCTCTGGTGGAGGGAGCCAGGATCCTTCCATTCAGCTATCACATGTTATCCACAACCATGCAATGAGGTATTTCTAGATGATCCTAGCACACTCCTTCCTTGGTTTAACAGATGCTGAGACTTTGCTTACTGAGGAGGAGATATTTCTGCTATTTTGTGCGACCCAGTCACGCCCAATGGCATGTGGAAACTTTCTGCTGAAAATCCTTAGTATTGTCGCCGGATCATCCATGGGCATTATTCATGTGGGAGGGATTATCACTCAGATTGCTTCTGTATTGGGCCTATCTCGCAAGTTGTTACATCTCAAGATTTCTTGTGGCTATACCACCATGGATATCGATTTCTTCCTAGACAGAGGGTTGATGAGGAAAGCCTCTTGCAACCCCAACCAGTTCAGATTGTTGATTGATAGCGAGGCTATGCATTACTTCACACTACCAGATCTGATGATGATTAGTGTTCACGACCCAGTGTAACACGGTGGGAGAACTGACTTTCTATAAATGTTGCGGATAGCAAGAGTCGCCACCGACTTTTATTTTATCCAAGTGGAAAGGACATAAAAGAACAGGAAAGACCTATTTTTAAAGACTTGAGTTCAGGGGGTAGGTTATATAAAGGGAAGGTGTTAGCACCCTTTATATCCATGGTTATCCATGGGCTCTTAGTTACTTAGCTCACTTTAATTGTTTTTGAAAAGAGTAGTGTGTGATTAGAAATTTTCTAAGTACTTTGTAATGATCCTCGTATGGATGTATACAAAATCTTATTTTGAAAATGTTTGAAAAGTTGTGAGGTGTGAAAAGTATTGTTTAAAGGTGTGAGCAAGTAACTATGAGGTACCTACCTTAGACTAAGTCATTCATGTTCTTACATGTTCTTTTAAGGGTAATATTGTCCCTATTATTAAGGAATAGGTAGTCATTACCTTGTATTTGTTAAGGGATGAGCGTAGGGTCATCGTACGGTCAATGAAGGCAACTTAAGGGGTGTCTTTAGCAATTTGTAGGGACTATCATCGTATTTATAGAAGGAACAAGATCACTATATCGTAGGCAACCTCGTAGGGACTTGATCTTTTAATCTGAAGGGACTATGGTGATTTTATTCTGTAGGGACTTTGCTTTTTAAGACACCCCCATTTTCGAGGGACTTGACCATATAAAGGCAACTTTAAGGAGGGTAACCCTAGGAGGTGCAGACGGCGATCATAGATCGACTTATGTGTGTGAGTGTTTTAATTCAGATATTTAATCTTTAATTAAATTATCTAATTCTTTTTTATTCATTTATGTTTTTCACTCCCTATTTACTAACCATGAATAAAATAAAATAAATAAAAGGCGAAAAACAGTAAATCATACGCTATTACAAAGCTTCGTGACAGATACATAATAATCGGGCAGAAAAATAAATAAATTACAATAATAATAGCCTATAAATTTTTCTAATGATTAAAATAAGACAAAAAGTAAAAATAAATCAAGAGCAAGAAAGTAAAAATAAATTCATCAATTTTTTTAAATTACGGTTAGGAGAGAAAACTATCCTAATTATCAATTATTATTAATTAATTTATAAATAAAACTGATTATATACAAAATTATTATTATTGTAAAAATAATTAAGTATTTATTTAAAATAAAATAAGGTTATTAGGAAAAAAATGTTAACTAATTATTAATCTATTTACAAATTTAATTAAATTATGAAAAGATATTATTAATATTTTTAATTAGAAAAACTAAATATTAAAAAAAATAGTGAAGGTTTTTATTAAGGAAGTCTTTATAAGAAATTATAATTAGTTTAAGTTAATTAGATTTTAGGTTAAGATTCATAATTTACAGAATTAAAGAATTTAGAGAAGATTAGAGAAAAATTGAGAAAAAAGGAAATAAACTCACGTTTCTTTGTCAAAATGCCCTCAAGATTACCAGCCTTGCGCCACTAAGACATACGCGCACATGTGAACATACCTGGAAAATAGTTATTATATAATAAAACAACATATAAAAAAATGGTTGAGGCAAAATCGTCAAAGTTTATGAAAAATCAGGGTGGTTAGTTATCTGTGCGGATCTAGATATATAACATAAAATAATAATAATAATAATAATAATAATATTAATTAAAAAAGAACAATGACGTTGCTAACGCAAAAATTGCGATCATCGCAACTGGATCGGATCAACACAAGTGTCACACCTCATATACACAAATATGAAAACGGTGTATCGACACGATCCGATCCAAAATGATATAAAATAAAATGAAAAAATATATATGTATTTAACAAACTAACTATATATTATAAATTATAAATTATATATTATATATTATATTAACATTATATATATTATATATTACAATAACATTATGCATTATATATATCTTACCAAAATTTATTATGTAATATATTATGATAACCAAAACAAATTCACCTGGGTATATGTTTAACAGAAACAAACTTTAAATGTAAGCATGAACTGCCGGTGCGTATGGGTAACAGATTTGTTGGACCTCAAGAACATACCTGTAAATAATAATAATAATAAAACTGGATATATGTATATGAAAAGTTTTGAACCAAGATGAAATCCGCCACTACCTTTTTGTTTTCTTTTTTTCGGCCGTACCCCTCCCTTTCTCATTGGTATTCTCCTTTTTATAGTGATTCTTGGAGTATTGAGAATGGAAAAAAAAATTAAAACATCATGATTTTTTTCTATTTGGATTTGGGAAAGAAAATAAATCGGTTGATTTGGTGGTACCAATTTGGGAAGGATGTTGATGAACCGAGGGACACGTTCTTTTATTCTGGGAATGTTTGTATTTCACACTAATAAGAATGTTTATTCCTTTTTGTTATATTTTTTTTGTATTTATTATTATTTAGTTATTTTTTGAATGAAAAGTGAAAAAAAAATGAAAATTAATTATTTTAAAAAATGTCTAATTTTAAAATACAAAAATCAATTAAAAATAAAAGAAAAATATAATTTTTATTTATTTATTTATTTATATTTAAAAGTAATGTAAAGAAAAGGTTAGAAATAAATGACAAACAAATGAAAGAGAAGAGAAAAAAACCATAAAAGTGAGGAAGGTGGGATTCGAACTCATGACCTCTTGCATCCAAGAGCCCTTGAACATGTTCTCTTGCCAATTATGCCATGTAATCTCTTTGAAATAAATTGGCACATGGAAAAATATGAAGGTAAAATGCTTGGATGAAATTGGGGTGTGACAATGAAACACCATGAAGTCCATTTGAGGCCTTGGAAATCTCAATTTCTTTAAAGAAAGCAAAACCATAATTGGAGGACCCTTGTGATCATTGAGATATCTTGAGAGACATTGCCTTGATTGTGGGAGGGAAAATTTTGGGGTACTACAGCTGCCCCTATTCATTTTTCTGAAATCTGAGGAGTTAGATTAGCATGCACGCCATTCGTGACTTGAAGGTTGAAGAGGATTGAACACAAATGCCCAAAAATGTGCACCCGTCGGTGCATAGAATGATATTGTTGGTTGGTTGTATTGCTTAAATGGGCTTAAAGATGCCATTCGGAGAAAAAGTTCTTCAGATATACTTTTTGGAGGATGAAGTAATATAACTTGATGTGGTCCTAGAGAGTAGAGAAGTCCAAGATGATTCTAGGGGATAAAGTAATCCAAAGTACGAAGATATAGCTTTTGGGAAAATAAACCCAAGGTAAGATGATGTAGGTTTTTGGGAAGATAAACGACGTCCCAAGATAATGAGATAACCTTTGGGTAGATAAACTATGACCCAAGGTAATGGTATGGCTTTTGAGAAGATAAACAACGTCTCAAGATAGCCTTCGGAAAGATAAACGATGTCCCAAGATAATGAGATAACCTTTGGGTAGATAAACGACGGCCCAAGGTGTAAACACCCCAAATTTTCCCTCACTAAGTTCACACCATGGCTTGTGATCTTTCCATTTTGCATAAGTTCAAACATATCATCTCATATTGCATTTTTGCTTCACTGCATTGGTTCTAAGTCACCTGCATCTAGGGTTTGTGATCTGGGCAATCCAAGAGCCATCAGAGCCACTCCAAAGGTCTTAAATCATCTCAAGAGGGTCCATGTATGTTCAATCATCGTATTATATCCTCCCAAGATCAAGAAAGCCAGAAAATCATAAGAACTGAGAAAGGCATGGAAGCAGAGCCAAGCTTAACTGCACAGATGCCCTAAAATTAGGGTTTTGGTTTCAGAGGCCATAAATCCAAATTTTTTGGTCATTCTTGTTTCTATTGGTCTCTATATGATATAAGGATCATGCATACCAATTTTCATGAAAAAATTCAATGGGGAAGGCATCTGATCAATAGATGACTTCTTGAGCAAGTCAGTGCAAAATCAGGGCAACTGAGGCCCCCAATGACACAACCAAAGGGTGTTTTCCATCATTTTGAGTATATATGATCTTTATTTGATCTTATAAGAAGTTATAAGTTCACAAAATTGAAGAATCTCAAGCCATTTGCAAAGTTGTCATTTTGGGAAAGTGACTTATAATGCAAACTTGCCATTTTGGGAAAGTTTTTCAACCTCCTCTTTTTGATTCAAAAATGCTTCAAATGAAACATTCTTGGTCATGAAAGTTGTAGATTGGATCATTCCCTTTTCAAAAAGTACAAGAACTTGATCTAATTCATCATAGAACTCAAGTTATGGCTTTGCAAAGTTGGGAAAAATCACATAAATTTCACTTTCACACCAAAGAGGGAAGTTTTCAAATTCTCATGCCAAGCGTTTTTGTGACCTCAAACACACTTCTACATGTCTTAACATCATAATGCATTGCCTAAGGATCAGAATTGGCCCAAGAATCACAAGCTTCCATGCCTTGAACTTCACAAATTTCAAAAGGGGCCAAAACTTCCATAATTTGCAAAATGACACATAACTTCTCACAAACTTGCTGATTTGCCTCAATTTTAATTCTATGGACCTCTTTGATCTCAGCTGCACCAAGACAAGCTAAAAGGCCAGCTGCAAGAATGCCCATACCTTAAGTACAAGTCATGTTGACATTTTGGCAACTTGCCCATACCAATCACCACAGTACACCACCCACTCTCTGCCCAACCAGAACATTACAAGCATGCCTCAAGGGTCATTTTTCATAAGACACACAAGTTGAAACCTCCAAGAACTTAGCATACACAAAATCACTTTAACTTGCAAAAGCTTTCGAAACTCATAGCTCAGCCAACAAATCTTCAAACTTTTTCCACCAGTCAACTACACATTCATCACTGATCATTTCCCACCCTTCATTTTGCCTTGAAACACCTCAAATCAAAAACACGATTTTCACATTTCTTGAACTGAGCTTCATCCAACTTCACATAGAGGCCATATAAACTCCAACCAAGCATTGCAAACTCTTCAGGGGGATCATTGAAGTTGATTTGAAGCAAAGAAACAATCAGCCAGTACCATTTTCGAAAGCTTCAGTTCAGGTATCACCAAGAATATTTTTTCCAGAAATTGTTTTTTATGCCATAGAAATGTTGCTTATGATTCACTGATCATGCAGTGCTTGTTGGTTTTGAAAATGTTCAAGTTTTGAGCCTGAACCATGTCTCTGAAAGTTTGACCTGAAAACTTATTTGATTCGATTCGTGTTCATGTTGAAAGATAAATGAATTTTCGTGCTTGATTCTTGCTTAAGGTGTTTAGAAGATATGATCTGGAGATTTAGAGGGTTTAAAATTGTTTAGGGAAGAAGTTAGGTTTTTGGACTGGCCGGAGAAGATGACCGGAACATTGTTCCGGTCACCTGAGAGTCATTAGGGTTCAGATTAGGGTTTATTTGCGTAATTAGTGAAGTTTGAATGTCAGCCATTCAGATGCGCGCTCTAGTCAATTCCCGCGTCCCAACTTCAAACACTGACCCTTGGATCAGTTGACTTTCATTATTTCTCATTTTATTTTCATTTTATTTGCATTTTCTTTATCATTTTATTAAAAATAGCAAAACTCATCTAAAAAATCTTATTTTTTGCATCATGGTTCTAAATATTTTTCTCATTCTGAAAATAATTTTTATTTTAATTTTTGCATAAAATTTGTATTTTTAAAATATTTAAATGTTTATTTTAATTAATTAATGGAAATTAATTAATTAAAATACCCTTTAAGTCTCTAAAAATCACACAAAAAATCACATTGCATCTTGACACATTTAGAGACATTATCAAACTATTCATACAAATTTCTTTTTGGTTCTTGGTCCATTTTGACATTTTCCTTTGGAATTAGGGTTCTTAAAAATCAATATTTTGCCCCTAACTTAGAAAAATTGTTTCTACCTAACCATGAAGGGTTTGATAGTGGTTCTTTTTGCATTGCATTCCACATATCATGTAGTTTCTAGGATAAAATCGGCATGAATTTATCTTTCATTTTTGATTTGTTTTGCATTTTTCCTTGTGAGGTCCCTTAAAACCCTAGCAAACTTAGGAAAATCATAACTTCTTTAGGGTTAAGAGTTAGGTCTCCTCCTTTGGGGTGTGATATCATGTGGGTTTAGGGTATCTTTGATCATATTTTCAATTTTTTATCTCATGTTTTTCTTCTGATTTTGAATTTTTGCATTGCATCTTGTACATAAACCCTAATTTTTGCCTTCATTTGCATCCATTCTTCATATGTTTGCATACATGAACTTGCCATGACATTTTGTGCATCCCCATGACATATAAGACATCTTAGGACATATTGAAATCATGTTTGATCATTGCATCATCCATTTGCCATGTTATGTATCCATTTCATTTCATAAACATTCATGAACTTTCATGCCTCCTTTCATGTTTCATTTGCATCTTCATTGTTTGTATGATCATCCCCATCTCATGATATCCATTTGCATCATATCTTAGCATCATTTACATCTTGATTGTGCTTCTGACTTTGGTTTTCATCTTTGCATCTTTCTCATTTTCATTTCATTTCATTTTCCTTTGCTAGCTTTTCAGGTGGTAAGTGTTTGAGAAGTGAATTTGCCTTCACTTCTCATAATCTCTTCTCATCTCTCTTATGCATTCATTGCTGCATTTTACTTGTGATTTAGAGTGAGCTTGCTCATTCATGCTCCTTCTCCTCTTTCTTTCTTCAAGCAACTTATCTTCTTAAGTGAAGTAAGTTGTCTTGCTTCTTGCTGCTTCTTTTCCTTCCATCCTGCTTCTTCCTTGGTGGCTCTTCTTGAAGATCTTCTTGCAAGCCTCATAAACCCTAAGAACAACCAAGCATGATCACAATTAGGGTTTGATTAGTCCCCCATTAGTTTTACCTTTTGTGTCATCTTTGTGTCTTCTCTTCTCATCTCTTAATCAAGGACTAAACCTTAAAGGTTTTAAGGCCTTGTGATTAGGGTTATGCCTGTATCCTTCTATTAGGATGGAGTGTATAACTTTAATCCTAAGTGCTAAACCCTTAATGTGTTTAAATCCTTTAATCAATCCATCTAATAATCACTAAGACATCAAGCTTGTAACTTGGGCCTTGCATTAGGGTTCTAATTCTTCCTTAATTGGTTAAGAAGGACTAACCCTAGTGTTAATGGACAAGTCCCCCTCAAGTTGTCTTACAAATCATAAAATTCATTTCTTAATCTTACCATTAACTAAAATCCATTTAATAAAGGCTTTGTTTTATCATGAGGTTAATCCCTAATCATGGATTAAGTTGAGGAGCCTTCCTCAGCTTAAATGTTCTCATCTATTATCCTTCTATTAGGATGGTGTAATGGGTCCATTAAATCCCTGATTATGGCTTAAACTCATTACTTAACACCAAACAAAAAATCCAAAAACATCTAAATAATTGCAAGTAGGTTAATGATCTTAATCCTACACCATGGTGATTAAGTGTGAGATGTTTACTTCACACTTAAGGTATTCTCATTACCCCTAATCAGAGGGAGGATGTGATGAGTTTACTAACCCTTGGTTTAGGCTTAAGCTCATTAACTTATGAAAAACTTTAAAAAAGCAATAAAAGATTGAAAACTCAAAAACAAACAATAATCGTCTCCTCCGGGATTCTTTTCTCACCTCATTCATTCACAAACGAGAACTTGCTTCTTCCGTCTGATGCAAGACAGTTTGCACCTGAGCCAGACAGGTCATACACTTGAGCATAGACAAGCAAGAAGTTCATCAGTCAATTTATCTTTCAGTCTCTTTGAGTCGAACTACGGTGTTCTGACTTCCTCATTGCACGAGAGGATACGTAGGCATAACTTAACAACATTATTCTTTAAGCCTCATAGTCTTGAGCTTTGCATTCTTTCTTACACTGACACTCCTTTTATTCACTTCACACTTCTTTTACACTGACACTTGTATATTCTTTTCCAGCTTTTGCACACAAATAACACTGACACTACCCCTTTAAACACAAATCTTTCAAGCGTGGATCTCGTCGAGTACGGAGGACAATCTGGGTGCTAATACCTTCCCAAGTTGTAACCAACCCCCTTTCTCAGTTTCTCTGGTTCGCAACCGTCTTATCCATCCTTTTCCAGGTTTATGCAGCATTACCTTTCCTTCGGGATAAAAATGCATAGCTGGCGACTCTTTTCTTTTCCTCTTTCGCCGACCGTTCGCGTCTGTACCCCTCTTGACCAGGTGTCATTTGTTGGGAGCGACAGCTTGGCGACTCTGCTGGGGACCCTTATATTGCAACCAGGGCTTCTGGTTCTTTTTGTGGGTTCCTCCTAGTGCTTGTTTGATTTGTGTTTACTGGGGTGTTATGTGCTATGTGTGTTTATTTAGTTTGCTTTATTTATTGCTTTATGTAGAGCTTTATTTATTGCTTTCTTTACAGTTTTATGCATATTTCTTACTGTCATTGTCACTGTGCTGGATCTGGTTTCCTGTTTTGGTGGGTGGGGTTCCATTGAGAGTTTAAGGTCCTATACCTGGTACCTGAGTGACACCTAGGTGTCGCTCCCGACAAATGGGACTGGCCCAGATGAAGGTACAGACGCGAACGGTCGGCGAGAGGGACAATGAGAACACACAGCCGTGAACTCACTGGAGAATGAATAGAGTCGCCAGCTAGGCATTTTTATCCCAGAGGAAAGGTAATGCTGCATAAACCTAGAAAAGATGGATAAGACGGTTGCGAACCAGAGAGACTGAGAAAGGGGGTTGGTTACAACCTGGGAAGGTATTAGCACCCAGATTGTCCGTCGTACTCGACGGGATCCACGCTTAAAAGATTTGTGTATTAAAGGGGGTAGTGTCAGTGCAATTTGTGTGTAAAATAGCTGGAAAAGGATGTACAGGTGTCAGTGTAAAGTGTATAAGTGATATGAAGCATGAAAGTGTCAGTGTGAGAATGAAAAAGAACTGCTCATGATCATGAGGCTAAAAGAATAAAGCTGGAAAGAGGGGGAATATACAGAGACTTTTGTTCGATAACTGTTAAGTTATGCCTACGTATCCTCTCGTGCAATGAGGAAGTCAGAACACCGTAGTTCGACCCAAAGAGACTGAAAGATGAATTGACTTGTGAACTGCTTACTTGTCTATGCTCAAGTGTATGACCTGTCTGGCTCAGGTGCAAACTGTCTTGCATTAGACGGAAGAAGCAAGTTCCCGTTTATGAGTGAATGAGGTGAGAAAAGAATCCCGGAGGAGACGATTATTGTTCGTTTTTGTGTTTTCAGTCTTTTATTGTTTTTTGGATTTTGTCATAAGATAATGAGCTTAAGCCTAAACCAATGGGTTAGTAAACTCATCACATCTTCCCTCTGATTAGGGGTAATGAGAATACCTTAAGTGTGAAGTCAGATTCTCACACCTAATCACCTTTGATGTAGGATTAAGATCATTAACCTACTTGTGATTATTTAGATGTTTTTGGTGTTTTTGTTTAGTGTTAAGTAATGAGGTTAAGCCATAATCAAGGATTAAACAGACTCATTACACCATCCTAATAGAAGGATAATAGATGAGAATGTTTAAGCTGAGGAAAACCCCTCAACTTAATCCATGATTAGGGATTAAACTCATGACAAAACAAACCTTTGATTAAGTGAATTTCAATTAATGGTATGATGATGAAGTGAGTTTTATGATTTGTAAGACAACTTGAGGGGGACTTGTCCATTAACACTAGGGTTAGTCCTTCTTAACCAATTAAGGAAGAATTAGAACCCTAATGCAAGGCCCAAGTTACAAGTGTGATGTCTTGATGATTATTATGTGAATTGATTAAGAGATTTAAACACATTAAGGGTTTAATACTTAGGATTAAAGTTATACACTCCATCCTAAGAGAAGGATGCAGGCATAAGCTTAATCACAAAGTCTTAAAGCCTTTAGGGTTTAGTCCCTGATTATGAGATGAGAAGAGAAGACTCAAAGAGAGACACAAAGGTAAAACTATGAGGGGGGACTAATCAAAACCCTAATCCATTGTCATGCTTGGTTGTTCCTAAGGTTTGTGTGGTTTCCAAGAACAATCTTCAAAAGAACCTCCAGGAAGCAGATGAAAGGATCAGGAGAAGCAAAGTAACTTGCTTCATTCAAGAAGTCAAGTCACTTGAAGAAAGAAGGTGGGAGGAACAAGAATGAGCAAGCTCGATCTCAAACACAAATAGAAATGCAGCAATGGATGCAAAAGAGATGAAAAGAAAAGGTATGAGAAGTGAAGGCAAATCCACTTCTCAAGTTTACTTACCACCTGAAATGTTAGAAAGAAAATGCAATGCAATGCAAGATGAGATGAAATGATATGATGCTAAGCAAAACCAGAAGCATGTTGATGATGATTATGATGTTATGAGGTGCTGCAAACATGAGGCAAGACATGGAGATGCTCATACAAGGTCATGGATGCAAATGATGCAAGTTAAGGAGCATGAATGAACATGAAATGTTATGAAGCATACAAGACAAATGACATGGCAAATATGTAATGCAATGATCAAACATGCTTTCTATATGTCTTAAGATGTCAAATGAATCACAAGAATGCACAAAATGCAAAGACAAGTCATGTTATGCAAGGAAATGCAAGAAGGATGCAAATGGAAGCCCAAATTAGGGTTCATGGATCATATATCATACACAAACCAAAATCAGAAGCAAACAACATTAAAAAAAATTGAAAATTCCACACAAAGGATCCCTAATCCCATACTAAACCAATACCCAAAGGAGAGGTCTCAACTCTTAACCAATCTCAAGTTATGATTTTTACAAGTTTTTAGGGTTTTTAGGGTTCTTAACAAAATAAATGCCAAACAAATAGAAAATGCAAGATCAAATCATGGCCATTTTATCTTAGAAACTACATGCTAAACATAAAACAATGCAAGAAGAATCAATGTCTCAACCTTCTCCAATAGACAGAAATGAATTTTTGAACTTGTGATCAAAATAATGCACAAAATATGATTTAATTCAATGAAAAATTCTTAAAGTGCATCAAGATCAAAAAAGAAATTTGGTTTGAAGGTTGGACAATGTTTCTAAATGTCTTAGAACATTTCATGATTTTTTTTGTAATTTTTAAATACCTAAAAGTATTTTTAATTAATTAATTCTCATTAATCAATTAAAAATAATCTTTTAAATATTTAAAAATACTTTTTTAATGATAAAAATAAAATAAAAAATATTTTTGTGTCTTAAAAATTATTAAAACTTTAAGGAAAAAGTTTCATAATTTTTAAGGATTTTTAACTATTTTAAAATAATTATGCAAAATAAATGGAAAGAAAATGAATAAAAATTAAATAAAATGAAAGTATGCAGCATGAAGGGTTGAGATTCAATCTGGAAAGGGGACCATTGACCACGCGCCAAATCCAGTGGCCCACGTTTAAACTGACTAAATTCAATTAATTAAACTAATTAAAGTGATTAGGGTTTAATGACCACATCTGGACCCTTTATGCGCGCGGGAAGTCAACTTGTTCAACGCATCTGATGGCTCAAATTCAAACTAACATTAATGACTGTAATTAGGGCAAATCACTCTCAGGTGGCCGGAGAAGACTTCCGGTCGTCTTCTCCGGCCAGCTCTCACCTGAAAACTACCCAAATCCCTCAAAACGCATCAAAAATGAAAAACAAGAACTGGGAAATGATCCTCACATCCTCACGAATCAAACCCCCATCCTAAAACACATTTATATTTCCTAAATGAGCTGAATCGAAGAAAAAGAAAACTAGGTCACGCAAGCTTCAGACACAAATTAAATGCTCATTTCGAAACCATTTTCAAAACCAATGGTACCAGAATGATCAGCAAGACATGAAGAACAAGTTTGTAACAAGAAAAATGATTTCTGGAAAAATTATTTTCGAGCTACCTGAGATTTGGAGCTCTCCACTTGAGGACTTTCTGGCCTTCTCTTTATGTGCAAACCACTCCTTAGGACCCCTTGATGATGTTTGAATGCCTTAGAACAATTTATGTAGGCTGGCTGATGAGTTTCGAAAGCTCCTGCTTCAAGCTCAGTCAATAATGGCTATGGTGATTCTGACTGATTCAGGCCACTGTGAATGATGGTTTATGGTCCAGATGATGAATGGAGAAGGTTTGTGGTGTTTGTTTGTGTGTTTGTGAGCTAGGATGAGAGTTTCGAATGAAACTGCAAAATGGAGTGAGAAATGGCTATGGAGTAATCTGGCTGTTTCAGGCTTGTGCTTTGGGTGGTTTCTACTCAGTGATACATGGTGAGTTGAATGGAGGAAAAGGTTTGAGTGTTTGCTTGCTGTGGAGAGGAATTCGAAAGCTTATGCAAATGAGAGTGTTTTTGTGTAAGTTGTGAATGAGGGTGTTTCAGCCTTGCCTTATGCTATGCTTTGCTTGCAAATTGTCCACATAACTCTCTCTCATTGGTCAGTTGATTTGACATGTGCTTTATGGATAGGTGAGGCAACTTTTGCAATTTGTCAACTCTTGTGTAAGAGAAAGTATGGTGAGGTGCTAGCTTGGTACAAGGCATGGGCTATGCGCAGCAAGATGAGGGGGAAATGTCAGCTTGGTCCAGCATTCAAGGCAGCAAGTGGTAGGGAGTGAAATGAGTGTTTTGCAACTTGTGGCAACTTTGGTTCACATGTGATAAAGTCTTGTTACACAAACCAAGCCATGAGCAAACTTGATCCAATTCTGATTTTTGGGACTTAGAGAATGTTTGTGTAATGGTTTGAAATGAATTAGAGGTCACATGATGCATTGGTTCAAGGTTTTGCAAAATTTCCATTTGGAGCATGCCTTAGAAATTAATGATTTTAGCCAACTTTGTCTTGCCATAACTTTTGATCCAAGAAGAGTTTGATCATGGTCTTGTACTTTTTGAAAAGGGAAAGATGAGATCTACAACTTTCATGACCAAAGTTTTTTCATTTGAAGCATTTTTGGATCAAGAATCAAGGCTTGAAAAATGACCTAAAATGATGCATTCTTGAAAAAGTCAACTATGCCCAAAAAGTCAACATTTGCAAAAACCCTAAATTCTTGATTTTTATGAACTTCAACCTTCTTCCATGATCAAATAAAGATCATATACACTCAAAATGATGAAGATCACCCATTGGTTGGGTCATTGGGGGCCTCAGATGCCCTGATTTTGCACTGACTTGTCTGAAAAGTCAACCCTTGATCAGATGACTTCCCCATGGAATTTCTTCATGAAAATTGATATGCATACTCCCTATACCATATAGAGATCAATGGAAACAAGAATGACCAAAATTTTTGGGTTTATGGCCTCTGAAACCAAAACCCTAATTTTCAGTCAACTGTGCAGTCAAACGTGGCTCTGCATCCACTCAAACCCCTAGTTCTTGTGATCTCTCTGCAATTTTGACTTTGAGGAGATGAAATATGACATAAGAACACACATGGACCCCTTTGAGTTGATTGGTGGCCTTTGGAATGGCTCAAGATGCCCTGAGGTTGCTCAGATCACAAACCCTAGGTGCAGATGCCTTAGAAACTATGCAGTGAAACAAAAGTGAGATATGAGATGATATGTTTGTGTTTATGCATATGAGGATGATCACAAGCCATGGTGTGAATGGGTGAGGGCAAATTTGGGGTGTTTACAGCTGCCCCTATTCAAACATGAGTTAGCTGTGCAGGTTGTAAGCGACGGCTTAACAGGCCAAACAAGATAACTTGTGGTTGAATACCAAAGACAGTCCAAAATTTGCACTCACAGAATGAAGAAGAAAAGGGGTATAGATTGTAAAAGAAAATAAAGTATATTGTAAAGTGTGGGCGACGGAGGACGACCGTCGAGCAGAGGAAGACTGCTGGGTAAAGTGGTATGTGAAGCAAAGCGATGACGGGGACGGCCGACATGCTGGTAAAGTGCAGGAAATAAAGCGATGACGGGGACGGCCGACATGCTGGGGATAAAAATAAAGCTAAGACGGGGACGGCCGACTAGCTGGGGAAAGACAAGTAATGCTAAGACGGGGACGGCCGACTAGCTGGGGAAAATAGGATATTATGATGGGGACGGCCATCAAGATAAAGCTGCAAAGTTCTCTGGGGATTAATGAAACATGACGGGGACGGCCATCAAGTTCATAAAGGTCAAGTAACCAACGATGGGGACGGCCATCGGGCTAAAAAGGAAAAGGGACCACGACGGGGACGGCCATCGGGTTAAAGAATAAATGAAATAAACAGATGATGGGGTACGGCCATCAAAGGTGAAGGACGATCACCTAGCAGGGGACGGCTGCTCTGTTGGGAATAAAAGAAATATGATGGGGACGGCCATCAAAGGTGGAGGACGACCACCTGGCAGGGTACGGCTGCCGAAAATATCAACGATGGGGACGGCCATCAGATAGAAAGGGTCAACGATGGGGACGGCCATCGGACGAGCATGATGGAGGACGACCATCAAGAAGTGGAGGACGACCACTCAGCAGGGGACGGCTGCTCTCGGGGTTTATCATAACACAGGACGAGTGTTAGATAACCAAAATCAACAATGGGGACGGCCATTGGATAAAGTTGATGAAGGACGATCATCAAAAGGTGGAGGACGACCACCTAGCAGGGGACGGCTGCTAAAATCAACGATGGGGACGGCCATCGGATGAGCATGATGGAGGACGACCATCAAGAAGTGGAGGACGACCACTCAGCAGGGTACGGCTGCTCTCGGGGTTTATCATAACACAGGACGAGTGTTAGATAAAAAAAAAAAAGAAAATTGTTTTGTTGGCGATCTACTGGGGAGTAGTAAACACGGACGAGTGTTCACAACCAAGAAACAAAAGGTATAAGTGTTTGGGTATTGTGTATAGATTAAAGATGCGGACGGGCGTCCTTAAGACTATGATACGGACGAGTATCATGTAGAAACAAACTGACACATGTTCAGAGATGATGATACGGACGAGTATCAACTGGTTAACAAGGAACACGGCTGAGTGTTGAATCTGGAAGAATTCTTCTGGGGAATAATAGACACAGACGAGTGTCTATATTCAAGAAGACATAAGTGTTTGACACGGTGTATGGATTAAAGATGCGGACGAGCATCCTTAAGACCTTGATACGGACGAGTATCATGTGGAAACAAACATTAGACGCACTGTTCTGAGATGATGGTACGGACGAGTACCAACTGGTTAACAAAGAACAAGGACTACTGTCGAATCTGTGGGGATATGAGTGATGATGTATACAAGATACGGACGAGTATCTGTATAAGTGTACCATGAGTAGTGAGCATTGTATTAATGAGTGTTTATCTGCTGGGGAGAGTGACACGGACGAGTGTCAAGAGAGAAAAGTATAATATTAACAAGTATATGGGTGATGAAGGTGTAAGCGACTGCGCTGGGGATATGACACGGACGGGCGTCAAGAAAATGTATATATAAGTATATGTGAGTGCAAAGAGGATGTCCTTGGCTTTCTGCTGAGATATGACACGGACGGGTGTCATGATGTATCCGTAATACGGGTGATCTTGTTTGTAAAGAGTGTTCTGACGACTTTACTGGGGAGTGATGACACGGACGGGTGCCAAAAGGTGTATGTACTGGTGTTTAGGTTGGAGAGGCAACTGCTTTTGCTGGGACTCTGGTGGGGATTTCTGTGTATTGTATTCTGTATAATGACAGGTTGTCAATGTTTACAAGTGTTCAACTCACAACATGACTTATGATTATGCTATGTATTTGATTTTTGCCGTAATGCTCCGTATTAAACGGAATGCTACGCTCTGAGGGTATAATATGATGCGAATGCTATGATTATGCAAAGAGGCACCGATCCGGGATTCGGATCCCGTCGCTGCGAAGATCTCTGGCTGATCTGCTTGAAACGGACATCCCAGCTGGGGATGAGATCAATGGTAGATCTAATGATGTATCTGTTTGGGGATATAGGTCACCGACTGACATATCCTTGTGTCGCTCCCGACAAGTGACACCGGGTCAGATGAAGGTACAGACGCGAACGGTCGGCGAGGGGAACAGTGAGAACACACAGCCGTGAGCTCACTGGAGAATGAATAGAGTCGCCAGCTAGGCATTTTTATCCCGGAGGAAAGGCAATGCTGCATAAACCTAGAAAAAGATGGATAAGACGGTTTGCGAACCAGAGAGACTGAGAAAGGGGGTTGGTTACAACCTGGGAAGGTATTAGCACCCAGATTGTCCGCCGTACTCGACGGGATCCACGCTTAAAAGATTTGTGTTTTAAAGGGGTAGTGTCAGTGCAATTTGTGCATAAGATAGCTGGAAAAAGAATGTACAAGTGTCAGTGTAAAGAAATGTGATGTGTATAAATGTACAGTGTCAGTGTGAGGTCAGGAATGAAATGCTCAAGAATATGAGGCTAAAGAATGAAGCTGGAAAGAGGGGGAATGTACAGAGACTTTTGTTCGATAACCGTTAAGTTATGCCTACGTATCCTCTCGTGCAATGAGGAAGTCAGAACACCGTAGTTCGACCCAAAGAGACTGAAAGATGAATTAACTGATGAACTGCTTGCTTGTCAATGCTCAAGTGTATGACCTGTCTGGCTCAGGTGCAAACTGTCTTGCATTAGACGGAAGAAGCAAGTTCTCGTTTGTGAGTGAAGGTGATGAGAAAAGAATCCCAAAGGAGACGATTATTGTTTGTTTTTGTATTTTCAGTCTTTTATTGCTTTTGGAAGTTTGGCATAAGATAATGAGCTTAAACCTAAATCAATGGATTTGGTAAACCCATCACATCATCCCTCTGATTAGGGGTAATGAGAATACCTTAAGTGTGAAGTCAGATTCTCACACTTAATCACCTTTGATGTAGGATTAAGATCATTAACCTACTTGTGATTAATTAGATGTTTTTGTGATTTTTGTTTAGTGTTAAGTAATGAGGTTAAGCCATAATCAGGGATTTAACAGGCTCATTACACTATCCTAAAAGAAGGATAATAGATGAGGGTGTTTAAGCTGAGGAAGGATCCTCAGCTTAATCCATGATTAGGGATTAAACTCATGACAAAACAAGCCTTTGATTAAGTGGATTTTATTTAATGGCAAGATGATGAAGTGTTTTTTATGATTTGTAAGACAACTTGAGGGGGACTTGTCCATTAACTTTAGGGTTAGTCCTTCTTAACCAATTAAGGAAGAATTAGAACCCTAATGCAAGGCCCAAGTTACAAGTGTAATGTCTTGATGATTATTAGATGGATTAATTAAGAGAGTTCAACACCTTAAGGGTCCAAGACTTAGGATTAAAGTTATACACTCCATCCTAAAAGAAGGATGCAGGCATGATCTTAATCACAAAGTCTTAAAGCCTTGAGGGTTTAGTCCCTGATTATGAGGTGAGGGGAGATGACTCAAGGAGAGACACAAAGGTAGAAACTATGGGGGAGACTAATCAAAACCCTAATTCATTATCATGCTTGGTTGGTCCTAATGTTTGTGAGGTTTTCAAGAACAATCTTCAGATGAACCACCAGGAAGCAGATGAACAAGATCAAGAGAAGCAAAGTGACTTGCTTCATTCAAGAAGTCAAGTCACTTGAAGGAAGAAAGTGGGAGAAGCAAGAATGAGCAAGCTCAAACTCAAACACATGTATAAATGCAGCATGCTATGCAAGAGAGATAAGAAGAAAAGTTATGAGAAGTGAAGGCAAATTCACTTCTCATGTTTACTTACCACCTGGAATGTTAGAAACAAATGCAATGCAATGCTAAATGAAATGAAATGACATGATGCTAGGCCAAACCAGAAGCATGCACATGATGATTATGATGTTATGAAGTGCTGCAAACATGAGACAAGGTATAGGGATGTTCATACAAGGTCATGAATGCAAATGATGCAAGTTGAGGAGCATGGACAAACATGAAATGTTATGAAACATACAAGACAAATGACATGGCAAACATGCAATGCAATGATCAAAGATGCTTCATACATGTCTTAAAATGTCAAATGAATCATAAGAATGCACAAAATGCAAAGACAAGTCATGTTATGCAAGGAAATGCAAGAGGGATGCAAATGAAAGCCCAAATTAGGGTTCATGGATCAAACATCACACATAAACCAAAAACAGAAGCAAGCCTTAACATAAAAAATGGAAAATGGTACCCAAAGAAACCTTAGGCCTATAATGAACCACTGCCCAAAGGGGAGCTCTCAACTCTCAACCAAACTCAAGTTGTGATTTTTGCAAGTTATTAGGGCTTTTTAGGGTCCTTAACAAAAGAAATGCCAAACAATTAGAAAATGCAAGATCAAATCATGGCCTTTTTATCCTTGAAAGTTCATGCTAAATGGAAAACAATGCAAGAAGAATCAATGTCTCAACCTTCACCAATAGGCAGAAATGAATTTTCAAACTTATGAACAAAATAATGCATCAAAAATGATTTAATTCAATGAAAAATTCTTAAAATGCATCAAGATCCAAAAAGAAATTTGGTTTGAAGGTTGGACAATGTTTCTAAATGTCTTAGAACATTTCATGAATTTTTTTGTAATTTTTAAATACCTAAAAGTATTTTTAATTAATTAATTCTCATTAATCAATTAAAAATAATCTTTTAAATATTTAAAAATACCTTTTTAATGATAAAAATAAAATAAAAATGTTTTTGTGTCATAAAAATTAATAAAACCTTAAAGAAAAAGTTTCATAATTTTCATGATTTTTTGCTATTTTAAATAAATTGTACAAATTAAATGGAATAAATATGAATAAAAATCAAATGAAAATAAAAGTAAACAGAACGCGTGGCCAGGATTTGATCTGAGGGAGATTGGGTTGACTTGGCGCGCTATCTAGTGGTCCAGATTTAAACTTCCTAAATTCAGTTAATTAAACTAATTAAACCTAATTAAATTAATTAAGTGGAAATTAAGGTTAATGAAGCAATCTGGTCCCTTGGTCTACGCGCGGGAAGGGCAATCCAATGGCCCAGATTTAAAAAACACTAATGACTGGCTAAACCCTAATTAGGGCAGGGTAAACTCAGACGGCCGGAACAGTGGTTCCGGTCGTCTTCTCCGGCGTATCACAAACCCTAGAAAACGATTCAGGCCACCATTCAACAAATTTCCTGCCCAGAAACAACCCCCCATCCTAACTAAACCTCAATCCAAGATCAAAATACATTTATCTAACATGAACAAAGAGAATCGAAACGAAACGCATTCACGGGCCAAGTTTCAGAGATGCATAAAATACTCATTTCCACACCATTTTTGATTCTAATCATATCACAGTGATCCCCAGAGCATGTATTTTTGATTTGTAACAAAAGAAACAGGTTTTAAAAGGTTTGAAGTTTGAGACTACCTGAGGTGACAAGTCCTGTTTCTGAGCTTCCAGAGCCGTTTCTTGATGCAAGCTAGCTCTAATGGATCCCCTGGTGTCAATGGCAAGCTTGAAATGAAGTTTAGCAAGCTATTTCAATGGCTACCAAACTGGTGTAGCAGAGAATGACCTTGGTGTACAGACTGTTTTAGGCCAGTGTAATGGGTGGTTTGGACTCCTCTAAGTATGCCTGACTTGTTGGTGAAGGAAGATGAAGTGTTTGAGGGATGGACAGTGAGATTCGAAGAGGACTGGTTCTGAGGATGAAGAATGGTGAGGTTCAAATCAGGCTTGATTCAGGCCTGAGCTTTGATGGTTTAGGGCCTATGGAGTGTACTGAGTTTAGTGATGAAGAAAGTTTGGGAGTTTCTTGGCTGTGGAGGCAGATTCGATGGATTTTGCAATGTGAAGGGATTTTGTGTAAGTGATGAATGAGTTGGTTTCAGCCCTTGTTCTTGTTATGTTCCACTTGCAAAATGAAATGATAAACAATTCTGATTGGTTGCTTGATGTGACATGGCCTGCTATGATAGGTGAGGCTACTTTTGCTAAAAATCCACTTTTGTGTAAGATAGGGCATGGCTCAAAGTTAAGCAAGTACAAGGCATGGCTGGTGCAGCAAAAGGTGATGGATAGGCCTAGCAAAGCTCAGCAGCCAATGTCATAAGTTGGTGAAGTGGTCATGAGTGAAAATGCAAGTTGGCTAGCTTTATGGATTTTCATGAGAAAAGTCAAATTACATGAACCAAACCATGAGCAAACTTGGTCCATTTCTGATTTTTGTGACTTAGAGGATGTTCACATGCTGGTTTGTCATGAATTTGAGGCAGCAATCATGCATTGATTCAAGACTTAGCAAAATTTCCACTTGGTGCATAACTTGAAAAACAATGATTTTTGGCAACTTTGCATGGCCATAACTTTTGATCCATGAAGAGTTAGATCATGTTCTTGTACTTTTTGAAAAGGGAAAGATGAGATCTACAACTTTCATGACCAAAGTTTTTCCATTTGAAGCCTTTTTGGATCATGAATCAAGGCTTGAAAATTGACCTAAAATGGTGCATTCTTGAAAAGTCAACAAAACCCAAAAAGTCAACTTTTGCAAAAACCCTAAATTCTTGATTTCCATGAACTTCAAACTTCTTCCATGATCAAATAAAGATCATATACACTCAAAATGATGAAGACCACCCATTGGTTGGGTCATTGGGGGCCTCAGATGCCCTGATTTTACACTGACTTGTCTGAAAAGTCAACTCTTGATCAGATGACTTCCCCATGGAATTTCTTCATGAAAATTGATATGCATACTCCCTATACCATATAAAGATCAATGGAAACAAGAATGACCAAAAAATTTGGGGTTATGGCCTCTGAAACCAAAACCCTAATTTTCAGTCAACTGTGCAGTTCATCCTGGCTCTGCATCCACTCAAACCCTAATTCTTGTGATTCCTCTGCATTTTTGACTTTGTGAGGATGTAATATGACATAAGAACACACATGAACCACTTTGAGTTGATTAGTGGTTTTTGGAATGGCTCAGGAGGCCCTGAGGTTGCTCAGATCACAAACCCTAGGTGCAGATGCCTTAGAAGCTATGCAGTGAATCAAAATGAGATGTGAGATGATATGTTTTGTGTATATGCATATGAGATGATCACAAGCCATGGTGTGAATGGGTGAGGGCAAATTTGGGGTGTTTACAGCTGCCCCTATTCAAACATGAGTTAGCTGTGCAGGATGTAAGCGACGGCTTAACAGGCAAACAAGATAACTTGTGGTTGAATATCAAAGACAGTCCAAAATTTGCACTCACAAAATGAAGAAGAAAAGGGATATAGATTGTAAAAGAAAATAAAGTATATTGTAAGGTGTGGGCGACGGAGGACGGCCGTCGAGCAGAGGACGACCGCTGGGTAAAGAGCAATGACGGGGACGGCCGACATGCTGGGGAAAAAGGTAAAGCTAAGACGGGGACGGCCGACTAGCTGGGGAAAATAAGATATCATGATGGGGACGGCCATCAGCTGTAAAATTCTCTGGGGATTCAGTGAAACATGACGGGGACGGCCATCAAGTTCAGAGAGGTAAAGTAACCAACAATGGGGACGGCCATCGGGTTAAAAAAGAAAAGGGACCACGACGGGGACGGCCATCGGGTTAAAGAATAAATGAAATAAACAGATGATGGGGTACGGCCATCAAAGGTGAAGGACGATCACCTAGCAGGGGACGGCTGCTCTGTTGGGCATGAAAGAAATATGATGGGGACGACCATCAAAGGTGGAGGACGACCACCTGGCAGGGTACGGCTGCTCTCAAAGTTTATCATAACACAGGATGAGTGTTAGACAACTAAAATCAACAATGGGGACGGCCATTGGATAAAGTGATGAAGGACGATCATCAAAAGGTGGAGGACGACCACCTAGCAGGGGACAGCTGCTAAAATCAACGATGGGGACGGCCATCGGATGAGCATGATGGAGGACGACCATCAAGAAGTGGAGGACGACCACTCAGCAGGGTACGGCTGCTCTCAAAGGTATCATAACACAGGACGAGTGTTAGATAAAAAAGAAAATTTGTTGGCAATCTACTGGGGAGAGTAAACACGGACGAACGTTTACATCCAAGAAACAAAAGGTATAAGTGTTTGGTATTGTGTATAGATTAAAGACGCGGACGAGCATCCTTAAGACTATGATACGGACGAGTATCATGTAGAAACAAACTGACACGTGCTCAGAGCTGATGATACGGACAAGTATCAACTAGTTAACAAGGAACACAGACAAGTGTTGCATCTGAAAGTATCCTACTGGGGAATAATAGACACAGACGAGCATCTATATTCACGAAGACACAAGTGTTTGACACGGTGTATGGATTAAAGATGCGGACGAGCATCCTTAAGACTATGATACGGACGAGTATCAGGTAGAAACAAACATTAGACGCAATGTTCTGAGATGATGGTACGGACGAGTACCAACTGGTTAACAAAGAACAAGGACTACTGTCGAATCTGCGGGGATATACATGGTGTATATAAGATACGGACGAGTATCTGAGTAGGTGTACCAATGAGTAGTGAGTATATAATGTATAGGTGAGTGTTTATCTGCTGGGATATGACACGGACGGGTGTCAGGAAAGTGTATATACAAGTATAGGCGACCACGCTGGGGATATGACACGGACGGGTGTCAAGAAAGTGTATAAGTATATGTAAGTGCAAAGAGGGTGTCTTTGGCTTTCTGCTGGTGACACGACACGGACGAGTGTCAGGATGTATCTGCAATACTGGTGATCTTGGTTTGTAAAGTGTATTCAGGCAACCTGCTGGGAAATGATGATACGGACGGGTATCACAAAGGAGATATGCACTGGTGTTTGTGATATGGGGCAACTGCTTTTGCTGGGACTCTGATGGGGATGTATTCTGTATGCCGACAGATTGTCAATATTTACAAGTGTTCAAATCACAGCATGACTTATGATTATGCTATGCATTTGATTTTTTTGCCGTAATGCTCCGTATTAGACGGAATGCTACGCTCTGGGGGTGAATATGATGCGAATGCTATGATTATGCAAAGAGGCACCGATCCGGGATTCGGATCCCGTTGCTGCAAAGATCTCTGATCGATCTGCTTGAAGTGAACATCCCAGCTAGGGATGAGATCATCGATAGATCTGTAGTTGTATCTGCTTGGGGATATACGTCATCGATTGACATATTCTTATAATACGGGACCCAGCTGGGGTTTGTAGAAGCTTTCTCTCTCTCTGTTGTGACTTCTTCGTGCGCTGCTCTTCTGAATAGAGGCCTGAAGCTCTGTGGGGAGATGATTCCCTGATTTCTGTATTCTGTTGAGGAAGAATGGCAACCCGGCTGGGGAAGTGAGAGGCAACTCAGCTGGGGAGAGCAATGGGGAGCAACTCAGCTGGGGATAGAGCATTTCGGATGCCGATATCTTTTGTAGATTTGCCAGCTTGCTGAGACGTAACTTGTATGCCCCAAGTTGTGTTCTGGATACCTGCAATCCTGCAAAGATAAAGAAACGCACAAATGGTCCCGAGGTATCTTTTACTGAGATTCCGTCATAGGAAATAAGTACTTTCGAGAGTAAGTATATTCCCTGCAAGCATGTGTTTTATTTTTAGAGAGAGGCATCTGTACTTATGCAATTGTGTTTTTAGAGACATCAGACAACTCTTTGCAAAACATAAATGTAAAAAACGAGACATGACTGAAAATCTGATTATATTAATTCGTGTGCCCTGAATTGGCAAGATACAGTCAGAGAAACATATCTCCTGAAATGAGGAGATTGTTACAAATTGAGAAATAAAGTGCTGGCGGTGCTGGCGATGCTTTCAAGGAGCTTCCCCTTCTGCTATGACTCGTATGACAATGACGTTCTTCTCGTCTTGTTTTCTGGAGAGAGTTGATTCTGATTGCAGCTTGATCCCTTGGAGCTTACCAAGTTGTAGGTGATACAGACGAATTCAGAATGCAGTTGTTCGCTTATTCCCTTATTTTGCATGGATCGCCCTTTCGGGTTTTCAATCCATCGGGATACCCATTTTTGCCTGAGCTGTCCAATGCGGCTTTTCAACTCAGCGGGTGTACATTTTTTGCTTATTTCCCTTATTTTTGCCCGAGTCTTTTATTCTATTTTTGACTCGCCGGGATGCCCTATTTTTGCCTGGACTTACATTCTGTTTTTATGTCCAGCGGGTCATTTTATGCGAAGTATTTTTTAACTGCATCTGAATTCACAGGGGACGGGAAATCTTCACCATCCATGGTGCTGAGCATCAGTGCTCCACCAGAGAAGACTTTCTTCACAACAAATGGTCCTTCGTAATTGGGAGTCCACTTGCCCCTGTGGTCTGTATGAGGAGGGAGGATTCTTTTCAGCACAAGATCTCCTACTTGGTATTCTCGGCGCCTGACTTTCTGATCGAAGGCCCTCTTCATTCTCTTCTGATATAACTGCCCATGGCAGATTGCAGCCAATCTTTTCTCTTCGATCAGACTCAGTTGTTCGAATCGGGACCGAACCCATTCTGCTTCACTCAGTTTAACATCCATTAATACCCGTAACGAGGGTAGTTCAACTTCAACAGGTAGGACTGCTTCCATACCATACACAAGCTGATACGGTGTTGCCCCAGTGGACGTTCTGATTGATGTGCGATACCCATGCAAGGCCAACGGTAGCATTTCATGCCAGTCTTTGTATGTGACTACCATCTTCTGCACAATCTTCTTGATATTCTTATTTGCTGCCTCAACAGCGCCGTTCATCTTTGGCCTGTAAGGAGAAGAATTGTGATGTTGGATCTTGAAGTCCCGGCACAGCTCTGCCATCATTTTGTTGTTCAAGTTGGAACCATTATCAGTAATGATTCGCTCGGGCACTCCATACCGACAGATGATATCTCTTTTCAGAAATCTGGCTACCACTTGCCTTGTGACATTTGCATATGAGGCTGCTTCAACCCACTTTGTAAAATAATCGATGGCGACCAGGATGAATCTGTGGCCGTTCGAAGCAGTTGGCTCAATTTTGCCAATCATGTCGATGCCCCACATAGCAAAGGGCCATGGTGAAGACATTATGTTCAGGGGATTGGGAGGCACATGCACCTTGTCTGCATAAATCTGGCATTTATGGCATTTTCTGGCGTAAGCACAACAGTCTGCATCCATTGTGATCCAGTAATAGCCTGATCTTAACAACTTCTTAGCCATAGCATGCCCTCCTGCATGGGTACCAAAGGATCCTTCGTGCACTTCATGCATCAACAAATCTGCTTCTGTCTTGTCAACACATCTGAGGAGTACCATATCAAAGTTCCTCTTGTATAAAGATCCATCAGTGTTCAGAAAGAAACTTCCAGCAAGCCTTCTTAAAGTCTTCTTATCATTGGAAGATGCCCCAGGTGGGTATGTCTGACCCTCCAAGAAGCACTTGATGTCGTGGAACCAAGGCTTATCATCTTTAGCAATATCTGCTGCAAATATATATGCTGGTCTATCAAGTCTCGATACTGAAATCTGAGGTACAAAGTTAGCAGCTTGAACTTTGATCATGGATGAAATGGTAGCAAGAGCATCCGCAAACTGATTCTCGTCCCGAGGGATATACTCAAGCTTGACTGTTGTGAAGAAAGTCAATAACCTTCTTGTATAATCCCTGTAAGGTATCAGATGATCTTGGTGGGTGTACCATTTTCCGTTGGTCTGATTGACTACCAAAGCTGAATCTCCGAATACGGTCAATGTCTTGATCCTGAGGTCAATGGCTTCCTCAAGACCCATAATGCAAGCTTCGTATTCAGCTTCGTTGTTAGTGCAGTTGAAAGTGAGCTTTGCCGAGAAAGGCATGTGAACCCCTTTAGGTGTAATGAGTACTGCACCAACACCACGGCCATTCATGTTGACAGCCCCATCAAACATCATAGTCCATTCTTCTCCGGGGTCG
Source organism: Lathyrus aphaca (assembly GCA_963966055.1). Classification (NCBI taxonomy): domain Eukaryota; kingdom Viridiplantae; phylum Streptophyta; class Magnoliopsida; order Fabales; family Fabaceae; genus Lathyrus; species Lathyrus aphaca. The sequence goes on from OZ014524.1 coordinate 367,570,673, forward strand.
GGCCCTTCAGTGTGAATAGGCTCTTCATGATCTTTTGCTTTAATGAACATGATGTCTTCATCGGGGAAGTCGAACCTCATAGGCTGGTAGTCATCAATGGGTTGCTCAGCAAGATATTCAGATAGTACACTGCCCTTGATGGCTTTCTGAGATGTGTACTGTATGTCGTATTCTGTGAGAATCATCTGCCATCTTGCAACCCGTCCGGTAAGAGCTGGCTTCTCGAAAATGTACTTAACTGGGTCCATCTTGGATATCAATAAAGTAGTGTGGGTCAACATATACTGTCTCAGTCGGCGAGCAGCCCACGCTAAAGCACAGCAAGTTTTCTCGAGCAGTGAATAACGTTGTTCACAGTCGGTAAACTTTTTGCTTAGGTAGTAAATTGCATACTCTTTTCGACCAGACTCGTCATGCTGGCCCAGCACACACCCCATCGACTCTTCTAATACTGTCAAGTACATAATCAGAGGTCTTCCTTCAACTGGAGGCATAAGGATTGGAGGTTCTTGCAAATACTCCTTGATCTTGTCAAAAGCTTTCTGGCAGTCTTCGTTCCACCTGACCGTTTGCTCCTTTCTTAACAGCTTGAATAAGGGTTCACAAGTTGCTGTAAGGTGAGATATGAACCGTGAAATGTAGTTCAATCGACCTAAGAACCCTCGAACTTCTTTCTCAGTTTTCGGTGCAGGCATTTCTTGAATAGCTTTGACTTTATCAGGGTCAACTTCAATCCCTTTCTCACTTACAATAAAGCCCAGCAGCTTACCGGATCGCACCCCGAATGTGCATTTGTTGGGGTTCAACTTTAGTTGGTATTTCCTCAGACGCTTGAATAACTTGAGCAGATTCACCAGGTGATCTTCCTCTGTAAGGGACTTGGCGATCATATCATCCACATAACATTCGATTTCCTTATGGATCATGTCATGAAACAATGTTACCATAGCCCGTTGATACGTTGCACCAGCATTCTTCAGTCCGAATGGCATCACTTTATAACAGAACGTGCCCCAAGGTGTGATGAATGTTGTCTTCTCCATGTCTTCAGGTGACATCTTGATCTGATTGTATCCCGAAAATCCATCCATGAAGGAGAATACCGAGAACTGAGCCGTGTTATCCACCAATACATCAATGTGAGGTAATGGGAAGTCATCTTTCGGGCTGGCTCTGTTCAGATCCCGGTAATCAACACACATTCTTACTTTTCCGTCCTTCTTAGGCACAGGTACTATGTTAGCAACCCACGGAGGATAGCTAGTCACAGCAAGGAACCCGGCGTCCCATTGCTTTTGTACCTCTTCCTTGATTTTCATAGCCATGTCTGGGCGAGTTCGGCGCAACTTCTGTTTGACTGGTGGGCATTCTTCCCTCAAAGGCAGCTTATGCACAACAATATCGGTATCCAACCCTGGCATATCTTGGTAGGACCAAGCAAACACATCAACATACTCTTGAAGCAGATCTATCAGCTGTCTCTTCACTGAGTCTTGCAGGCAGGCCCCGATTTTGACTTCTTTCACGTCTTCCTCCGTACCAAGATTAATCACTTCAATCTCCTCCTGATGAGGAGTAATAACTTTTTCCTCCTGTCTCAGCAACCTGGCTAGCTCTTCAGGAAGCTCATAATCTTCTTCAACCCCTTCATCAGCTTGATTGATCGGATTGTCAAAGTCATACGATGTCGTAGCTGTGCTGTTGTCGGTGCTGTCTGGAAGGCACTCTCTGCAAGGGTTAAGTCGGTTCATTTTAGTGATTGATTTTAATCTTGCTTTAGAAAAAAGTGAAATGAAGTTATCATTTTGAAAACACCGCCATTTATTTTTGTACAAAAAGAAAAATGGAAAAACAGTGAGCAGAAAAGAAAAAGACTCGTTTGCAAAAAGATTGTCTGATATTTCATTAATTTAATCTTGTTTGCACAAAAGTACAGATGGCCCTGATTACAAAATGAGTCTTGTCATCTTGGGCAAGATGCAAGACTTTGATGCATGCTATAAAAGATACAGGAAATAATAATTACTCTGCTCGAGTAACACTTATAATTTCCTGGGAAGACCAGTTCGAGACACTGCTCCCCGGGACCTTCGGACGAATCCAAATCTCCAGGTTGCGCTCCTCTTCCAGCTCGTCTTCCAGACAGTTGATAGCATCGGGGGTAAGCATTCCCCCACTGACAAAACCAGGCTCTCCAGCAGCCTTTGCTTGATGTTGAGTTGGTCTGTAACCCAACCCAAATTTGTCTTTCTTCTCCTCCACAGCTAAGACCTTGCCCTAGCCTTGGGCAGTTCCTTCTTCAACAACCTTCCGGGCTTGTTGGTAAGATGACATGGAGATACCAGATACAGCAGATGCTTCATTGACGTTCAAGGCTTCGAAACCTTGGCTCATTGTTTCATGGATTTCTCCATCCATCTCAATGTATTTATAAGTAGCCAGGTGGCTAACAAAAATGTCCTCCTCTCCACAGATTGTGACAACTTGACCTTCCCACTCAAATTTTAACTTTTGGTGAAGGGTAGACGTTATTGCGCCAGCGGCGTGGATCCAGGGTCTACCCAACAAACAGCTGTAGGCGGGCTGAATGTCCATCACGTAAAAGATAGTTTTAAAGATCTGCGGGCCAATTGTCACGGGCAGCTCAATCTCTCCCAGAACCGATCTCTTCGAGCCATCAAAAGCTCTAACCACCAGGTTGCTGGGTCTCAATGCCAGTCCATCATATTCAAGCTTCACCAGAGCCTTCTTTGGTAAGACATTCAGGGATGATCCTGTGTCCACCAACACATGTGAAAGGACAGCTCCTTTGCATTCCATGGTTATGTGCAAGGCTTTGTTGTGATTGCGACCATCCACTGTCAGGTCAGAATTGGTAAACCCTAGCCCATTGCTAGCAGTGACATTTCCAACAACGGTTTCCAATTGATTGACAGTAATCTCCTCGGGCACGTAAGCTGCGTGCAGTACTTTCAGTAGTGCATTCCGATGGGCTTCGGAGCACATAAGCAGTGAGAGGATAGAGATTTTGGATGGCGTCTGGTGAAGTTGATCCACAATTTTGTAGTCACTCTTTTTGATGATTCTCATAAACTCATCAACTTCCTGATTAAATGGAGTCTTCAGGGCTTCTTTGGCAGCTGGATCTTCCTGCACCGGTCCTTTACCCTTTGCCTTGGCAGCAGCTTCTGCTTCGGCAGTGGGTCTTTGGACTTGTGAAGCGAAGAGACGTCCGCTTCGAGTGAAGCCTCCGCCTCCGCCCACATTATCAATTTGTGGTGCAGGTGCTGACGTTTCAAGAGTGATTCTTTTTCCTTCGCAGTACACGTCAGAGCCATAGTGCCAAGGGATGGCCCTATCGCTTTCATATGGTACAGGTCCAGGCACCGTGACAGTGACCGGACTGATTACTGCTGCTGAAGGGACTGTTATTGTTTGAGGATCATAAAAGATTGTAACTGGTGCTCTAGTGGGAGCAGCACCTTCTGAATGGTAGGCGGAGTTATTTTCTGGATCGTAGAATATGGTAACTGTGGAGACATTTTCATGATTGTTTGCTGGAGTTGTAGGAGGTACCGTTGGGAGGACTGTTGTTGTTGTTGATGGAGAGTCGAAATGGAATGAAGCTGAAGTTGTAGCAGGAGTAACTGTTGTAAGCTGATCATTTGGTAGGACAAATGGAGTACTTGCTGATGTTGCTGATGAATTGCTGGGAACAAATGTTGCCGTATTTGTAGGAGGATCTGAAACCATTGCTGATGAAGTCGTCGGGTTTGCCGGGAATGATGTAGTGATCTGCAGTAAGCCACTCTGAATAAGGCTGTCAATGCCATTCCTCAAGTCCTCACACCCATTCCAAGAAATATTGCAGTAAGGGCACCCTAGTTCACACCCCGGAAATATATTGTTTTCACGGAGTTGAGCTTTGATTTCCACCAATGGTGTCCTGATCTGATCCACACTGGTTATGAAATAAGACGGTGTGTCTTCTTCGATTGCGTTAATTCGAGGACCACCATGGTGTGGCATTGGGTTTTTGTTGACATTGGGCGGAGGTGCAAAGTTCAGAGCTTTGGAGTCTACCAAGTCTTGTACCTTCATATGCAGAGCTCTGCATTTTTCCGTACTGTGACCAGGTGCGTTTGAGTGAAAAGCACACCTAGCATTAGAGTCATAGTTTCTTGGTAGACTGTTTGGATCCGGAGGTGCCAACGTTCTTAGCTCAACCAGGTTGAGTTTCAGAAGCTGTGGCAGCAAAGCAGCATATGGCATGGGGATCGGGTCGATCACTCGGTTAGCTTGAGATGGCCTTTGTTGGAATGGCCTCTGTTGGTTGTTGTTGGTGTTGTTGTTGTTGTTTCTTGGAGGATATTGATTCTGATGATACTGAGGTTGTTGTTGGAAGTTTTGTTGAGGAGGTTGATAGACTGGCAGAGGATGTGCTGGAGCAGGGATAGTGACTGCTGCTATGGACCTTTGAACATATTGGGGCCTACCCCTGTTGGTATGAATGGCATTGGTCTCGCCAGCTCTTCTAGGGCCTGCAAAAGGCTTCCTTGTACTGCTGGACGAACTGGCGCCATTATCGGAAATTTTACCCATTTTTAACAGGCTTTCAATTCTCTCCCCAGCTATAACAACATCTGCGAAGCTAGTGGACGAGAAAGCAGCCAACCTGTCAATATACGTTCCCTGGAGAGTGTTCATAAACATGTCTGCCATTTCTCTCTCAGACATTGGTGGTTGAACAGCAGCAGCCAATTGCCTCCATCTCTGGGCATATTCTCGGAAACTTTCCCTTGACGACTGTGACATTCCCATTAGGAGAGTCCTGTTGGGTGCCATGTCTAAGTTGTATTGATACTGTCGGATGAAGGCCTCTGCCAGGTCCTTCCAGCATCTTACAGTTGCCCTTGTCAAGTGGGAATACCATTCCCTTGATGCTCCAGTCAAACTGTCTTCGAAGTAAAACATCCAGAGCTTCTCATCCATTGTATAGGCCTTCAGCCTTCCCAGAAACGATTGCAAATGAGTCCGGGGGCATGAAGTCCCATTATATCTTTCGAAACAAGGAGGCTTGAACTTATGAGGGATCCTGACCCCCTCTACCAAACCCATGTCCATGACATCGAACCCCAAAGAATTTTGGGATTCCAAAGACCTCAACTTCTCAGCCAACTCATCCAATCTCCTATCATAGGTTTCCTCTCCAGCACCCATGACTGTAAACTGATCCTCCTGAGGATCCTCTTGAAGTACTCTGGCTGCAGTGGCTGTTCCTTGAACGTTTGCAGGAATATGAATCTCAGGATGTAGGTGTGGACCAAACACAGGGGGGTTGACATGTGGTTGCACCCTTTCATTGTTACTTGTGCCAGCAGTTCCCACATGGGGGTCATCTTGAGTTCTCCCCTCTACCAGAACTCTAAGCCTCTCCTGGCTTTGAGCTAAATTATTCATCACTTCCATGAACTGAGTTATTTGGGTTCTCATCTCCACCCTTTCATTAGCCATCTGGGTTCTGGCCTCATTGAGGTCTTGCTGCAACTGGTCCATCTGGATGCCTGGAAGGTTGTTTCTTGTAGGGTACCTGTGTGGCCTGTTGAGAGGGAATAGCCTGCGGCGAGCAATAATTCCTGAATGTCACAACAGAGGTTAGAAACAATAAAACAAAACCTACAAAACAAACAAAAAGGGTTAGTATGCAATGCAGTATGCTTATTTGCTATCAAGGTATCCGGCTTGGTCTTCAGTTTTGACCCGTCCAGACCCTTGAAGATGATGCTGTTGAAGTTGCTTTTGAAGTGAACCCAGATGGAAACAAACACAAATATATTACAAAGGTAAAATAATACAAATTGTTCATTTTTTACAACACTAGCCCTCTAAGGGGTCAAAGATACATCACCAAAAAGCAAAAGTACATGGAAAAGGAACAACAACAAGCAAATAATCAGACTCCAAGGCCAAACTCATCCTCGCGAACTTCCTTAAGAAGTGCTTCGGTCACAGGATCAGTCGGATGCTCCGTAAGATTCCTGATGAGAAGGTTTCTTGTTGCAACAGCTGTAGTCAACTTCTTGTTCTGGCTTTGGTCTTTGGATTTCTTCACTCCAGCTTTGATTTTTAACTCTGAAATTTCCTCCTGGGCTGCTGCCAGGGCTTTTTCCATCTGCTCCATCTTATCTTGAACTCTCTTGTCTTCTAGAGTACGGGCTTCAGTGATCCGGACCCACCTGGCCTGACTCTCTTTCAAGTACAAGTCTGTCCTTGCTCTTTGGAACTGGGCTTCTTTACAAGCATTTTTCAGAATCTGCTCACCAGCTTTAGACTTGTTGATATAGTCTCCAGACTTCTCAATCTTAGTCAAGTGTTCCACTCTCAGCTTCTCCAATCTTTCAATCTCCCTTACACCTTCACTCCTCTCCCTGAGGGTCTTCTGCAGGGCTTGGGATAGCTTCTCATTTCTTTCTTTCAAGCCTTCAAACTCTTCCAAACTGACAGTAGCAGGGGGTGGTGCTGATGATGACTCAGGCATGTCTTTGATGGTGAAGGGCAATCCTGAGATTTGGGCCCTAGCATAGGACCACTCATGATATTGGGCTGATGCCACATTATTGCACTTCCCCAGAATGGTGATTCCCTTGGTTTGAACATGATCCCAGGCCCAGGCAGCCTGCCTAACAACAGTCAAACTGATCTTGTTCTCACAGTAGAGGGTCTCAACCAGGTCCTGTTCCCTAGGAGCATGAACCAGTGCATAGCCTAATTGCCTCTTGAACAGCAGGGGGTTGTAGTTGATACTTCCCTTAACTCCTACCAAAGGTACATTGGGAAAGTGCCCACAGCTTGTGATCATATCTCTGCCCTTGGTGCCTTGGGTGCACCATCTGATGTCTGCTGCAGTGAGAGTAGTGAGCCTCTTAGCCCAGTTGCTTTGCTGATGAGGATTCAGGAATGCATCTGTCCTGGGTAGATGCTTGAGAAGCCAAGCATGGAATAGTGGAGCACAACACCTCACTAGCTTACCCCTCTGCTTCTCATTCCTCTGATGTACTGAGTAATAGAGGTCACCCAACAAGGTTGGCACTGGGTTCTTCAGGATGAACAGGTGGATGGCATTCTTGCTGATGAATCTGGGCTCATCTGCAAACAACACAATTCCATATACACTCAAGGCCAACAATGCACAAACAGCTTTCCAATCCCCCAGGGAGGCCTTCAAACTAGCTTGGGAAATCAGGAAGTCCAGATGAAAACCAGGGATCCCAGCTTTAGAGGTCATATGCTGCTCAATCAAAGCAGGTTCCAGGTGCAAAGCTCTTGCTATCTCTCCATTGCTGGGAAAGACCATTTCATGGTTAAAAGGAATTTCTCTCTTGATAGGCAAACCAACCAAAGATGCATATTCTTCTAAGAGAGGTCCCAACTGAAAGTCTTGAAAGGTGAAACACCTCAATGGGGGGTCATAGAACTGGATGCAGGTATGGATCAGGCTCCTCTGAGATGGGTCCATGTCTATAACCAAGTCAAGTATATCCCCATAATGCTCCCTGAACAGAGGTATGTGATCTGGGGTCATCAGGGTTTGGACCCTCCTGATGTCTGACAAGTCTGGTTGGAAGAAATGATAGGTGATATTGCTCTTCTTTGGAGCCATGATGCTGAAGACTGGGTAGAGTGCTGATGACAATGCTGAAGTAGAGAAAACCACTGACTGGCTGGTGCTGAAGCAGACAGCTAAACTGAAGCAGATGCTGGTGAAGATGGGTCAAAGCTGCAGATGGGGTCAAAACCAAAACCTGATGAAAATGGATACCCTGAAAAACAAATAAGCACATGTTAATATGATGCAATGAGGATGTATGCAAATGATATGCAAAGGGTTTGTGACTGAGCTGGATCTGGATAAACTGCCTTGGTATAGATCCATGTGTGTTCAAGAATTCCGGATGGAGGTCTATAAATCCAGTAACCAAGGTGGGGGACTCAAATAAAGAGCCACATGTCCAGGGTTTTAGAATCACAAGAACTATCCAACATGGAGCATTCTTAACAAAGTCAAAGTAACAGGGTATTCTGAGGTCAAGGTACCTGCAAACCTGTAAACAGCCCAACCCCCTCACAGGTAGTGATCTAGAACAAGGATCCTCAGACTTGGATCAGTTATGAGAAGTGTAAACACTTCTAACCCGGAGGTACAGTGTTTACAATAACCATAACAATTCCTCCTCTAATTCACCTCAATTTCTGAAGGTCAATACTAAAAGGTCATCCAGACTTAGCGGGCTTCCCAGATCCCCCTAGCACTACAGGAAATCCGTAGCACAGAGTTCTCAAGAAGAAACCCATATCTGAACCGTGTTTCATATTCCCGCACCAGACCGAAATGGAATGGGAAAGAATATGATTCACTCTAGCCTAGGTGTCACTCAGGTCCCAGGTATAGGACCTTGGCTCTCAATAGAACCCCACCCACAAAACCAGATCCAGCACAGACAGCATGACAGTATAATATATATAAATGCAATAAAGAAAGCAGTAAAGTAACTGTACATGAAGCAATGAATAAAAATAAATACAAGCACAAACAAGCACATAACACCCCCAATAAACACAAATCAATCAAGCGCTAGGAGGAACCCACAAAAAGAACCAGAAGCCCTGGTTGCAGTATAAGGATCCCCAGCAGAGTCGCCAAGCTGTCGCTCCCGACAAGTGACACCGGGTCAGATGAAGGTACAGACGCGAACGGTCGGCGAGGGGAACAGTGAGAACACACAGCCGTGAGCTCACTGGAGAATGAATAGAGTCGCCAGCTAGGCATTTTTATCCCGGAGGAAAGGCAATGCTGCATAAACCTAGAAAAAGATGGATAAGACGGTTTGCGAACCAGAGAGACTGAGAAAGGGGGTTGGTTACAACCTGGGAAGGTATTAGCACCCAGATTGTCCGCCGTACTCGACGGGATCCACGCTTAAAAGATTTGTGTTTTAAAGGGGTAGTGTCAGTGCAATTTGTGCATAAGATAGCTGGAAAAAGAATGTACAAGTGTCAGTGTAAAGAAATGTGATGTGTATAAATGTACAGTGTCAGTGTGAGGTCAGGAATGAAATGCTCAAGAATATGAGGCTAAAGAATGAAGCTGGAAAGAGGGGGAATGTACAGAGACTTTTGTTCGATAACCGTTAAGTTATGCCTACGTATCCTCTCGTGCAATGAGGAAGTCAGAACACCGTAGTTCGACCCAAAGAGACTGAAAGATGAATTAACTGATGAACTGCTTGCTTGTCAATGCTCAAGTGTATGACCTGTCTGGCTCAGGTGCAAACTGTCTTGCATTAGACGGAAGAAGCAAGTTCTCGTTTGTGAGTGAAGGTGATGAGAAAAGAATCCCAAAGGAGACGATTATTGTTTGTTTTTGTATTTTCAGTCTTTTATTGCTTTTGGAAGTTTGGCATAAGATAATGAGCTTAAACCTAAATCAATGGATTTGGTAAACCCATCACATCATCCCTCTGATTAGGGGTAATGAGAATACCTTAAGTGTGAAGTCAGATTCTCACACTTAATCACCTTTGATGTAGGATTAAGATCATTAACCTACTTGTGATTAATTAGATGTTTTTGTGATTTTTGTTTAGTGTTAAGTAATGAGGTTAAGCCATAATCAGGGATTTAACAGGCTCATTACACTATCCTAAAAGAAGGATAATAGATGAGGGTGTTTAAGCTGAGGAAGGATCCTCAGCTTAATCCATGATTAGGGATTAAACTCATGACAAAACAAGCCTTTGATTAAGTGGATTTTATTTAATGGCAAGATGATGAAGTGTTTTTTATGATTTGTAAGACAACTTGAGGGGGACTTGTCCATTAACTTTAGGGTTAGTCCTTCTTAACCAATTAAGGAAGAATTAGAACCCTAATGCAAGGCCCAAGTTACAAGTGTAATGTCTTGATGATTATTAGATGGATTAATTAAGAGAGTTCAACACCTTAAGGGTCCAAGACTTAGGATTAAAGTTATACACTCCATCCTAAAAGAAGGATGCAGGCATGATCTTAATCACAAAGTCTTAAAGCCTTGAGGGTTTAGTCCCTGATTATGAGGTGAGGGGAGATGACTCAAGGAGAGACACAAAGGTAGAAACTATGGGGGAGACTAATCAAAACCCTAATTCATTATCATGCTTGGTTGGTCCTAATGTTTGTGAGGTTTTCAAGAACAATCTTCAGATGAACCACCAGGAAGCAGATGAACAAGATCAAGAGAAGCAAAGTGACTTGCTTCATTCAAGAAGTCAAGTCACTTGAAGGAAGAAAGTGGGAGAAGCAAGAATGAGCAAGCTCAAACTCAAACACATGTATAAATGCAGCATGCTATGCAAGAGAGATAAGAAGAAAAGTTATGAGAAGTGAAGGCAAATTCACTTCTCATGTTTACTTACCACCTGGAATGTTAGAAACAAATGCAATGCAATGCTAAATGAAATGAAATGACATGATGCTAGGCCAAACCAGAAGCATGCACATGATGATTATGATGTTATGAAGTGCTGCAAACATGAGACAAGGTATAGGGATGTTCATACAAGGTCATGAATGCAAATGATGCAAGTTGAGGAGCATGGACAAACATGAAATGTTATGAAACATACAAGACAAATGACATGGCAAACATGCAATGCAATGATCAAAGATGCTTCATACATGTCTTAAAATGTCAAATGAATCATAAGAATGCACAAAATGCAAAGACAAGTCATGTTATGCAAGGAAATGCAAGAGGGATGCAAATGAAAGCCCAAATTAGGGTTCATGGATCAAACATCACACATAAACCAAAAACAGAAGCAAGCCTTAACATAAAAAATGGAAAATGGTACCCAAAGAAACCCTAGGCCTATAATGAACCACTGCCCAAAGGGGAGCTCTCAACTCTCAACCAAACTCAAGTTGTGATTTTTGCAAGTTATTAGGGCTTTTTAGGGTCCTTAACAAAAGAAATGCCAAACAATTAGAAAATGCAAGATCAAATCATGGCCTTTTTATCCTTGAAAGTTCATGCTAAATGGAAAACAATGCAAGAAGAATCAATGTCTCAACCTTCACCAATAGGCAGAAATGAATTTTCAAACTTATGAACAAAATAATGCATCAAAAATGATTTAATTCAATGAAAAATTCTTAAAATGCATCAAGATCCAAAAAGAAATTTGGTTTGAAGGTTGGACAATGTTTCTAAATGTCTTAGAACATTTCATGAATTTTTTTGTAATTTTTAAATACCTAAAAGTATTTTTAATTAATTAATTCTCATTAATCAATTAAAAATAATCTTTTAAATATTTAAAAATACCTTTTTAATGATAAAAATAAAATAAAAATGTTTTTGTGTCATAAAAATTAATAAAACCTTAAAGAAAAAGTTTCATAATTTTCATGATTTTTTGCTATTTTAAATAAATTGTACAAATTAAATGGAATAAATATGAATAAAAATCAAATGAAAATAAAAGTAAACAGAACGCGTGGCCAGGATTTGATCTGAGGGAGATTGGGTTGACTTGGCGCGCTATCTAGTGGTCCAGATTTAAACTTCCTAAATTCAGTTAATTAAACTAATTAAACCTAATTAAATTAATTAAGTGGAAATTAAGGTTAATGAAGCAATCTGGTCCCTTGGTCTACGCGCGGGAAGGGCAATCCAATGGCCCAGATTTAAAAAACACTAATGACTGGCTAAACCCTAATTAGGGCAGGGTAAACTCAGACGGCCGGAACAGTGGTTCCGGTCGTCTTCTCCGGCGTATCACAAACCCTAGAAAACGATTCAGGCCACCATTCAACAAATTTCCTGCCCAGAAACAACCCCCCATCCTAACTAAACCTCAATCCAAGATCAAAATACATTTATCTAACATGAACAAAGAGAATCGAAACGAAACGCATTCACGGGCCAAGTTTCAGAGATGCATAAAATACTCATTTCCACACCATTTTTGATTCTAATCATATCACAGTGATCCCCAGAGCATGTATTTTTGATTTGTAACAAAAGAAACAGGTTTTAAAAGGTTTGAAGTTTGAGACTACCTGAGGTGACAAGTCCTGTTTCTGAGCTTCCAGAGCCGTTTCTTGATGCAAGCTAGCTCTAATGGATCCCCTGGTGTCAATGGCAAGCTTGAAATGAAGTTTAGCAAGCTATTTCAATGGCTACCAAACTGGTGTAGCAGAGAATGACCTTGGTGTACAGACTGTTTTAGGCCAGTGTAATGGGTGGTTTGGACTCCTCTAAGTATGCCTGACTTGTTGGTGAAGGAAGATGAAGTGTTTGAGGGATGGACAGTGAGATTCGAAGAGGACTGGTTCTGAGGATGAAGAATGGTGAGGTTCAAATCAGGCTTGATTCAGGCCTGAGCTTTGATGGTTTAGGGCCTATGGAGTGTACTGAGTTTAGTGATGAAGAAAGTTTGGGAGTTTCTTGGCTGTGGAGGCAGATTCGATGGATTTTGCAATGTGAAGGGATTTTGTGTAAGTGATGAATGAGTTGGTTTCAGCCCTTGTTCTTGTTATGTTCCACTTGCAAAATGAAATGATAAACAATTCTGATTGGTTGCTTGATGTGACATGGCCTGCTATGATAGGTGAGGCTACTTTTGCTAAAAATCCACTTTTGTGTAAGATAGGGCATGGCTCAAAGTTAAGCAAGTACAAGGCATGGCTGGTGCAGCAAAAGGTGATGGATAGGCCTAGCAAAGCTCAGCAGCCAATGTCATAAGTTGGTGAAGTGGTCATGAGTGAAAATGCAAGTTGGCTAGCTTTATGGATTTTCATGAGAAAAGTCAAATTACATGAACCAAACCATGAGCAAACTTGGTCCATTTCTGATTTTTGTGACTTAGAGGATGTTCACATGCTGGTTTGTCATGAATTTGAGGCAGCAATCATGCATTGATTCAAGACTTAGCAAAATTTCCACTTGGTGCATAACTTGAAAAACAATGATTTTTGGCAACTTTGCATGGCCATAACTTTTGATCCATGAAGAGTTAGATCATGTTCTTGTACTTTTTGAAAAGGGAAAGATGAGATCTACAACTTTCATGACCAAAGTTTTTCCATTTGAAGCCTTTTTGGATCATGAATCAAGGCTTGAAAATTGACCTAAAATGGTGCATTCTTGAAAAGTCAACAAAACCCAAAAAGTCAACTTTTGCAAAAACCCTAAATTCTTGATTTCCATGAACTTCAAACTTCTTCCATGATCAAATAAAGATCATATACACTCAAAATGATGAAGACCACCCATTGGTTGGGTCATTGGGGGCCTCAGATGCCCTGATTTTACACTGACTTGTCTGAAAAGTCAACTCTTGATCAGATGACTTCCCCATGGAATTTCTTCATGAAAATTGATATGCATACTCCCTATACCATATAAAGATCAATGGAAACAAGAATGACCAAAAAATTTGGGGTTATGGCCTCTGAAACCAAAACCCTAATTTTCAGTCAACTGTGCAGTTCATCCTGGCTCTGCATCCACTCAAACCCTAATTCTTGTGATTCCTCTGCATTTTTGACTTTGTGAGGATGTAATATGACATAAGAACACACATGAACCACTTTGAGTTGATTAGTGGTTTTTGGAATGGCTCAGGAGGCCCTGAGGTTGCTCAGATCACAAACCCTAGGTGCAGATGCCTTAGAAGCTATGCAGTGAATCAAAATGAGATGTGAGATGATATGTTTTGTGTATATGCATATGAGATGATCACAAGCCATGGTGTGAATGGGTGAGGGCAAATTTGGGGTGTTTACACCTTGTAATACGGGACCCAGCTGGGGTTTGTAGAAGCTTTCTCCCTCTCTGTTGTGATTTCTTCGTGCGTTGCTCTTCTGAATAGAGGCTGAAGATTCTGCGGGGAGATGATTCCCTGGTCTTTGTACTCGGCTGAAGATGACAACTCGGCTGGGGAGAAAAAGAAATCATTGAGATCTCCCTAGGGATTCTGCTGCAGAGGATTCTTGACTCAGCCGGGGATATAGATGCCTTCTGTGATGCCTGGCAACTCTGATGGGGGATGCTGTTGGTAACTCAGCTGGGGAGAGCGATGAGAAACAACTCAGCTGGGGATAGAGCATTTCATATGCTGAGATTGAGTGTATGTTGATTTGACAACTTTGCTGGGGAAATGGGCACTCTCCATTGCCACGTGGAAGATAGACCGAGTTGATAATGATTCGCCAACTTGCTGAGGCGTAACCTGTATACCCCAGGTTGCGTTCTGGATATCTGCAATCCTGCAAAGATAAGGAAATGCACAAAAGGTCCCGAGGTATCCCTTACTGGATTCCGTCATAGGAGTTTAAGTACTTTTGAGAATAATCACATTCCCTGTAAGCATGTGTTTTTATTTTTAGAGAAAGGCATCTGTACTTATGCAGTCGTATTTTTAGATCTATCAGACAATTCTTTGCAAAACATAAGCGTAAAAACGAGACATGACTGAAAATCTGATTTTATTAATTCATGTGCCCTGAATTGGCAAGATACAGTCAAAGAAACATATCTCCTGAAATGAGGAGATTGTTACAAATTGAGAAATAAAGTGCTGGCGATGCTGACGACGCTTTCAAGGAGCTTCCTCTTCTGCTATGACTCGTATGACAATGACGTTCTTCTCGTCTTGCTTTCTGAGAGAGTTGACTCTGATTGAAGCTTGATCCTTTGAAGCTTACCAAGTTATAGGTGATACAGACGAATTCAGAATGCAGTTGTTCGCTTATTCCCTTATTTTGCATGGATCCCCCTTTCGGGTTTTCAATCCATCGGGATACCCATTTTTGCCTGAGTTGTCCAATGCGGCTTTTCAACTCAGCGGGTGTACATTTTTTTATTCATTTTCCCTTACTTTTGCCCGAGTCTTTTATTCTGTTTTTGACTCGCCGGGATGCCCTATTTTTGCCTGGACTTACATTCTGTTTTTATGTCCAGCGGGTCATTTTATGCGAAGTATTTTTTAACTGCATCTGAATTCACAGGGGATGAGAAATCTTCACCATCCATGGTGCTGAGCATCAGCGCTCCACCAGAGAAAACTTTCTTTACAACGAATGGTCCTTCATAATTTGGAGTCCATTTGCCCCTGTGGTCTGTATGAGGAGGGAGGATTCTTTTCAACACAAGATCCCCTACTTGGTACTCTCGGTGCCTGACTTTCTGATCGAAGGCCCTCTTCATTCTCTTCTGATATAACTGCCCATGGCAGATTGCAGCCAATCTTTTCTCTTCGATCAGACTCAGTTGTTCGAATCGGGACCGAAACCATTCTGCTTCACTCAGTTTAACATCCATTAATACCCGTAACGAGGGTAGTTCAACTTCAACAGGTAGGACTGCTTCCATACCATATACAAGCTGATAAGGTGTTGCCCCAGTGGACGTCCTGATTGACGTGCGGTACCCATGCAAGGAAAACGGTAGCATTTCATGCCAGTCCCTGTAGGTGATTACCATCTTCTGCACAATCTTCTTGATATTCTTATTTGTTGCCTCAACAGCACCGTTCATCTTTGGCCTGTAAGGAGAAGAATTGTGATGTTGGATCTTGAAGTCCCGGCACAGCTCTGCCATCATTTTATTGTTTAGATTGGAACCATTATCAGTAATGATTCGCTCGGGCACTCCATACCGACAGATGATATCTCTCTTCAGAAATCTGGCTACCACTTGCCTAGTAACATTTGCATATGAGGCTGCTTCAACCCACTTGGTGAAATAGTCGATGGCGACCAGGATAAATCTGTGACCATTTGAAGCAGTTGGCTCAATCTTGCCAATCATATCAATGCCCCACATGGCAAAGGGCCATGGTGAAGACATAATGTTTAAAGGATTCGGAGGCACATGCACCTTGTCTGCGTAGATCTGGCATTTGTGGCATTTTCTGGCGTAGGCACAACAGTCTGCATCCATTGTGATCCAGTAATAGCCTGATCTTAACAACTTTTTAGCCATGGCATGCCCTCCAGCATGGGTACCAAAAGATCCTTCGTGCACTTCATGCATCAACAAATCTGCTTCTGTCTTGTCAACACATCTGAGGAGTACCATATCAAAGTTCCGCTTATATAAAGACCCATCAGTGTTCAGAAAGAAACTCCCAGCAAGCCTTCTCAAAGTCTTCTTATCATTGGCAGATGCCCCAGGTGGGTATGTTTGATCCTCCAAGAAGCTTTTAATGTCATGGAACCAAGGCTTATCATCTTTTACAACATCCGCTGCAAATACATATGCTGGTCTATCAAGTCTAGACACTGAAATCTGAGGTACAAAGTTGGCAGCTTGAACTTTGATCATGGATGAAATGGTAGCAAGAGCATCTGCAAACTGATTCTCGTCCCGAGGGATATACTCAAGCTTGACTGTTGTGAAGAAAGTCAATAACCTCCTTGTATAATCCCTGTAAGGTATCAGATGATCCTGGTGTGTGTACCATTTCCCGTTGGTCTGATTGACTACCAAAGCTGAATCTCCGAATACGGGCAATGTTTTGATCCTGAGGTCAATGGCTTCCTCAAGACCCATAATGCAAGCTTCGTATTCAGCTTCGTTGTTAGTGCAGTTGAAAGTGAGTTTTGCCGAGAAAGGCATGTGAACTCCTTTAGGTGTAATGAGTACTGCACCAACACCGCGACCATTCATGTTAACAGCCCCATCAAACATCATAGTCCATTCTTCCTCCGGGTTAGGCCCTTCAGTGTGAATAGGCTCTTCGTGATCTTTTGCTTTAATGAATATGATGTCCTCATCGGGGAAGTCAAACCTCATAGGCTGGTAGTCATCAATGGGTTGCTCAGCAAGATATTCAGATAGCACACTGCCTTTGATGGCTTTCTGAGAAGTGTACTGTATGTCGTATTCTGTGAGAATCATCTGCCATCTTGCAACCCGTCCGGTAAGAGCTGGCTTCTCGAAAATGTACTTAACTGGATCCATTTTTGAGATTAATAAGGTAGTGTGGGTCAACATATACTGTCTCAGCCGGCGAGCAGCCCACGCTAAAGCACAGCAGGTTTTCTCGAGCAGTGAATAACGCTGTTCACAGTCGGTAAACGTTTTGCTTAGGTAGTATATTGCATACTATTTTCGACCAGACTCGTCATGCTGGCCCAGCACACACCCCATTGACTCTTCTAACACTGTCAAGTACATGATCAGAGGTCTTCCTTCAACTGGCGGCATAAGGATTGGAGGTTCTTGTAAATACTCCTTGATCTTGTCAAAAGCCTTCTGGCAGTCTTCGTTCCACCTGACCGTTTGTTCCTTTCTTAACAGCTTGAACAAAGGTTCACAGGTCGCCGTAAGGTGAGATATGAACCGTGAAATGTAGTTCAATCGACCTAAGAACCCTCGAACTTCTTTCTCAGTTTTCGGTGCAGGCATCTCTTGTATAGCCTTGACTTTATCAGGGTCCACTTCAATCCCTTTCTCGCTTACAATAAAACCCAGCAGCTTACCGGATCGCACCCCGAATGTGCATTTGTTGGGGTTCAGCTTCAATTGGTACTTCCTCAGGCGCTTGAACAACTTCAGCAGATTCACCAGGTGATCTTCCTCTGTAAGGGACTTGGCGATCATATCATCCACGTAACATTCTATTTCCTTATGGATCATATCGTGGAATAATGTCACCATAGCCCGTTGATATGTGGCACCAGCATTCTTCAGTCCGAATGGCATCACTTTGTAACAGAACGTGCCCCAAGGTGTAATGAATGTTGTCTTCTCCATGTCTTCAGGTGACATCTTGATCTGATTGTATCCTGAAAATCCATCCATGAAGGAGAATACCGAGAACTGAGCCGTGTTATCCACCAATACATCGATGTGAGGTAATGGGAAGTCATCTTTCGGGCTGGCTCTGTTCAGATCCCGGTAGTCAACACACATTCTTACTTTGCCGTCTTTCTTAGGCACAGGTACTATATTAGCAACCCACGGCGGGTAGCTAGTCACAGCAAGGAACCCGGCGTCCCATTGCTTTTGTACCTCTTCCTTGATTTTCCTAGCCATGCCTGGGCGAGTTCGGCGCAACTTCTGTTTCACTGGTGGGCATTCTTCCCTCAAAGGCAGCTTGTGCACAACTATATCGGTATCCAACCCTGGCATATCTTGGTACGACCAAGCAAACACATCAACATACTCTTGAAGCAGATCTATCAGTTGTCTCTTCACTGAGTCTTGTAGGCAGGCCCCGATTTTAACTTCTTTCACGTCTTCCTCCGTACCAAGATTGATCACTTCAACCTCCTCCTGGTGAGGGGTAATAACCTTCTCCTCTTGTCTTAACAACCTGGCTAGCTCTTCAGGAAGCTCATATTCTTCTTCAACCCCTTCATCAGCTTGATTGATTGGATTGTCAAAGTCATACGATGTCATAGCCGTGCTGTTGTCGGTGCTGTCAGGAAGGCACTCTCTGCAAGGGTTAAGTTGGTTCATTTTAGTGATTGATTTTAATCTTGCTTTAGAAAAAAGTGAAATGAAGTTATCATTTTGAAAACACCGCCATTTATTTTTGTACAAAAAGAAAAGTGGAAAAACAGTGAGCAGAAAAGAAAAAGACTCGTTTGCAAAAGATTGTCTGATATTTCATTAATTTAATCTTGTTTGCACAAAAGTACAGATGACCTTGATTACAAAATGAGTCTTGTCATCTTGGGCAAGATGCAAGACTTTGATGCATGCTATAAAAAATACAGGAAATAATAATTACTCTGCATGAGTAACTCTTATAATTTCCTGGGAAGACCAGTTCGAGACACTGCTCCCCGGGATCTTTGGACGAATCCAATTCTCCAGATTGCGCTCCTCTTCCAGCTCGTCTTCCAGACAGTTGACAACATCGGGGGTAAGCAATCCCCCACTGACAAAACCAGGCTTTGCAGCAGCCTTCGCTTGATGTTGAGTTGGTTTGTAACCCAACCCAAATTTGTCCTTCTTTTCCTCCACAGCCAAGACCTTGCCCCAGCCTAGGGCAGTTCCTTCTTCAACAACCTTCCGGGCTTGTTGGTAAGATGACATGGAGATCCCCGACACAGCAGGTGCTTCATTGACGTTCAAGGCTTCAAAACCTTGGCTCATTGTTTCATGGATCTCCCCATCCATCTCAATGTATTTATAAGTAGCCAAATGGCTAACAAAGATATCCTCTTCCCCACAGATTGTGACAACTTGGCCTTCCCACTCAAATTTTAACTTTTGGTGAAGGGTAGACGTTATTGCGCCGGCGGCGTGAATCCAGGGTCTACCCAACAAACAGCTGTAGGCGGGCTGAATGTCCATCACATAAAAGATAGTTTTAAAGGTCTGCGGGCCAATTGTCACAGGCAGCTCAATCTCTCCCAGAACCGATCTCTTCGAACCATCAAAGGCTCTTACCACCAGGTTGCTGGGTCTCAATGCCAATCCGTCATATTCTAATTTCACCAGAGCCTTCTTTGGTAAGACATTCAGGGAAGAACCTGTGTCCACCAGCACATGAGAAAGGACAGCTCCTTTGCATTCCATGGTTATGTGCAAGGCTTTGTTGTGATTGCAGCCATCCGCTGTCAAGTCAGAATTGGTAAACCTTAGCCCATTGCTAGCAGTAACATTTCCAACCACGGTTTCCAATTGGTTGACAGTAATCTCCTCAGGCACGTAAGCTGCGTGCAGGACTTTGAGTAGTGCATTCCGATGGGCTTCGGAGCACATAAGCAGTGAGAGGATAGAGATTTTGGATGGCGTCTGGTGAAGTTGATCCACAATTTTGTAATCACTCTTTTTGATGATTCGCATAAACTCATCAACTTCTTGATCGAACGGTGTCTTCAAGGCTTCTTTAACAGTTTGATCTTCCTGCACCGGGCTCTTTCCTTTTGCCTTGGCAGCAGCTTCTGCTTCGACAGTAGGTCTTTGAACTTGTGAAGCAAAGAGACGTCCGCTTCGAGTGAAGCCTCCGCCTCCCCCCACATTATCTACTTGTGGTGCAGGTGCCGATGTTTCAAGAGTGATTCTTTTTCCTTCGCAGTACACGTCAGAGCCATAGTGCCAGGGGATGGCCCTATTGCTTTCATATGGTACTGGTCCAGGCACCGTGACAGTGACTGGACTGATTGCTGCTGCTGAAGGGACTGTTATTGTTTGTGGATCATAAAAGATTGTAACTGGTGCCCTGGCGGGAGCAGCACCTTCTGAATGGTAGGCGGAATTATTTTCAGGATCGTAGAATATGGTAACAGTGGAGACATCTTCATGATTGATTGCTGGTGTTGTAGGAGGTATTATTGGAAGGACTGATGTTGTTGTTGCTGGAGATTCGAAATGGAATGAAGCTGAAGTTGTAGCAGGAGAAACTGTTGAAAACTGATCATTTGGGAGGACAGGTGAAGTGCTTGTTGATGTTGCTGGTGAATTGTCGGGAACAATAGTTGCTGTATTTGTAGGAGGTTCTGGAACCGTTGTTGATGAAGTCGTCGGATTTGTCGGAAATGATGTAGTGATCTGTAGCAGGCCACTCTGAATAAGGCTGTCAATGCCATTCCTCAAGTCCTCGCACCCATTCCATGAAATATTGCAGTAGGGGCATCCTAGTTCACACCCCGGAAATATTTGGTTCTCGCGGAGTTGAGCTTTGATTTCCACCAATGGTGTCCTGATCTGATCCACACTAGTTATCAAATAAGACGGTTGGTCTTCTTCAATAGCGTTAATTCGGGGACCACCATGGTTTGGCATTGGGTTTTTATTGACATTGGGCGGAGGTGCAAAATTCAGAGCCTTGGAGTCTACCAAGTCTTGTACCTTCATATGCAGAGCCCTGCATTTTTCTGTACTGTGGCCAGGTGCGTTTGAATGGAAAGCACACCTAGCATTGGAGTCATAGTTTCTTGGTAGACTGTTGGGATCCGGAGGTGCTAACGTTCTTAGCTCAACTAGGTTGAGTTTCAGAAGTTGTGGCAACAAGGCAGCATACGGCATTGGGATCGGGTCGATCACTCGGTTAGCTTGGGATGGCCTTTGTTGGAATGGCCTCTGTTGACTGTTGTTGTTGGTGTTGTTGTTGTTGTAGTTTCTTGGGGGATACTGATTCTGATGATACTGAGGTTGTTGTTGGAAGTTTTGTTGAGGAGGTTGATAGACTGGCTGTGGATGAGCTGGAGCAGGGATAGTGACTGCTGCTATTGACCTCTGAGCATATTGGGGCCTACCCCTGTTGGTGTGAATGGCATTGGTCTCGCCAGTTCTTCTCGGGCCTGCAAAAGGCTTTCTTGTACCGCTGGACGAGCTTGCACCGTTGTCTGAGATCTTTCCCATTTTCAACAGGCTTTCAATTCTCTCCCCAGCTATGACAACATCTGCGAAGCTGGTGGAAGAGAAAGCAGCTAACCTGTCAATATACGTTCCCTGGAGAGTGTTCATAAACATGTCTGCCATTTCTCTCTCAGACATTGGTGGTTGAACGGCAGCAGCCAATTGCCTCCATCTCTGGGCATATTCCCGGAAACTTTCCCTTGACGACTGTGACATTCCCATTAGGAGAGTCCTGTTGGGTGCCATGTCTAAGTTGTATTGATACTGTCTGATGAAGGCCTCTGCCAGGTCCTTCCAGCATCTTACAGTTGCCCTTGTCAAGTGGGAATACCATTCCCTAGAAGCTCCAGTCAAGCTATCTTCGAAGTAGAACATCCAAAGTTTCTCATCCATTGTATAGGCCTTCAGTCTTCCCAGAAATGATTGCAAATGAGTCCGGGGGCATGAAGTCCCATTATACTTTTCGAAACAAGGAGGCTTGAACTTATGGGGGATCCTGACCCCTTCTACCAAACCCATGTCCATGACGTCGAAGCCCAAAGAATTTTGAGACTCCAGTGATCTTAACTTTTCAGCTATTTCCTCCAATCGTCTATCATAAGTTTCCTCTCCAGCACCCATTACTGTAAATTGGTCCTCCTGAGGATCTTCTTGAAGTACCCTGGCTGCAGTGGCCGTGCCTTGAACGTTTGCAGGAATGTTGATCTCAGGATGTAGATGTGGGCCAAACACAGGGGGATTAACATGGGGTTGCACCCTTTCATTGTTACTGGTGCCTGCAGTTCCTACATGAGGCTCCTCTTGATTTTGCCTCTCCACCATGGCCCTCAGTCTCTCCTGGCTCTGAGCCATGTTGTTCATAACTTCCATGAACTGCGTCATCTGCGTTCTCATCTCTAACCTTTCGTTTGCCATCTGGTTTCTGACCTCCGTAAGGTCTTGCTGCATCTGATCCATTTGAATTCCCGGAAGGTTGTTTCTAGTTGGGTACCTGTGTGGCCTGTTGAGGGGAAATACCCGGCGGCGAGCAATAATTCCTGAATATCACAACAGAGGTTAGCAACAACAAAACAAAACCTACAAAACAAACAAATGGGTTAGCATGCAATGCAGTTATGCTTATTTGTTCTCAAGGTATCCGGTTTGGCCTTCAGTTTTGACCCTTCCAGACCCTTGAAGATGATGCTGTTGAAGTTGCTTTTGAAGTAACCCAGATGGAAACTAACACAAATATATTACAAGACGTGAAATAATACAATTTGTTCATTTTACAACACAAGCCCTCAAAGGGGTCAAAATACATCACAAAAGCAAAAGTACGTGGAATAGAAACAACAACAAGCAAATGATCAAACTCCAAGGCCAAACTCATCCTCACGAACTTCCTTAAGAAGTGCTTCGGTCACAGGATCAGCCGGATGCTCCGTGAGACCTCTGATGAGAAGGTTTCTTGTTGCAACAGCTGCAGTCAACTTCTTATTCTGACCTTGGTCCTTAGACCTCTTCACTCCAACTCTGATTTCTAGCTCTGATATTTCCTTCTGGGCTGCTGCCAGGGCTTCTTCCATCTGTTCCATCTTGTCCTAAACTCTCTTGTCTTCTAGAGTACGGGCCTCAGTGATCCGGACCCACCTGGCCTGACTCTCTTTCAGGTACAAGTCTGTCCTTGCTCTCTGGAACTGGGCTTCTTTACAAGCATTCTTCAGAATCTGTTCACCAGCTTTAGACTTGTTGATATAATCTCCAGACTTCTCAATTTTAGTCAAGTGTTCCACTCTTAATTTCTCCAATCTCTCAATCTCCCTCACACCTTCACTCCTCTCCCTGAGGGTCTTCTGCAAGGCTTGGGTTAACTTCTCATTTCTTTCCTTCAAGCTTTCAAACTCCTCCAGCTTGATAGTGACAGGGGGTGGTGCTGAAGATGACTCAGGCGTGTCTTCTATGGTAAAGGGCATTCCAGAGAACTGGGCCCTAGCATGGGACCACTCATAATATTGGACTGATGCCACATTATTGCACTTCCCCAGAATGGTGATTCCCTTGGTTTGAACATGATCCCAGGCCCAGGCAGCCTGCCTAACAGTTGCCAGACTAATCTTGTTCTCACAGTAGAGGGTCTCCACCAAGTCCTGTACCCTAGGAGTATGGACTAGTGCATAGCCTAATTGCCTCCTGAACAGCAGAGGGTTGTAGTTGATACTTCCCTTGACCCCTATTAAGGGCACATTGGGAAAGTGCCCACAACTTGTGATTATATCTCTGCCCTTGGTGCTTTGAGTACACCATCTGATATCTGTTGAAGTTAGGACAGTGAGTCTCTTAGCCCAGTTGCTTTGCTGATGAGGGTTGAGAAATGCATCTGTCCTGGGTAGATGCCTGAGAAGCCAAGCATGGAATAATGGAGCACAAATCCTTACCAGCCTTCCCCTCTGCTTCTCATTCTTCTGATGTACTGAGTAATAGAGATCACCCAGTAGAGTTGGCACAGGGTTCTTCAGGATGAACAAGTGGATTGCATTCTTGCTAATGAAACGGGGCTCATCTGCAAACAACACAATTCCATATACACTTAAGGCCAACAGAGCACAAACAGCTTTCCACTCCCCCAAGGAGGCCTTCAGACTAGCTTGAGAAATCAGGAAGTCAAGATGAAAACCAGGGATCCCAGCTTTAGAGGCCATATGCTGTTCAATCAATACAGGTTCCAGGTGCAAAGCTTTTGCTATCTCTCCATTGCTGGGAAAGACCATTTCAGGATTGAAAGGGATTTCTCTCTTGATAGGCAAACCAATCAAAGATGAGTATTCTTCTAATAGAGGCCCCAACTGAAAGTCTTGAAAGGTGAAACATCTCAATGGGGGGTCATAAAACTGAATACAGGTGTGGATGAGGCTCCTTTGAGATGGGTCCAAATCCATGACCAAGTCAAGTATATCTCCATAATGCTCCCTGAACAAAGGTATGTGCTCTGGAGTGATTAGGGTTTGGATCCTCCTGATGTCTGATAAGTCTGGTTGGAAGAAATGATAGGTGATGTTGCTTTTCTTTGGAGCCATGATGCTGAAGACTGAGTAGAGTGCTGATGAAGATGCTAAGGAGTGGGCCACTGGCTGGCTAGTGCAAGTAATTGAAGTATATGGCTGACAAACTGAAGCAAGTGCTGGTGGAGATAGGTCAAAACTGCAGATGGGGTCAAAACCAAAACCAGATGAAGGTGGATACCCTGAAACACAAATAAGCAAATGTTAATATGATGCAATGAGTATGTATGCAGATGATATGCAAGGGTTTGTGACTGAGCTGGATCTGATCAAAATGCCTTGGTATAGATCCATGTGTGTTCAAGAATTCCAGATGGAGGTCTATAAATCCAGTAACCAGGGTGGGGGACTCAAATAAAGAGCCACATGTCCAGGGTTTCAGAATCACAAGAACTGTCCAACATGGAGTACACTTAACAAAGTCAAAGTAACAGGGTATTCTGAGGCCAAGGTACCTGCAAACCTGTAAACAGCCCAACCCCCTCACAGGTGATGATCTAGAACAAGGATCCTCAAACTTGGATCAGTTATGAGAAGTGTAAACACTTCTAACCCGGAGGTACAGTGTTTACAATAACCATAACAATTCCTCCTCTAATTCACCTCAGTTTCTGAAGGTCAATACTAAAAGGTCATCCAGACTTAGCAGGCTTCCCAGATAGCCCTAGCATTGCAGGAAATCTGCAACACAGAGTTCTCAAGAAGAAACCCATATCTGAACCGTGTTTCATATTCCCGCACCAGACCGAAATGGAATGGGAAAGAATATGATTCACTCTAGCCTAGGTGTCACTCAGGTCCCAGGTATAGGACCTTAACTCTCAATGGAACACCCACCCACCAAAACAAAACCAGATCCAGCCAGACAGCATGACAGTATGATATATGAAAAGCAGTAAAGAAAACAGTAAAACAACTGTACATAAAGCATGAATAAATACAAATATACAAGCACAGATAACACATAACACCCCAGTAAACACAAATCAATCAAGCGCTAGGAGGAACCCACAAAAAGAACCAGAAGCCCTGGTTACAGTATAAGGTTCCCCAGCAGAGTCGCCAAGCTGTCGCTCCCGACAAATGGGACTGGCCCAGATGAAGGTACAGACGCGAACGGTCGGCGAGAGGGACAATGAGAACACACAGCCGTGAACTCACTGGAGAATGAATAGAGTCGCCAGCTAGGCATTTTTATCCCAGAGGAAAGGTAATGCTGCATAAACCTAGAAAAGATGGATAAGACGGTTGCGAACCAGAGAGACTGAGAAAGGGGGTTGGTTACAACCTGGGAAGGTATTAGCACCCAGATTGTCCGTCGTACTCGACGGGATCCACGCTTAAAAGATTTGTGTATTAAAGGGGGTAGTGTCAGTGCAATTTGTGTGTAAAATAGCTGGAAAAGGATGTACAGGTGTCAGTGTAAAGTGTATAAGTGATATGAAGCATGAAAGTGTCAGTGTGAGAATGAAAAAGAACTGCTCATGATCATGAGGCTAAAAGAATAAAGCTGGAAAGAGGGGGAATATACAGAGACTTTTGTTCGATAACTGTTAAGTTATGCCTACGTATCCTCTCGTGCAATGAGGAAGTCAGAACACCGTAGTTCGACCCAAAGAGACTGAAAGATGAATTGACTTGTGAACTGCTTACTTGTCTATGCTCAAGTGTATGACCTGTCTGGCTCAGGTGCAAACTGTCTTGCATTAGACGGAAGAAGCAAGTTCCCGTTTATGAGTGAATGAGGTGAGAAAAGAATCCCGGAGGAGACGATTATTGTTCGTTTTTGTGTTTTCAGTCTTTTATTGTTTTTTGGATTTTGTCATAAGATAATGAGCTTAAGCCTAAACCAATGGGTTAGTAAACTCATCACATCTTCCCTCTGATTAGGGGTAATGAGAATACCTTAAGTGTGAAGTCAGATTCTCACACCTAATCACCTTTGATGTAGGATTAAGATCATTAACCTACTTGTGATTATTTAGATGTTTTTGGTGTTTTTGTTTAGTGTTAAGTAATGAGGTTAAGCCATAATCAAGGATTAAACAGACTCATTACACCATCCTAATAGAAGGATAATAGATGAGAATGTTTAAGCTGAGGAAAACCCCTCAACTTAATCCATGATTAGGGATTAAACTCATGACAAAACAAACCTTTGATTAAGTGAATTTCAATTAATGGTATGATGATGAAGTGAGTTTTATGATTTGTAAGACAACTTGAGGGGGACTTGTCCATTAACACTAGGGTTAGTCCTTCTTAACCAATTAAGGAAGAATTAGAACCCTAATGCAAGGCCCAAGTTACAAGTGTGATGTCTTGATGATTATTATGTGAATTGATTAAGAGATTTAAACACATTAAGGGTTTAATACTTAGGATTAAAGTTATACACTCCATCCTAAGAGAAGGATGCAGGCATAAGCTTAATCACAAAGTCTTAAAGCCTTTAGGGTTTAGTCCCTGATTATGAGATGAGAAGAGAAGACTCAAAGAGAGACACAAAGGTAAAACTATGAGGGGGGACTAATCAAAACCCTAATCCATTGTCATGCTTGGTTGTTCCTAAGGTTTGTGTGGTTTCCAAGAACAATCTTCAAAAGAACCTCCAGGAAGCAGATGAAAGGATCAGGAGAAGCAAAGTAACTTGCTTCATTCAAGAAGTCAAGTCACTTGAAGAAAGAAGGTGGGAGGAACAATAATGAGCAAGCTCGATCTCAAACACAAATAGAAATGCAGCAATGGATGCAAAAGAGATGAAAAGAAAAGGTATGAGAAGTGAAGGCAAATCCACTTCTCAAGTTTACTTACCACCTGAAATGTTAGAAAGAAAATGCAATGCAATGCAAGATGAGATGAAATGATATGATGCTAAGCAAAACCAGAAGCATGTTGATGATGATTATGATGTTATGAGGTGCTGCAAACATGAGGCAAGACATGGAGATGCTCATACAAGGTCATGGATGCAAATGATGCAAGTTAAGGAGCATGAATGAACATGAAATGTTATGAAGCATACAAGACAAATGACATGGCAAATATGTAATGCAATGATCAAACATGCTTTCTATATGTCTTAAGATGTCAAATGAATCACAAGAATGCACAAAATGCAAAGACAAGTCATGTTATGCAAGGAAATGCAAGAAGGATGCAAATGGAAGCCCAAATTAGGGTTCATGGATCATATATCATACACAAACCAAAATCAGAAGCAAACAACATTAAAAAAAATTGAAAATTCCACACAAAGGATCCCTAATCCCATACTAAACCAATACCCAAAGGAGAGGTCTCAACTCTTAACCAATCTCAAGTTATGATTTTTACAAGTTTTTAGGGTTTTTAGGGTTCTTAACAAAATAAATGCCAAACAAATAGAAAATGCAAGATCAAATCATGGCCATTTTATCTTAGAAACTACATGCTAAACATAAAACAATGCAAGAAGAATCAATGTCTCAACCTTCTCCAATAGACAGAAATGAATTTTTGAACTTGTGATCAAAATAATGCACAAAATATGATTTAATTCAATGAAAAATTCTTAAAGTGCATCAAGATCAAAAAAGAAATTTGGTTTGAAGGTTGGACAATGTTTCTAAATGTCTTAGAACATTTCATGAATTTTTTTGTAATTTTTAAATACCTAAAAGTATTTTTAATTAATTAATTCTCATTAATCAATTAAAAATAATCTTTTAAATATTTAAAAATACTTTTTTAATGATAAAAATAAAATAAAAAATATTTTTGTGTCTTAAAAATTATTAAAACTTTAAGGAAAAAGTTTCATAATTTTTAAGGATTTTTAACTATTTTAAAATAATTATGCAAAATAAATGGAAAGAAAATGAATAAAAATTAAATAAAATGAAAGTATGCAGCATGAAGGGTTGAGATTCAATCTGGAAAGGGGACCATTGACCACGCGCCAAATCCAGTGGCCCACGTTTAAACTGACTAAATTCAATTAATTAAACTAATTAAAGTGATTAGGGTTTAATGACCACATCTGGACCCTTTATGCGCGCGGGAAGTCAACTTGTTCAACGCATCTGATGGCTCAAATTCAAACTAACATTAATGACTGTAATTAGGGCAAATCACTCTCAGGTGGCCGGAGAAGACTTCCGGTCGTCTTCTCCGGCCAGCTCTCACCTGAAAACTACCCAAATCCCTCAAAACGCATCAAAAATGAAAAACAAGAACTGGGAAATGATCCTCACATCCTCACGAATCAAACCCCCATCCTAAAACACATTTATATTTCCTAAATGAGCTGAATCGAAGAAAAAGAAAACTAGGTCACGCAAGCTTCAGACACAAATTAAATGCTCATTTCGAAACCATTTTCAAAACCAATGGTACCAGAATGATCAGCAAGACATGAAGAACAAGTTTGTAACAAGAAAAATGATTTCTGGAAAAATTATTTTCGAGCTACCTGAGATTTGGAGCTCTCCACTTGAGGACTTTCTGGCCTTCTCTTTATGTGCAAACCACTCCTTAGGACCCCTTGATGATGTTTGAATGCCTTAGAACAATTTATGTAGGCTGGCTGATGAGTTTCGAAAGCTCCTGCTTCAAGCTCAGTCAATAATGGCTATGGTGATTCTGACTGATTCAGGCCACTGTGAATGATGGTTTATGGTCCAGATGATGAATGGAGAAGGTTTGTGGTGTTTGTTTGTGTGTTTGTGAGCTAGGATGAGAGTTTCGAATGAAACTGCAAAATGGAGTGAGAAATGGCTATGGAGTAATCTGGCTGTTTCAGGCTTGTGCTTTGGGTGGTTTCTACTCAGTGATACATGGTGAGTTGAATGGAGGAAAAGGTTTGAGTGTTTGCTTGCTGTGGAGAGGAATTCGAAAGCTTATGCAAATGGGAGTGTTTTTGTGTAAGTTGTGAATGAGGGTGTTTCAGCCTTGCCTTATGCTATGCTTTGCTTGCAAATTGTCCACATAACTCTCTCTCATTGGTCAGTTGATTTGACATGTGCTTTATGGATAGGTGAGGCAACTTTTGCAATTTGTCAACTCTTGTGTAAGAGAAAGTATGGTGAGGTGCTAGCTTGGTACAAGGCATGGGCTATGCGCAGCAAGATGAGGGGGAAATGTCAGCTTGGTCCAGCATTCAAGGCAGCAAGTGGTAGGGAGTGAAATGAGTGTTTTGCAACTTGTGGCAACTTTGGTTCACATGTGATAAAGTCTTGTTACACAAACCAAGCCATGAGCAAACTTGATCCAATTCTGATTTTTGGGACTTAGAGAATGTTTGTGTAATGGTTTGAAATGAATTAGAGGTCACATGATGCATTGGTTCAAGGTTTTGCAAAATTTCCATTTGGAGCATGCCTTAGAAATTAATGATTTTAGCCAACTTTGTCTTGCCATAACTTTTGATCCAAGAAGAGTTTGATCATGGTCTTGTACTTTTTGAAAAGGGAAAGATGAGATCTACAACTTTCATGACCAAAGTTTTTTCATTTGAAGCATTTTTGGATCAAGAATCAAGGCTTGAAAAATGACCTAAAATGATGCATTCTTGAAAAAGTCAACTATGCCCAAAAAGTCAACATTTGCAAAAACCCTAAATTCTTGATTTTTATGAACTTCAACCTTCTTCCATGATCAAATAAAGATCATATACACTCAAAATGATGAAGATCACCCATTGGTTGGGTCATTGGGGGCCTCAGATGCCCTGATTTTGCACTGACTTGTCTGAAAAGTCAACCCTTGATCAGATGACTTCCCCATGGAATTTCTTCATGAAAATTGATATGAATACTCCCTATACCATATAGAGATCAATGGAAACAAGAATGACCAAAATTTTTGGGGTTATGGCCTCTGAAACCAAAACCCTAATTTTCAGTCAACTGTGCAGTCAAACGTGGCTCTGCATCCACTCAAACCCCTAGTTCTTGTGATCTCTCTGCAATTTTGACTTTGAGGAGATGAAATATGACATAAGAACACACATGGACCCCTTTGAGTTGATTGGTGGCCTTTGGAATGGCTCAAGATGCCCTGAGGTTGCTCAGATCACAAACCCTAGGTGCAGATGCCTTAGAAACTATGCAGTGAAACAAAAGTGAGATATGAGATGATATGTTTGTGTTTATGCATATGAGGATGATCACAAGCCATGGTGTGAATGGGTGAGGGCAAATTTGGGGTGTTTACACTAGGCTAGAGTGGTTCATGTTCTTTCCCATTCCATTTCGGTCTGGTGCGGGAATATGAAACACGGTTGAGATGTGGGTTTCTTCTTAAGAACTCTGTGCTACATATTTCCTGTAGTGCTAGGGCTATCTGGGAAGCCTGCTAAGTCTGGATGACCTTCTATTTTGACCTTCAGAAGCTGAGGTGAATTAGAGGAGGATCTTTTATGGTTATTATAAACACTGTACCTCCGGGTTAGAAGTGTTTACACTTCTCATAACTGATCCAAGTATGAGGATCCTTGTTCTAGAACATTACCTGTGAGGGGGTTGGGTTGTTTACAGGTTTTGCAGGAACCCATGGCCACATCATACCCTGTTACTAGTTTTGTTTAAGAATACTCCACTCTGGACAGTTCTTGTGATTAACCCTGGATATGTGACTCTTTATTTGAGTCCCCCACCCTGATTACTGGATTTCTGAGCCTCCATCTGGACTTTTGAACATACATGGGCCTTATATCAAGACAAATAATCAGATCCAGCTTGATCACAAACCCTTGCATATCATTTGCATATATCATCATTGCATCATTTGACATTTGTTTATTTGCTTTTCAGGGTATCCACTTCATTGTATCTTGGTTTTGGTTTTGACCCCTTCTTCTGCATAGACCTCTGCTTCAGCTGTCTTCATCAATTATCTGCTTCAGTTATCTCCATCCTCACTAGCATCAGTCTATCAGTGGTTTACTTCCAGCATTAGTCTGTGATCTTCATCAGCACTTATCTTCAGCTTTTTCAGCAGCACTCATGGCTACTCCCAGGAAGAGCAACATATCCTACCACTTCTTTGAGCCTGTTTTGACTGGTATCAGGCAGGTCCAGTCACTCATCACCCCTGACCATATCCCACTATTTAGAGAGCGATATGGAGGTATCTTGGATATGGTTATGGACCTTGATCCTTCTCAGAGGAGCATGATCCACACCTGCTTGCAATTTTATGACCCTCCTTTGAGATGTTTCACCCTTCCAGACTTTCAGCTAGGGCCTCTACTGGAAGAGTTTTCTTCATTGATTGGGGTACCTATCAGAGGTGGAATCCCTTTCAACCCAGAGATGACTGCTCCCAGAAATGAAGAGATAGCAAGGGCACTGTACTTGGAGCCTGCCCTTATTGAGCAAAGTATGACAACAAAAGCTGGGATTCCTGGTTTGCATTTGGACTTCTTGATCTCTCAGGCCATCCTAAAAGCTTCATTAGGAGAGTGGAGGGCAGTCTGTGCACTGTTAGCCCTCAGCATATATGGGGCTATACTGTTTGCAGATGAGCCCAAATTTTTCAGCAAGAATGCCATCCATCTATTTCTTCTGAAGAACCCAGTACCCACATTGCTAGGAGATTTCTATTATTCTATCCATCAGAGGAATGAGAAACAAAGGGGAAAGTTGGTAAGATGTTGTGCTCCTATGTTTCACACCTGGCTGCTCAGGCACCTGCCTAAGTCAGATACCTTTCTGAATCCCCACCAGCAGAAGAATTGGGCCAAGAGGTTCATTGCCTTGACTTCAGATGATATCAGATGGTGCACCCAGAGCACCAAGGGCAAGGACATTATCACCAGCTGTGGACAATACCCAAATGTG
Source organism: Lathyrus aphaca (assembly GCA_963966055.1). Taxonomy (NCBI): domain Eukaryota; kingdom Viridiplantae; phylum Streptophyta; class Magnoliopsida; order Fabales; family Fabaceae; genus Lathyrus; species Lathyrus aphaca. Next base: position 367,602,901 of record OZ014524.1, read on the forward strand.
CCTCTGATAGGAGTGAAGGGTTGCATCAACTACAATCCTTTATTGTTTAAGAGACAATTGGGCTATGCTTTAGTTCACCCTCCCAGAGGACATGATTTAGTTGAGACCCTATATTGTGAAGTGCAACCTAATTTAGCTATTGTCAGACAAGCATCCTGGGCTTGGGACAACATTCAGACAAAAGGGGTAGCTATTCTTGGAAGATGTAACAATGTTGCTTCAGCTCAGTACTCAGACTGGTCCCGTACTAGAGCTCAGATTACCAGAATGCCTTTCATCTTGGAAGACATACATGGGCCATCCACATTGCAGCCTGCAACAATGGTTAGCCTGGAGGAGTTTGAAAAGTTGAAGGAAAGGAATGAGTAGCTATCTCAAGCCTTGAAGAAGACTCTTTGGGAAATGAGTGATGGTCATCTGGACATTGAGAGATTGGAAAAGCTCAGGGTGGAGCATCTTGCCAAAATTGAGAAGACAGAGGACTATATAAGGAAAGCAAGGGCTGGAGAACAAATATTGAAGAATACCTGCAAGGAGGCCAAGATTCAGAAAGCTAGGGCTGAGCACTATCTGCAAGAGAGTCAGGCTAGGTGGGTCAGGATCACCGAAGCCCGTACACAAGAAGACCAGAAGACTCAAGCCAAGATTGAATATCTAGAGGCCAATGAGAAGAAGCAGCAGGAAGCTCTGTTGGCTGCATAGAAAGAGATATCAGAGTTGAAGCTCAGAGCAGGATTGAAGAGATCAAAGGACCAGGACAAGCATAAGAAGCTGACTACTGCCATTGCTACCAGGAACCTCCTCATTAGGACCATTACAGAGCACCCAGCTGGTCCAGTGACTGAGGCACTCCTGCAGGAGGTCAGAGAAGATGAGTTTGGACTGGATGTCTGATTCTTTGCTTGTTGTTTGTTTCCATTTGATGTACTTTTCCTTTTGTTGTGTTTTGACCCTCCATGGGCATGTATTGTAAAACAAACTATCTATTGTTCATCATTTGTAATATATTCCAGTTTATTTTCATCTGGGCTTTCTCTCAACAACATCAAGCATCTTCCTCGAGGTCTGGAAAGGTCAAAACAAAGAACAAAACCGGATACCTTGGAAAACAAATAAGCATACTGCATTGCATACTAACTTTGTCTTTGTTTTGTAGGTTTTGTTATTATTATTGTTTCTAACTTTGTTGTGATCTCAGGAAACATTGCTCGTCGCCGAGTGTTCCCTGTCAACCGCACGCACCGGTACCCAACTCGTAACAACCTTCCCGACATTCAAATGGAACAAGTGCAGCAGGATCTGACTGAGGTCAGAAATCAGATGGCCAATGAGAGAGTGGAGATGATAAATCAGATGTCTCAATTCATGGTAGTGATGACTGGCTTAGCCCAGAGTCAAGAAAGGTTAAGAGAGCTGGTGGAAAGAAAAACTCCTGAGGAACCTCATCTTGGAACAGGAGGAACTAGCAACAATGAAGGAGGCCAGCCTCGTATTAACCCACCAGTATATGGACCTCATATGGATCCAGAAGTTAACATCCCAAGAAATGGTCAAGGTAATGCTACTGGGGGCCAAATCCTGCAGGAGGATCCCCAGGGAGAACAGTTTACTGTCATTGGGGCTTGAGATGAGATATACGACAGAAAATTGGACGAGATTGCCGAAAAGTTAAGATCTTTGGAATCTCAGAATTCTTTGGGCTTCGATGTGATGGACATGGGACTAGTGGATGGGGTGAGAATTCCCCACAAATTCAAACCCCCATGCTTTGAAAAGTACAATGGTACTTCCTGTCCTCGCACTCATCTGCAGTCTTTCTTGGGAAGGCTCAAAGCGTATACCATGGATGAAAATTTATGGATGTTCTACTTTGAGGACAGTCTGACTGGAGCTTCGAAAGAATGGTATTCGCATTTGTCTAGGGCCACCATAAGATGCTGGAAGGATTTGGCCGAAGCTTTCATCCATCAATATCAATACAACCTGGACATGGCTCCCAATAGAACTCTTCTAATGGGCATGTCTCAGTCTTCCAGAGAGAGCTTCCGGGATTATGCCCAAAGATGGAGACAGCTTGCTGCTGCTGTCCAACCACCCATGTCAGAAAGGGAAATGGCCAACATGTTCATGAACACATTGCAAGGGACCTATATTGATAGACTGACTGCTTTCTCCTCTACCAGTTTTGCTGATGTGGTCATAGCTGGTGAGAGGATTGAAAGTCTCTTGAAGATGGGTAAAATCTCCGACATTAGTGCAAGTTCATCCAGCAATCCCATAAAACCTTTTGTGGGACCCTGAAGAGCAGGTGAAACAAATTCCATTCATACAAGCAAGGGCAGTCCTCAATATGCTCACCGGTCAGTAGCAGCTGTTACCATTCAAGCTCCAATGCCACAACAACCATCATATCCTCAACAACAACAACCATAGTATCAACAACAAGTTCATTATCCGCAACAAAGGTCGTACAACAAAAATAGCAGTCAACAGCAGCGTCCATTCCAACAAAGGCCATCACAAGCATATAGGGTAATTGACCCAATCCCAATGCCATATGCTGCACTCTTGCCACAACTCCTAAAGCTCAACCTAGTTGAGTTAAGGACGTTGGCACCTCCAGATACTCTCAACATGCCAAAGAACTATGATGCAAATGCCAGGTGTGCATTCCATTCAAACGCACCGGGGCATAATACTGAGAAATGCAGGGCCCTACAGATGAAAGTCCAGGATCTGGTGGACTCAAAAGCTCTCAATTTTGCACCTCCTCGGAACGTTACAAGAAATCCAATGGCTAGTCACAACGGGCCTAGGATCAATGCTATTGAGGAGGGAAAACCATCCACATTAATCAACAGTGTTGCACAAATCTGAACACCTTTGGTTGAAATCAAAGCTCAGCTGTTAGAATGCCAAGTGTTCCCCGGATGTGAGGTCGGCTGTGGATATTGCAATATTGCCGTTAATGGATGTGAGAGACTGAGAAACGGCATAGACAGCCTCATTAGAGATGGAATTCTTCAGATTACAGCAACAGCGACTACAACTCCAACAATTCCTTCACCAACGATCACAGATACTCCTACAATGTCAGCAACCATTGTTCCAACAGATTCTACTACAACTCCAACAATTACTCAATCAATCACTTCAACGGATACAAGTTCAGTCACAATTCCTTCTACAACGACAACACCCATTATTCCATCAGTTCCTGTTAAAACTTCAACGCCCGTCCAGTCAACAATACCGTCTACAACATCAGCAACAGTTAATGAAAGTGTCTCAGTAGTTACGATATACTACGATCCCGCGAATGTTCCTTCCAACAACTCACAACAAAATGCTACTCATGTCAGAGCTCCGCTTACCATATATTATGATCCACACACCATTGTGGTCCCCTCTGCAGCTGCTATCAGTCTGGTCACTATCACAGTACCTGGGCCAGTTCCTTACGAGAGCAATAATTCCATCCCTTGGCATTATGGCTCAGATCTATACTACGAGGGGCAGAAAATCACTTTAGAGTCATCAACTTCTTTACCTCAGATAGACAATGTGGGGGGAGGCGGAGGCTTCACTAGAAGCGGGCGTCTCTTTGCCTCACAAATACCAAGACCCATTGCTGAAGCAGAAGCTGCTGCTAAGGCAAAGGGGAAGAGCGTGGTGCAAGAAGAATCAGTTGCTAAAGAAACTTTGAAGACCCCTTTTAATCAAGAGGTTGATGAATTCATGCGGATCATCAAAAAGAGTGATTATAAGGTGGTGGACCAGTTTCACCAAACCCCTTCCAAAATCTCCATACTATCATTGCTAATGTGCTCCGAGGATCATCGAAATGCACTATTAAAGGTCCTGCACGCAACTTATGTGCCGGAGGAGATTACCGTCAATCAGTTAGAGGTTGTGGTTGGAAATGTCAACGCTAGTCATGGACTAGGATTTACCAACGCTGATCTGACAATAGAAGGTCATAATCACAACAAGGCTTTGCACATTACCTTGGAGTGTAAGGGTGCAGTTCTTTCTCACGTATTGGTGGACACAGGGTCATCACTCAATGTCCTACCCAAGAAAGCCCTTGTGAAGCTGGAGCATGATGGATTGGCACTACGCCCAAGCAACTTCGTAGTGAGAGCCTTTGACGGTTCTAAAAGATCAGTTCTGGGAGAGATAGAGTTGCCAATAGTGATTGGCCCACAGGTTTTCAAAACGACCTTCTTTGTGATGGATATACAGCCTGCCTACAACTGTCTATTGGGTAGACCATGGATACACGCCGCTGGCGCCGTGACGTCAACCCTTCACCAGATGTTAAAATTCGAGTGGGAGGGCCAAGTCATTACCATTTGTGGGGAAGAGGATATCTTCATTAGCCAGCTGGCTACTTTCAAATACATTGAAATGGATGGGGAGATCCATGAGACCATGAGTCAAGGGTTTGAAGCCCTTAATATCAGTGAAGCATCTGCTGTGTCTGGGACTTCCATCACATCATATTAACAAGCCCGAAAGGTTGTTGAGGAGGGTACCGCTCAAGGCTGGGGCAAGCTGCTGCCAGTTGAAAAGAAAGAAGACCGATTCGGGTTGGGTTACAGACCAACTCGACAAGATCAACCAGAGGCTGCAACGGAGCCCAAGTTTGTCAGCGGGGGAATTCTCACCCCGGATGCTGTGAATAGTTTCGAAGATGAGTCAGAGGACGAGCGCAACCTGGAAAGCTGGATACGTCCAAGAATCCCGGGGAACCATGTCTCAAACTGGTCTTCCCAGGAAATTATAAGAGTTACTCTTGCAGAGTAATTATTATTTCCTGTCTTTAAAGCATGCATCAAGTCCTGCATCTTGCCCAAGATGCCAGGACTCATTTTATAATCGGGCCATCTTGTATTTTGTGCAAACGATCAATTAATGAATATCAAGACATCTTTTGCAAATGAGTCTTTTCTTTTCCGCTCACTGTTTTTCATTTTTCATTTTTTGTACAAAAATAAAATGGCAATGTTTTTCAAAATAAATACCTTCATTTTCACTTTTTCTAAACAAGATAAAACTGATCACTAAAATGAACAAATCTAAACCCTTGCAGAGAGTGCCTTCCAGGTTGCACCGACAACAACACCGCTATGACTTTGTATGACTTTGACAATCTGATTAATCAAGCCGATGAAGGGGTTGAAGAAGATTATGAGCTACCTGAAGAGCTAGCCAGGTTGTTGAGACAAGAGGAGAAGGTTATCACTCTTCATCAGGAGGAAGTTGAGACGGTTAATCTTGGTACAGAAGAGGACTTGAAAGAAGTTAAGATCGGGGCCTGCCTGCAAGATTCAGTAAAAGAGCAATTTATTGACATGCTTCGGGAGTATGTGGATGTTTTTGCTTGGTCTTATCAGGATATGCCAGGGTTGGACACCGACATTGTTACACACAAGCTGCCTCTGAAAGAAGACTGTCCGCCAGTAAAACAGAAGTTGCGCCGTACTCGCCCAGATATGGCAATGAAGATAAAAGAGGAGGTACAAAAACAGTGGGACTAGTTACCCGCCGTGGGTTGCTAACATTGTGCCTGTACCTAAGAAGGATGGCAAGGTGAGGATGTGTGTGGATTACCGGGATCTGAATAGAGCCATCCCGAAAGATGACTTCCCATTACCTCACATTGATGTATTGGTCGACAATACGGCTCAGTTCTCGATGTTCTCCTTTATGGATGGATTTTCAGGATATAATCAGATCAAGATGCCACCTGAAGACATGGAGAAGACAACCTTCATCACACCCTGGGGCACATTCTGTTATAAGGTGATGCCATTCGGACTGAAGAATGTTGTGCCACTTATCAACGGGCCATGGTAACATTATTCCATGACATGTCCACAAAGAAATTGAATGTTATGTGGATGACATGATTGCCAAGTCCCTCACAGAAGAAGACCACCTGGTGAATTTGTTGAAGCTATTCAAGCGTCTGAGGAAATACCAACTGAAGTTAAACCCCAACAAATGCACATTCGGGGTGCGATCCGGTAAACTGCTGGGATTTATTGTAAGTGAGAAAGGGATTGAGGTTGACCCTGACAAAGTCAAAGCCTTTCAAGAAATGCCTGCACCGAAGACTGAAAAAGAAGTTCGGGGGTTTCTAGGTAGATTGAACTACATTTCACGGTTCATATCTCACCTTACATCAACTTGTGAGACCTTGTTCAAGTTGTTAAGAAAAGCACAAATTGTCAGGTGGAATGAAGACTGCCAAAGGGCTTTTGATAAAATCAATGAGTACTTACAAGAGCCTCCAATCCTTATGCCTCCAGTTGAAGGAAGACCTCTGATAATGTACTTGACAGTATTAGAAGAGTTAATTGGGTGTGTGCTGGGCCAACATGACGAGTCTTGTCGAAAAGAGTATGCAATATACTACCTGAGCAAAAAGTTTACCGACTGTGAACAACGTTATTCACTGCTCGAGAAAACTTGAAGTGCTTTAGCGTGGGCTGCTCGCCGACTAAGGCAGTATATGTTGACCCACACTACCTTGTTGATCTCAAAGATGGATCCAGTCAAGTATATATTCGAGAAGCCAACACTTACTGGACGGGTTGCAAGATGGCAAATGATTCTCACAGAATATGACATTCAATACACATCCCAAAAGGCCATCAAAGGCAGTGTATTGTCTGATTATCTTGCTGAGCAACCCATTGATGATTACCAGCCTATGAGATTTGACTTCCCCGATGAAGACATCATGTTCATAAAAGAAAAAGATCATGAAGAGCCTATTCACACTGAAGGCCCTGACCCAGAAGAGGAATGGACTATGATGTTTGATGGGGCTGTTAATATGAATGGTCGTGGTGTTGGTGCAGTACTCATTACACCTAAGGGAGTTCACATGCCTTTCTCGGCAAAACTCACCTTTAACTGCACTAACAACGAAGCTGAATACAAAGCTTGTATCATGGGTCTTGAGGAAGCCATTGACCTCAGGATTAAGACTTTAACTGTATTCAGAGATTCAGCTCTGGTAATTAATCAAACCAACAACAAATGGTACACTCACCAGGAGCATCTGATACCTTATCGGGATTATACGAGGAGATTACTCACATTCTTCACAACAGTCAAGCTTGAGTATATCCCTCGAGATGAAAATCAGTTTGCAGATGCTCTGGCTACCATTTCATCCATGATCAAAGTTCAAGATGCCAACTTCGTGCCTCGGATTTTAGTATCCAGACTTGATAGACCAGCATATGTATTCTCTGCAGACCTTGCTAAAGATGATAAACCTTGGTTCCATGACATCAAGCGCTTCTTGGAGGATCAAACATACCCACCTGGGGCATCATCCAATGACAAGAAGACATTAAGAAGGATGGCTGGTAGTTTCTTCCTGAATACTGATGGTTCCTTGTACAAGAGAAACTTTGATATGGTACTTCTCAGATGTGTTGATAAGGCAGAAGCAGACTTGCTGATGCACGAGGTCCACGAAGGATCTTTTGGTACCCGTGCTAGAGGAGATGCTATGGTTAAAAAGTTGCTAAGATTAGGCTATTATTAGATCACAATGGATGCAGACTGTTGTGCTTATGCCAAGAAATGCCATAAATGCCAGATTTATGCAGATAAAATGCATGTGCCTCCGAATCCTTTGAATGTGATGTCTTCACCTTGGCCCTTTGCCATGTGGGGCATTGATACGATTGGGAAGATTGAACCGACTGCTTCAAATGGCCACAGATTCATCCTGGTTGCCATTGACTATTTTACCAAGTGGGTTGAGGCAGCTTCCTATGCAAACGTCACCAGGCAAGTGGTAGCCCGATTTTTGAAGAAAGACATCATATGTCGGTATGGAGTGCCCGAGCGAATCATTATTGATAATGGTTCCAACTTAAACAACAAAATGATGGCAGAACTGTGTCGGGACTTCAAGATCCAACACCATAATTCTTCTCCTTACAGGCCAAAGATGAATGGCGCTGTAGAGGCAGCTAACAAGAATATCAAGAAGATTGTGCAGAAGATGGTGGTCACCTATAAAGACTGGCATGAGATGCTACCATTTGCCTTGCATGGGTACCGTACGTCAATCAGAACATCCACTGGGGCAACACCGTATCAGCTTGTTTATGGTATGGACGCAGTCCTACCTGTTGAAGTTGAATTACCCTCCTTGCGGGTACTAATGGATGTCAAACTGAATGAAGCAGAATGGGCTGATCCCGATACGAACAACTGAATCTGATTGAAGAGAAGAGATTAGCTGCAATCTGTCATGGGCAGTTATATCAGAAGAGAATGAAGAAAGCCTTCGATCAAAAATTCAGGCTTCGGGAATACCAAGTAGGGGATCTTGTGCTGAAAAGACTCTTCCCTCCTCATACAGACCACAGGGGCAAGTGGACTTCGAACTACGATGGTCGATTCATAGTAAAAAAGGTTTTCTCTAGTGGAGCACTGATGCTCAGTACTATGGATGGTGAATACTTCATGTCCCCTGTGAATTCAGATGCAGTTAAAAAATACTTCGCTTAAGATGACCCACTGGACATAAAAACAGAATGTAATTCTAGGCAAAAATAGGGCATCCCGGCGAGTCAAAAATAGAATAAAAGACTCGGGAAAAAATAAGGGAAAATAAATAAATAAAATGTACACCCGCTGAGTTGAAAAGCCACATCGGACAGCTCAGGCAAAAATGGGTATCCCGGTGGATTGAAAACCCGAAAGGGCGATCCATGCAAAATAAGGGAATAAGCGAACAACTGCATTCTGAATTCGTCTGTATCACTTACAACATGGAAAGCTTCGAAAGGTTTCAGTATCAATCAGAATCAACCTCCTTCAAAAAGCAGGATGAGAAGAACGTCAACATCATACGAGTCATAGCGAAAGGGAAGCTCAGGAAAAGCGTCATCAACATTGCCAGCATCCTTTTTGTTTCTCAATTTGTAACAATCTCCTCATTTCAGGGGATCCGTTTCTTTGGTTGTATCTTGCCAATTCAGGGCACACAAATTAATAAAATCAGATTTTCAGTTACACTTAGTCTCGTAAATTTTATTTTCATTTGCAAAAATGTCCGATGTCCTTATAATATTGATTACATAAGTACAGATGCGTCTTTTCTAAATTACATGCTTACAGGAAATATATTTGCTCCAGGGAGTGTCTAAACTCCTATGATGGAATCCAGTAAGGGATACCTCGGGATACTTGTGCGTTTCTTTTTCATGACAAGATTGTAGGTATTCAAAGTGCAACACGGGGTATGGAAGCTTTTCCCCAGCAAGCTGCCAAATCATTATTTACTCAGCACATCTTCCAAATAGCACCAGAGATGCTTTCTCCCCAGCTGAGTTGCCAGAATTCAATCATCTTCAGCAGGATCCTCTACAAAAATCACTAGGAAGGTCGTTCAGTGATCATTCCTTCCCAGCCAAGTGCTAGACAGGGAACTATCTTCCCGTAGAGATCCAGCCTCTATCTAGAAGAACAATGTCTGAAGATTTCACAACAAAGTGACGAAAGCTTCCGCAGACCCCAGCTGGGCTCCTCCTCAATAAGATAGGTCTATCAGTGACTTGTTTCCCCAAGCAGTCATGCATCTTATCAGATCTACCAATGATCTTTTCCCCCAGCTGGGATATCCTTTCAAAGAAAATCAGCCAGAGATCTCCACAAGCAACGGGATCCAAATCCTGGATCGGTATCTTTGCATAATAATAGCATTCGCATCATTTTCCCCTAGAGCGTAGCATTCCGTCTAATACGGAGCATTACGGCAAAAATCAAACATATTGCATAATCACAAGTCAGGTTCGAACCAGTCACCTGTAAATGCCGACAATACCACATCAGTGATATACAAATACCTCTCAATTTCCCTGGCAGAAAGCCTAAGTGTCCCCGTTGCACTCACAAATACAAATACATACTCCTTTTGGCACTCGTCTGTGTCATCTTTCCCCAGTAAAGACGCCAGAACATTCTCCACAGACAGATACATCTATATACACTCCTTCGACACCCGTTCGTGACACCATTCCCCAGCATGGTTGCCTGAACACTTATTATGAACCAAACACTTGGTTATAATACACTTCTTCTGACACCCGTCCGTGTCATCTTATCCCCACAAGATCACCAGATATCTTTTATAATCCCAGTGAGTGCAAATTTTGGACTGTCTTTGGTATTCAACCACAAGTTACCTTGTTCTCCTGTTAATCTGTCGCTTACATCCTACACAGCTAACTCATGCTGAGAAAGGCATGGAAGCAGAGCCAAGCTTAACTGCACAAATGACCTAAAATTATGGTTTTGGTTTCAGAGGCCATAATCCAAATTTTTTGGTCATTATTGTTTCTATTGGTCTCTATATGATATAAGGATCATGCATACCAATTTTTCATGAAGAAATTCAATGGGGAAGGCATCTGATCAATAGATGACTTCTTGAGCAAGTCAGTGCAAAGTCAGGGCATCTGAGGCCCCCAATGACACAACCAAAGGGTCTTCTCCATCATTTTGAGTATGTATGATCTTTATTTGATCTTATAAGAAGTTAGAAGTTCACAAAATTGAAGAATCTCAAGCCATTTGTAAAGTTGCCATTTTGGGAAAGTGACTTATAATGCAAACTTGCCATTTTGGGAAAGTTTTTCAACCTCCTCTTTTTGATTAAAAAATGCTTCAAATGAAAACTTCTTGGTCATGAAAGTTGTAGATTGGATCATTCCCTTTTCAAAAAGTACAAGAACTTGATCTAATTCATCATAGAACTCATGTTATGGCTTTGCAAAGTTGTGAAAAATCACATAAATTTCACTTTCACACCAAAGAGGAAGTTTGCAAATTCTCATGCCAAGCATTTTTGTGACCTCAAACACACTTCTACATGTCTTAACATCATAATGCATTGCCTAAGGATCATAATTGGCCCAAGAATCACAAGCTTCCATGCCTTGAACTTCACAAATTTCAAAAGGGGCCAAAACTTCCATAATTTGCAAAATGACACATAACTTCTCACAAACTTGCTGATTTGCCTCAATTTCAATTCTATGGACCTCCTTGATCTCAGCTGCACCAAGACAAGCTAAAAGGCCAGCTGCAAGAATGCCCATACCTCAAGTACAAGTCATGTTGACATTTTGGCAACTTGCCCATACCAATCACCACAGTACACCACCCACTCTCTACCCAACCAGAACATTACAAGCATGCCTCAAGGGTCATTTTTCATAAGACACACAAGCTGAAACCTCCAAGAACTCAGCATACACAAAATCACTTTAACTTGCAAAAGCTTTCGAAACTCATAGCTCAGCCAACAAATCTTCAAACGTTTTCCACCAATCAACTACACATTCATCACTGATCATTAACCACCCTTCATTTTTCCTTGAAACACCTCAAATCAAAAACACGATTTTCACATTTCTTGAACTGAGCTTCAGCCAACTTCACATAGAGGCCATATAAACTCTAACCAAGTGTAAACACCCCAAATTTTCCCTCACTCATTCACACCATGGCTTATGATCTTTTCATTGGCATAAGTTCAATCATATCATCTCATATTGCATTTTTGCTTCACTGCATTGATTCTAAGTCATCAGCATCTAGGGTTGGTGATCTGAGCAATCCAAGAGCTATTTGAGCTACTCCAAAGGCCTCCAATCATCTCAAGAGGGTCCATGTATGTTCAAGCATCATATTATATCCTCACAAGGTCAAGGAAGTAATAAAATCAAAGGAATTGAAAAAGGCATGGAAGTAGAGCCAGGTTTAACTGCACAGATGACCTAGAATTAGGGTTTTGGTTTCAGAGGCCATAACTCCAAAATTTTTGGTCATTCTTGTTTCTATTGGTCTATATATGTTATGAGGATCATGCATATCAATTTTCATGAAGAGATTCAAAGGAAAAGGCATCTGATCACAAGGTGACTTCTTGAGCAAGCTAGTGCAAAATCAGGGCATCTGAGGCCCCCAATGACCCAACCAAAGGGTATTCTCCATCATTTTGAATGTGTATGATCTTTATTTGATCTTAGAAGATGTTATAAGTTCACAAAATTGAATAATTTTAACCCATTTGCAAAGTTGTCATTTTTGGAAAGTGACTTGTAATGAAAACTTGCCATTTTGGGAAAGTTTTTCAACCTCTTCTTTTTTATTCAAAAATTCTTCAAATGAAAAATCTATGCTCATGAAAGTTGTAGATTGGATCCTCCCATTTTCAAAAAGTACAAGAACTCATTCTAATTCATTTTAGATCAAAAGTTATGGCTTGTCAAAGTTGGACAAAATCACTAAAATTTCACTTTTACACCAAAGGAAGAAAGTTGCAAAACCTCATGCCAAGGCCAAATGTGACTTCAAACCAGCTTCTAATCATCACACAAACATAATTCATGGCTCATAATTCAGATTTGCCCAAGAAATTTCTCACTCTCATGTTTTGAATTCCAAGTAACCATAAGCCATTTTCCATAAAAGTTCAAAGGGAGGAATACTTGCAAAATGATCCCCAAGGGTTTGTATGGTCTCTAGTTGATCTCAAGGCCTTACCATAACCTCATGAAGCATCTCACAACAAAAATTCAGCAAGGAAAGTCACATGTCCATGACCAAAATCGCAAAATGTAACAAGTTGCAAAATTGCAAAACATGTAGCATCTCACCCTTCATCCATCCCAGCTCACATCAGAACATCTAAGGGCCTTCCTTGAAGCTGGCTGAGGCAATCCAAACACAGAAATCTTCTCTGCCATGGCCCATACCTATAGTACACCATTTTTTACTTTTTGGCCAATCATCCCATACCAATCCCACAGTGCAATACCTGCCCTCCAGAATTGTTGGGATTGCTTATGGATTACATAAGGATCATAAAACACAAAAGGGAAGAGGCTGAGAACACACACACAACCAGCTTGCACAAAATCTGCCCAAACCTTCATCTCTTCGAAACTCCTTCCTCAGCCATCAAAAATAAAAAATTCCTTCACCAACAAATCACATATCACTCACAGAACAAAACCCACCCCCTGAAACAACTTGAATCCTCACATACACAAACCTCCATTTCTGCTACACCAGAACTGAAGCATCCCAACCAGCCATTATCAAAGACTTCCAAGCTTCATTTCATCATCAGGGTGTTCAAAGAAGTGGGTTTGCACAAAGGGAGAGTCCAGAAAGCTCAGAATCAGAGAGTCTTCATCTCAGGTAACATGAAGAACGTTTTTTCCAGAAGCTAGTTTTTAAGTTCTTTTATGATTTTGTATGTTCCCCTGATCATGGGGATGTGTATACTTTTGAAAATGGTGAAGAAACCAGCATGTATGAAGTCTCTGAACATTTGCCCGTGTTTCTTTTTTTCCTTCGATTCATGCTTTTGAAGTGAAATAAACGAGTTTTAGATGAGGGTTTAGGTTTGGGATGTTTAGAGGATCAGTTTGGTAAAGGAAATTTGAGGTTTGGTGACCTATAGAAGAAGCTAGGGTTTTTGGTTCGTCGGAGAAGACGACCGGAACCACTGTTCCGGCCATCTGAAAGTCATTAGCCCTATTTGCATTTAATTAGCCAGTTTGAATAATAACCCTTGATCTGGCTTTCCCGCGTGTGTATGGATGGTCCAGATGGTTTATTAAACCCTAATCAGTCATTAATTAGTTTATTTTAGGATTAATTAAATATTTAATAAAGTTTAGGGAAGTTTGAACCTGGGTCGTCCAGATGCGCGCCAGGTCAAACTTCCCAAGCCCAGAATCAATTTGGACCCTCCCTTTGGCATTCTTTCATTATTTTTAATTTAATTTTCATTTTCATTGCATTAATTTCCACAAATTTTTAAAAATAGCAAAACACATTAAAAAATTCTGAATTTTTTTGTCAAGCCTTTTATAAATTTTTCAGAACCCAAAAATATTTTTATTTTTATTTTTTGCATCAAAAATTATTTCTAAATCATTTAAATGTTTATTTTTAATTAGTTAGTGAAGATTAATTAATTAAAAATGCATTTAGGTATTTAAATATCACCAAAAAATTCACATTGCATTTTAAAACATTTAGAAACATTATCAAACTCTCAAAACAAATTTCTTTTTGGTTCTTGACCTACTTTGATAATTTTCATTGGAATTAAAGTTATTTAAAGGCAATATTTTGGTCCTAACTTTAAAAAATTCATTCTGCCTAACCATGAAGAGTTTGATGATGGTTCTTCTTGCATTGCATCCTTCATAGCATGTAGTTTCTAGGGTAAATTTGGTTTGAATTTATCATTCATTTTCAATTTGATGTGCATTTTTCCTTTTGAGGTACCTTGAAACCCTAATTGACTTAAGAAAATCATAACTTCTTTAGGGTTAAGAATTAGGTCTTCCCCTTTGGGCAGTGAACTTGTGTAGGGTTAGGGTACCTTTAATCCCATTTTCAATTTTTTTATCTTGACATTTGCTTCTGATTTTGAATTTTGCATTGCATATTGTATGTAAACCCTAATTCTTGTCTTCCTTTGCATCCATCTCTCATATGCTTGCATTCAAGAGTTTGCCATGACATTTTGTCGCTCCCGATAAAATGGGATTGGCCCAGATAAAGGTACAGACGCGAACGGTCGGCGAAAGGAGGGTGTGAGAACACACAGCCGTGAACCCACTTGAGATGAAAAGAGTCGCCAGCTAGGCATTTTTATCCCGGAGGAAAGGCAATGCTGCATAGACCTAGAAAAGGATGGATAAGACGGTCGCGAACCAGAGAGACTGAGAAAGGGGGTTGGTTACAACCCGGGAAGGTATTAGCACCCAGGTTGTCCGCCGTACTCGACGGGATCCACGCTTAAAAGATTAGTGCTTTAAAAGGGGTAGTGTCAGTGCAATTTGTGTGTAAAGAGCTGGAAAAGAGATGTACAGGTGTCTGTGTAAAAGAAGTGTGATGTGTATAAATGAAGTGTCAGTGTGAGAATGGGGATGAACTGCTCAAGATCATGAGGCTAAAAGAATAAGGCTAAAAAGGGGGGGAATATACAGAGACTTTTGTTCGATAACTGTTAAGTTATGCCTACGTATCCTCTCGTGCAATGAGGAAGTCAGAACACCGTAGTTCGACCCAAAGAGACTGAAAGATGAATTGACTGGTGAACTGCTTACTTGTCTATGCTCAAGTGTATGACCTGTCTGGATCAGGTGCAAATTGTCTTGCATTAGACGGAAGAAACGAGTTCTCGTTTATGAATGAGTGAGATGAGAAAAGAATCCCGTAGGAGACGATTATTGTTTGTTTTTGAGTTTTCAGTCTTTTATTGCTTTTGAAAGTTTGTCATAAATTAATGAGCTTAAGCCTAAACCAATGGGTTAGTAAACTCATCACATCTTCCCTCTGATTAGGGGTAATGAGAATACCTTAAGTGTGAAGTCAGCTTCTCACACTTAATCACCTTTGATGTAGGATTAAGGTCATTAACCTACTTGTGATTATTTAGATGTTTTTGTTGTTTTTGTTTAGTGTTGAGTAATGAGGTTAAGCCATAATCAAGGATTAAACAGACTCATTACACCATCCTAATAGAAGGATAATAGATGAGAATATTTAAGCTGAGGAAAGCTCCTCAACTTAATCCATGATTAGGGATTAAACTCATGACAAAACAAGCCTTTGGTTAAGTGGATTTTATTTAATGATATGATGATGAAGTGAGTTTTATGATTTGTAAGACAACTTGAGGGGGACTTGTCCATTAACACTAGGGTTAGTCCTTCTTAACCACTTAAGGAAGAATTAGAACCCTAATGCAAGGCCCAAGTTACAAGTGTGATGTCTTGATAGTTATTAAGTGAATTGATTAAGAGATTTAAACACATTAAGGGTTTAACACTTAGGATTAAAGTTATACACTCCATCCTAATAGAAGGATGCAGGCATAAGCTTAATCACAAAACCTTAAAACCTTTAAGGTTTAGTCTCTGATTATGAGATGAGAAGAGAAGACTCAAAGAAGACACCAAGGTAAAACTAAGAGGGGAGACTAATCAAAACCCTAATCATTGTCATGCTTGGTTGTTCCTAAGGCTTGTGAGGTTTACAAGAGAAATCTTCAATGGAACCACCAGGAAGCAGATGAAAGGATCAAGAGAAGCAAAGTGACTCGCTTCATTCAAGAAGTCAAGTCACTTGAAGAAAGAAAGTAAGAAGAAGAAGAATGAGCAAGCCCAAACTCAAGCACATAACAAAATGCAGCATGGATGCAAGAGAGATGAAAAGAAGAGTTATGAGAAGTGAAGGCAAATTCACTTCTCAAATTCACTTACCACCTGAAATGTTAGGAAAGAAATGCAATGCAATGCAAAATGGGATGAGATGACATGATGAGAAACAAAAACAGAAGCATTTACATGATGCTAATGATGCTATGAGATACTACAAACATGAGGCAGCACATGGGGATGATCATACAAGTTTATGAATGCAAATGAAACAAATTAGGAAGCATGGACATACATGAAAAGTTATGAAGTGCACATGGCATACAACAAGGCAAATACATGATGCAATGATCAAACATGCTTTCAATATGTCTTATGATGTCAAATGAATCAAATGGATGCTTGAAAAGTCATGGCAAGTCATGTTATGCAAGAGAATGCAAGAAGGATGCATATGGAAGCCCAAATTAGGGTTTATGAACCATACATCAAACAAAAGTCAAAATCAGAAGCAAACCCTAAGATAAAAAATTGAAAATGCCACTCAAAGGACCCCTAATCCTATGCTAAACCAATGCCCAAAGGAGAAGTCTCAACTCCTAACCAATTTTAAGATATGCATTTTGCAAGTTTGCTAGGGTTTTAGGGTTCCTAAACAAGAAAATTGTCAAACAAATTGAAAATGGAAGATCAAATCATGTCCATTTAATCCCACAAACTACATGCTAAACACAATGCAATGCAAGAAGAATCAATGTCCAACTCTTCATGGATAGGCAGAAATGATTTTTTGAACTATGGATCAAAATAATGCACAAAAATGATTTTAATTCAATGAAAAATTCTCAAAATGCATCAAGATCAAAAAATAAATTTGGTTTGAAGGTTGGACAATGTTTCTAAATGTCTTAGAACATTTCATGAATATTTTGGTGATTTTTAAATACCTAAAAGTATTTTTAATAAATTAATTTCCATTAATCAATTAAAAATAAACTTTTAAATATTTTAAAATACTTTTTAAATGCTAAAAATGAAAATAAAAATATTTTTGTGTTTTAAAAATTAATGAAACTCTTGACAAAAAGTTTCATAATTTTTAAAACAATTTTGCTATTTTAAATAAATTATGCAAATTAAATGAAAAAGAAATGAAAATAAACTGAAATAAAAGAAAGTCAAACGAATGGAAGGCTGAGATTCACCCTGGATTTGAAAATGCTGACCGCGCGCGTGAATGAAGGGTCTAGATTCACTCTGGATAAATTAATTTAATTATGATTAATTAAAACTAATTAAACGGATTAGGGCATAATGGCCAGATCTGGGCCATTCACACGCGCGGCAAGTCAACTGGTCAAGGCAATCCAACGCTCCAGATTCAAACTCAATTAATTACAGGGATTAAACCCTAATGATTTTCAGGTGGCCGGAGAAGACCTCCGGTCGTCTTCTCCGGTGGGAACCCCACCTGAAAATCTCTAAAACTCTCAAAACCTAACTAAAATGAAATCTAAAAGCATGGAAATGATCCCCACAACTTACTGAATCAAAACCCCAAGCCAAAACTCATTTACATTTCATCAATCTCATGAATCGAAACAAAGAAGATTTTAGGGCAAAACTTTCAGAAACCAATTAAACTCTCATCTCTCCACCATTTTCAAAACTAAGGACATATTCATGATCAGGAAGGCATATAGAACAACTTAAGAACTTAAAAAACGATTTCTGGAAAAAAAGTTCTTGAGCTACCTGAGTTTCGAAGCTTTCAATCCAGCAACTTTCTGCCCTCTCCCTTTGATGCAATCCACTCTACTTGGTCCTCTGATGATGCTTGAATGCTTGGAAGGAGTTTAAGTTGGCTAGTTGAAGAGTTTGAGCAGCTTCTGCTCAAGCTCAGTTGAAAATGGAGATGGTGATTCAGGCTGTTCCAGGCCAATGTGAAGGGTTCTTTGTGATCAGGGTGATGTTTTGAGAAGGTTTGTGGAGTTTGTTCAAGTGTTTGTGGCCTGTGGAATGAGTTTCGAAAGCTTTGGCTTTGAGAGTGAAAAATGGAAGAATGGTGTTCTTGCTTGATTCAGGCCCAAGTCTTGCTGGTCTTGGCTCAGTGAAGCAAGGTGAGTTGATCTATGAAAATGGTTTTTGAGTTTGTGTGCTGTGGAGACAAATTCGAAAGGTTTTGCTTGAGAGGGTGATTTTGTGAATGGTGTCTTAGGGCTTGTTTCAGGCTTGCTTCATGTATCAAATGGCCAGCATTTGCTTTGCATAAAAGACTCCTATTGGTCAGATGATGTGACCTGGCCTGCTGTGATTGGGATGTTTACTTTTGCAAAAAGTCCACTTTGTTGTAAGAGAGGCATGGGCTTGGTTCTAGGCTAGTACAAGCATGGGGCTGGCGCAGCATGGTATGTGAGTGAGGCTAGGGTGGTTCAAAGGCCAATGCAGCAAGTGGTAGGATGTATCATGATGGTTTTGCAACTTGGTTCCTCTTTGGTTCACATGTGACTATCTTGCTACACAAGCCATGAACATGAGAAATTCTTGGTCCAAATATGATTTTTAGGTCACATAGAATGTTTGTGTAATGGTTTGATGTGAACTAGAAGTTACAATTTGCCTTGGTTCATGATTTTGCAAATTTTCCAATTGGTGCATAACTTGAAAATTAGTGATTTTTGCCAACTTTGTCACACCATAACTTTTGATCAAAAATGAATTAGGTCATGTTCTTGTACTTTTTGAAAAGGGAAAAATGTGTTCTACAACTTTCATGACCAAAGTTTTTTCATTTGAAGCATTTTTGGATCAAAAAGTAAGGTTTGAAAAGTGACCTAAATTGACAAATTCCTTAAAAGTCAACTATGCCCTAAAAAGTCAACTTTGCAAAAACTTCAAATCCTTGAATTTTGTGAACTTCAACCTTCTTCCATGATCAAATAAAGATCATATACACTCAAAATGATGAAGATCACCCCTTGGTTGGGTCATTGGGGGCCTCAGATGCCCTGATTTTGCACTGACTTGTCTGAAAAGTCAACTCTTGATCAGATGACTTCCCCATGGAATTTCTTCATGAAAATTGATATGCATACTCCCTATACCATATAAATACCAATGGAAACAAGAATGACCAAAAAATTTGGAGTTATGGCCTCTGAAACCAAAACCCTAATTTTAGGTCAACTGTGCAGTCAAACTTGGCTCTGCTTCCATACCAATCCCAGTTCTTGTGATTTTTTTGCATTTTTGACTTTGAGAGGATATAATATGATACTTGGACACACATGGACCCCTTTGAAGTGATTGGTGATCTTTGGAGTGTCTCAAGAAGCCCCTAGATTGCTCAGATCACAAACCCTAGGTGCAAATGTCTTTGAATCTATGCAGTGAATCAAAAATGAGGTATGAGATGATATGATTGTGTTTATGCATATGAAATGATCACAAGCCATGGTGTGAATGGGTGAGGGAAAATTTGGGGTGTTTACAGCTGCCCCTATTCAAACATGAGTTAGCTGTGCAGGATGTAAGCAGCGGCTTAACAGGCAAACAAGATAACTTGTGGTTGAATACCAAAGACAATCCAAAATTTGCACTCACAGAATGAAGAAGAAAAGGGATATAGATTGTAAAAGGAAAAATAAAGTATATTGTAAAGTGTGGGCGACGGAGGACGACCGTCGAGCAGAGGGCGACTGCCGGGTGAATAGCAATGACGGGGACGGCCGACATGCTGGGGATAAAAGGTAAAGCCAAGACGGGGACGGCCGCCTAGCTGGAAAAAAGAAGATTATTATGATGGGGACGGCCATCAAGATAAAGTTGTAAGATTCTCTGGGAGTTAATGAAACATGACGGGGACGGCCATCAAGTTCACAAAGTAAAGTAACCAACGATGGGGACGGCCATCGGTCTAAAAAGAAAAGGGACCACGACGGGGACGACCATCGGGTTAAAGAATAAATGAAATAAACAGATGATGAGGTACGGTCATCAAAGGTGAAGGACGATCACCTAGCAGGGGACGGCTGCTCTGTCGGGGTTAAGATGAGGGACGGTCATCTAAGGTGGAGGACGACCACCTGGCAGGGTACGGCTGCCGAAAATATCGCGACATAAGATGAATGTCGGATAAAAGGTCAACGATGGGGACGGCCATCGGACGAGCATGATGGAGGACGACCATCAAGAGGTGGAGGACGACCACCTAGCAGGGGACGGCTGCTCTCAAGGTTTCTCATGACATAGGACGAATGCCAGATAACCAAAATCAACAATGGGGACGGCCATTGGATAAAATGATGAAGGACGATCATCAAAAGGTGGGGGACGACCACCTAGCAGGGGACGGCTGCTAAAAATCAACGATGGGGACGGCCATCGGACGAGCATGACGGAGGACGACCATCAAGAGGTGGAGGACGACCACCTAGCAGGGTACGGCTGCTCTCAAGGTTTATCATGACACGGGACGAGTGTCAGATAAAAAGGAAAATTTTCTTTGTTGGCGATCTACTGGGGAATAGTAAACACGGACGAGTGTTTATATCCAAGAAACAAAAGGTATAAGTGTTTGGTATGTTTGTGTATGGATTAGAGATGCGGACGAGCATCCTTAAGACTACGATACGGACGAGTATCGGGTAGAAACAAACTGACACGTGTTCAGAGATGATGATACGGACGAGTATCAACGGGTTAACAAAGAACACGGACGAGTGTTGCATCTGAAAGAATTCTTCTGGGGAATAGTAGACACAGACGAGTATCTATATTGAAGAAGACACAAGTGTTTGACACAGTGTATGAATTAAAGATGCGGACGAGCATCCTTAAGACTATGATACGGACGAGTATCATGTAGAAACAAACACTTGACGCACATTCTGAGATGATGGTACGGACGAGTACCAACTGGTTAACAAAGAACATGAACCAATGTCGAATCTGTGGGGATACAAATGGTGTATACAAGATACGGACGAGTATCTGTATAAGTGAAACATGAGTAGTGAGTATTGTATAGATGAATGTTTATCTGTTGGGGAGAGTGACACGGACGAGTGTCAAGAGAGAAAAGTATAATAATATCAACAAGCATAAGGGTTGTAAAAGTGTAGGCGACTGCGCTGGGGATATGACACGGACGGGTGTCAAGGAAGTGTATATACAAGTATAGGTGAGTGCAAAGATGACGTCTTTGGCTTTCTGCTGGGAGTATGACACGGACGGGTGTCTGTAATACGGGTGATCTTGTTTGTAAAGAGTGTTCAGCAACTTACTGGGGAGTGATGACACGGACGGGTGTCAAAAGGAGTATATGATGGTGTTTGTGATTTGTGAGGCAACTGCTTTTGCTGGGGACTCTGGTGGGGATTTTGGGGAAAGTATTCTGTATTCCGATGGATGGTTTATTATTCACAAGTGTTTGATTCAAAACATGACTTATGATTATGCTATGTATTTGATTTTTGCCGTAATGCTCCGTATTGGACGGAATGCTACGCTTTGTGGGTGAATATGATGCAAATGCCATGATTATGCGAGGGTACAGAACCGGGATTCGGATCCCGTTGCCGTGAAGATCTCTGACTGACTTGCTTGAAGTGGACATCCCAGCTGGGGATGAGATCATTGATAGATCTGGTGAGATGTATTTGCTTGGGGATCCAGGTCACTGATTGACATATCCTTGTAATATGGGACCCAACTGGGGTTTGTAGAATCTTTCTATACTCTGTTGTGACTCCTTCATGCATTTCTCTTCTGAATAGAGGCTGAGGATTCTGTGGGGAGATGGTTCCCTGACTCCTGCATTCTGCTGAGGAAGAATGATTGGTACTACGGCTGGGGAATGTTGTTGGTAAATCAGCTGGGGAGAGTAATGAGAGGCAAATCAGCTGGGGAGAGAGCACTTCGGATGCCGAGATTATTTGTTGACTTGCCAGCTTGCTGGGATGTAGCTTGCATGCCCCAAGTTGCGTTCTGGATACCTGCAATCCTGCAAAGATAAGGAAACGCGCAAATGGTCCCGAGGTATCCTTTACCGGATTCCGTCATAGGAGTTAGACATTCTTGAGAGTAAGTATATTCCCTGCTATCATGTGTTTTTTTTTTTTTTTTTTTTAGAGAAAAACATCTGTACTCATGCAATTAGTTTTTTAGAGACATCAAACATTCTTTGCAAATAAAATGTACAGGACGAAACATGACTGAAACTCTGATTTTATTAATTCATGTGCCCTGAATTGGCAAGATACAGTCAAGGAAACAAATCTCCTAAAAGGAGGAGATTGTTACAAATTGAGAAACAAGGTGCTGGCGATGTTGACGACGCTTTAAGGAGCTTCCTCTTCTGCCATGACTCGTATGACTTTTGACGTTCTTCTCGTCTTGTTTTCTGAAGGAGGCTGATTCTGATTGAAGCTTGATCCTTTCGAGGTTTGCTAAGTTGTAGGCGATACAGACGAATTCAGAATGCAGTTGTTCGCTTATTCCTTTGTTTTGCATGGATTGCCCTTTCGGGTTTTCAATCCATCGGGATACCCATTTTTGCCTGAGTTGTCCAATGCGGCTTTTCAACTCAGCGGGTGTACATTTTTTTGTTTATTTTCCCTTACTTTTGCCCGAGTCTTTTATTCTGTTTTTGACTCGCCGGGATGCCCTATTTTTGCCTGGACTTACATTCTGTTTTTATGTCCAGCGGGTCATTTTATGCGAAGTATTTTTTAACTGCATCTGAATTCACAGGGGACGGGAAGTCTTCACCATCCATGGTGCTGAGCATTAGTGCTCCACCAGAGAAAACTTTCTTTACCACGAATGGTCCTTCATAATTTGGAGTCCATTTGCCCCTATGGTCTATATGAGGAAGGAGGATTCTCTTCAGCACAAGATCTCCTACTTGGTACCCTCGGTGCCTGACTTTCTGATCGAAGGCTTTCTTCATTCTCTTCTGATATAACTGCCCATGACAGATTGCAGCCAATCTTTTCTCTTCGATCAGACTCAGTTGTTCGTATCGGGCCCGAACCCATTCTGCTTCACTCAGTTTAACATCCATTAGTACCCGCAGAGAGGGTAATTCAACTTCAACAGGTAGGACTGCTTCCATACCATACACAAGTTGATACGGTGTTGCCCCAGTGGATGTTCTGACTGACGTGCGGTACCCATGTAAGGCAAACGGTAGCATTTCATGCCAGTCTTTGTAGGTGACTACCATCTTCTGCACAATCTTCTTGATATTCTTATTAGCTGCCTCAACAGCTCCATTCATCTTTGGCCTGTAAGGAGAAGAATTGTGGTGTTGGATTTTGAAGTCCCGGCATAAATCAGCCATCATTTTGTTGTTTAGATTGGAACCATTATCAGTAATGATTCGCTCGGGAACTCCATATCGACAGATGATATCTCTTTTTAGGAATCTGGCTACCACTTGTCTCGTAACATTTGCATACGAAGCTGCCTCGACCCACTTGGTGAAATAATCAATGGCGACCAAGATGAATCTGTGGCCATTTGAAGCAGTTGGCTCAATCTTGCCAATCATATCGATGCCCCACATGGCAAAGGGCCATGGTGAAGACATTATGTTCAAAGGATTGGGAGGCACATGCACCTTATCTGCATAGATCTGGCATTTATGGCATTTTCTGGCGTAAGCACAACAGTCTGCATCCATTGTGATCCAGTAATAACCTGATCTTAACAACTTCTTAGCCATGGCATGCCCTCCGGCATGGGTACCAAAAGACCCTTCATGCACTTCATGCATCAACAAATCTGCTTCCGTCTCGTCAACACATCTGAGGAGTACCATATCAAAGTTCCTTTTGTATAAAGATCCATCAGTGTTCAGAAAGAAACTACCAGCAAGCCTTCTCAAAGTCTTCTTATCATTGGAAGATGCCCCAGGTGGGTATGTTTGATCCTCCAAGAAGCACTTAATGTCATTGAACCAAGGCTTATCGTCTTTGACAACTTCTGCTGCGAACACATATGCTGGTCTGTCAAGTCTGGATACTGAAATCTGAGGTACAAAGTTAGCAGCTTGAACTTTGATCATGGATGAAATGGTAGCAAGAGCATCTGCAAACTGATTCTCGTCCCGAGGGATATACTCAAGCTTGACCGTTGTGAAGAAAGTCAATAACCTCCTCGTATAATCCCTGTAAGGTATCAGATGATCCTGGTGGGTGTACCATTTTCCATTAGTTTGATTAACTACCAAAACTGAATCTCCGAATACGGTCAATGTCTTGATCCTGAGGTCAATGGCTTCCTCAAGACCCATAATACAAGCTTCGTATTCAGCTTCGTTGTTAGTGCAGTTGAAAGTGAGTTTTGCCGAGAAAGGCATGTGAACTCCTTTAGGTGTTATGAGTACCGCACCAACACCACGACCATTCATATTAACAGCCCCATCAAACATCATAGTCCATTCTTCTTCCGGGTCGGGCCCTTCAGTGTGAATAGGCTCTTTATGATCTTTTGTTTTGATGAACATGATGTCTTCATCAGGGAAGTCAAATCTCATAGGCTGGTAGTCATCAATAGGTTGCTCAGCAAGATATTCAGATAGTACACTGCCCTTGATGGCTTTCTGAGAAGTGTACTGGATGTCATATTCTGTGAGAATCATTTTCCATCTTGCAACCCGTCCGGTAAGGGCTGGCTTCTCAAATATGTACTTGACTGGGTCCATTTTTGAGATCAATAAAGTAGTGTGGGTCAACATATACTGTCTCAGTCGGCGAGCAGCCCACGCTAAAGCACAACAAGTTTTCTCGAGCAGTGAATAACGTTGTTCACAGTCGGTAAACTTTTTGCTTAGGTAGTATATTGCATACTCTTTTCGACCAGACTCGTCATGCTGGCCCAGCACACACCCCATTGATTCTTCTAAAACTGTCAAGTACATTATCAGAGGTCTTCCTTCGACTGGAGGCATAAGGATTGGGGGCTCTTGCAGATATTCTTTGATCTTGTCAAAAGCCTTCTGGCAGTCTTCATTCCACCTGACCGTTTGTTCTTTTCTTAACAGCTTGAACAAAGGTTCACAGGTTGCTGTAAGGTGAGATATGAACCTTGAAATGTAATTCAATCGACCTAAGAACCCTCGAACTTCTTTCTCAGTTTTCGGTGCAGGCATCTCTTGAATAGCTTTGACTTTATCAGGGTCAACTTCAATCCCTTTCTCGCTTACAATAAATCCCAGCAACTTACCGGATCGCACCCCGAATGTGCATTTGTTGGGGTTCAACTTCAGTTGGTACTTCCTCAGGCGCTTGAACAACTTCAGCAGATTCACCAGGTGGTCTTCTTCAGTAAGGGACTTGGCGATCATGTCATCCACATAACATTCTATTTCTTTGTGGATCATATCGTGGAATAATGTCACCATAGCCCGTTGATACGTTGTACCAGCATTCTTTAGCCCGAATGGCATCACTTTGTAACAGAACGTGCCCCAGGGTGTGATGAAAGTTGTCTTCTCCATGTCTTCAGGTGACATCTTGATCTGATTATATCCTGAAAATCCGTCCATGAAGGAGAATACCGAGAACTGAGCCGTGTTATCCACCAATACATCAATGTGAGGTAATGGGAAGTCATCTTTCGGGCTGGCTCTGTTCAGATCCCGGTAGTCAACACACATCCTTACTTTTCCGTCTTTCTTCGGCACAGGCACTATATTAGCCACCCACGGCGGATAGCTAGTCACAGCAAGGAACCCGACGTCCCATTGCTTTTGTACCTCTTCCTTGATTTTCATAGCCATGTCTGGGCGAGTACGGCGCAACTTCTGTTTAACCGGTGGGCATTCTTCTCTCAAAGGCAACTTGTGCACAACAATGTCGGTGTCCAACCCTGGAATATCCTGATAAGACCAAGCAAACACGTCCACATATTCTTGAAGCAGATCAATCAGTTGTCTCTTCACTGAGTCTTGCAGGCAGGCCCCGATTTTAACTTCTTTCACGTCTTCATCGGTACCAAGATTAATCACTTCAACCTCCTCCTGGTGAGGAGTGATAACTTTTTCCTCTTGTCTCAACAACCTGGCTAGCTCTTCAGGAAGCTCATATTCTTCTTCAACCCCTTCATCAGCTTGATTGATCGAATTGTCAAAGTCATACGAAGTCATAGCTGTGCTGTTGTCGGTGCTGTCAGGAAGGCACTCTCTGCAAGGGTTCAGTTTGTTCATTTTAGTGATTGATTTTAATCTTGTTTAAAAAGTGAAATGAAGTTATCATTTTGAAAACATCGCCATTTATTTTTGTACAAAAAGAAAAATGGAAAAACAGTGAGCGGAAAAAGAAAAAGACTCGTTTGCAAAAAGATGTCTGATATTTCTTTGATTAATCTTGTTGCACAAAAAGTACAGATGGCCCGATTACAAAATGAGTCTTGTCATCTTGGGCAAGATGCAAGACTTTGATGCATGCTATAAAAATACAGGAAATAATAATTACTCTGCATGAGTAACCCTTATAATTTCCTGGGAAGACCAGTTTGAGATACTGCTCCCCGGGATCTTTGGACGAATCCAATTCTCCAGATTGCATTCCTCTTCCAGCTCGTCTTCCAAATTGTTGATAGCATCAGGGGTGAGCATCCCCCCACTGACAAAACCGGGCTTCCCAACAGCCTCTGCTTGATTTTGTTGAGTTGGTCTGTAACCCAACCCAAATTTGTCCTTTTTCTCCTCCACAGATAAAACCTTGCCCCAGCCTTGGGCAGTTCCCTCTTCAACAACCTTCCGGGCTTGTTGATAAGATGCCATGGAGATTCCAGATACAGCAGATGCTTCATTGACATTCAAGGCCTCAAATCCTTGGCTCATTGTTTCATGGATCTCCCCATCCATCTCAATGTACTTATAAGTAGCCAAATGGCTAACAAATATATCCTCTTCCCCACAGATAGTAACAACTTGGCCTTCCCACTCAAATTTTAACTTCTGGTGAAGGGTAGACGTTACTGCGCCAGCGGCGTGAATCCAAGGTCTACCCAACAAACAGTTGTAGGCAGGCTGAATGTCCATCACATAGAAGATAGTTTTAAAGGTCTGTGGGCCAATTGTCACAGGTAGCTCGATCTCTCCCAGAACCGATCTCTTAGAACCATCAAAGGCTCTTACTACCAGGTTACTGGGTCGCAATGCTAATCCTTCATACTCTAGCTTCACCAGAGCCTTCTTTGGTAAGACATTAAGGGATGACCCTGTGTCTACCAGCACATGAGAAAGGACTGCACCTTTGCATTCCATGGTGATGTGCAGGGCGTTGTTGTGGTTGCGGCCATCCGCTGTCAAGTCAGTATTGGTGAACCCTAGCCCATTGCTAGCAGTAACATTTCCAACCACGGTTTCCAATTGATTGACGGTGATCTCCTCAGGCACGTAAGCTGCGTGCAAGACTTTGAGTAGTGCATTCCGATGGGCTTCGGAGCACATAAGCAGTGAGAGGATAGAGATCTTGGATGGCGTCTGGTGAAGCTGATCCACAATTTTATAATCACTCTTTTTGATGATTCTCATAAACTCATCAACTTCTTGATCGAACGGTGTTTTCAAAGCTTCCTTAACAGCTTGATCTTCCTGCACCGGGCTCTTTCCTTTTGCCTTGGCAGCAGCTTCTGCTTCGGCAGTGGGTCTTTGAATCTGTGGAGCAAAGAGACGTCCGCTTCTAGTGAAGCCTCCGCCTCCTCCCACATTATCTATTTGTGGTGCAGGTGTTGATGTATCAAGAGTGATTCTTTGTCCCTCGCAGTACACGTCAGAGCCATAGTGCCAAGGGATGGCCCTATTGCTTTCATAAGGTACGGGTCCAGGCACTGTGACAGTGACTGGACTGATTGCAGCTGCTGAGGGGACTGTGATAGTTTGTGGATCGTAATAAATTGTAACTGGTGCTCTGATGGGAGCAGCACCTTCTGAATTGTAGGCAGAGTTGTTTTCAAGATCGTAAAATATGGTGACAGTTGAGACATCTTCATGATTGGTTGCTGGTGTTGTAGGAGACATTGTCGGAAGGATGGATGTTGTTGCTGTAGGAGATTCAAAATGGATGGAAGCTCAAGTTGTAGCAGGAAAATTTGCTGATAACTGATCATTTGAGAAGACAGATGAAGTACTTGTTGATGAAGCCGAAGAATTGTCAGGAACAATGGTTGCTGCAGTTGTAGGAGGTTCTGAAACCGTTGCTGATGAGATTGCTGGATTTGTTGGAAATGATGTGGTGATCTGAAGTTGGCCACTCCGAATAAGACCATCTATGCCATTCCTCAAATTATCGCACCCATTTACTGAAATATTGCAGTAAGTGTACCCTAACTCGCACCCTGGGAACATCTGGCATTCCAAGAGCTGAGCCTTGATTTCCACCAACGGTGTCCTGATCTGACCCACACTGGTTATTAAATAAGACGGCTTGTCTTCTTCAATAGCGTTAATTCGGGGACCACCATGGTTTGTCATAGGATTTTTGTTGACATTGGGTGGTGGTGCAAAATTCAGAGCTTTTGTGTCTACCAGGTCTTGTACCTTCATGTGCAAAGCTCTGCACTTTTCTGTACTATGGCCAGGTGCATTCGAATGAAAAGCACATCTGGCGTTGGAGTCGTAATTCCTGGGTAGACTGTTGGGATCTGGAGGTGCCAACGTCCTTAGCTCAACTAGGTTGAGTTTCAGGAGTTGTGGCAGCAATGTAGCATATGGCATGGGGATCGGATCGATCACCCTGTTAGCTTGAGATGGCCTCTGTTGGAATGGCCTTTGTTGGTTATTGTTGTTGGTGTTGCTGTTGTTGTAATTTCTTGGAGGATACTGATTTTGCTGATGGTACTGGGGTTGTTGCTGATAGTTTTGCTGAGGAGGTTGATAAACTGGTTGTGGATGAGCCGGAGCGGGGATGGTGACAGCTGCCACAGATCTATGAACATATTGGGGCCTGCCCCTGTTGGTGTGGATGGCATTAGTCTCACCAGTCCTTCTCGGGCCTGCAAAAGGCTTTCTTGCATTACTGGATGAACTTGCACCGTTATCTGATATCTTCCCCATCTTCAATAGGCTTTCAATTCTCTCCCCGGCTATGACTACATCTGCAAAGCTGGTAGATGAGAAGGCAGCTAGCCTATCAATGTAAGTTCCCTGAAGGGTGTTCATGAACATATCAGCCATCTCTCTTTCAGACATAGGTGGCTGGACAGCAGCAGCAAGCTGTCTCCATCTTTGAGCATATTCTCTGAAGCTCTCTCTAGATGACTGTGACATTCCCATTAGGAGGGTCCTGTTGGGTGCCATATCCAGATTATACTGATACTGTCTGATGAAGGCCTCTGCCAGGTCCTTCCAGCATCTAATTGTTGCTCTTGTCAGATGGGAATACCACTCCCTCGAAGCTCCAGTCAAGCTATCTTCGAAATAGAACATCCACAGCTTCTCGTCCATGGTATAGGCCTTTAGCCTTCCGAGAAAAGATTGCAGATGGGTTCTGGGACAGGAAGTCCCATTATACTTTTCAAAGCATGGAGGCTTAAACTTGTGGGGAATCCTGACCCCGTCTACCAAGCCCATATCCATAACATCAAAACCCAAAGAGTTTTGAGACTCTAAGGATCTTAATTTCTCAGCTATCTCTTCCAACCTTCTATCATAAGCTTCTTCTCCAGCTCCCATTACTGTGAACTGGTCTTCTTGAGGGTCTTCTTGCAGTACCCTCCCTGCTGTAGCAGTCCCTTGTATATTGACAGGGATGTTGGCCTCTAGATGGAGATGGGGTCCAAAAACTGGGGGATTGACATGAGGTTGGACTCTTTCATTGTTGCTAGTCCCAGCAGTCCCTGGCTGATGATCTTCCTGATTTCTCCCTTCTACCAGTGCCCTGAGCCTCTCCTGGCTTTGAGCCATGTTGTTCATTACTTCCATAAATTGTGTCATTTGGTTCCGCATTTCCAACCTTTCGTTGGTCATTTGGTTCCTGACCTCAGTAAGGTCCTGCTGCATCTGATCCATCTGAATTCCCGAAAGGTTGTTACGGGTGGGGTATCTGTGTGGCCTGTTGAGTGGGAACCCTCGTCGTCGAGCAATAATTCCTGAACATCACAACAGAGTTAGCAACAACAAATCAAAAACCTACAAAACAAACAAAGGGTTAGCATGCAATGCAGTATGCTTATTTGCTTTCAAGGTATCCGGCTTGGCATTCAGTTTTGACCCTTCCAGACTCTTGAAGATGCTGTTGAAGTTGCTTGAAGAAAGCTCAGATGAATCAAATCAACATATATATATTACAGAAAGTAAAACAATACAACTTGTTCCTTTTACAACACAAGCCCTCTAAGGGGTCAAAATATCACAAGAAAATAAAAGTACATGGAATAAATGCAAAAACAAGCAAATGGTCAAACACCAAGACCAAACTCATCCTCCCGAACTTCCTTGAGAAGTGCTTCGGTCACAGGATCAGCTGGACGCTCCGTGAGATTCCTGATAAGGAGGTTCCGGGTACTAACAGCTGTAGCTAACTTCTTGTGTTGATTCTGGTCTTTTGACCTCTTTACTCCAGCTCTGATCTTCAGTTCCGATATCTCCCTCTGGGCTGCTGCCAGGGCTTCTTGTTGCTCTTTTGCACTAGCTTCCATCTGCTCCATCTTGTCTTGGACCCTCTTGTCCTCCAGAGTACGAGCCTCGGTGATCCTGACCCACCTAGCCTGACTCTCCTTTAGATACAAGTCTGTCCTGGCTTTCTGGAACTGGGCTTCCTTGCAAGCATTTTTCAGGATTTGTTCTCCAGCTCTAGACTTCTTAATGTAATCTTCAGACTTCTCAATTCTAGCCAAGTGCTCTTTCTTCAGCTTTTCCAATCTTTCAATATCCAATCTTCCATCCCTCCTCTCATAGAGGGTCTTCTGCAAAGCTTGAGTCAACTTCTCATTTCTCTCTTTCAACTTCTCAAACTCCTCTAAGCTGACAGTTGCTGGAGGTGGTGTTGTGGAAGGCCCAGGCATATCCTCAATAGTAAAGGGCATCCCAGAGAATTGAGCCCTGGCATGGGACCAATCATAGTATTGTGCTGATGCCACATTATTACACTTCCCCAGGATGGTTATCCCCTTAGTCTGTACATTGTCCCAGGCCCAGGCTGCCTGCCTAACAATAGCCAGACTAATCTTGTTCTCACAATAGAGAGTCTCAACCAAGTCCTGTGCCTTAGGAGTGTGGACCAGTGCATAGCCCAGTTGTCTTTTAAACAGCAGAGGGTTGTAATTAATACTCCCCTTAACTCCTATTAGGGGCACATTGGGAAAATGCCCACAGCTGGTGATGATATCTCTGCCTTTTGTGCTCTGAGTGCACCACCTGATATCAGCTGAAGTTAGAGTAGTAAGCCTCCCAGCCCAGTTTTTCTGCTGATGAGGGTTCAAAAATGCATCTGTCTTGGGCAAATGCCTGAGAAGCCAAGTATGGAATAATGGAGCACAGCACCTAACTAATCTTCCCCTCTGCTTTTCATTCCTCTGATGCACTGAATAGTAGAGATCACCCAATAAAGTTGGCACTGGGTTCCTTAAAATGAACAGATGGATTGCATTCTTACTAATGAATCGAGGCTCATCTGCAAATAGTACAATCCCATATATACTCAGGGCCAATAAAGCACAGACTGCTTTCCACTCTCCCAAAGAAGCTTTCAGGGTAGCTTGAGAGATCAAGAAGTCTAGATGCAGGCCAGGGATTCCAGCCTTAGAAGTCATATGCTGCCCAATCAGGACTGGTTCCAGATGCAATGCCTTTGCTACCTCTTCATTACCAGGAAAGACCATCTCAGGGTTGAAAGGGACTCCACCCCTGATAGGTATACCAACTAATGATGAGTACTCTTCCAATAAGGGGCCCATCTGAAAGTCCTGAAAAGTGAAACACCTCAGTGGGGGATCATAAAACTGAAGGCAAGTGTAGATCAGGCTTCTCTGTGAGGGGTCCAGATCCATAACCATATCAAGTATATTTCCATGGTGTTCCCTGAACAGTGGTATATGGTCTGGAGTGATCAGGGTCTGAATCCTCCTGATGTCAGCTAACTCTGGCTGGAAGAAGTGGTAGGTGATGTTGCTCTTTTTAGGTGCCATGATGTTGAGACTGAGTAGAGACAAGTGCTGATGATGATATTGAAGAATGGGCCACTGATTGGCTGAAGCAGATAACTGATAGCTGAAGCAAGTGCTGATGAAGATAGGTCAACACTGAAGATGGGGTCAAAACCAAAACCAAATGAAGATGGATACCCTGAAACACAAATAAACAAATGTCAATATGATGCAATGATTATGTATGCAAATGATATTCAAGGGTTTGTGACTGAGCTGGATCTGATCAAATGCTTTGATATAAGCCCATGTGTGTAAGAAATCCAGGTGGAGGTTTATAAGTCCAGTAACCAAGGTGGGGGACTCAAATAAAGAGCCACATGTCCAGGTTTTAGAATCACAAGAACTGTCCCAAAATGGAGTATTCTTAATCAAATCAAAGTAACAGGGTATTCTGAGGTCAAGGTACCTGCAAACCTTTAAACAGCCCATCCCCCTCACAGGTGGTGTTCTAAAACAAGGATCCTCAGACTTGGATCAGTTATGAGAAGTGTAAACACTTCTAACCCGGAGGTACAGTGTTTACAATAACCATAAAAGTTCCTCCTCTAATTCACCTCAGTTTCTGAAGGTCAAATACTAAAAGGTCATTCAGACTTAGCAGGCTTCCCAGATAGCCCTAGCATTGCAGGAAATCTGCAACACAGAGTTCTCAAGAAGAAACCCATATCTGAACCGTGTTTCATATTCCCGCACCAGACCGAAATGGAATGGGAAAGAATATGATTCACTCTAGCCTAGGTGTCACTCAGGTCCCAGGTATAGGACCTTAACTCTCAATGAAATACCCACCCATCAAAGCAAACAACAGATCCAGCCAGCAGCATGACAGTATGATATATGAAAAACTGTAAAGAAAGCAGTAAATAAAGCTGTACAGAAAGCAGTAAATAAATCAAATATACAAACACAAATAGCACATAACACCCCAGTAAACACAAATCAATCAAGCTCTAGGAGGAACCCACAAAAGAACCAGAAGCCCTGGTTACAATATAAGGGTCCCCAGCAGAGTCGCCAAGCTGTCGCTCCCGATAGATGGGACCGGCCCAGATAAAGGTACAGACGCGAACGGTCGGCGAAAGGAGGGTGTGAGAACACACAGCCGTGAACCCACTGGAGATGAAAAGAGTCGCCAGCTAGGCATTTTTATCCCGGAGGAAAGGCAATGCTGCATAGACCTAGAAAAGGATGGATAAGACAGTCGCGAACCAGAGAGACTGAGAAAGGGGGTTGGTTACAACCCGGGAAGGTATTAGCACCCAGGTTGTCCGCCGTACTCGACGGGATCCACGCTTAAAAGATTAGTGTTTTAAAAGGGGTAGTGTCAGTGCAATTTGTGTGTAAAGAGCTGGAAAAGAGATGTACAGGTGTCTGTGTAAAAGAAGTGTGATGTGTATAAATGAAGTGTCAGTGTGAGAATGGGGATGAACTGCTCAAGATCATGAGGCTAAAAGAATAAGGCTAAAAAGGGGGGGAATATACAGAGACTTTTGTTCGATAACTGTTAAGTTATGCCTACGTATCCTCTCGTGCAATGAGGAAGTCAGAACACCGTAGTTCGACCCAAAGAGACTGAAAGATGAATTGACTGGTGAACTGCTTACTTGTCTATGCTCAAGTGTATGGCCTGTCTGGCTCAGGTGCAAACTGTCTTGCATTAGACGGAAGAAACGAGTTCTCGTTTATGAATGAGTGAGATGAGAAAAGAATCCCGTAGGAGACGATTATTGTTTGTTTTTGAGTTTTCAGTCTTTTATTGCTTTTGAAAGTTTGTCATAAATTAATGAGCTTAAGCCTAAACCAATGGGTTAGTAAACTCATCACATCTTCCCTATGATTAGGGGTAATGAGAATACCTTAAGTGTGAAGTCAGCTTCTCACACTTAATCACCTTTGATGTAGGATTAAGGTCATTAACCTACTTGTGATTATTTAGATGTTTTTGTTGTTTTTGTTTAGTGTTGAGTAATGAGGTTAAGCCATAATCAAGGATTAAACAGACTCATTACACCATCCTAATAGAAGGATAATAGATGAGAATATTTAAGATGAGGAAAGCTCCTCAACTTAATCCATGATTAGGGATTAAACTCATGACAAAACAAGCCTTTGGTTAAGTGGATTTTATTTAATGATATGATGATGAAGTGAGTTTTATGATTTGTAAGACAACTTGAGGGGGACTTGTCCATTAACACTAGGGTTAGTCCTTCTTAACCACTTAAGGAAGAATTAGAACCCTGATGCAAGGCCCAAGTTACAAGTGTGATGTCTTGATAGTTATTAAGTGAATTTATTAAGAGATTTAAACACATTAAGGGTTTAACACTTAGGATTAAAGTTATACACTCCATCCTAATAGAAGGATGCAGGCATAAGCTTAATCACAAAGCCTTAAAACCTTTAAGGTTTAGTCTCTGATTATGAGATGAGAAGAGAAGACTCAAAGAAGACACCAAGGTAAAACTAAGAGGGGAGACTAATCAAAACCCTAATCATTGTCA
Source organism: Lathyrus aphaca (assembly GCA_963966055.1). Taxonomy (NCBI): domain Eukaryota; kingdom Viridiplantae; phylum Streptophyta; class Magnoliopsida; order Fabales; family Fabaceae; genus Lathyrus; species Lathyrus aphaca. Next base: position 367,637,798 of record OZ014524.1, read on the forward strand.
TGCTTGGTTGTTCCTAAGGCTTGTGAGGTTTACAAGAGAAATCTTCAATGGAACCACCAGGAAGCAGATGAAAGGATCAAGAGAAGCAAAGTGACTTGCTTCATTCAAGAAGTCAAGTCACTTGAAGAAAGAAAGTAAGAAGAAGAAGAATGAGCAAGCCCAAACTCAAGCACATAACAAAATGCAGCATGGATGCAAGAGAGATGAAAACTAGAGTTATGAGAAGTGAAGGCAAATTCACTTCTCAAATTCACTTACCACCTGAAATGTTAGGAAAGAAATGCAATGCAATGCAAAATGGGATGAGATGACATGATGAGAAACAAAAACAGAAGCATTTACATGATGCTAATGATGCTATGAGATGCTACAAACATGAGGCAGCACATGGGGATGATCATACAAGTTTATGAATGCAAATGAAACAAATTAGGAAGCATGGACATACATGAAAAGTTATGAAGTGCACATGGCATACAACAAGGCAAATACATGATGCAATGATCAAACATGCTTTCAATATGTCTTATGATGTCAAATGAATCAAATGGATGCTTGAAAAGTCATGGCAAGTCATGTTATGCAAGAGAATGCAAGAAGGATGCATATGGAAGCCCAAATTAGGGTTTATGAACCATACATCAAACAAAAGTCAAAATCAGAAGCAAACCCTAAGATAAAAAATTGAAAATGCCACTCAAAGGACCCCTAATCCTATGCTAAACCAATGCCCAAAGGAGAAGTCTCAACTCCTAACCAATTTTAAGATATGCATTTTGCAAGTTTGCTAGGGTTTTAGGGTTCCTAAACAAGAAAATTGTCAAACAAATTGAAAATGGAAGATCAAATCAAGGCCATTTAATCCCACTAACTACATGCTAAACACAATGCAATGCAAGAAGAATTAATGTCCAACTCTTCATGGATAGGCAGAAATGATTTTTTGAACTATGGATCAAAATAATGCACAAAAATGATTTTAATTCAATGAAAAATTCTCAAAATGCATCAAGATCAAAAAATAAATTTGGTTTGAAGGTTGGACAATGTTTCTAAATGTCTTAGAACATTTCATGAATTTTTCGGTGATTTTTAAATACCTAAAAGTATTTTTAATAAATTAATTTCCATTAATCAATTAAAAATAAACTTTTAAATATTTTAAAATACTTTTTAAATGATAAAAATGAAAATAAAAATATTTTTGTGTTTTAAAAATTAATGAAACTCTTGACAAAAAGTTTCATAATTTTTAAAACAATTTTGCTATTTTAAATAAATTGTGCAAATTAAATGAAAAAGAAATGAAAATAAACTGAAATAAAAGAAAGTCAAACGAATGGAAGGCTGAGATTCACCCTGGATTTGAAAATGCTGACCGCGCGCGTGAATGAAGGGTCTAGATTCACTCTGGATAAATTAATTTAATTATGATTAATTAAAACTAATTAAAAGGATTAGGGCATAATGACCAGATCTGGGCCATTCACACGCGCGGCAAGTCAACTGGTCAAGGCAATCCAACGCTCCAGATTCAAACTCAATTAATTACAGGGATTAAACCCTAATGATTTTCAGGTGGCCGGAGAAGACCTCCGGTCGTCTTCTCCGGTGGGAACCCCACCTGAAAATCTCTAAAACTCTAAAAACCTAACTAAAATGAAATCTAAAAGCATGGAAATGATCCCCACAACTTACTGAATCAAAACCCCAAGCCAAAACTCATTTACATTTCATCAATCTCATGAATCGAAACAAAGAAGATTTTAGGGCAAAACTTTCAGAAACCAATTAAACTCTCATCTCTCCACCATTTTCAAAACTAAGGACATATTCATGATCAGGAAGGCATATAGAACAACTTAAGAACTTAAAAAACGATTTCTGGAAAAAAAGTTCTTGAGCTACCTGAGTTTCGAAGCTTTCAATCCAGCAACTTTCTGCCCTCTCCCTTTGATGCAATCCACTCTACTTGGTCCTCTGATGATGCTTGAATGCTTGGAAGGAGTTTAAGTTGGCTAGTTGAAGAGTTTGAGCAGCTTCTGCTCAAGCTCAGTTGAAAATGGTGATGGTGATTCAGGCTGTTCCAGGCCAATGTGAAGGGTTCTTTGTGATCAGGGTGATGTTTTGAGAAGGTTTGTGGAGTTTGTTCAAGTGTTTGTGGCCTGTGGAATGAGTTTCGAAAGCTTTGGCTTTGAGAGTGAAAAATGGAAGAATGGTGTTCTTGCTTGATTCAGGCCCAAGTCTTGCTGGTCTTGGCTCAGTGAAGCAAGGTGAGTTGATCTATGAAAATGGTTTTTGTGTTTGTGTGCTGTGGAGACAAATTCGAAAGGTTTTGCTTAAGAGGGTGATTTTTTGAATGGTGTCTTAGGGCTTGTTTCAGGCTTGCTTCATGTATCAAATGGCCAGCATTTGCTTTGCATAAAAGACTCTTATTGGTCAGATGATGTGACCTGGCCTGCTGTGATTGGGATGTTTACTTTTGCAAAAAGTCCACTTTGTTGTAAGTGAGGCATGGGCTTGGTTCTAGGCTAGTACAAGCATGGGGCTGGCGCAGCATGGTATGTGAGTGAGGCTAGGGTGGTTCAAAGGCCAATGCAGCAAGTGGTAGGATGTATCATGATGGTTTTGCAACTTGGTTCCTCTTTGGTTCACATGTGACTATCTTGCTACACAAGCCATGAACATGAGAAATTCTTGGTCCAAATCTGATTTTTAGGTCACATAGAATGTTTGTGTAATGGTTTGATGTGAACTAGAAGTTACAATTTGCCTTGGTTCATGATTTTGCAAATTTTCCAATTGGTGCATAACTTGAAAATTAGTGATTTTTGCCAACTTTGTCACACCATAACTTTTGATCAAAAATGAATTAGGTCATGTTCTTGTACTTTTTGAAAAGGGAAAAATGTGTTCTACAACTTTCATGACCAAAGTTTTTTCATTTGAAGCATTTTTGGATCAAAAAGTAAGGTTTGAAAAGTGACCTAAATTGACAAATTCCTTAAAAGTCAACTATGCCCTAAAAAGTCAACTTTGCAAAAACTTCAAATCCTTGAATTTTGTGAACTTCAACCTTCTTCCATGATCAAATAAAGATCATATACACTCAAAATGATGAAGATCACCCCTTGGTTGGGTCATTGGGGGCCTCAGATGCCCTGATTTTGCACTGACTTGTCTGAAAAGTCAACTCTTGATCAGATGACTTCCCCATGGAATTTCTTCATGAAAATTGATATGCATACTCCCTATACCATATAAATACCAATGGAAACAAGAATGACCAAAAAATTTTGAGTTATGGCCTCTGAAACCAAAACCCTAATTTTAGGTCAACTGTGCAGTCAAACTTGGCTCTGCTTCCATACCAATCCCAGTTCTTGTGATTTTTTTGCATTTTTGACTTTGAGAGGATATAATATGATACTTGGACACACATGGACCCCTTTGAAGTGATTGGTGATCTTTGGAGTGGCTCAAGAAGCCCCTAGATTGCTCAGATCACAAACCCTAGGTGCAGATGTCTTTGAATCTATGCAGTGAATCAAAAATGAGGTATGAGATGATATGATTGTGTTTATGCATATGAAATGATCACAAGCCATGGTGTGAATGGGTGAGGGCAAATTTGGGGTGTTTACACATTTTATGTATCCATATGACATATTAGACATCTTAAGACATACTAGAATCATGTTTGATCATTGCATCTTTCATTTGCCATGTTGTGCATTCATACCATTTCATAAACTTGCATGAACTTTCATGGTTCAAAACATGCTCCATTGGCATCCCTATGCTTGTATGATCATCCTCATCTCTTGTCATGTGTTTTCATCATCCCTTAGCATCATTAACATCATGTTCATGCTTCTGACTTTGTCTTGCATCATGGAATTTCATCTCAATTGCATTGCATTTCATTTCTTTTACTAACTTTTCAGGTGGTAAGTTGTTTTGAGAAGTGAATTTTCCTTCACTTCTCACAATCTATTCTCATCCCCCTCTTGCATCATTGCTGCATTTTATCTCTGTCTTAGAGTGAGCTTGCTCATTCATTCTCCTTCTCACTTTCTTTCTTCAAGAAACTTGCCTTCTTAAGTGAAGCAAGTTGTGTTGCTTCTCCTTTCTTCTCCTCATTTTATCTTGTTCCTCCTTGGTGGCCTTTGAAGACCTCTTTCTTTCTTAAGCCTCATAAACCCTAGGAACAACCAAGCATGATCAAAATTAGGACTTGATTAGTCCCCCCATTTAGTTTTACCTTTGTGTCATCATTGAGTCTTCTCTTCTCACCTCATAATCAAGGATTAAACCTTAAAGGTTTCAAGACTTTGTGATTAGGGTTATGCATGTATCCTTCTATTAGGATGGAGTGTATAACTTTAATCCTAAGTGTTAAACCCTTAATGTGTTTAAATCCGTCAATCAATCCATCTGATAATCATTAAGACATCAAGCTTGTAACTTGGGCCTTGCATTGGGGTCCTAATTCTTCCTTAATTGGTTAAGAAGGACTAACCCTAGTGTTAATGGACAAGTCCCCCTCAAGTTGTCTTACAAACTATAAAATCCATTTCTTAATCTTACCATTAACTAAAATCCATTTAATAATGACTTTGTTTTGTCATGAGGTTAATCCCTAATCATGGATTAAGTTGAGGAGCCTTCCTCATCTTAAATGTTCTCATCTATTATCCTTCTATTAGGATGGTGTAATGGGTCCATTAAATCCTTGATTATGGCTTAAACTCATTACTTAACACTAAACAAAAACACCAAAAACATCTAAATAATTGCAAGTAAGTTAATGATCTTAATCCTACATCATGGTGATTAAGGGTGAAGTGTTTACTTCACACTTAGGGCATTCTCATTACCCATAATCAGAGGGAAGATGTGATGAGTTTACTAACCCTTGGTTTAGTCCTAAGCGCATTTTCTTATGACAAATATCAAAAGGCAATAAAAGATTGAAAACACAAAAAAAAAACAATAATCGTCTCCTCCGGGATTCTTTTCTCATCACACTCACTCATAAACGAGAACTTGCTTCTTCCATCTAATGCAAGACAGTTTGCACCTGAGCCAGACAGGTCATACACTTGAGCATAGACAAGTAAGTAGTTCACAAGTCAATTTATTTTTCAGTCTCTTTGAGTCGAACTACGGTGTTCTGACTTCCTCATTGCACGAGAGGATATGTAGGCATAACTTAATAGTTATCGAACAAAAGTCTCTGTTTATTCCCCCTTCTTTCAGCTCCATTCTTTTAAGTGTCATAGTCTTGAGCTTCACTCCTATTCTTACACTGACACTCCATATATTTCACTTCACTTTCTTCCAGCACTGACACTTGCATTCTTTTCCAGCTTTGATACACAGATTGCACTGACACTGCCCCTTTAAAACACAAATCTTTTGAGCGTGGATCCCGTCGAGTACGACGGACGATCTGGGTGCTAATACCTTCCCAGGTTGTAACCAACCCCCTTTCTTAGTTTCTCTGGTTCGCGACCATCTTATCCATATCTTTCTAGGTTTATGCAGCATTACCTTTCCCTCGGCATAAAAATGCCTAGCTGGAGACTCTATTCATTTCTCTTTCCTTTCGCCGACCGTTCGCGTCTGTACCCCTCTTGGCCCTGTGTCATCAGGTGGGAGCGACACCAAGCATTGCAAACTCTTTAGGGGGATCATTGAAGTTGATTTGAAGCAAAGAAATAGTCAGCCAATGCCATTTTCGAAAGCTTCAGTTCAGGTATCACCAAGAACATTTTTTCCAGAAATTGTTTTTTATGCCATAGAAATGTTGCTTATGATTCACTGATCATGCTGTGCTTGTTGGTTTTGAAAATGATCAAGTTTTGAGCCTGAACCATGTCTCTGAAAGTTTGACCTGAAAAATTGTTTGATTCGATTCGTGTTCATGTTGAAAGATAAATGAATTTTCGTGCTTGATTCTTGCTTAGGGTTGTCGCTCCCACTAAATGTGGCTAGGTCAAATAGGGTACAGACGCGAACGGTCGGCGAGAGGGACAATGAGAAAACACAGCAGTGAACTCACTGGAGATGAATAGAGTCGCCAGCTAGGCATTTTTATCCCGGAGGAAAGGCAATGCTGCATAGACCTAGAAAAGACATGGATAAGACGGTTGCGAACCAGAGAGACTGAGAAAGGGGGTTGGTTACAACCTGGGAAGGTATTAGCACCCAGATTGTCCGTCGTACTCGACGGGATCCACGCTTAAAAGATTTGTGTTTTAAAGGGGTAGTGTCAGTGCAATTCTGTGCATCAAAGCTGGAAAGAATGCAAGTGTCAGTGTAAAAGAAGTGTAAAGTGTAGTATGTACAGTGTCAGTGTAAGGACAAAGATGAAATGCTCAAGATAATGAGGCTAAAAAGAATAATGCTGGAAGGAGGGGGAATATACAGAGACTTTTGTTCGATAACTGTTAAGTTATGCCTACGTATCCTCTCGTGCAATGAGGAAGTCAGAACACCGTAGTTCGACCCAAAGGGACTGAAAGGTGAATTGACTGGTGAACTGCTTACTTGTCTATGCTCAAGTGTATGACCTGTCTGGCTCAAGTGCAAACTGTCTTGCATTAGACGGAAGAAGCAGGTTCTCGTTTGTGAGTGAATGAGATGAGAAAAGAATCCCGAAGGAGACGATTATTGTTTGTTTTTGTGTTTTCAGTCTTTTATTGCTTTTGAAAGTTTGCCATAAGAAAATGAGCTTAAGCCTAAACCAATAGGTTAGTAAACTCCTCACATCTTCCCTCTGATTAGGGGTAATGAGATTACCTTAAGTGTGAAGTCAGATTCTCACACTTAATCACCTTTGATGTAGGATTAAGATCATTAACCTACTTGTGATTATGTGAATGTTTTTGGTGTTTTTGTTTAGTGTTGAGTAATGAGGTTAAGCCATAATCAGGGATTAAACAGACTCATTACACCATCCTAATAGAAGGATAATAGATGAGAATGTTTAAGCTGAGGAAAGCTCCTCAACTTAATCCATGATTAGAGATTAAACTCATGACAAAACAAAGCCTTTGATTAAGTGGGTTTTATTTAATGGTATGATGATGAAGTGATTTTTATGATTTGTAAGACAACTTGAGGGGGACTTGTCCATTAACACTAGGGTAAGTCCTTCTTAACCAATTAAGGAAGAATTAGAACCCTAATGCAAGGCCTAAGTTACAAGTGTGATGTCTTGATGATTATTATGTGAATTGATTAAGAGATTTAAACACATTAAGGGTTTAACACTTAGGATTAAAGTTATACACTCCATCCCAATAGAAGGATGCAGGCATAAGCTTAATCACAAAGCCTTAAAGCCTTTAGGGTTTAGTCCCTGATTATGAGATGAGAAGAGAAGACTCAAGAGAGACACAAAGGTGAAACTAAGAGGGGAGACTAATCAAAACCCTAATCATTGTCATGCTTGGTTGTTCCTAAGGTTTGTGAGGTTTGCAAGAGAAGCCTTCAATGGAACCACCAGGAAGCAGATGAAAGGATCAAGAGAAGCAAAGTGACTTGCTTCATCCAAGAAGTCAAGTCACTTTAAGAAAGAAAGTGGGAAGAAGAAGAATGAGCAAGCTCAAACTCAAACACAAACCAAAATGCAGCAATGGATGCAAGAGAGATGAAAAAGAAAAGTTATGAGAAGTGAAGGCAAATCCACTTCTCAGAAACACTTACCACCTGAAAGGTTAGAAAGGAAATGCAATGCAATGCCAAATGAGATGAGATGACATGATGAGAAACAAAACCAGGAGCATGTATGAGAGGTTAATGATGCTATGAGATGCTACAAGCATGAAACAAGGCATGGAGATGATCATACAAGCTTATGGATGCAGATGAAGCATGTTAAGACACATGAACATACATGAAAAGTTATGAGATGCATATGGCATACAACATGGCAAATACATGATGCAATGATCAAACATGCTTTCAATATGTCTTATGATGTTAAATGAATCAAATGGATGTTTGAAATGTCATGGCAAGTCATGCTATGCAAGAGAATGCAAGATGAATGCAAATGGAAGCCCAAATTAGGGTTCATGAACCATACATCAAACAAAAGTCAAAATCAGAAGCAAACCCTAAGATAAAAAATTGAAAATGCCACTCAAAGAACCCCTAATCCTATACTAAACCAATGCCCAAAGGAGAAGTCTCAACTCCTAACCTAACTCAAGATATGATTTTTACAAGATTCTAGGGTTTTTAGGGTTTCCAAACAAAAGAAATATCAAACAAAATCAAAATGAAAGATCAAATCATAGCCATTTAATCTCAAAAAATACATGCCAAACACAATGCAATGCAAGAAGAATCAATTCCCAACTCCTCATGAATAGGCAGAAATGATTTTTTGAACTATGGATCAAAATAATGCACAAAAATGATTTTAATTCAATGAGAAATTCTTAAAATGCATCAAGATCAAAAAATAAATTTGGTTTGAAGGTTGGACAATGTTTCTAAATGTCTTAGAACAATTCATGAATTTTTTGGTGATTTTTAAATACCTAAAAGTATTTTTAATAAATTAATTTTCATTAATCAATTAAAAATAATCTTTTAAATATTTTAAAATACTTTTTAAATGCTAAAAATGAAAATAAAAATATTTTTGTGTCTTGAAAATTAATAAAACTCTTGAGAAAAAGTTTCATAATTTTTAGACAATTTTTATTATTTTAAATAAATTATGCAAAACAAATGAAATAAATATGAACATAAATGAATTTAAAATGAATTAATGAGAAGTCAGCCAATCCTAGGGACCAGATTCAAACTAAAACGCGCGCGTGTTGACTTGGCGCCAGATCTCACGACCCTCATTCAAACTCAGCTAATCAATGCTTATGCCCTAATTACGCCGTTAAACACTTTCAGATGACCGGAACAGTGTTCCGGTCATCTTCTCCGTTCACCCCAAACCTCAAACTCACTCCATACGTTACGAAAATGAAATCTAATTGAACAGAAATGCTTCCCACTCACTCACGAATCATAACCCTCAATCAAAACAAATTTATTTTTCCAGGAATGGCTGAATCGAAGCAAATAAGAACTAGGGCAAAAAAGTTTCAGAGGTTAATTAAACTCTCATCCCTCCACCATTTTCAAAACTAAAGATACCAGAGCAATCATTGAAGCATGGTGAACAACTTTAGAACTTAAAAAATGATTTCTGGAAAAAAAGTTCTTGAGCTACCTGAGTTTCGAAGCTTTCACTCTAGCAACTTTCTGACCTTCCCTCTTGATGTAATCCACTCCACTTGATCCTCTGGTGATGCTTGAATGCTTAGAAAGAGTTTAAGTTGGCTGGTTGAGGAGTTTGAGCAGCTTCTGCTCAAGCTCAGTTGAAAATGGTGATGGTGATTCAGGCTGTTTCTGGCAATGGTGAAGGGTTGTTTGTGGTCAGGGTGATGTTTTGAGAAGGTTTGTGGAGTTTGTTTGGGTGTTTATGAGCTGTGGAGTGAGTTTCGAAGGAAACTGCAAGTTGGAGTGAAAATGGAGAAGCAATGTTCTTGCTGGATTCAGGCTTGTGTCTTGTTGGTTTTGGCTCAATGAAACATGGTGAAATGATTAGTGAAACTTGTTTGAATGTTTGTGGGTTGTGCAGAGAGTTTCGAAGAGAAAAGCTTGAGGGAGTGATTTTGCGTATGCTGTGCTAGGGCTTGTTTCAGGCTGGCTTGATGTTGTGTTTTGCTTGCAAATGGATAGTATAAACAATCCCAATTGGTCAGATGATGTGACCTGGCCTGCTGTGATTGGGATGTTCACTTTTGCAAAAAGTCCACTTTGTTGTAAGAGAGGCATGGGCTAAGTTCTAGCTTGGTACAAGAGCATGGGCTGGCGCAGCATGGTGTGTGAGTGAAGCTAGAAAGGTTCAATAGCCAATGCAGCAAGTTGGTGAAGTGTGATCATGAGTTTTGCAAGTTGGCTCCTTTTGGTTCACATGAAATTTTCTCATTCCACAAGCCATGAAACATGAGAACTCTTGGTCCAAATCTGATTTTTAGGTCACATAGAATGTTTGTGTAATGGTTTGATGTCAATTAGAAGTTACAATTTGCCTTGGTTCATGATTTTGCAAATTTTCCATTTGGTGCATAACTTGAAAATAAGTGATTTTTGGCAACTTTGTCACACCATATCTTTTGATCCAAGAAGAATTAGATCATGTTCTTGTACTTTTTGAAAAGGGAAAAATGTATCCCACAACTTTCATGACCAAGGTTTCTCCATTTGAAGCATTTTTGGATCAAAAAGTAAGGTTTGAAAAGTGACCTAAATTGACAAATTCCTTAAAAGTCAACTATGCCCTAAAAAGTCAACTTTGCAAAAACTTCAAATTCTTGATTTTTGTGAACTTCAACCCTCTTCCATGATCAAATAAAGATCATATACACTCAAAATGATGAAGATCACCCCTTGGTTGGGTCATTGGGGGCCTCAGATGCCCTGATTTTGCACTGACTTGTCCAGAAAGTCAACTCTTGATCAGATGACTTCCCCATGGAATTTCTTCATGAAACTTGATATGCATACTCCCTATACCATATAGAGACCAATGGAAACAAGAATGACCAAAAAATTTGGAGTTATGGCCTCTGAAACCAAAACCCTAATTTTAGGTCAACTGTGCAGTCAAACTTGGCTCTGCATCCATACCATTCCCAGTTCTTGTGATTCTTTGGCATTCTTGGCTTTGAGAGGATGTAATATGATATTTGAACACATATGGACCCCTTTGAAGTGATTGGTAGCCTTTGGAGTGGCTCAAGAGGCTCTTGGATTGCTCAGATCACAAACCCTAGGTGCAGATGACTTTGAATCTGTGCAGTGAATCAAAAAAATGAGATATGAGATGATATGATTGTGTTTATGCATATGAAATGATCACAAGCCATGGTGTGAATGGGTGAGGGCAAATTTGGGGTGTTTACAGCTGCCCCTATTCAATCATGAGTTAGCTGTGCAGGTCGTAAGCGACGGCTTAACAGGCAAACAAGATAACTTGTGGTTGAATACCAAAGACAGTCCAAAATTTGCACTCGCAGAAATGAAGAAAAGGGATATAGATTGTAAAAGGAAAATAAAGTATATTGTAAAGTGTGGGTGACGGAGGACGACCGTCGAGTAGAGGACGACTGCTGGGTGAATAGCAATGACGGGGACGGCTGACATGCTGGGGATAAAAGGTAAAGCCAAGACGGGGACGACCGACTAGCTGGAAAAAATAAGATATTATGATGGGGACGGCCATCAAGATAAAGTTGTAAGATTCTCTGGGAGTTAATGAAACATGACGGGGACGGCCATCAAGTTCACAAAGTAAAGTAACCAACGATGGGGACGGCCATCGGGCTAAAGAGAAAAGGGACCACGACGGGGACGGCCATCGGGTTAAAGAATAAATGAAATAAACAGATGATGAGGTACGGTCATCAAAGGTGAAGGACGATCACCTAGCAGGGGATGGCTGCTCTGTCGGGGTTAAGATGAGGGACGGTCATCTAAGGTGGAGGACGATCACCTGGCAGGGTACGGTTGCCGAAAATATCACGACATAGGACGAATGCCGGATAAAAGGTCAACGATGGGGACGACCATCGGACGAGCATGATGGAGGACGACCATCAAGAGGTGGAGGACGACCACCTAGCAGGGGACGGCTGCTCTCGAGGTTTCTCATGACACAGGACGAGTGCCAGATAACCAAAATCAACAATGGGGACGGCCATTGGATAAAATGATGAAGGACGATCATCAAAAAGGTGGAGGACGACCACCTAGCAGGGGACGGCTGCTAAAAATCAACGATGGGGACGGCCATCGGATGAGCATGATGGAGGACGACCATCAAGAGGTGGAGGACGACCACCTAGCAGGGTACGGCTGCTCTCAAGGTTTATCATAACACAAGACGAGTGTCAGATAAAAAGGAAAGTTTGCTTTGTTGGCGATCTACTGGGGGATGTAGTAAACACGGATGAGCGTTTACATCCAAGAAACCAAAGGTATAAGTGTTTAGATGTTTGTGTATAGATTAAAGATGCGGACGAGCATCTTTAAGACTACGATACAGACGAGTATCGGGTAGAAACAAATACTGACACATGTTCAGAGATGATGATACGGACGAGTATCAACTGGTTAACAGAGAACACGGACGAGTGTTGAATCTGAGGGAACCTTTCTGGGGAATAGTAGACACAGACGAGTATCCATATTCAAGAAGACATAAGTGTTTGACACGGTGTATGGATTAAAGATGCGGACGAGCATCCTTAAGACTATGATACGGACGAGTATCATGTAGAAACAAACACTTGACGCATATTCTGAGATGATGGTACGGACGAGTACCAACTGGTTAACAAAGAACATGGACCAATGCCGAATCTGTGGGGATATATAAGTGGTATGTACAAGATACGGACGAGTATCTGTAAGTGTAACATGAGTAGTATGAGTATTGTATAGATGAGTATTTATCTGCTGGGGAGAGTGACACGGACGAGTGTCAGAAAAAGAACAGTATAATATTAACAAGTATATGGGTCGTAGAAGTGTAAGCGACTGCGCTGGGGATACGACACGGACGGGCGTCAAGAAAGTGTATATACGAGTATGAGTGCAAAGATGATGTCTTTGTCTTTCCGCTGGGGATATGACACGGACGGGTGTCAGGAAGTATCTGTAATGCGGGTGCTTTTGTTTGTAAAGAGTGTTCAGGCAACTTTACTGGGGAGTGATGACACGGGCGGGCGTCAAAAGGAGTATATACTGGTGTTTGTGAATTTGTGAGGCAACCTCTTTCGCTGGGGACTCTGGTGGGGATTCCTGTACATTGTTGATGAATGGTTATTATTCACAAGTGTTCGATTCACAACATGACTTATGATTATGCTATGTGTTTGATTTTTGCCGTAATGCTCCGTATTAGACGGAATGCTACGCTTTGTGGGTGAATATGATGCAAATGCCATGATTATGCAAAAGGCACAGATCCGGGATTCGGATCCCGTTGCTGTGAAGATTTCTGGCTGATCTGTTGAAATAGACATCCCAACTGGGGATGGGAACACTGGTGGATCCGAAGAGATGTATCTGCTTGGGAAGATAAGTCACTGATAGACCCATCCTGGTAATGAGGGACCCAGCTGGGGTTTGTAGAAGCCTTCTGTACTCTGTTGTGACTCCTTCATGCGTTGCTCTTCTGAATAGAGGCTGAGGATTCTGTGGGGAGATGGTTCCCTGACTTCTGCATTCTGCTGCGGAAGAAAACAAACAACTCGGCTGGTGGTAGTAGCAAGTGGCAGCTCACTGGGGAAAGTTGTTGGCAACTCAGCTGGGGAGAAAACACCTCCGGTGCCAAGAGTGAGTGTTGATTTGCCAGCTTGCTGGGATGTAACTTGCATGCCCCAAGTTGCGTTCTGGGTACCTGCAATCCTGCAAAGATAGGGAAACGTACAAATGATCCCGAGGTATCCTTTACTGGATTCCGTCATGGGAGTTAAGCACTTTCGATAGTAAGTATATTCCCTGTAAGCATGTGTTTTTATTTTCTTAGAGAAGAGCATCTGTACTCGTGCGATTAGTTTTTTAGAGACATCAGACATTCTTTGCAAATAAAAATGTACAAAACGAAACATGACTGAAAATCTGATTTTATTAATTCATGTGCCCTGAATTGGCAAAATACAGTCAAAGAAACACATCTCCTAAAATGAAGAGACTGTTACAAATTGAGAAACAAAATGTTGGCGATGTTGACGACGCTTTAAGGAGCTTCCTCTTCTGCTATGACTCGTATGACTTTTGACGTTCTTCTCATCTTGCTTTCTGAAGAAGGCTGATTCTGACTGAGGCTTGATCCTTTCGAAGCTTAACAAGTTGTAAACGATACAGACGAATTCAAACTGCAGTTGTTCGCTTATTCCCTTATTTTGCATGGATCGCCCTTTCGGGTTTTCAATCCATCGGGATACCCATTTTTGCCTGAGTTGTCCAATGCGGCTTTTCAACTCAGCGGGTGTACATTTTTCATTTATTTTCCCTTATTTTTGCCCGAGTCTTTTATTCTGTTTTTGACTCGCCGGGATGCCCTATTTTTGCCTGGACTTACATTCTGTTTTTATGTCCAGCGGGTCTTTTATGCGAAGTATTTTTTAACTGCATCTGAATTCACAGGGGACGGGAAGTCTTCACCATCCATGGTGCTGAGCATCAGTGCTCCACCAGAGAAAACTTTCTTTACCACAAATGGTCCTTCATAGTTTGGAGTCCATTTGCCCCTGTGGTCTGTATGAGGAGGGAGGATTCTTTTCAGCACAAGATCCCCTACTTGGTACTCTCGGTGCCTGACTTTCTGATCGAAGGCCCTCTTCATTCTTTTCTGATACAACTGCCCATGACAGATTGCAGCCAATCTCTTCTCTTCGATCAGACTCAGTTGTTCGTATCGGGCCCGAACCCATTCTGCTTCACTCAGTTTAACATCCATTAGTACCCGCAGAGAGGGTAATTCAACTTCAACAGGTAGGACTGCTTCCATACCATACACAAGTTGATACGGTGTTGCCCCAGTGGATGTCCTGATTGACGTGCGGTACCCATGCAAGGCAAATGGTAGCATTTCGTGCCAGTCTTTGTAAGTGACTACCATCTTCTGCACAATCTTCTTGATATTTTTATTAGCTGCCTCAACAGCGCCATTCATCTTTGGCCGGTAAGGAGAAGAATTGTGATGCTGGATCTTGAAGTCCCGGCACAGCTCTGCCATCATTTTGTTGTTTAAATTGGAACCATTATCAGTAATGATTCGCTCGGGAACTCCATATCGACAGATGATATCTCTCTTCAGAAATCTGGCTACCACTTGTCTTGTAACATTGGCATAGGAAGCTGCTTCGACCCACTTGGTGAAATAATCAATGGCAACCAGGATGAATCTGTGGCCGTTCAAAGCAGTTGGCTCAATCTTGCCAATCATATCAATGCCCCACATGGCAAAGGGCCATGGTGAAGACATGATGTTCAAAGGATTGGGAGGCACATGCACCTTATCTGCGTAGATCTGGCATTTGTGGCATTTTTTGGCGTAAGCACAACAGTCTGCATCCATTGTGATCCAGTAATATCCTGATCTTAACAATTTCTTAGCCATGGCATGCCCTCCGGCATGGGTACCAAAGGATCCTTCGTGCACTTCATGCATCAACAAATCTGCTTCCGTCTTGTCAACACATCTGAGGAGTACCATATCAAAGTTCCTTTTGTACAAAGACCCATCAGTGTTCAGAAAGAAACTACCAGCAAGCCTTCTCAAAGTCTTCTTATCATTGGAAGATGCCCCAGGTGGGTATGTTTGATCCTCCAAGAAGCATTTAATGTCATGGAACCAAGGCTTATCATCTTTGACAACTTCTGCTGCAAATACATATGCTGGTCTATCAAGTCTGGACACTGAAATCTGAGGTACAAAGTTGGCAGTTTGAACTTTGATCATGGATGAAATGGTAGCAAGAGCATCTGCAAACTGATTCTCGTCCCGAGGGATATACTCAAGCTTGACCGTTGTGAAGAAAGTCAATAACCTCCTTGTATAATCCTGTAAGGTATCAGATGATCCTGGTGGGTGTACCATTTCCCGTTGGTTTGATTAACTACCAGAGCTGAATCTCCGAATACCGTCAATGTCTTGATCCTGAGGTCAATGGCTTCCTCAAGACCCATAATGCAAGCTTCGTATTCAGCTTCGTTGTTAGTGCAGTTGAAAGTGAGCTTGGCCGAGAAAGGCATGTGAACTCCTTTAGGTGTAATGAGTACTGCACCAACACCACGACCATTCATATTAACAGCCCCATCAAACATCATAGTCCATTCTTCTTCCGGGTCGGGCCCTTCAGTGTGAACAGGCTCTTCGTGATCTTTTGTTTTAATGAACATGATGTCTTCATCAGGGAAGTCAAATCTCATAGGCTGGTAGTCATCAAGAGGTTGCTCAGCAAGATATTCAGACAGTACACTGCCTTTGATGGCTTTCTGAGAAGTATACTGGATGTCGTATTCTGTGAGAATCATCTGCCATCTTGCAACCCGTCCGGTAAGAGCTGGCTTCTCGAAAATGTACTTGACTGGATCCATCTTTGAGATCAACAAAGTAGTGTGGGTCAACATATACTGTCTCAGTCGGCGAGCAGCCCACGCTAAAGCACAGCAAGTTTTCTCGAGCAGTGAATAACGTTGTTCACAGTCGGTAAACTTTTTGCTTAGGTAGTATATTGCATACTCTTTTCGACCAGACTCGTCATGCTGGCCCAGCACACACCCCATCGACTCTTCTAATACTGTCAAGTACATTATCAGAGGTCTTCCTTCAACTGGAGGCATGAGGATTGGAGGTTCTTGCAAATACTCCTTGATCTTGTCAAAAGCCTTCTGGCAGTCTTCGTTCCACCTGACCGTCTGTTCTTTTCTTAACAGCTTGAACAAGGGTTCACAGGTTGCCGTAAGGAGAGATATGAACCTTGAAATGTAGTTCAATTGACCTAAGAACCCTCGAACTTCTTTCTCTGTCTTCGGTGCAGGCATCTCTTGAATAGCTTTGACTTTATCAGGGTCAACTTCAATCCCTTTCTCGCTTACAATAAATCCCAGCAGCTTACCGGATCGCACCCCGAATGTGCATTTGTTGGGGTTCAACTTCAGTTGGTACTTCCTCAGACGCTTGAACAACTTCAGCAGATTTACCAGGTGATCTTCTTCTATAAGGGACTTGGCAATCATGTCATCCACATAACACTCGATTTCCTTATGGATCATATCATGGAATAGCGTCACCATAGCCCGTTGATATGTTGCACCAACATTCTTCAGTCCGAATGGCATTACCTTGTAACAGAATGTGCCCCAAGGTGTAATGAATGTTGTCTTCTCCATGTCTTCAGGTGACATCTTGATCTGATTATATCCTGAAAATCCGTCCATGAAGGAGAATACCGAGAACTGAGCCGTGTTATCCACCAATACATCAATGTGAGGTAATGGGAAATCATCTTTCGGGCTAGCTCTGTTCAGATCCCTGTAGTCAACACACATCCTTACCTTGCCGTCTTTCTTAGGCACAGGTACTATATTAGCAACCCACGGCGGATAGCTAGTTACAGCAAGGAACCCGGCGTCCCACTGCTTTTGTACCTCCTCCTTGATTTTCATAGCCATGTCTGGGCGAGTACGGCGCAACTTCTGTTTGACCGGTGGGCACTCCTCTCTCAAAGGCAGCTTGTGCACAACAATGTCGGTGTCCAACCCTGGCATATCTTGATACGACCAAGCAAACACATCCACATATTCTTGAAGCAGATCGATCAGTTGTCTTTTCACAGGGTCTTGCAGGCAGGCCCCGATTTTAACTTCTTTCACGTCTTCATCTGTACCAAGATTAATCACTTCAACCTCCTCCTGGTGAGGAGTAATAACCTTTTCCTCTTGTCTTAACAACCTGGCTAGCTCTTCAGGAAGCTCATATTCTTCTTCAACCCCTTCATCAGCTTGATTGATCGGATTGTCAAAGTCATAAGAAGTCATAGCCGTGCTGTTGTCAGTGCTGTCTGGAAGGCACTCTCTGCAAGGGTTCAGTTCGTTCATTTTAGTGATCGATTTTAATCTTGTTTAGAAAAGTGAAATAAAGTTATCATTTTGAAAACATCGCCATTTATTTTTTTGTACAAAAAGAAAAATGGAAAAACAGTGAACGGAAAAGAAAAAAAAGACTCGTTTGCAAAAAGATGTCTGATATTTCATTGATTAATCTTGTTTGCACAAAAAGTACAGATGGCCCGATTACAAAATGAGTCTTGTCATCTTGGGCAAGATGCAAGACTTTGATGCATGCTATAAAAATACAGGAAATAATAATTACTCTGCATGAGTAACTCTTATAATTTCCTGGGAAGACCAGTTTGAGATACTACTCCCCGGGATCTTTGGACGAATCCAATTCTCCAGATTGCGCTCCTCTTCCAACTAGTCTTCCAAATTGTTGATAGCATCAGGGGTGAGCATTCCCCCACTGACAAAACCAGGCTTCTCAGCAGCCCTTGCTTGACGTTGTTGAGTTGGTTTGTAACCCAACCCAAATTTGTCTTTCTTCTCCTCCACAGATAAAACCTTGCCCCAGCCTTGGGCAGTTCCTTCCTCAACAACCTTCCGGGCTTGTTGGTAAGATGACATGGAGATTCCAGATACAGCAGATGCTTCATTGACATTCAAGGCCTCAAATCCTTGGCTCATTATTTCATGGATCTCCCCATCCATCTCAATATACTTATAAGTAGCCAGATGGCTAACAAATATATCCTCTTCCCCGCAGATAGTAACAACTTGGCCTTCCCACTCAAATTTTAACTTCTGGTGAAGGGTAGACGTTACTGCGCCAGCGGCATGAATCCATGGTCTACCCAACAAACAGCTATAGGCAGGCTGAATGTCCATCACATAGAAGATCGTTTTAAACGTTTGTGGGCCAATTGTCACAGGTAGCTCAATTTCTCCCAGTACCGATCTCTTAGAACCATCAAAGGCTCTTACTACCAGGTTACTGGGACGCAATGCTAATCCTTCATACTCTAGCTTCACCAGGGCCTTCTTTGGTAAGACATTAAGGGATGATCCTGTGTCTACCAGCACATGGGAAAAGACTGCACCTTTTCATTCCATGGTGATGTGCAGGGCTTTGTTATGGTTGCGGCCTTCCGTTGTCAAGTCAGTATTGGTGAACCCTAGCCCATTGCTAGCAGTAACATTTCCAACCACGGTTTCCAATTGATTGACAGTGATCTCTTCAGGCACGTAAGCTGCGTGCAAGACTTTGAGTAGTGCATTCCGATGGGCTTCGGAGCACATAAGCAGTGAGAGGATAGAGATCTTGGATGGCGTCTGGTGAAGCTGATCCACTATTTTGTAATCACTCTTTTTGATGATTCTCATAAAATCATCAACTTCTTGATCGAATGGTGTTTTTAAAGCTTCCCTAACAGCTTGATCTTCCTGCACCGGGCTCTTTCCTTTTGCCTTGGCAGCAGCTTCTGCTTCGGCAGTGGGTCTTTGAATCTGTGGAACAAAGAGACGTCCGCTTCGAGTGAAGCCTCCGCCTCCTCCCACATTGTCTATCTGTGGTGCAGGTGTTGATGTATCAAGAGTGATTCTTTGTCCCTCGCAGTATATGTCAGAGCCGTAGTGCCAAGGGATGGCCCTACTACTTTCATAAGGTACCAGTCCAGGCACTGTGACGGTGACTGGACTGATGGCGGCTGCAGAGGGAACTGTGATAGTTTGTGGATCGTAATAAATTGTGACTGGTGCTCTAATGGGAGCAGCACTTTCTGAGTTGTAGGCAGAGTTGTTTTCAGGATCATAAAATATTGTGACAGTTGAGACATCTTCAGAGTTGGTTGCTGGAGTTGTAGGAGACATTGTCGGAAGGGTGGATGTTGTTGTTGTAGGAGTTTCAAAATGGAGTGATGCTGAAGTTGTAGCAGGAAAATTTGTTGAAAACTGATCAGTTGAGATGATGGATGAAGCACTTGTTGATGAAGCCGAAGAATTGTCAGGAACAATGGTTGCTGCAATTGTAGGAGCTACAGGAACGGTTGCTGATGAGATTGTTGGATTTGTTGGAAATGATGTGGTGATCTGAAGTTGGCCACTCCGAATAAGACCATCTATGCCATTCCTCAGATTATCGCACCCATTTACTGAAATATTGCAGTAAGCACACCCTAACTCGCACCCTGGGAACATCTGACATTCCAAGAGCTGAGCCTTGATTTCTACCAACGGTGTCCGGATCTAACCCACATTGGTTATTAAATAAGACGGCTTGTCTTCTTCAATAGCGTTGATTCTGGGACCACCGTGGTTTGGCATGGGGTTTTTATTGACATTGGGTGGTGGTGCGAAATTCAGAGCTTTTGAGTCTACCAGGTCTTGTACCTTCATGTGCAAGGCTCTGCACTTTTCTGTACTATGGCCAGGTGCATTTGAATGAAAAGCACACCTAGCATTGGAGTCGTAATTCCTGGGTAGACTGTTGGGATCTGGGGGTGCCAATGTCCTTAGCTCAACTAGGTTGAGTTTCAGGAGTTGTGGCAGCAATGTAGCATATGGCATGGGGATCGGATCGATCACCCTGTTAGCTTGAGATAGCCTCTGCTGGAATGGCCTTTGCTGGTTGTTGTTGTTGGTGTTGCTGTTGTTGTAATTTCTCGGAGGATACTGATTTTGTTGATGGTACTGAGGTTGTTGCTGATAGTTTTGCTGTGGAGGTTGATAAGCTGGTTGTGGATGAGCTGGAGCAGGAATGGTGACTGCTGCTACTGATCTATGAACATATTGGGGCCTGCCCCTGTTGGTGTGGATGGCATTAGTCTCACCGGTCCTTCTTGGGCCTGCAAAAGGCTTTCTTGCATTACTGGATGAGCTTGCACCGTTGTCTGAGATCTTCCCCATCTTCAATAGGCTTTCAATTCTCTCCCCGGCTATGACTACATCTGCGAAGCTGGTGGATGAGAAGGCAGCTAGCCTGTCAATGTAAGTCCCCTGAAGGGTATTCATGAACATATCAGCCATTTCCCTTTCGGACATAGGTGGCTGGACAGCAGCAGCAAGTTGTCTCCATCTTTGAGCATACTCTCGGAAGCTCTCTCTAGATGACTGTGACATTCCCATTAGGAGAGTCCTGTTGGGTGCCATATCCAGATTATACTGATACTGTCTGATGAAGGCCTCTGCCAGGTCCTTCCAGCATCTAATAGTTGCTCTTGTCAGATGGGAATACCATTCCCTCGAAGCTCCAGTCAAGCTATCCTCGAAATAGAACATCCACAGCTTCTCGTCCATGGTATATGCTTTTAGTCTTCCGAGAAAAGATTGTAGATGAGTTTGAGGACAGGAAGTCCCATTATACTTTTCAAAGCATGGAGGCTTAAACTTGTGGGGAATCCTGACCCCATCTACCAAGCCCATATCCATAACATCAAAACCCAAAGAGTTTTGAGACTCTAAGGATCTTAATTTCTCAGCTATCTCATCCAACCTTCTATCATAAGCTTCTTCCCCGGCTCCCATTACTGTGAACTGGTCTTCTTGAGGGTCTTCTTGCAGTACCCTCCCGGCTGTAGCAGGCCCTTGTATATTGACAGGGATGTTGGCCTCTGGATGGAGGTGAGGTCCAAAAACTGGGGGATTGACATGAGGTTGGACCCTCTCGTTGTTGCTTGTGCCAGCAGTCCCTACATGGGGCTCTTCTTGATTCTGCCTTTCCACCATGGCTCTCAATCTTTCCTGGCTCTGAGCCATGTTGTTCATCACTTCCATGAACTGCGTCATCTGTGTTCTCATTTCCAATCTTTCGCTTGCCATTTGATTTCTGACCTCTGCAAGGTCCTGCTGTACCTGATCCATCTGAATTCCCGGAAGGTTGTTTCGGGTTGGATATCGGTGCGGACGGTTGAGGGGAAATACCCGACGACGAGCAATAGTTCCTGAACATCACAACAGAGTTAGCAACAACAAAACAAAAACCTACAAAACAAACAAAGGTTTAGCATGCAATGCAGTATGCTTATTTGTTTTCAAGGTATCTGGCTTGGCATTCAGTTTTGACCCTTCCAGACCCTTGAAGATGATGCTGTTGATGTTGCTTTCGAAGTAAACTCGGATGGAACAAACTAATATCTATATTACAAAAGGCAAATGGTACACAGTTTGTTTACAAATACAAGCCCTCTGAGGGGTCAAAATACATTACAAGAAAATAAAAGTACATGGAATGAAAACAACAACAAACAAATGGTCAAACACCAAGACCAAACTCATCCTCCCGAACTTCCTTGAGAAGTGCTTCGGTCACAGGATCAGCCGGACGCTCCGTGAGGTTCCTGATAAGGAGGTTCCGGGTAGTAACAGCTGCAGTTAGCTTCTTGTGTTGACTTTGGTCCTTTGACCTCTTCACTCCAGCTCTGATCTTTAGCTCTGATATCTCCCTCTGGGCTGCTGCCAGGGCTTCCTGCTGCTCTTTTGCACTAGCTTCCAGTTGCTCTATCTTGTCTTGGACCCTCTTGTCCTCCAGAGTACGAGCCTCGGTGATCCTGACCCACCTAGCCTGACTCTCCTTCAGATACAAGTCTGTCCTGGCTTTTTGGAATTGGGCTTCCTTGCAAGCATTCTTCAGGATTTGTTCTCCAGCCCTAGACTTCTTAATGTAATCTTCAGACTTCTCAATTTTAGCCAAGTGCTCTTTCTTCAACTTTTCCAACCTTTCAATATCCAATCTTCCATCCCTCCTCTCATAGAGGGTCTTCTGCAAAGCTTGAGTCAGCTTCTCATTTCTCTCTTTCAACTTCTCAAACTCCTCTAAGCTGACAGTTGCTGGAGGCGGTGTTGCGGAAGGCCCAGGCATATCTTCAATAGTAAAGGGCATCCCAGAGAATTGGGCCCTGGCATGGGACCAATCATAGTATTGTGCTGATGCTACATTGTTGCATTTCCCCAGGATGGTTACCCCCTTAGTCTGCACATTGTCCCAGGCCCAGGCTGCCTGCCTAACAATAGCCAGATTAATCTTGTTTTCACAATAAAGAGTCTCAACCAAGTCCTGTACCTTAGGAGTGTGGACCAGTGCATAGCCCAGTTGTCTTTTGAACAGCAGAGGGTTGTAATTAATACTACCCTTAACTCCTATCAGGGGCACATTGGGAAAATGCCCACAGCTGGTGATGATATCCCTGCCCTTTGTGCTTTGAGTGCACCACCTGATGTCAGCTGAAGTTAGAGTAGTAAGTCTTCCAGCCCAGTTTTTCTGCTGATGAGGGTTCAAAAATGCATCTGTCCTGGGCAGATGCCTGAGAAGCCAAGTATGGAACAAAGGAGCACAACACCTCACTAATCTTCCCCTCTGCTTTTCATTCCTCTGATGCACTGAATAGTAGAGGTCCCCCAATAAAGTTGGCACTGGGTTCCTTAGAATGAACAAATGGATTGCATTCTTACTAATGAATCGAGGCTCATCTGCAAATAATACAATCCCATATATACTCAGGGCCAATAAAGCACAGACTGCTTTCCACTCTCCTAAAGAAGCTTTCAGGGTAGCTTGAGAGATCAAGAAATCCAGATGCAGGCCAGGGATTCCAGCCTTAGAAGTCATATGCTGCCCAATCAGGACTGGTTCCAGATGCAATGCCTTTGCTACCTCTTCATTACCAGGAAAGACCATCTCAGGGTTGAAAGGGACTCCACCTCTGATAGGTATACCAACTAATGATGAGTACTCTTCCAATAAAGGGCCCATCTGAAAGTCCTGAAAAGTGAAACATCTCAGTGGGGGATCATAAAACTGAAGGCAAGTGTGGATCAGGCTTCTCTGTGAGGGGTCCAGATCCATAACCATATCAAGTATATCTCCATGGTGTTCCCTGAACAGTGGTATATGGTCTGGAGTGATCAGGGTCTGAATCCTCCTGATGTCTGCTAACTCTGGCTGGAAGAAGTGGTAAGTGATGTTGCTCTTTTTAGGTGCCATGATGTTGAAACTGAGTAGAGAAAAGTGCTGACGATGATACTGAAGAGTGGGCCACTGATTGGCTGAAGTAGATAGCTGATAGCTGAAGCAGGTGCTGATGAAGATAGGTCAATACTGAAGATGGGGTCAAAACCAAAACCAAATGAAGATGGATACCCTGAAACACAAATAAGCAAATGTCAATATGATGCAATGATTATGTACGCAAATGATATGCAAAGGTTTGTGACTGAGCTGGATCTGATCAAATGCTCTGATATAAGCCCATGTGTGTAAGAAATCCAGATGGAGGTCCATAAGACCAGTAACCAAGGTGGGGGACTCAAATAAAGAGTCACATGTCCAGGGTTTTTAGAATCACAAGAACTGTCCCAACATGGAGTATTCTTAATCAAATCAAAGTGACAGGGTATTCTGAGGTCAAGGTACCTGCAAACCTGTAAACAGCCCAACCCCCTCACAGGTGGTGTTCTAAAACAAGGATCCTCAGACTTGGATCAGTTATGAGAAGTGTAAACACTTCTAACCCGGAGGTACAGTGTTTACAATAACCATAAAAGTTCCTCCTCTAATTCACCTCAGTTTCTGAAGGTCAATACTAAAGGTCATCCAGACTTAGCAGGCTTCCCAGATAGCCCTAGCACTGCAGGAAATCTGCAACACAGAGTTCTCAAGAAGAAACCCATATCTGAACCGTGTTTCATATTCCCGCACCAGACCGAGATGGAATGGGAAAGAATATGATTCACTCTAGCCTAGGTGTCACTCAGGTCCCAGGTATAGGACCTTAACTCTCAATGAAACACCCACCCACCAAAGCAAATAACAGATCCAGCCAGCAGCATGACAGTATGATATATACAAAAGCAATAAAGAAAGCAGTAAAGCAACAGTACATAAAGCAATAAAGCAAGTATACAAACACAAGTAAGCACATAACACCCCAGTAAACACAAATCAATCAAGCGCTAGGAGGAACCCACAAAAAGAACCAGAAGCCCTGGTTGCAGTATAAGGTTCCCCAGCGAAGTCGCCAAGCTGTCGCTCCCACTAAATGTGGCTAGGTCAAATAGGGTACAGACGCGAACGGTCGGCGAGAGGGACAATGAGAACACACAACAGTGAACTCACTGGAGATGAATAGAGTCGCCAGCTAGGCATTTTTATCCCGGAGGAAAGGCAATGCTGCATAGACCTAGAAAAGACATGGATAAGACGGTTGCGAACCAGAGAGACTGAGAAAGGGGGTTGGTTACAACCTGGGAAGGTATTAGCACCCAGATTGTCCGTCGTACTCGACGGGATCCACGCTTAAAAGATTTGTGTTTTAAAGGGGTAGTGTCAGTGCAATTCTGTGCATCAAAGCTGGAAAGAATGCAAGTGTCAGTGTAAAAGAAGTGTAAAGTGTAGTATGTACAGTGTCAGTGTAAGGACAAAGATGAAATGCTCAAGATAATGAGGCTAAAAAGAATAATGCTGGAAGGAGGGGGAATATACAGAGACTTTTGTTCGATAACTGTTAAGTTATGCCTACGTATCCTCTCGTGCAATGAGGAAGTCAGAACACCGTAGTTCGACCCAAAGGGACTGAAAGGTGAATTGACTGGTGAACTGCTTACTTGTCTATGCTCAAGTGTATGACCTGTCTGGCTCAAGTGCAAACTGTCTTGCATTAGACGGAAGAAGCAGGTTCTCGTTTGTGAGTGAATGAGATGAGAAAAGAATCCCGAAGGAGACGATTATTGTTTGTTTTTGTGTTTTCAGTCTTTTATTGCTTTTGAAAGTTTGCCATAAGAAAATGAGCTTAAGCCTAAACCAATAGGTTAGTAAACTCCTCACATCTTCCCTCTTATTAGGGGTAATGAGATTACCTTAAGTGTGAAGTCAGATTCTCACACTTAATCACCTTTGATGTAGGATTAAGATCATTAACCTACTTGTGATTATGTGAATGTTTTTGGTGTTTTTGTTTAGTGTTGAGTAATGAGGTTAAGCCATAATCAGGGATTAAACAGACTCATTACACCATCCTAATAGAAGGATAATAGATGAGAATGTTTAAGCTGAGGAAAGCTCCTCAACTTAATCCATGATTAGGGATTAAACTCATGACAAAACAAAGCCTTTGATTAAGTGGGTTTTATTTAATGGTATGATGATGAAGTGATTTTTATGATTTGTAAGACAACTTGAGGGGGACTTGTCCATTAACACTAGGGTTAGTCCTTCTTAACCAATTAAGGAAGAATTAGAACCCTAATGCAAGGCCCAAGTTACAAGTGTGATGTCTTGATGATTATTATGTGAATTTATTAAGAGATTTAAACACATTAAGGGTTTAACACTTAGGATTAAAGTTATACACTCCATCCCAATAGAAGGATGCAGGCATAAGCTTAATCACAAAGCCTTAAAGCCTTTAGGGTTTAGTCCCTGATTATGAGATGAGAAGAGAAGACTCAAGAGAGACACAAAGGTGAAACTAAGAGGGGAGACTAATCAAAACCCTAATCATTGTCATGCTTTGTTGTTCCTAAGGTTTGTGAGGTTTGCAAGAGAAGCCTTCAATGGAACCACCAGGAAGCAGATGAAAGGATCAAGAGAAGCAAAGTGACTTGCTTCATCCAAGAAGTCAAGTCACTTTAAGAAAGAAAGTGGGAAGAAGAAGAATGAGAAAGCTCAAACTCAAACACAAACCAAAATGCAGCAATGGATGCAAGAGAGATGAAAAAGAAAAGTTATGAGAAGTGAAGGCAAATCCACTTCTCAGAAACACTTCCCACCTGAAAGGTTAGAAAGGAAATGCAATGCAATGCCAAATGAGATGAGATGACATGATGAGAAACAAAACCAGGAGCATGTATGAGAGGTTAATGATGCTATGAGATGCTACAAGCATGAAACAAGGCATGGAGATGATCATACAAGCTTATGGATGCAGATGAAGCATGTTAAGACACATGAACATACATGAAAAGTTATGAGATGCATATGGCATACAACATGGCAAATACATGATGCAATGATCAAACATGCTTTCAATATGTCTTATGATGTTAAATGAATCAAATGGATGTTTGAAATGTCATGGCAAGTCATGCTATGCAAGAGAATGCAAGATGAATGCAAATGGAAGCCCAAATTAGGGTTCATGAACCATACATCAAACAAAAGTCAAAATCAGAAGCAAACCCTAAGATAAAAAATTGAAAATGCCACTCAAAGAACCCCTAATCCTATACTAAACCAATGCCCAAAGGAGAAGTCTCAACTCCTAACCTAACTCAAGATATGATTTTTACAAGATTCTAGGGTTTTTAGGGTTTCCAAACAAAAGAAATATCAAACAAAATGAAAATGAAAGATCAAATCATGGCCATTTAATCTCAAAAACTACATGCCAAACACAATGCAATGCAAGAAGAATCAATGCCCAACTCCTCATGAATAGGCAGAAATGATTTTTTGAACTATGGATCAAAATAATGCACAAAAATGATTTTAATTCAATGAGAAATTCTTAAAATGCATCAAGATCAAAAATTAAATTTTGTTTGAAGGTTGGACAATGTTTCTAAATGTCTTAGAACAATTCATGAATTTTTTGGTGATTTTTAAATACCTAAAAGTATTTTTAATAAATTAATTTTCATTAATCAATTAAAAATAATCTTTTAAATATTTTAAAATACTTTTTAAATGCTAAAAATGAAAATAAAAATATTTTTGTGTCTTGAAAATTAATAAAACTCTTGAGAAAAAGTTTCATAATTTTTAGACAATTTTTATTATTTTAAATAAATTATGCAAAACAAATGAAATAAATATGAACATAAATGAATTTAAAATGAATTAATGAGAAGTCAGCCAATCCTAGGGACCAGATTCAAACTAAAACGCGCGCGTGTTGACTTGGCGCCAGATCTCACGGCCCTCATTCAAACTCAGCTAATCAATGCTTATGCCCTAATTACGCCGTTAAACACTTTCAGATGACCGGAACAGTGTTCCGGTCATCTTCTCCGTTCACCCCAAACCTCAAACTCACTCCATACGTTACGAAAATGAAATCTAATTGAACAGAAATGCTTCCCACTCACTCACGAATCATAACCCTCAATCAAAACAAATTTATTTTTCCAGGAATGGCTGAATCGAAGCAAATAAGAACTAGGGCAAAAAAGTTTCAGAGGTTAATTAAACTCTCATCCCTCCACCATTTTCAAAACTAAAGATACCAGAGCAATCAGTGAAGCATGGTGAACAACTTTAGAACTTAAAAAATGATTTCTGGAAAAAAAGTTCTTGAGCTACCTGAGTTTCGAAGCTTTCACTCTAGCAACTTTCTGACCTTCCCTCTTGATGTAATCCACTCCACTTGATCCTCTGGTGATGCTTGAATGCTTAGAAAGAGTTTAAGTTGGCTGGTTGAGGAGTTTGAGCAGCTTCTGCTCAAGCTCAGTTGAAAATGGTGATGGTGATTCAGGCTGTTTCTGGCAATGGTGAAGGGTTGTTTGTGGTCAGGGTGATGTTTTGAGAAGGTTTGTGGAGTTTGTTTGGGTGTTTATGAGCTGTGGAGTGAGTTTCGAAGGAAACTGCAAGTTGGAGTGAAAATGGAGAAGCAATGTTCTTGCTGGATTCAGGCTTGTGTCTTGTTGGTTTTGGCTCAATGAAACATGGTGAAATGATTAGTGAAACTTGTTTGAATGTTTGTGGGTTGTGCAAAGAGTTTCGAAGAGAAAAGCTTGAGGGAGTGATTTTGCGTATGCTGTGCTAGGGCTTGTTTCAGGCTGGCTTGATGTTGTGTTTTGCTTGCAAATGGATAGTATAAACAATCCCAATTGGTCAGATGATGTGACCTGGCCTGCTGTGATTGGGATGTTCACTTTTGCAAAAAGTCCACTTTGTTGTAAGAGAGGCATGGGCTAAGTTCTAGCTTGGTACAAGAGCATGGGCTGGCGCAGCATGGTGTGTGAGTGAAGCTAGAAAGGTTCAATAGCCAATGCAGCAAGTTGGTGAAGTGTGATCATGAGTTTTGCAAGTTGGCTCCTTTTGGTTCACATGAAATTTTCTCATTCCACAAGCCATGAAACATGAGAACTCTTGGTCCAAATCTGATTTTTAGGTCACATAGAATGTTTGTGTAATGGTTTGATGTCAATTAGAAGTTACAATTTGCCTTGGTTCATGATTTTGCAAATTTTCCATTTGGTGCATAACTTGAAAATAAGTGATTTTTGGCAACTTTGTCACACCATATCTTTTGATCCAAGAAGAATTAGATCATGTTCTTGTACTTTTTGAAAAGGGAAAAATGTATCCCACAACTTTCATGACCAGGGTTTCTCCATTTGAAGCATTTTTGGATCAAAAACTAAGGTTTGAAAAGTGACCTAAATTGACAAATTCCTTAAAAGTCAACTATGCCCTAAAAAGTCAACTTTGCAAAAACTTCAAATTCTTGATTTTTGTGAACTTCAACCCTCTTCCATGATCAAATAAAGATCATATACACTCAAAATGATGAAGATCACCCCTTGGTTGGGTCATTGCGGGCCTCAGATGCCCTGATTTTGCACTGACTTGTCCAGAAAGTCAACTCTTGATCAGATGACTTCCCCATGGAATTTCTTCATGAAACTTGATATGCATACTCCCTATACCATATAGAGACCAATGGAAACAAGAATTACCAAAAAATTTGGAGTTATGGCCTCTGAAACCAAAACCCTAATTTTAGGTCAACTGTGCAGTCAAACTTGGCTCTGCATCCATACCATTCCCAGTTCTTGTGATTCTTTGGCATTCTTGGATTTGAGAGGATGTAATATGATATTTGAACACATATGGACCCCTTTGAAGTGATTGGTAGCCTTTGGAGTGGCTCAAGAGGCTCTTGGATTGCTCAGATCACAAACCCTAGGTGCAGATGACTTTGAATCTGTGCAGTGAATCAAAAAAATGAGATATGAGATGATATGATTGTGTTTATGCATATGAAATGATCACAAGCCATGGTGTGAATGGGTGAGGGCAAATTTGGGGTGTTTACCAGGGTGTTTAGAAGATGTGATCTGGAGCTTTAGAGGGTTTAAAATTGTTTAGGGAAGAAGTTAGGTTTTTGGACTGGCCGGAGAAGATGACCGGAACACTGTTCCGGTCACCTGAGAGTCATTAGGATTCAGATTAGGGTTTAATTGCGTAATTAGTGAAGTTTGAATGTCAGCCATTCAGATGCGTGCGCTAGTCAATTCCCGCGTCCCAACTTCAAACCCTGGCCCTTGGATCAGTTGACTTTCATTAATTCTTATTTTATTTTCATTTTATTTGCATTTTCTTTATCATTTTATTAAAAATAGCAAAACTCATCTAAAAAATCTTATTTTTTGCATCATGGTTCTAAATATTTTTCTCATTCTGAAAATAATTATTATTTTTATTTTTGCATAAAATTTGTATTTTTAAAATATTTTAATGTTTATTTTAATTAATTAATGGAAATTAATTAATTAAAATACCATTTAAGTCTCTAAAAATCACAAAAAAAATCACATTGCATCTTGACACATTTAGAGACATTATCAAACTATTCATACAAATTTCTTTTTGGTTCTTGGTCCATTTTGACATTTTCTTTTGGAATTAGGGTTCTTAAAAATCAATATTTTGCCCCTAACTTAGAAAAATTGTTTCTGCCTAACCATGAAGGGTTTGATAGTGGTTCTTTTTGCATTGCATTCCACGTATCATGTAGTTACTAGGATAAAATTGGCATGAATTTATCTTTCATTTTTGATTTGTTTTGCATTTTTCCTTGTGAGGTCCCTTAAAACCCTAGCAAACTTAGGAAAATCATAACTTCTTTAGGGTTAAGAGTTGGTCTCCTCCTTTGGGATGTGATATCATGTGGGTTTAGGGTATCTTTGATCCCATTTTCAATTTTTTATCTCATGTTTTGCTTCTGATTTTGAATTTTTGCATTGCATCTTGTACATAAACCCTAATTTTTGCCTTCATTTGCATCCATTCTTCATATGTTTGCATACATGAACTTGCCATTACATTTTGTGCATCCACATGACATATAAGACATCTTAGGACATATTGAAATCATGTTTTATCATTGCATCATCCATTTTCCATGTTATGTATCCATTGCATTTCATAAACATTCATGAACTTTCATGCCTCCTTTCATGTTTCATTTGCATCTTCATTGTTTGTATGATCATCCACATCTCATGATATCCATTTGCATCATCTCTTAGCATCATTTACATCTTGATTGTGCTTCTGACTTTGGTTTTCATCTTTGCATCTTTCTCATTTTAATTTCATTTCATTTTCCTTTGCTAACTTTTCAGGTGGTAAGTGTTTGAGAAGTGCATTTGCCTTCACTTCTCATAATCTCTTCTCATCTCTCTTATGCATTAATTGCTGCATTTTACTTGTAATTTAGAGTGAGCTTTCTCATTCATGATCCTTTTCCTCTTTCTTTCTTCAAGCAACTTATCTTCTTAAGTGAAGTAAGTTGTCTTGCTTCTTGCTGCTTCTTTTCCTTCCATCCTGCTTCTTCCTTGGTGGCTCTTCTTGAAGATCTTCTTGCAAGCCTCATAAACCCTAGGAACAACCAAGCATGATCACAATTAGGGTTTGATTAGTCCCCCATTAGTTTTACCTTTTGTGTCATCTTTGTGTCTTCTCTTCTCATCTCTTAATCAAGGACTAAACCTTAAAGGTTTTAAGGCTTTGTGATTAAGGTTATGCCTGTATCCTTCTATTAGGATGGAGTGTATAACTT
Organism: Lathyrus aphaca; assembly: GCA_963966055.1. Classification (NCBI taxonomy): domain Eukaryota; kingdom Viridiplantae; phylum Streptophyta; class Magnoliopsida; order Fabales; family Fabaceae; genus Lathyrus; species Lathyrus aphaca. The sequence goes on from OZ014524.1 coordinate 367,669,231, forward strand.
TAATCCTATGTGCTAAACCCTTAATGTGTTTAAATCCTTTAATCAATCCATCTAATAATCACTAAGACATCAAGCTTGTAACTTAGGCCTTGCATTAGGGTTCTAATTCTTCCTTAATTGGTTAAGAAGGACTAACCCTAGTGTTAATGGACAAGTCCCCCTCAAGTTGTCTTACAAATCATAAAATTCATTTCTTAATCTTACCATTAACTAAAATACATTTAATAAAGGCTTTGTTTTGTCATGAGGTTAATCCCTAATCATGGATTAAGTTGAGGAGCCTTCCTCAGCTTAAATGTTCTCATCTATTATCCTTCTATTAGGATGGTGTAATGGGTCCATTAAATCCCTGATTATGGCTTAAACTCATTACGTAACACCAAACAAAAACTCCAAAAACATCTAAATAATTGCAAGTAGGTTAATGATCTTAATCCTACACCATGGTGATTAAGTGTGAGATGTTTACTTCACTTTTAAGGTATTCTCATTACCCCTAATCAGAGGGAGGATGTGATGAGTTTACTAACCCTTGGTTTAGGCTTAAGCTCATTTTCTTATGACAAACTCCAAAAGCAAACAATAATCGTCTCCTCCGGGATTCGTTTCTCACCTCATTCATTCACAAACGAGAACTTGCTTCTTCCGTCTGATGCAAGACAGTTTGCACCTGAGCCAGACAGGTCATACACTTGAGCATAGACAAGCAAGAAGTTCATCAGTCAATTTATCTTTCAGTCCCTTTGGGTCGAACTACGGTGTTCTGACTTCCTCATTGCACGAGAGGATACGTAGGCATAACTTAACAGTTATCGAACAAAAGTCTTTGTATATTCCCCCTCTTCCAGCATTATTCTTTAAGCCTCATAGTCTTGAGCTTTGCATTCTTTCTTACACTGACACTCATTTTATTCACTTCACACTTCTTTTACACTGACATTTGTATATTCTTTTCAAGCTTTTGCACACAAATAACATTGACACTACCCCTTAAAACACAAATATTTCAAGCGTGGATCCCGTCAAGTACGACGGACAATCTGGGTGCTAATACCTTCCCAGGTTGTAACCAACCCCCTTTCTCAGTTTCTCTGGTTCGCAACCGTCTTATCCATCCTTTTCCAGGTTTATGCAGCATTACCTTTCCTTCGGGATAAAAATGCCTAGATGGCGACTCTTTTCTTTTCCTCTTTCGCCGACCGTTCGCGTCTGTACCCCTCTTGACCAGGTGTCATTTGTTGGGAGCAACACAAGGTAAAAATATGGCCTTTTAGAAGATAAACAATGTCTCAAGATAGCCTTTGGGAAGATAAACTACGTCCCAAGATAATAAGATAACCTTCGGGTAGATAAACGACGGCCCAAGGTAACAATATGGTCTTTGAGAAGATAAACGACGTCTAAAGATAGCCTTCGGGAAGATAAACGACGTCCCAAGATAATGAGATAACCTTCGGGTGGATAAACGATGGCCCAAGGTAACAATATGGCTTTTGAGAAGATAAACGACGTCTCAAGATAGCCTTCGGAAAGATAAACGACGTCCTAAGATAATGAGATAACCTTTGGGTAGATAAATGATGGCCCAAGGTAACAATATGGCCTTTGAGAAGATAAACGACGTCTCAAAATAGTCTCTAGGAAGATAAATGACGTCCCAAGATAATGAGATAACCTTCGGGTAGATAAACGACGGCCCAAGGTAAAAAAAATGGCTTTTGAGAAGATAAACGACGTCTCAAGATAGCCTTCGGGAAGATAAACGACGTCCCAAGATAATGAGATAACATTCGGGTAGATAAACGACGGCCCAAGGTAATGAGATAACCTTTGGGTAGATAAACTACGGCCCAAGGTATCAAAATGACTTTTGAGAAGATAAACGACGTCTCAAAATAGTCTTTGAGAAGATAAACGACGTCCCAAGATAATGAGTTGTTGATGAAGTTTGTCTGTTGGAGAATTAATCCTGAAAAACAAGGTTAGTTCGGTGGAAATATCATGATGGATATAACATTCTGCAGGATAATATTTTATGACAATGCATATGATATGATATGATGTGATGTATGTATGAATTATGTAGTTGAAGCGTATGAGTAGCTTCGTAAAACAATTGTTGTCTAGGAAAAATAAATCCCGATTTGTTGTGGAAGAATATGAAGATATCATTCCCGTCTTGTTTCTGAATATCGTACTTAGAACCTCCCGTTTTTGTTTGTCATACTTCTTATTGAAGGATTAAGTTCCTGAATATCCTGACTGAGGATAAAAGAGATGGACATAAATCCGGGAGACCTATTCGGTGAAGTATCAATTCTTCGGAGGATATGAAACTGCTTGTAGACTTTGTTGAGTTGGAAGTACGAGATATTACTTGAAGTATTTCATAAGAATATCCGTAAATATTACTCTGTGGGGATGAAACCACAAAGATTAGTTGAATTCCTACCTCCTTTCGTTCTTAGTAAATGCTATTGTCGCTCCCAAAGATTTACATCCTGGTACAAGCGCGAACGGTCGGCGAAAGGAAGAATGAAATGAACTGAAAAGAGTCGCCAGCTGGGCATTTTTATCCCGAAGGAAAGGTAATGCTGCATAAACCTAGAAAGATATGGATAAGACGATCGCGAACCAGAGAAACTGAGAAAGGGGGTTGGTTACAACCTGGGAAGGTATTAGCACCCAGATTGTCCGTCGTACTCGACGGGATCCACGCTTAAAAGTTTGTGTTTAAAAGGGGTAGTGTCTGTGCTATCTGTGTACAAAAGCCAGAAAAGTATACAAGTGTCAGTGAAAGATAAGTGTGAAGTGAATAAAAGGAGTGTCAGTACAAGAAATGAGTGAAGTGCTCAAGTCAATGAGGCTTAAAAGAATAAGGCTAGAAGAAAGGGAATATACAAAGACTTTTGTTCGATAACTGTAAAGTTATGCCTACGTATCCTCTCGTGCAATGAGGAAGTCAGAACACCGTAGTTCGACTCAAAGAGACAGAAAGATAAATTGACTTGTGAAATGCTTACTTGTCTATGCTCAAGTGTATGACCTGTCTGGCTCAGGTGCAAACTGTCTTGCATTAGACGGAAGAAGCGAGAAAAGAATCCCAGAGGAGACGATTATTGTTTGTTTTTGGTGTTTTCAATCTTTTATTTCTTTTTTGGAGTTTGTCATAAGAAAATGAGCTTAAGCCTGAACCAAGGGTTAGTAAACTCATCACATCTTCCCTTTGATTAGGGGTAATGAGAATACCTTAAGTATGAAGTAAACACCTCACACTTAATCACCATGATGTAGGATTAAGATCATTAACCTACTTGCAATTATTTAGATGTTTTTGGAGTTTTTGTTTAGTGTTAATTAATGAGTTTAAGCCATAATCAAGGATTTAATGGACCCATTGCACCATCCTAATAGAAGGATGATAGACGAGAACATTTAAGCTGAGGAAGGCTCCTCAACTTAATCCATGATTAGGGATTAACCTCATGACAAAACAAAGCCTTTATTAGAGTGGATTTTAGTTAATGATAAGATTAAGAAGTGAATTTTATGGTTTGTAAGACAACTTGAGGAGGACTTGTCCATTAACACTAGGGTTAGTCCTTCTTAACCAATTAAGGAAGAATTAGAACCCTAATGCAAGGCCCAAGTTACAAGCTTGATGTCTTAGTGATTATAAGGTGGATTGATTAAGAGAATTAAACACATCCAATGTTTAACACTTAGGATTAAAGTTATACACTACATTCTAATAGAAGGATGCAGGCATAATCTTAATCACAAAGCCTTAAAACCTTGAAGATTTAGTCCCTGATTATGAGATGAGAAGAAAAGACACAAAAGATGACACAAAGGTAAAACTAATGGGGGACTAATCAAACCCTAATTGTTATCATGCTTGGGTGCTCCTAGGGTTCATGAGGCTTGCAAGAGATCTTCAAGGAGAGCCACCAAGGAAGAAGCAGATGAAAGGAGGAGAAGCAGAAGAAGCAAGTCTACTTACTTCACTTAAGAAGATAAGTTGCTTGAAGAAATAAAGTGAAGAAGGAACATGAATGAGAAAGCTCACTCTGATACAAATACAAAATGCAGCAAGGATACATGAGAGAGATGAAAAGAGATTGTGCGAAGTGAAGGCAAATTCACTTCTTAAAGCACTTACCACCTGAAAAGTTAGCATAAAAGAAAGAATGAAGTGAAAATGAGATTAATGCAAGGATGTAAACCAAAACTAGAAGAATGTTCATAATGTTAATGATGCTATTAGATGATGCAAAGACATGCCAAATGCAATGGATGATCATACAAGAGATGAGAATGCTAATGAAGCATGAAAGAAGCATGAAAGCACATGAATGCACATGAAATGAAATGAAGGCATAACATGAAAAATGGATGAGGAAATGATCAAGCATGATTCTAATGTGTCCTAGGATGTCTTTTATGTCATGTGGATGCAAGAAATGTCATGGCAAGTTCCTATATGAATGCTTATGCAAGATGTATGCAAAGGAGGATGAGAAATTAGGGTTTCCATGCAACATAAGATGCAAAACTCAAAAACAGAAGCAAATGACAAGATAAAAAAATTGAAAATTCAATCAAAAGAACCCTAAGCCTATACTAGGTTACCATCCAAAGGGGGAAGTCAGAAGCTAAACCTAGAAGGAGTTATGAATTTCCTAAGTTTTTAGGGTTTTTTGGGTGATCTTCAATGTGAAGTGCCAAAAAAATTGAAAATGAAAGATAAAATTGAAGCAAAAATGTTTTTAGGAACTAGAAGTCATGCATAGAACAATGCAAAAAATATCATTCACAAACTCAACTTGGTTTAAAGGTTATGAATATTTGAAGTTAGGGTTAGAAAATGAACAATTTTAAGAATCCTAATTCATTGAAAAATGTCAAAGCTTGATCAAAACCAAAAAAGAAATTTGTATGGTGAGTTTGTAAATGCTTCTAAATGTCTAAGAATGTTCTCTGATTTTTTTGGTGATTTTTAAATACTTAAATGTATTTTTATTTAATTAAAATCAATTAACTAATTAAATAAAACATTTAAATGATTTTAAAATATTTTTTAATGCAAAAAATAAAAATAAAAAATATTTTTGATTTCTGAAAATTAATAAAAGACTTGATAAAAATTTTCATATTTTTTTGATCATTTTTACTATTTTTAATAATTATGTGAAAAGAAAGGGATAAAATATAAAATAAAATGAAATAAATGGAGAAGTATGAAGATCTGATGGTCTAGATTCAAATTGGGGTTGAAAATGTTGACTGGCACGTGATCTAAGGTTTGGGATTTAACCTGACTTAATTAATTGATTAGTTTAATTAATTTAGAGATTAGGGTTAAGTGAGAGGATCCTGACCATCCACACACGCGGGAAACCCCATCCAACGACTTAAATTCAAACTAAACTAATTAATCAGAGATTAAGCCCTAATGACTCTCAGATGGCCGGAGGGGACCTCCGGTCATCTTCTCCGGCGGGCCAAAAACGCTATCTTCTTCCCTAAGCCACTAATCCCCATAAAAACTACCCAAAATCAATCCCCAATCATCATACATCATGAATCAACCAACAAACAACATTTATATTGCGCAATGAGGCTGAATCGAATCAAAACAAATTTTAGGTCAAACTTTCAGAACATCGTATCATACTCATTTCTTGCTCATTTTTAAAATTAAACACATCCCCATGATCAGTGCAACATATAGAACAATATTTTAACAAGAAAACAGGATTCTGGAAAAAATGTTAATCATGTTACCTGAGCTGATGAACTGCAAATGAGAGCTTTCAGGACCCCTCCTTTGTGCAAAAATCCTCCTTTGATCCTCCTGAGGCTAATGGAATGCTTCAAAAGCTTTGATGGTGGCTAGTTTGAAGGTTCCAGTTCTGGTGTAGCAGAATTTGAGGTTTGTGTTTATGATGTTTCAGGCCATTCCAATGGTTGGTTTGTATTCTATAGATGATTTCTGAGTGGATGGTGAAAGAATTCCTGAAGTTTGATGGATGGTTTGAGAGAATCAAAGAAGGGAAGGTTTTTGCAAGTTTTGTGCAATCTGATGGTATGTATCTTCTCAGCTTGTGTGATGCTTGTTTTATGATCCTTATGCAATCCCTAAACTATTGGAATGAGTCAGAAGACTTGATATGCACTGTGGGAATGGTATGGAGCAATTGGCCAAAAAGTTAATAGTTGGTGTACTTCAAGCATGGGCCATGACATAAGCTATTTTAGGGTTGCTCTGAGTTCAGTTGTCTTCAAGGATGGCCATGGGATGATTTAGAGTGATCAGAAGTGAATGGATGGTGAGATGGCACATGTTTTGCATTTTCACAACTTGTTGCACTTTGAGATATTTGGTCATGGAAATGTCCTATTCAAAGCTGAATTTTGGTCATGAAGTGTTACATGATGTTGTTGTGATGCTTTGGGACCATTTAGAAACCATACCAATCCTTAGAAATCAATCTTGCAAGAATCCCTCTTTTGAGAATTTTATGAAAAATGACTTATGGAAACTTGTGATCCAAGGCATGAAACTTTGTGAATTTTGTGCAATTCTGATCTTGCCCAGTTGCAATATGTTGCAATGATGCTTAGAAGTCATTTAGAGGTCATGAAAGTGCTTAGAACTTGAATTTGCAAAAATCCCTCTTTGGCATGAAACTTGAAATTATGTGATTTTTGCCAACTTTGAAAGATCATAACTTGAGTTCCACAATGAATTAGGACTTGTTCTTGTACTTTTTGAAAAGGGAATGATCCAATCTACAACTTTCATGACCAACAATTTTTCATTTGAAGCATTTTTGGTTGAGAAAGAGGAGGTTGAAAAAACTTTCCCAAAATGGAAAGTTTACATTACAAGTCATTTCCATTTTTGGCAACTTTTGGTTTAGCTCATTTTTCTTCAATTTTGTGAACTTTCAAGCACTTAAATGATCAAATAAAGATCATATAACTTAAATTTGATGAAAAATCCACTTTGGTTCCATTGATGGGGGCCTCAGATGCCCTGAGTTTGCTCTGACTTGCTCAAGAAGTTACCTAGTGATCAGATGAATTCCACAATGAATTTCTTCATCAAACTTGGTATTCATGATCCTCATAACATATTGAGATCAATAGAAACAAGAATTACCAAAAAAATTTGAGTTATGGCCTCTGAAACCAAAACCCTAATTTCAGGTCATCTATGCAGTTAAACCCTAGCTCTGCTTCCATGCTTTCCTAGTTCATGTGATTTCTTGAGTTCCTTGATCTTTGAGGGATATAATATGATGATTGAACATACATGGACCCTCTTGAAATGATTGAAGACCTTTGGAGTGGCTTAAATGGATCCTGGATTGCTCAGATAACAATCCCTAGATGCAGATGAACTTGACCTAATGCAGTTAAGCAAAAATGCAATATGAAAAGGTATGATTAAACTTATGCAAATATGAAAGATCACAAGCCATGGCGTGATCTTAGTGAGGGAAAATTTGGGGTGTTTACAGCTTCCCCTATTCAAGCACGAGTTAGCTGTGCAGGATGTAAGCGACGGGCTTAACATACAAACAAGATAACTTGTGGTTGCATACCAAAGACAGTCCAAAATTTGCACTCGCTGAGGAGAAGAAGAAAAGGGATATAGATTGTAAACGGTAGTATAGTATGTTTATAAAGTGCGGGAGATGGAGGACGACCATCGAGCAGAGGACGACTGCTGAGGATAAAGCAATGACGGGGACGGCCGACGTGTTGGGGGAAATAATGAAATCATGACGGGGACGGCCATCAGGTAAGACTCTTTGGGGATTAAAGGTAAGGTCCATGATGGGGACGACCGTCAGGTTCATGAAGTAATGAAGTAATAATGAGGGACGGTCATCAATGGTGAAGGACGATCACCTAGCAGGGGACGGCTACTCTTTACCACGACATAGTACGAATGTCGGATAGGGAAAGTCAACGATGGGGACGGCCATCGGATAAGCATGATGAAAGACGATCATCAAGAGGTGAAGGACGATCACCTAGCAGGGTACGGCTGCTCTCGGGGTTGTATCATGACATAGGATGAATGTAAGATAACAAGATCAACGATGGGGACGACCATCAGATAAGCATGATCAAGGACGATCATCAAGAGGTGAAGGACAATCACCTAGCAGGGTACGGCTGCTCAATATCACGACATAGGACGAATGCCGGATAGAAAAGGGTTCCAATAATGGAGACTTCGCTGGGAGAAAAAAAAAGATGAGGGACGGTCATCCAAAGGTGAAGGAAGATCACCTGGCAGGGTACGACTGCCGAAAGTATCATGACATAGGACGAATGTCAGATAGAAAAGAAGTTTTGCTGGGGAGTAGTAAACACGGACGAGTGTTTTCATCCAAGAAATGAAAGGTACAAGTGTTTGACACTGTGTATAGATTAAAGATGCATACGAGCATCCTTAAGACTATGATACAGACGGGTATCAGTAGAAACAAACGCTGACGCATGTTCAGAGATGATGGTACGGACGAGTACCAACTGGTTTAACAAAGAACACGAACGAGTGTTGAATCTGAGGGGAAATAAGTGGTGTATACAAGATACAGACGAGTGTCTGTATGAATAAAGATTAGTATTGGTGAGACACAGACGAGTGTTCAACTTGAGAGTATGACACGAATGGGTTTCATAAGAGGAAACGTATAAGTTATGAACTTATATGTGAAAAAGGTGATCCGGTGATCTGTGGGATAGGATGACACGGACGGGTGTCAGCAAGTGTATTATAATAGGTGTTTGGGTAACCGTGATGGAGAATGGTGACACGGACGGGTGTCAAAAAGAGTATGTAAATTCCTGTATTCAAAAAGGATATTTGTGGCTTATATCTACAGGGGGATGATATGACACAGACGAGTGTCGAATGAGTATATATAAACATGTACTTGTGTTGGAGAGTGCAAAGGGGATGCTTTGGCTTTCTGTTGGGGAAAATGAGAGGTATTTTGTATATTGCTGGTGAGGTATTGTCGGTATTTACAAGTGACTGGTTCGAACCTGACTTGTGATTATGCAATATGTTTGATTTTTGCCGTAATGCTCCGTATTAGACGGAATGCTATGCTCTAGGGGAAAATGATGTGAATGCTATGATTTATGCAAAAGATACCACTTCGGGATTCAGATCCCGTTGTTTGTGGAGATCTCTGACTGATCTGCTTGACAAGATATCCCAGCTGGGGATGAGATCATTGGTAGATCTGATAAAATATACGACTCTGCTTGGGGAAATAAGTCACTGATAGGCCTATCTTAGTAATGAGGAGCCTAGTTGGGGGTATGGAAGCTTTCGTCACTTTGTTGTGTGGGAAATTCAGACATTGCTCTTCTGAGAGGAGGCTGGAGCTCTGTGGGGAGATGGTTCCCCGAGATATCTGGTGCTCTGTTGGGGGAGGAAAGACCACTAAACAATCTTTCTAGAGATTTCAGTGGGGATCCTGCTGAGGATGATGATATCTGACAACTCAGCTGGGGAAATGAGCACCTTCTGACGCTGCTCTGAAGAAAATGTGTTGGAGAAGTGATTCCTGGAAACTCTGATGGGGAGAAAACACTTCTGGTGCTGTTTGGAGGTTGTGCTGAGAAAATAATGATTTGGCAACTTTGCTGGGGAAAACCTTTCATGCCCCATGTTGCGCTCTGAATACCTGCAATCCTGTTATAACAAAGAAATGCGCTAGTATCCCGAGGTACCCCTTACCGGATTCCGTCATAGGAGTTAGACATTCCTGGAAGTAAAAATATATTTCCTGCAAGCATGTGATTAGAAAGGCACATCTGTTTTTATGCAAACGTTATATCAAGGATATAGGACATTTTTGCAAATGAAATAAATGTACAAGACGAAATGTGACTGAAAATCTGATTTTATTAATTTGTGTGCCCTGAAATGGAAAATACAGTCAAAGAAACAAATCCCCTGAAATGAAGAGATTGTTACAAATTGAGAAAAATGAAGGTACTTGCAATGTTGACGATGCTTTAGCAAGCTTCCTCTTGCTATGACTCGTATGATCTTGACGTTCTTCTCATCTTGCTTTCAGAAGAAGGCTGATTCTGACCGATGCTTTGACCTTTCGAAACTTGTCGTGTCGTAAGTGATACAGACGAATTCAGAATGCAATCGTTCGCTTATTCCCTTATTTTGCGTGGATCGCCCTTTCGGGTTTTCAATCCACTGGGATACCCATTTTTGCCTGAGCTGTCCAATGCGGCTTTTCAACTCAGCGGGTGTACATTTTTTTTTATTTTTCCCTTATTTTTGCCCGAGTCTTTTATTTTATTTTTGACTCGTCGGGATGCCCTATTTTGCCTGGACTTATATTCTGTTTTTGTGTCCAGCGGGTCACTTTATGCGAAGAATTTTTTAACTGCATCTGAATTCACAGGGGACAGGAAATCTTCACCATCCATAGTAGTGAGCATCAGTGCTCCACCGGAGAAAACCTTCTTCACTATGAATGGACCATCATAATTCGGAGTCCACTTGCCCATGTGGTCTGTATGACGAGGAAGGAGTCTTTTCAGCACAAGATCTCCTACTTGGTATTCCCGAAGCATGACTTTCTGATCAAAGGCTTTCTTCATTCTCTTCTCATACAGTTGCCCATGACATATTGCAGCTAATCTCTTTTCTTCGATCAGATTCAGTTGATTGTATCGAGATCGAACCCATTCTGCTTCATTCAACCTGACATCCATCAGTACTCGCAAGGAGGGTAATTCAACTTCAACAGGTAGGACTGCCTCCATACCATACACAAGCTGATACGGTGTTGCCCCAGTGGATGTTCTGATTGAAGTTCGGTACCCATGCCAGGCAAATGGTAACATTTCATGCCAATCTTTGTATGTAACCACCATCTTTTGCACAATCTTCTTAATGTTCTTATTAGCTGCCTCAACAGCGCCATTCATCTTTGGCCTGTAAGGAGAAGAGTTGTGGTGTTGGATTTTGAAGTCCCGACACAGTTCTGCCATCATTTTGTTGTTCAAATTGGAACCATTATCAGTAATGATTCGCTCGGGCACTCCATACCGACATATGATGTCTCTTTTCAGGAATCGGGCTACCACTTGTCTGGTGACGTTTGCATATGAAGCTGCTTCAACCCACTTGGTAAAGTAATCAATGGCTACCAGGATGAATCTGTGGCCATTTGAAGCAGTCGGTTCGATCTTCCCTATCATGTCAATTCCCCACATGGCAAAGGGCCAAGGTGAAGACATCACGTTCAAAGGATTTGGAGGCACATGCACTTTGCTTGCATAAATCTGGCATTTATGGCACTTCCTGGCATAGGCACAACAGTCCGCATCCATTATGATCCAGTTGTAACCTGACTGTAGTAATTTCTTAGCCATTGCATGCCCTCCAGCATTGGTACCAAAAGATCCTTCATGCACCTCGTGCATCAACAAGTATGTCTCTTTCTTATCAACACATCTGAGAAGCACCATGTCAAAGTTTCTCTTGTACAAGGAGCCATCAGTATTCAAGAAGAAACTACCATCCAGCCTTCTTAAGGTCTTCTTATCATTGGATGATGCCCCAGGTGGGTATGTTTGATCCTCTAAGAAGCATTTTATGTCGTGGAACCAAGGCTTGTCATCTTTGGCAATGTCCATACGTATGCTGGTCTGTCAAGTCTGGATACTGAAATACGAGGCACAAAGTTGGCAGCTTGAACCTTGATCATGGAGGAAATGGTAGCCAAAGCATCCGCAAACTGATTTTCATCTCAAGGGATATACTCAAGTTTGATTGTTGTGAAGAAAGTCAGTAATCTCCTCGTATAATCACGGTATGGAATCAGATGCTCTTGTGAGTGTACCATTTGCCGTTGGTCTGATTGATTAGCAGAGCTGAATCTCCGAACATAGTTAAAGTCTTGATCCTGAGGTCAATGGCTTTAAAGGTGAGTTTTTCCGAGAAAGGCATGTGAACTCCCTTAGGTGTGATGAGCACTGCACCAACTCCATGACCATTCATATTAACAGCCCCATCAAACATCATTGTCCATTCTTCTTCTGGGTCAGGCCCTTCAGTGTGAACAGGCTCTTCATGATCTTTTGCTTTCAGGAACATGATGTCTTCATCAGGGAAGTCAAATCTCATAGGCTGGTAATCATCAATGGGTTGCTCAGCAAGATAATCAGACAATACACTGCCTTTGATGGCTTTTTGAGATGTGTACTGAATGTCATACTCTGTTAGAATCATTTGCCATCTTGCAACCCTTCCGGTAAGTGCTGGCTTCTCAAATATGTACTTGACTGGGTCCATCTTTGAGATCAATAAAATAGTGTGGGTCAACATATACTGCCTTAGTCGGCGAGCAGCCCACGCTAAAGCACAACAAGTTTTCTCGAGCAGTGAATAACGCTGTTCACAGTCGGTAAACTTTTTGCTTAGGTAGTTAATTGCATACTCTTTTTGACCAAACTCGTCATGCTGGCCCAACACACACCCCATTGACACTTCTAATACTGTCAAGTACATTATTAGAGGTCTTCCTTCAACTGGAGGCATAAGGATTGGAGGTTCTTGTAAGTATTCCTTGATTTTGTCAAAAGCCTTCTAGCAGTCTTCATTCCACCTGAATGTTTGTTCTTTTCTTAATAACTTGAACAAGGGTTCACAGGTTGCAGTAAGATGAGATATGAACCTTGAAATGTAGTTCAATCTACCTAGAAACCCCCAAACTTCTTTTTCAGTCTTTGGTGAAGGCATCTCTTGAATGGCTTTGACTTTGTCCGGATCAACTTCAATTCCTTTTTCACTCACAATAAATCCCAGTAGCTTACCGTACCGCACCCCGAATGTGCATTTGTTGGGGTTTAGCTTCATTTGATACTTCCTCAGACGCTTGAACAGTTTTAATAGATTTATCAGGTGGTCTTCTTCAGTGAGGGACTTGACAATCATGTCATCCACATAACATTCAATTTCTTTGTGGATCATGTCGTGGAATAGTGTTACCATAGCCCGTTGATAAGTGGCACCAGCATTCTTTAGTTCAAATGGCATTACCTTATAACAGAATATGCTCTAGGGTGTGATGAAAGTGGTCTTCTCCATGTCCTCAGGTGACATCTTGATCTGATTATATCCTGAAAATCCATCCATGAAGGAAAACATCGAGAACTGAGCCGTGTTGTCGACCAATACATCAATGTGAGGTAATGGGAAGTCATCTTTTGGGCTAGCTCTATTCAAATCTCGGTAATCCACACGCATCCGTACTTTGCCATCCTTCTTAGGCACTGGTACAATGTTAGCAACCCACGGCGGGTAACTAGTTACAGCAAGGAAACTGGCGTCCCACTGTTTTTGTACCTCTTCTTTTATCTTCATGGCCATATCCGGACGAGTACGATGCAGTTCCTGTTTTACTAGAGGATAGTCTTCGTTTAGTGGCAGCTTGTGCATAACAATGTTGGTATCCAGACCTGGCATATCTTGATAGGACCACGCAAATACATGCACGTACTCTCGAAGCATGTCAATAAGTTGTTCCTTCACTAAATCTTGCAGACAGGCCCCGATCTTCACTTCTTTCAAGATTAACTGTCTCAACTTCCTCCTGATGAGGATTGATAACCTTCTCCTCTTGTCTTAATAGTTTGGCCAGTTCTTCAGGTAGCTCATAATCTTCTTCAACCCCTTCATCGGCTTGATTAATCGGATTGTCGAAGTCATACGAAGTCATAGCAGTGTCGTTGTCGGTGCAGTCTGGAGGGCACTCTCTGCAAGGGTTTAGATTTGTTCATTTTAGTGATCAGTTTTATCTTGTTTAGAAAAAGGTGAAAATGAAGTTATTATTTCGAAAACATTGTCATTTTATTGTTTTGTACAAAAAATAAAAAATGAAAACAGTGAGCAAAAAAGAGACTTGTTTGCAAAAGATGTCCTGATATTCATTAATTGATCGTTTGCACAAAATACAAGATGACCCGATTACAAAATGAGTCCTGACATCTTGGGCAAGATGCAAGACTTGATGCATGCTTAAAAGACTGGAAATAATAATTACTCTGCAAGAGTAACTCTTATAATTTCCTAGGAAGACCAGTTTGAGACTTGGTTCCCCGGGATCCTTAGACGTATCCAGTTTTCCAAGTTGCGTTCGTCTTCTTCCTCGTCTTCCATATTGTTCATAACATCCGGGGTAAGCATTCCCCCGCTGACAAATTCGGGCTCCGTTGCAGCCTCCGGTTGATCTTGTCGAGTTGGTTTATAACCCAACCCGAATATGTCTTCTTTCTTTTCTACTGGCAGTAGCTTGCCCCAGCCTTGAGCGGTACCCTCCTCAACAACCTTCCGGGCTTGTTGATATGAAGTGATGGAAGTTCCAGACACAGTAGTTGCTTCATTGATGTTAAGGGCCTCAAACACCTGACTCATAGTCTCATGGATCTCCCCATCCATCTCTATGTATTTGTAAGTAGCCAGCTGGCTAACAAAAATATCTTCCTCCTTGCAGATTGTGATGATTTGGCCTTCCCACTCAAATTTTAACTTCTGGTTAAGGGTAGATGTAACGGCGCCAGCGGCGTGAATCCAGGGTCTACCCAACAAACATCTATAGGCCGGCTGTATGTCCATCACAAAGAAGGTAGTTTTAAAGGTCTGTGGGCCAATCAACACAGGTAAATCAATCTCTCCAAGCACTGATCTCTTAGACTCATCAAATGCTCTCACCACCAAGTTACTTGGACGTAATGCCAAACCATTATACTCCAGCTTCACCAAGGCTTTCTTTGGGAGGACATTGAGCAAAGACCCAGTGTCTACCAGTACATGAGAAAGAACAACACCTTTGCACTCTAAGGTGATGTGTAAAGGCTTGTTATGATTGCGTCCCTTCGTCGTTAAATCAACATTTGTGAAGCCCATTCCATGACTGGTGTTTACATTTGCAACCACTGTTTCCTGCTGATTAATCGTAATCTCTTCCGACACGTAGGCTGCGTGCAGGACTCTCAACAGTGCATTCCTATGGGCTTCGGAACACATTAACAATGATAATATAGAGATTTTGGAGGGTGTCTGATGAAGCTGGTCCACCACTTTGTAATCACTCTTTTTGATTATTCTCATGAACTCGTCTACCTCTTGCTCAAAAGACGTCTTCGGAGTTTCTTTAATAGTTGGCTCTTCAAGTGCCACATTCTTCCCTTTTGCTTTAGCAGCAGCTTCTACTTCAGCATTGGGCCTTGGTGTTTGTGAGGCAAAAAGGCATCCGCTTCTGGTGAAGCCTCCGCCTCCCCCAACATTGTCAACTTGTGGTGAAGAGGTTGATGAATCTAGAGTGATCTTCTTTCCGTCACAGTAGAGATCAGAGCTGTAGTGCCAAGTTATGGCATTATTGCTTTCATAAGGAACAGGTCCCGGCACCGTAATGGTGACCGGACTGATTGCTGTAGCGGAAGGTACTGTGATGGTATGCGGGTCGTAATAGATTATGACTGGAGATCTGACAGGAGGTGTTGCAGTTTGTTGTTGGAAATTGTTGTTGGGATGAACATTTGCCGGGTCATAATAGATCGTGACCGTTGAGACATCTTCATTAGTGTTTGCTGGTGTTGTAGGCATTTCCGTTGATAAGATGGGTGCTGATGTTGTAGAAGTAAATGTTGTTGAACTCTGGTCTGTTGAAATAATGGATGGAGTGATTGCTGGAGTTGTGGATGAATCAGTGGGTATGATAGTTGTTGCAGTTGTAGGAGGATATGTTATTGCTGAAGAAAGAATTGTTGATGTTGTAGGAGCCGTTGTGATAATTTGCAAAATTCCATCTCTGATAAGGCCATCTATGCCAAGCCTTAGCCTCTCACAACCATTAATAGCAGTTTTGCACGATTCGCAGCAGGCCTTAAACCCCGGGAACACTTGGCATCTTAAGAGTTGAGCTTTGACTTCTGCCAACGGTGTTTGAATCTGTGCAACATTATCAATCAGTGCAGATGGTTGGTCCTCTTCTATGGCATTAATCCTGGGCCCACCATGATTAGGCATAGGATTTCTGTTAACATTTGGAGGAGGTGCGAAATTGAGAGCTTTGGAATCGACCAGATCTTGAACCTTCATTTGCAAGGCTCTACATTACTCGGTATTGTGACCAGGTGCGTTGGAGTGAAAAGCACACCTGGCATTGGCATCACAATTCTTCGGGAGATTGAGAGGATCTGGTGGAGCCAACGTCCTTAAATCAACCAGGTTAAGCTTCAGGAGTTGTGGCAGTAAAGCGTCATAAGTCATAGGGATGGGATCAATCACCCTATTTGCCTGAGATGGCCTCTGCTGAAAGGGGCGCTGCTGTTGGTTGTTGTTGTTATTGTTTTACGTTCTTTGTTGCGGAAAATGAGATTGTTGCTGATAGTGATGTTGTTGTTGTGGAACTGGAGCCGGGATAGTAATGGCTGCT
The DNA here is from genome assembly GCA_963966055.1 of Lathyrus aphaca. NCBI lineage: Eukaryota > Viridiplantae > Streptophyta > Magnoliopsida > Fabales > Fabaceae > Lathyrus > Lathyrus aphaca. Next base: position 367,685,736 of record OZ014524.1, read on the forward strand.
ATGGATCTATGAGAATATTGGGGTCTGCCCCTGCCTGCATGCATAGCATTTGTTTCACCCGCCCTCCGGGGTCCTGCAAAAGGTTTTCTGGGGTTGTTGGAGGAACTTGTACCGTTGTCAGAGATTTTGCCCATTTTCAAAAGACTCTCAATTCTCTCATCAGCTATAACTACATCGGCAAAACTGGTGGAGGAGAAAGCAGCAAGTCTATCAACATAAGTTCCCTGTAAGGTGTTCATAAACATGTCAGCCATTTCTCGTTCAGACATGGGTGGCTGGACAGCAGTAGCAAGCTGTCTCCACCTCTGAGCATAATCCCGAAAGCTTTCCCTTGAAGACTAAGACATGCCCATTAGAAGAGTTCTGTTTGGAGCCATGTCTAGGTTGTACTGGTATTGCCGGATGAAGGCTTCGGCCAAGTCTTTCCAACATCTTATAGTGGCCCTTGTCAGATGCGAATACCATTCTCTTGATGCTCCAGTCAGGCTGTCCTCAAAATAGAACATCCATAACTTCTCGTCCATGGTATAAGCCTTGAGTCTTCCTAAGAAAGATTAGAGATGAGTACACGGGCAAGAGGTACCATTATATTTCTCAAAGCAAGGGGGTTTGAATTTGTGGGGAATCCTCCCCCCATCTACCAGCCCCATATCCATTACGTCTCCTTGATAGGTTTTAACTTAGCGAACTTTTCTTTTGCTAGATATTGACTGTCAAGTTTAATGATTACAGGGAACCATCATTAGTTGTGTACAACACAGATAATTGGCATAATTGAGTTAACCGAGTAACTACCCTTCCTCGGGTTATGAATAAGGGTTTTAATTTTCTTTGAGAAAGAAAAATTTCTACTTCTTTGGCTCAAAAGGGTTAACTAGGGATTAACTTCCTTATATCTCCACTATTTAGGAATTGAAACAATGCATGTACATCGTCAACATATTCTGTTCAAAAGCATACTGTATAAGATTATGGTATCTTTTTCGTCATCCTCCCTCTAAAGGCTTACAGCTTTATCAAGAGTTAAATATCACAAAATAGAAGTAAAAAGCGTATTTTTAAATATAGTGAAACGAATGGATTAATTCAAGACAAACATATGCAATGCATTAATGTAAAACAAAGTTCGACATAATAGTAAGTGCTTGAGCAAACAAAGGAAATTACAACTAAATAAATCAAATGATGTCCCATCCAGTTGGCTGAATGTATTTGATTGCTGTTTGTGAACTTTCAGGACCAATATATTTTTTCATGAAATCAAATTTGCCACTAGGTTGTCCCAAGGTGTCCCAAACTTCAACAGGAGTTGGTGAGCTTTCTTTCTTGCTCCCTCGGGTGATTTGTCTGGCAGTTTCGATGTTTGATGGACGATAGGAGAATTCAATTTGACCTTCTGGTGTAATCTCAAGGATTCCTTCATCAATCAGGTCTTGAATCTTATTCTTCAATGCCCAATAACTATTAGTGTTATGTCCAGGACAATTGGAATGATACATACACCTTGCCTTGGGATTATAGCGAGAAGAGGAAGTATTAGGATTTTTAGGAGGATTTTCCAAGGAAATTAGCTTCATCTCCAACAAGCATTGCAAAGTTTGCGACATTGGAGTGCTGGATTTGATAAACTGTCTTTTATATTCCTTGTGTCGAAGTGGATTAATCTTACAAGGTCTTTTTTATTCAATTGAAGAATAATCAGTGGTGGCCTGTCTCTTTCCTTCTCTTATCCTCGTCCTCTTTTCAACCAAGTCAGCTTGTTTCATCAGAGATTGACTGATGATTAGATTTTTAGTTCTATTACTTTGAAGTTTGTGGATAAAGGTTCTCAACTCTTCTTGCCCCTGAGCAAAACTTTGGATAAGAGCCACCTGGCCATTCATCTGGATCCTCATTTCTTCCATCTCAGCTTGCAATTGTTCCAACTGACCATTCTTGTTACCTTCATGATTTTCAGAGAAGAGTGCTTTCAACTCTTCTTGCCCCTTAGACAAATTCAGGATCACTTCTTGGAACTGAGCATTCTGAGCTTGGAGATCCTTGACAGTTAGTTCAAGAGCCATTTCTACTGACATAAACAGTGAGAAGATTGAGAAAACTGCTATGGAAACCTGTCATGCAATGATATAGTATGTAGATGCATATGCAATGTTTTCAAGGACCGCAGGATTTAAATTTGTTTTAAGAAAACAAAAAACAAAATTTTATTAGTAAGTGTTTAATATAAATTTGCCTTTTGGGCTTACAATGAAAGGAAATAACAATAAAGTAAAAAAATAAATATATGGGGTTTTAAGTCTCCCATGGACGCTTCCTCTTTGGGTTGAGTTATGAGTTGAGGTTCCACTCCTCGTGAAGTTGCCTTGTCAGCTCCAAAATTCTTTCTTGACTAGCTCTGAAACGAGTCTTAAAAGTATCCCTTTGCTCCTACAACTGAACCAAGGACCTCTGACCCCTCTTCTAGATCAGTGGGCATGTCTGGATGAAGAATGGTATAAGGAACACCTTCTTCAGCAACAGGATCCATAGTGATTGGTAGAACAGCAGGATATGGCATCATAAAAGTCTGAGCACGAGATCGCACCCATCTGAGATAAGGCTCCATAGGAGTAGAATAATTTGGCTCCAAAGTCTTGCTATCAATCCTATTCACCTTGTTCCAAGCTCGTACAAACCTTTGACGGTAACCCTGAAGATTGTTGTCGTAGTCGAACACAATACCCTGAATAAGCATGTCATGCGGACCATGACTCCGAGCATAACCAAACTGACGTAGAGCTAAAGAAGGGTTGTAGGTAATGCCCCCTCTTATTCCAAGGAGTGGCACATTAGGGAACTCCCCACAACGATCAATGATAGTAACATTCTCCATAGATCGAGAACACTAGTGAATATCTGAATGAGAAAGTGACATAATCCTTTTAGACCACCTTAACCCTTGTTCATTCTTCATCACTGATCGAGGAAGGTGAGAAATAAACCACCTATCCAATAAAGGTATGCAACACATCAGAGTTCCCCTTCGCCATTGTAGTACGAGTGTGAAGAGAATGTAAGATGTCTCCAAGTAAAGTAGGCACTGGGTTTTAAGTCAGAAATATGTTGATGGCGTGTACGTCTATGAACTGGTCTAGATTAGGGAATATCACTAAGCCATAGATCAATAGGGCTAGGTGTAATACCTCAAAATTTTTCCTCTCATTTCCTCAACATTTTGCATAGCATTTAGTATACATAAGTGCATGAAATAACCAAAAACATTGTATCATGTGTGGCATGGTTGAGGCATAGGTATGTGATCAATGATTGGAGCAACTGAAGGCATTAAAAAAGCAATCAAAGGGCCACAAAGCTTCTCAACCTTGTGCAAAGGGTTCACAACATTCCACAAGTCTTCACTTGAAGCCCCAAGCCATGGAAAGATTTGATTTGATCAAAGGAGGCAAGCAGTGCAACATTTCCTGATGAAAAGGGACAAATTAAGGTTTCACTTCTAATGGGCTTCTGCATGAAGTTATGATTCAAAGTGGATTCCATTGTCTTATATATGATATCAAGTTCCTAGGGTTCAAATTTCATCCACAAAATCATTTTAGAAGAGGTTCAATTGGCCAGATGACTGAAAATCGAGGAATCGGGGAAAAGGCAACCGAGCTAGGTAAAAAAGGTCGACTCCTGACTTTTTGAGATCAAAATCATGAAATTAGGATTACAATGATCCTATGGTTCAAATTTGGTCAAGAAATGATGGAGGATTCATAAAAAAATCAAGAAAAAAATCATTTGAAAAGTGGTTAATTTCACCTTTGCCTCCACTTTTCCTTCCACTTTCCTTCCACATTTCCTTTCATTCTTTCCCTCTTGTTTTTCCACTTCAATTCCACTCCATTTCCTTTGGATGCTTCTACCAAGTTCTACCACCTTCTAGAGTATTCCAAGGAATATTCCTTCTCCAACCCTAACCCTAACTAACTACAAACCTAACTCCATTCCTAAACCTAACTCCATTTCCAAACCTAGCTCCAAGCCTAACCCCTATATAATAATTAATCACTTCAATGCAAAAGGTTCCCAATTTTTCACTCTCTCACAATTTCTATAATCACTTTTTCTCGCTCACTTTTCCTCCATTTCCCTTTTCACCAAAGCTTTTTTGAAGAAGCTCTTCAAGTTTCACATTGAAACTTGAAGATCTTAAAGTTTAGCCTCCAACCTCCATTGAATGGTGAATTATAGAAGAAGAAGCTATTGATTTTTGTGAAGATTTCTACTTATCGGAAGTGCAAGAAGGCTCAAGCATCAAGAACACATTTATTTTGCGGATTCGCGGTTTTCGTGGTTTTCTCTTCGATCAAGCTCCGATTCTCACAAAATTTACCGAAGCACTTCTCCGCTTCGTAGGTTGGTAATCTAAAACCATGTGAGCTTTAAGTTATTCTCTCCATCTCGCCATTTCGGCATTCTTTAAGTGCTTTTTGTATTACTTGTGGGTGATTATGTTTTCGTTACGTTTTGCTTGCGATATGTGGATTTTAATGGATTAGAAGTTAGGTTGTAGCTTGTTATAGGTTATAGCATGTGTTAATAAGCCCTAATTGAGTAGAAATTCATGTTAGCATGGTTAGATGGGGGTTAGGGTTGTTTAGAAGAAAGATTGTGGCCAAAAGCACTTATTTCAAAAGTATTTTTCACTTTCTGTTCAGTGTTAACCGGTTAACGGTTTGGTTAACCGGTTAACGTATGCGTTTTTGGCCAAATATAGTGTTGTCTGGGGTCCATTAACGGGTTAACCGTTTGGTTAACCGGTTAATGCTATTAGTTTTTGGTTTTTTAGCTTATTTTCTTGCTCAATCTTGCTTCCTAGTTCTTCTAAAGTTCATGTATGTTTAGGTATTGATTTTTGGGAATTTTTGGGTCTAATTCCAGTAGCCGATTCATTTGTTTCGAGCCGTTTCGACATGATTCCGTTTTCTTTTCCATGTTTTGTGTTCAATGTGTAAGTATGAAATAATTGATTCTTGATGTGTTTTGTTACACTTTAATCATTTGTTTCACATATAAAGTGCTTTCTTAAATTCAATATGTGCTTCATGATTATTGTCATTACTTGCTTGATTGATAAAGTGATTAAATGCCATGATTGATTTTTTTGCCAAAAATGATTAAATACTTCACATGTTCATGCAAGTTTCTTGTACTTAATTGATCATATCTTAACATGAGTTCAATTCTGATTTTTATGCAATACATGTGAAATAATTGATGCTTGTAGTGATACTTGTTCAAAGTCATGATAAATGCTTATTTTGTGCAATATGGAAAAGTGTGGTTATTCTTGTTGATCATTGTTCCTTTTAATCAAATAAATGATGTAAATAAATTCACATGTTCGAATTCACTTTGTGGTGTATGTAGATCCATGTTAATTGATGTTGATGTGTTGTTTATCATTCACTTTATGCACATAAATAAAAATGATCAAATCTGCCCCATGTTTTCATAGCTATTTGTTAATATAGGTGTTGTAAAATACATGATGTTTGTTATGTTTGCATGCTATATGTGAGTTTTTTACACCTATCTTTACATGTTGATTGTGGGCTGTAGAAACTTACCTTGTGTTATGCATTGTTTTGGTAGCTGTTGTTACTTTAGGGGCTGTAGTAGGTGCTGAATTTTTGTTTTAGTATTTTTTTAGTTCTTTTAGAATTAAGATAGAGTTTAGATTGAGTCCTAGAGTTATTAGGATTTAATTGGTGTGGGTTTGATTTATTATTTTTAATAAAATTCACACTAATCTTTGTTTTGTAGGGAGGGAAAGGTTTGTTTTTTATGCATTTAATTCACCTTTTACTTCCATATTTGTGATTGGTAGGATTCCCCTTTGGCTAGGACCAACTTATCTTCCTTAGGAAGTAAGTTGCTTCCTTTTTCTTCTCTCTTTTCCTTTTGCTCCTTAGGATTAGAAAATTTCACAAACCATTAGGACCATTTTTGAATATGATAACTAAATTGGGGTTGAGTCTTAGTTCCCTTAGTTTTTGTCTTTTGCAACTTGAGTCATTTATTTCTCTCCTCATAAAGAAAATAATAAAAATACTTAATAAAAATTGAACGTTCTTATACGCCATAAGACTTTGTTGCGGAATACTTATACGCGTCCTATTTCGAGGCGAGGTGTAAGTATTTACCACGATGGATAGGTCTAAGTATGAGAATGTTCACAAACAAATTCAAAACATTTCTCATAAAAGACAAAAACGAACAATAAGCGACTATCCTACGAGAACTTCTCTTTCTCATCTCATTCACTCTCAATGCGAATTCGCGACGACTTGTCTCGCATGAAAGACGGTAAACGCACTCGTACCAGACGAGCCTGCAACACCTGAGCATAGACATACACAGTTGCAGCATAAAAAACACAACCAAAAGTTCCTGCCTTAGTTAGGAGAACTATGTCGACTCTGATCCTCATTATCCCGATGAGGTACGTAGGCAGCGGGGTAGGGCCCATTCGAGCACATCCTTTATTTTCCCTAAATTTCCATGTTTCTTTCCATTGTCTTTTCTTATTCCTTTCTCATTTCCATTTCCATTCCAGTTAGCAGTTTTGTTCAGCAGTAGTTATATTCTTTTACCCTTTGAAACAAACAAGCAAGCGTGGATCCCGTCGGGTACGGAGGACGGTCTGGGGTGCTAATACCTTCCCATGTCGTAACCGACTCCCGAACCCATATCTTTGGTTCGTAGGACCTTGTCCTTTCCTTCTTCCTAGGTTTGTGCAACATTACCTTTCCCGTTCCTTCGGGATAAAAATGCATGGCTGGCGACTCTACCTTTTCCGCACCACTTTCGCGTTTGTACTAGGATAAATCCTTTGGTCCTTGAAATGGTTAGTGAAAATGCTATGCTTTTGATGTCATGATGTTATGCTCAATCACAAACATGTGGCACACACAAACAAGTCACACAATAGCCCTAGGTTTGAAGGCTTGCCTGAGGTTTAAAGGTAAGTACCCTCCCCTGAAGTTTAGATGGTTCATCCTGTCCTACAAAAGTAACTGGGTTCTAAAGGATCTCAATATCACTGATCCTTCCCAAGGGTGATTGTTCAATATGAAACATACTTGCCAACCAAAACCCTCCAAGTTTAGGATTTCAATGAGCGTAGTATTGAGTATCAACCAACTTCAGTCTTCACCAAAGCCGACTATCTCACTACTTTCTAAAGGCCAAAATTGGTTAACTAGGGTTCTAAAAGTTAGTTAGTGTATTGACAACATATAATAGCCCCATATTATCCTTAACTTACTTAAGGAACATAAGCACTAACCAAGAAGTCACACTAACTATGGCCACCATATCAACCATATCGGTATACGCTGTAAACACCCCAAATTTGCCCTCACTCATTTCACCATAGCTTGTGATTCTTTTCATTTACATAAGTTCAATTATATCATATCATGTTGCATTCTTGCTTCACTGCATTGGTTCAAAGACATCTGCATCTAGGGTTTGTGATCTGAGAAATCCCTGAGCTATCTGAGCCACTCCAAGAGTCTCCAATCATCTCAATGGGGTTAATGTATTTTCAAGCATCATATTATATCCTCCCAAGATCAAGAAAGTCAGAAAATCACAAGAACTGAGAAAGGCATGGAAGCAGAGCCAAGCTTAACTGCACAGATGACCTAACATTAGGGTTTTGGTTTCAGTGGCCATAACTCCAAATTTTTTGGTCATTCTTGTTTCTATTGGTCTCTATATGTTATGAGGATCATTTATACCAATTTTCATGAAGAAATTCAATGGGGAAGGCATCTGATCAATAAATGACTTCTTGAATAAGTCAGTGCAAAATCAGGGCATCTGAGGCCCCCAATCATCCAACCAAAGGGTCTTCTCCATCATTTTGGGTGTATATGATCTTTATTTGATCTTAGAAGAAGTTAGAAGTTCAAAAAATTGAAGAATTTCAAGCCATTTGCAAAGTTTCCATTTTGGGAAAGTGACTTGTAATGCAAAATTGCCATTTTGGGAAAGTTTTTCAACCTCCTCTTTTTGATTCAAAAAGACTTCAAATGAAAAATTCTCGGTCATGAAAGTTGTAGATTGGATCATTCCCTTTTCAAAAAGTACAAGAACTTGATCTAATTCATCATAGAACTCAAGTTATGGCCTTGCAAAGTTGGGAAAAATCACAAAATTTCACTTATGTACCAAAGAGGGAAACTTACAAAACCATTTGCCAAAGCATTTTGTGACTTCAAACACACTTCTAACCATTACACAAACATAGTACATGACCTATAAATCAGAATTGCCCAAAGAATTGCATCATTCTATGCCTTGAACATCAAGAAATTACAAAAGGGCCAAAGCTTCACATAATTGAAAAACATCACACAAACTTCATCCCACTTGCTGAATTGCCTCAAAACCAATTCCATGGACCTCCCTAAAGCCAGCTGTGCAGGACACCCCATTGTCCTTGGCCTGCCATGAGCCCATACCTCCAAAGACAACTTTGTGGACTTTATGCATTTTGCTCCATACCAATCACACTGCTCCACAACAACTCTCTGGCCTATCAAGGATTGATATGTGGACCTCAAGCAACTCAACACACCACACAACACAAGATGAAACCTCAGAATCCTCAGCATACACAAAATCCCTCTAACTTGCAAAAGCTTTCGAAACTCATAGCTCAGCCAACAAATCTTCAAACTTTTTCCATCATTCAACTACACATTCATCACTGATCATTTCCCACCCTTCATTTTGCCTTGAAACACCTCAAATCAAAAACACGATTTTCACATTTCTTGAACTGAGTTTCAGCCAACTTCACATAAAGGCCATTTAAACTCCAACCAAGCATTGCAAACTCTTCAGGGGAGTCATTGGAGGTGATTTGAGGCAAAGAACTGGTCAGAAAGCTCCTGGGTTGAAAGCTTCACTTCAGGTAGCCATGGAATTTATTTTTCTAGAACTTCTTTTTTATGTTATAGAATGATTCTATGTGTTCCCCTGATTGCCATGATATGTTTTGTTTCGAAAATGGTTGAGTTTTAAGCATTTCACAAGCTTATGAAATTTCTGTTTGATTTTTCAGTTTTGCTTCGATTCAAGCTGTTCATGTGAAATAAATGAAATTTGTTGGTTGATTCTTGTTTAGAGTGAGGTGAGGATCATTTAAGGAGAGTTTGATGCGTTTATTTTACGTTTTGAGTGAGATATCATGTCTGGCTGGCCGGAGAAGATGACCGGAACACTGTTCCGGTCACCTGAGAGTCATTAGGGTTCAGATTAGGGTTTAATTGCGTAATTAGTGAAGTTTGAATTATAGCCATTCAGATGCGCGCACTAGTCAATTCCCGCGTCCCAACTTCAAACCTTGGCCCTTGGATCAGTTGACTTTCATTAATTCTCATTTTATTTTCATTTTATTTGCATTTTCTTTATCATTTTATTAAAAATAGCAAAACTCATCTAAAATTTTTTATTTTTTGCATCATGGTTCTAAATATTTTTCTCATTCTGAAAATAATTTTTATTTTATTTTTTGCATAAAATTTGTATTTTTAAAATATTCAAATGTTTATTTTAATTAATTAAAATACCATTTAAATTTCTAAAAATCACCAAAGAAATCGCATTGCATCTTGATACATTTAGAGACATTATCAAACCATTCATACCAATTTCTTTTTGGTTCTTGATCCATTTTGACATTTTTCTTTGGATTTAGGGTACTTAAAAATCAATATTTTGACCCTAACTTAGAAAAATCTTTTCTGCCTAACCATGAAGAGTTTGATAATGGTTCTTTTTGCATTGCATTCCACATATCATGTAGTTTCTAGGATAAAATTGGCATGAATTTATCTTTCATTTTTGATTTGTTTTGCATTTTTCTTTGTGAGGTACCTTAAAACCCTAGCAAACTTAGAAAAATCATAACTTCCATTAGGTTAAGAGTTAGGTCTTCCCCTTTGGGTAGTGAACTTGTATAGGTTTAGGGTACCTTTGATCCCATTTTCAATTTTTTATCTTATCATTTGCTTCTGTTTTTGAGTTTTGCATCTCACATGTTCATATAACCCTAATCTTTTCCTTCATTTGCATTCATTCTTCATATGCTTGCATACATGAACTTGCCATGACTTTGTGTGCATCCACATGACATATAAGAAATCCTAAGACATATTGCAATCATGTTTGATCATTGCATCACCCATTTTCCATGTTATGCATTCATTACATTTCATAAGTTTTCATGAACTTTCATGTCTCACTTGCACCTTCATTGCTTGTATGATCATCCTCATCTCTTGACATGCTTTCATAACATCTCATAGCATCATTTACCTCTTGAATATGCTTCTGACTTTGGTTTTCATCTTTGTATTTCATCTCATTTGCATTTCAATTTCATTTCTTGTTGCTAACTTTTCAGGTGGTAAGTGTTTGAGAAGTGAATTTGCCTTCACTTCTCATAATTTCTTCTCATCCCTTTTATGCATCATTTCTTCATTTTTACTTGTGTATTTGAAGGAGCTTTCTCATTCATGTTCTTTCTCCTCCTTCTTTCTTCAAGCAACTTGCCTTCTTAAGTGAAGCAAGTTGTCTTGCTTCTTGCTGCTTCTTTTCATTTCATCTGCTTCTTCCTTGGTGGCTTCTTTGAAGATCTTCTTACAAGCTTCATAAACCCTAGGAACACCCAAGAATGATCACAATTAGGGTTTGATTAGTCACCCCTTTAGTTTTACCTTTGTGTCATCTTTGAGTCTTCTCTTCTCATCTCTTAATCAAGGACTAAACCTTAAAGGTTTTAAGGCTTTGTGATTAGGGTTATACCTGTATCCTTCTATTAGGATGAAGTGTATAACTTTAATCCTAAGTGTTAAACCCTCAATGTGTTTAAACCCTTTAATCAATTCACATAATAATCACTAAGACATCAAGCTTGTAACTTGGGCCTTGCATTAGGGTTCTAATTCTTCCTTAACTGGTTAAGAAGGACTAACCCTAGTTTTAATGGACAAGTCCCCCTCAAGTTGTCTTACAAACCATAAAATCCACTTCTTAATCCTACCATTAACTAAAATCCACTTTAATAAAGGCTTTTTTTGTCATGAGGTTAATCCCTAATAATGGATTAAGTTGAGGGGCCTTCCTCAACTTAAATGTTCTCATCTATTATCCTTCTATTAGGATGGTGTAATGAGTCCATTAAATCCTTGATTATGGCTTAAACTCATTACTTAACACCAAACAAAAACTCCAAAAACATCTCAATAAATGCAAGTAAGTTAATGATCTTAATCCTACATCATGGTGGTTAATTGTGAGGTGTTTACCTCATACTTAAGGTATTCTCATTACCCCTAATCAGAGGGAGGATGTGGTGAGTTTACTAACCCTTGGTTTAGGCTTAAGCTCATTTTCTTATGACAAACACAAAAACAATAACAAAACTGAAAACACAAAAACAAACAATAATTGTCTCCTTTGGGATTCTTTTCTCATCATCATCACTCACAAACGAGAAATTGCTTCTTCCGTCTAATGCAAGACAATTTGCACCTGAGCCAGACAGGTCATACAATTGAGCATGGACAAGCAAGCAGTTCACAAGTCAATTTATCTTTCAGTCTCTTTGAGTCGAACTACGGTGTTCTGACTTCCTCATTGCACGAGAGGATACGTAGGTATAACACGAGAGGATATTCCCCCCTCTTCCAGCATTATTCTTTAAGCCTCATTGTCTTGAGCATTGCACTCTCTTCTTGTACGGACACTCCTTTTATTCACTTCACATTTCTTTTGCACTGACACTTGTACATTCTTTTCCAGCTTTTGCACACAAAATTGCACTGACACTACCCCTTTAAAACACAAATCTTTCAAGCGTGGATCCCGTCGAGTACGGCGGACAATCTGGGTGCTAATACCTTCCCAGGTTGTAACCAACCCCCTTTCTCAGTTTCTCTGGTTCACGACCGTCTTATCCATCTTTTCTTAGGTTTATGCAGCATTACCTTTCCTTCGGGATAAAAATGCCTAGCTGGCGACTCTTTTCTTTTCTCTTTCACCGACCGTTCGCGTCTGTACCCCTTCTGACCAGGTGTCATTTGGTGGGAGCGACAGCTTGGCGACTCTGCTGGGGACCCTTATATTGTAACCAGGGCTTCTGGTTCTTTTTGTGGGTTCCTCCTAGCGCTTGTTTGATTTGTGTTTACTGGGGGTGTTATGTGCTATGTGTGTTTATTTATTTTGCTTTATTTATTGCTTTATGTACAACTTTACTTATTGCTTTCTATTCAGTTTTATATGCATCATACTGCCATTTGCTGGATCTGGTTTGTTGTTTTGGTGGGTGAGATTCCATTGAGAGTTTAAGGTCCTATACCTGAAACCTGAGTGACACCTAGGCTAGAGTGGTTCATGTCCTTTCCCATTCCATTTCGGTATGGTGCGGGAATATGAAACATAGTTCAGATGTGGGTTTCTTCTTGAGAACTCTGTGCTACAGATTTCCTGTAGTACTAGGGCTATCTGGGAAGCCTCCTAAGTCTGGATGACCTTTATCATGACCTTCAGAAGCTGAGGTGAATTAGAGGAGGATCTTTTATGGTTATTGTAAACATTGTACCTCCAGGTTAGAAGTGTTTACACTTCTCATAACTGATCCAAGTCTGAGGATCCTTGTTCTAGAACATATCTGTGAGGGGGTTGGGTTATTTACAGGTTTGCAGGAACCCTTAGCCACATCATAACCTGTTACTATATTGTTTAAGAATACTCCACTTTGGACAGTTCTTGTGATTAACCCCAGACAAGTGACTCTTTATTTGAGTCCCCCACCTTGGTTACTGGATTTCTGAACCTCCATCTGGACTTTTGTACATACATGGGCCTTATATCAAGACAGATGATCAGATCCAGCTTGATCAACAAACCCTTGCATATCATTTGCATATATCATCATTGCATCATTTGACATTTGTTTATTTGCTTTTCAGGGTATCCACTTCATTGTATCTTGGTTTTGGTTTTGACCCATTCTTCTACATAGACCTTTGCTTCAGCTGTCTTCATCAGTTATCTGCTTCAGTTATCTCCTTCATCAGTCTGCCAGAGACTTACCACCAGCATCTCAGTTTGTGATCTTCATCAGCACTTACCTTCAGCTTCTTCAGCAGCACTCATGACTACTCCCAGGAAAAGCAACATATCCTACAACTTCTTTGAGCCTGTGTTGACTGGTATCAGGCAGGTCTAGTCACTTATCATAGCCGACCACATCCCACTATTTAGAGAGCACTATGGAGGTATCCTGGATATGATTATGGACCTTGATCCTTCTTAGAGAAGCATGATCCACACATGCTTGCAATTTTATGACCCTCCTTTAAGATGCTTCACATTTCCAGATTTCCAGCTAGGGCCTCTGTTGGAAGAGTTTTCTTTATTGATTGGAGTACCTATCAGGGGTGGAATCCCCTTCAACCCAGAGATGACTGCTCCCAGAAATGAGGAGATAGCAAGGGCACTGTACTTGGAGCCTGCCCTTATTGAGCAAAGTATGACAACAAAGGTTGGGATTCCTGGTTTGCATTTGACCTTCTTGATTTCTCAGGCCACCCTGAAGGCTTCATTGGGAGAGTGGAGGGCAGTCTGTGCACTATTAGCCCTCAGCATATATGGGGCTATACTGTTTGCAGATGAGCCCAAATTTGTTAGCAAGAATGCTATCCACCTGTTTCTTCTGAAGAATCCAGTGCCCACACTGCTAGGAGATTTTTACTACTCCATTCATCAGAGGAATGAGAAACAGAGGGGGAAGTTGGTGAGATGTTGTGCTCCTTTGTTTTATTCCTGGCTGCTCAGACACCTTCCTAAGTCAGATGCTTTCTTGAATCCCCACCAGCAGAAGAATTGGGCTAAGAGGCTCATTGCCTTGACTTCAGATGATATCAGATGGTGCACCCAGAGCACCAAAGGCAAGGACATTATCAGCAGCTGTGGACAATACCCAAATGTGCCTCTGATAGGAGTAAAGGGTTGCATCAATTACAATCCTTCACTGTTTAAGAGATAATTGGGATATGCCTTAATTCACCCGCCCAGAGGACAGGATTTAGCTGAGACCCTATATTGTGAAGTGCAACCTAATTCAGCTGTTGTCAGACAAGCATCCTGGGCTTGGGACAACATCCAGACAAAAGGGGTAGCTATTCTTGGAAGATGCAACAATGTTGCTTCAGCTCAGTACTATGACTGGTCCCGTACTAGAGCTCAGATTACCAGAATGCCTTTCACCTTGGAAGACATACCTGGGCCATCCACAGTACAGCCTGCAGCAACAGTTAGCTTGGAGGAATTTGAAAAGTTGAAAGAAAGGAATGAACAGCTATCTCAAGCCTTGAAGAAGACTCTTTGGGTAAGAAGTGATGGTCGCCTAGACATTGAGAGATTGGAATAGCTCAGGGTGGAGCATCTTGCCAAAATTGAGAAGACAGAAGACTACATAAGGAAAGCAAGGGTTGGGGAACAGATATTGAAGAATGCCTGCAAGGAGGCCAAGATTCAGAAAGCTATGGCTGAGCACTATCTGCAAGAGAGTCAGGCTAGGTGGGTCAAGATCACTGAAGCCCGTACACAAGAAGACCAGAAGACTCAAGCCAAGATTGAACAGTTGGAGGCCAGTGAGAAGAAACAGCAGGAAGCTTTATTGACAACTCAGAGGGAGATTTCAGAGTTGAAGCTCAGAGTAGGATTGAAGAGATCAAAGGACCAGGACAGGCATAAGAAGCTGACCACTGCCATTGCTACCAGGAACCTCCTCATTAGGACCATTACAGAGCACCCAGCTGGTCCAGTGAATGAGGCACTCCTGAAGGAGGTCAGAGAAGATGAGTTTGGGCTGGATGTCTGATTCTTTGCTTGTTGTTGTTTCCATTTGATGTACTTTTCCTTTTGTTGTATTTTGACCTTCCATGGGCATGTATTGTAAAATAAACTATGTATTGTTCACCATTTGTAATATATTTAGTTTGATTTCATTTGGGCTTTTCTCTCAACAACATCAAGCATCTTCCTCGAGGTCTGGAAAGGTCAAAACCAAGAACCAAACCGGATACCTTGGAAAACAAATAAGCATACTGTATTGCATACTAACTTTGTTTTGTTTTGTAGGTTTTATTATTATCTTTGTTTCTAACTTTGTTGTGATCTCAGGAAAAATTGCTCGTCGCCGAGTGTTCCCTATCAACCACGCACACTGGTACTTGACTCGTAACAATCTTCTAGGCATTCAAATGGAACAAGTACAGCAGGATCTGACTGAGGTCAGAAATCAGATGGTCAATGAGAGAGTTGAAATGAGGAATCAGATGTCTCAATTCATGGCAGTAATGACTGGCTTAGCCCAGAGTCAAGAAAGATTAAGAGAGCTGGTGGAAAGACAAACTCCTGAGGAACCTCATCTGGGAACAGGTGGAACTAGCAACAATGAAAGGGGTCAGCCTCGTATTGACCCACAGGAATATGGACCTCATCTGAATCCAGAAGTTAACATCTAAAGAAATGTTCAAGGTAATGCTACTGGGGGCTAAATCCTACAGGAGGATCCTCAGGGAGAATAGTTTACTGTCATTGGGGCAGGAGATGAGGTATATGACAGAAGGTTAGACGAGATTGATGAAAAGTTAAGATCCTTGGAATCTCAGAATTCTTTGGGCTTCGATGTGATGGACATGGGACTAGTAGATGGGGTGAGGATTCCCCACAAATTCAAACCCCCATGCTTTGAAAAGTACAATGGTACCTCCTGTCCTCGCACTCATCTGCAGTCCTTCTTGGGAAGGCTCAAAGCTTATACTATGGATGAAAAGTTGTGGATGTTCTAATTCGAGGACAGTCTGACTAGAGCTTCGAGAGAATCGTATTCGCATTTGTCTAGGGCCACCATAAAATGCTGGAAGGATTTGGCCGAGGCTTTCATACGTCAGTATCAGTACAACATGGACATGGCTCCCAACAGGATCCTTCTAATGGGAATGTCTCAATCTTCCCGAGAAAGCTTCAGGGAATATGCCCAAAGGTGGAGACAGCTTGCTGCTGCTGTCCAACCACCCATGTCAGAAAGGGAAATGGCTGACATGTTCATGAACACATTGCAAGGGACCTATATTGACAGACTGGTTGCTTTCTCCTCAACCAGTTTTACTGATGTGGTCATAGCTGGTGAGAGGATTGAAAGTCTTTTGAAGATGGGTAAAATCTCCGACAGTGGTGCAAGTTCCTCCAGCAATCCCAGAAAACCTTTTGCGGGACCCCGAAGGGCAGGTCAAACAAATTCCATTCATACAAGCAGGGGCAGGCCTCAATATGCTCACCGGTCAGTAGCAGCCGTTACCATCCCAGCTCCAATTCCACAACAATCATCATATCCTCAACAAAAACAACCACAATATCAACAACAAGTTCATTATCCGCAACAAAGATCGTACAACAACAACAATATCAACCAACAGCAGCGTCATTTCCAACAAAGGCCATCATAAGCAAACAGGGTAATTGACCCAATCCTAATGACGTATGTTGCACTCTTGCCACAACTCCTAAAGCTCAACCTAGTTGAGTTAAGGACGTTGGCACCTCCAGATCCTCTCAATATGCCAAAGAACTATGATGCAAATGCCAGGTGTGCATTCCACTTAAACGCACTGGGGCATAATACTGAAAATGCAGGGCCCTACAGATGAAAGTCCAGGATCTGGTGGACTCAAAAGCTCTCAATTTTGCGCCTCCTCTGAACATTACAAGAAATCCAAAGCCTAGTCACAACGGGCCTAGGATTAATTCTATTGAGGAAGGCAAACCCTCCACATTAATCAGCAGTGTTACACAAATCCGAACACCCTTGGTTGAAATCAAAGCTCAGCTGTTAGAGTGCCAAGTGTTCCCCGGATGTGAAGTCGGCTGTGGATATTGCAATATTGCCGTTAATGGATGTGAGAGACTGAGAAACGGCATAGATGGCCTCATTAGAGATGGCTTTCTTCAGATTACGACAACAGCAACTCCAACTCCAACAATTCCTTCATCAACAATCACAGATACTCCTACAACGTCAGCAACCATTGTTCCAACAGATTCTACTACAACTCCAACAATTACTCAATCAATCACTTCAACGGATACAAGTTCAGTCACAATTCCTTTTACAACGACAACGCCCATTATTCCATCAATTCCTGCTACAACTTCAACACCCGTCCAGTCAACAGTACCGTCTACAACATCATCAACAGTTAATGAAAGTGTCTCAGCAGTTACGATATACTACGATCCCGCAAATGTTCCTTCCAACAACTCACAACAAAATGTTACTCCTGTTAGAGCTCCGATTACCATATATTATGATCCACACACCATTGTGGTCCCCTATGCAGCTGCTATCAGTCCGGTCACTATCATAGTGCCGGGGCCAGTTCCATACGAAAACAATAATGCAATCCCTTGGCATTACGGCTCAGATATATACTGCGAGGGGCAGAAAATCACTTTAGAGTCATCAACTTCTTCACCACAAATAGACAATGTGGGAGGAGGCGGAGGCTTCACTAGAAGAGGACGTCTCTTTACCTCGCAAATACCAAGACCCCTTGTTGAAGCAGAAGCTGCTGCTAAGGCAAAGGGGAAGAGCGTGGTGCAAAAAGAATCGATTGCTAAAGAAACTTTGAAGGTGGTGGACCAGCTTCACCAAACACCTTCCAAAATCTCCATACTATCATTGCTAATGTGCTCTGAGGCTCATCGGAACGCACTATTAAAGGTCATGCATGCAGCTTATGTGCCAGAGGAGATTACTGTCAATCAGTTAGAGGTTGTGGTTGGAAATGTCAACGCTAGTCATGGACTAGGATTTACCAACGCTGATCTGACAACGGAAGGTCACAATCACAACAAGGCTTTGCACATTACCTTAGAGTGTAAGGGTGCAGTTCTTTCTCACGTATTGGTGGACACAGGGTCATCACTCAATGTCCTACCCAAGAAAGCCCTTGTGAAGCTGGAACATGATGGATTGGCACTACGCCCAAGAAACTTGGTAGTGAGAGCCTTTGACGGTTCTAAAAGATCAGTTCTGGGAGAGATAGAGTTACCAAAAATGATTGGCCCACAGGTTTTCAAAACGAACTTTTTTGTGATGGATATACAGCCTACCTACAGCTGTCTATTGGGTAGACCATGGATACACGCCGCTGGCGCCGTGACGTCAACCCTTCACCAGAAGTTAAAATTTGAGTGGGAGGGCCAAGTCATTACCATTTGTGGGGAAGAGGATATCTTCGTTAGCCAGCTGGCTACTTTCAAATACATTGAAATGGATGGGGAGATCCATGAAACCATGAGCCAAGGATTTGAGGCCCTTAATATTAATGAAGCATCTGCTGTGTCTGGGACCTCCATCACATCATATCAACAAGCCCAGAAGGTTGTTGAGGAAGGTACCGCTCAAGACTGGGGCAAGTTGCTGCCAGTTGAGAAGAAAGAAGACCAATTCAGGTTGGGTTACAGACCAACTCGACAAGATTAACCAGAGGCTGCAAAGGAGCCCAAGTTTGTCAGCGGGGGGATGCTCACCCCGGATGCTGTGAACAATTTGGAAGATGAGTCAGAAGACGAGCGCAACCTGGAAAGTTGGATACGTCCAAGGATCCCGGGGAGCCATGTCTCAAACAAGTCTTCCCAGGAAATTATAAGAGTTACTCCGGCAGAGTAATTATTATTTCCTGTTTTTAAGCATGCATAAAGTCCTGCATCTTGCCCAAGATGTCAGGGCTCATTTTGTAATCGGGCCATCTTGTATTTTGTGCAAACGATCAATTAATGAATATCAGGACATCTTTTGCAAATGATTCTTTTCTTTTCCGCTCACTGTTTTTCATTCTTTATTTTTTGTACAAAAATAAAATGGAAATGTTTTTCAAAATAAATAACTTCATTTTCACTTTTTCTAAACAAGATAAAACTGATCACTAAAATGAACAAATCTAAACCCTTGCAGAGAGTGCCCTCCAGACTGCACCGACGACAACACCGCTATGACTTCGTATGACTTTTACAATCTGATTAATCAAGCCGATGAAGGGGTTGGAGAAGATTATGAGCTACCTGAAGAGCTAGCCAGGTTGTTGAGGCAAGAGGAGAAGGTTATTACTCCTCATCAAGAGGAAGTTGAGATGGTTAATCTTGGTATAGAAGAAGACCTGAAGGAAGTTAAGATCGGGGCCTGTCTGCAAGATTCAATCAAAGGGCAACTTATTGACATGCTTCGGGAGTATGTGGATGTTTTTGCTTGGTCTTATCAGGATATGCCAGGGTTGGACACCGACATTGTTATGCACAAGCTGCCTCTGAAAGAATATTGTCCGCCAGTAAAACAGAAGTTGCACCGTACTCGTCCAGATATGGCAATGAAGATAAAAGAAGAGGTACAAAAACAGTGGGACGCCGGTTTCCTTGCTGTGACTAGCTATCCGCCGTGGGTTGCTAACATTGTACCTGTGCCTAAGAAGGATGGCAAGGTGAGGATGTGTGTGGATTACCGGGACCTGAATAGAGCCAGCCCAAAATATGACTTCCCATTACCTCACATTGATGTATTGGTTGACAATACGGCTCAGTTCTCGGTATTCTCCTTCATGGATGGATTTTCAGGATATAATCAGATCAAAATGTCACCTGAAGACATGGAGAATACAACTTTCATCACACCCTGGGGCATATTTTGTTATAAGGTGATGCCATTCGGACTGAAGAATGTTGGTGCCACTTATCAACGGGCTATGGTAACATTATTCCATGACATGATCCACAAAGAAATCGAATGTTATGTGGATGACATGATTGCCAAGTCCCTCACAGAAGAAGACCACCTGGTGAATCTGTTGAAGCTATTCAAGCGTCTGAGGAAGTACCAATTGAAGCTAAACCCCCAACAAATGCACATTTGGAGTGCGATCCGGTAAGCTGTTGGGATTTATTGTAAGTGAAAAAGGGATTGAAGTTGACCCTGACAAAGTCAAAGCCATTCAAGAGATGCCTGCACCAAAGACTGAAAAAGAAGTTCGGGGGTTTCTAGGTAGATTGAACTACATTTCAAGGTTTATATCTTACCTTACAGCAATCTGTGAGCTAACAAGAATATCAACACAATAATTCTTCTCCTTACAGGCCAAAGATGAATGGCACTGTAGAGGCAGCTAACAAGAATATCAAGAAGATTGTGCAGAAAATGGTAGTCACCTATAAAGACTGGCATGAAATGCTACCATTTGCCTTGCATGGGTACCGTACGTCAATCAGAACATCCACTGGGGCAACACCGTATCAGCTTGTTTATGGTATGGAGGCAGTCCTACCTGTTGAAGTTGAATTACCCTCCTTGCGAGTATTAATGGATGTTAAGCTGAATGAAGCAGAATGGGTCCAATCCCGATACGAACAACTGAATCTGATTGAAGAGAAGAGATTAGCTGCAATCTGCCATGGGCAGCTGTATCAGAAAAGAATGAAGAAAGCCTTCGATCATAAAGTCAGGCTTCGGGAATACCAAGTAGGAGATCTTGTGTTGAAAAGGCTCATCCCTCCTCATACAGACCACAGGGGCAAGTGGACTCCGAATTACGATGGTCCGTTCATAGTAAAGAAAGTCTTCTATGGTGGAGCACTGATGCTCAATACTATGGATGGTGAAGACTTTTTGTCCCCTGTGAATTCAGATGCAGTTAAAAAATACTTCGCATAAAATGACCCGCTGGACATAAAAACAGAATGTAAGTCCAGGCAAAAATAGGGCATCCCGGCGAGTCAAAAACAGAATAAAAGACTCTAGCAAAAATAAGGGAGAATAAATAAATAAAATGTACACCCGCTGAGTTGAAAAGCCACATCGGAAGGGAATAAGCGAACAACTGCATTCCGAATTCGTCTGTATCACTTACAACATGGCAAGCTTCGAAGGGTTAAAGCGTCGGTCAGAATCAGCTTTCTACAAAAAGCGGGATGAGAAGAACGTCAATGTCATACGAGTCATAGCAAAAGGGAAGCTCATGAAAGCGTCATCAACATTGCCAGCACCCTCTTGTTTCTCAATTTGTAACAATCTCCTCATTTCAGGGGATCTGTTTCTTTGACTGTATCTTGCCAATTCAGGGCACACAAATTAATTAAACCAGATTTTTAGTCATATTTTGTCTCGTACATTTTATTTTCATTCGCAAAATGTCTGATGTGCTTAAGATGTTGATTGCATAAGTACAAATGCGTCTTTTCTAAATTACATGCTTATAGGAAATATATTTGCTCCCAGGAGTGTCTAAACTCTTATGATGGAATCCAGTAAGGGATACCTTGGGATACTTGTACGTTCCTTTGTCATGACAGGATTGCAGGTAGTCAAAACGCAACATGGGGCATGAAAGCTTCTCCCAGCAAGCTGCCAAATCACTATTTACTCAGCACATCTCCCAAATAGCACCAGAGATGCCTTTTCCCCAGCTGAGTTTCCAAGCTTCAATCATCTTCAGCAGAATCACAAAAATCTCTATGAAGGTCGTTCAGTGATCATTCCTCCTTAGCCAAGTGTTAGACATGGAACCTTCTCCCCGCAGAGCTCCAGCCTCTATCCAGAAGAGCAATGTCTGAAGATCTCACAACAAAGTAATGAAAGCTCCCACAGACCCCAGTTGGGCTCTTCATCATTAAGATAGGTCTATCAGTGACCTGTTGCCCCAAGCAAAATCATACATCTTATCAAGATCTGCCAATGATCTCATCCCCAGCTGGGACATTCTTCAAAAGCATATCAGTCAGGAATCTTCACCGCAACGGGATCCAAATCCCGGATCGGTATCTTTTGCATAATCATAGTGTCGCTCCGACCAAATGACACCTGGTCAGAAGGGGTACAGACGCGAACGGTCGGCGAAAGAGAAAGAAATGAAAAGAGCCGTCAGCTAGGAATTTTTATCCCGAAGGAAAGGTAATGCTGCATAAACCTAGGAAAGAAATGGATAAGACGGTCGCGAACCATAGAAACTGAGAAAGGGGGTTGGTTACAACCTGGGAAGGTATTAGCACCCAGATTGTCCGTCGTACTCGACGGGATCCACGCTTGAAAGTTTGTGTTTAAAGGGGTAGTGTCAGTGCTATTTTGTGTGCAAAAGCTGGAAAAGAATGCAAGTGTCAGTGCAAAAGAAAAGTGAAGTGAATAAAAGGAGTGTCAGTGCAAGAAGAGAGTGCAATACTCAAGACAATGAGGCTTAAAGAATAATGCTGGAAGAGGGGGAAATATACAGAGACTTTTGTTCGATAACAGGTAAGTTATGCCTACGTATCCTCTCGTGAAATGAGGAAGTCAGAACACCGTAGTTCGACTCAAAGAGACTGAAAGATAAATTGACTGATGAACTGCTTACTTGTCTATGCTCAAGTGTATGACTTGTCTGGCTTAGGTGCTAACTGTCTTGCATTAGACGGAAGAAGCAAGTTCTCGTTTGTGAGTGAAGATGATGAGAAAAGAATCCCGAAGGAGACGATTATTGTTTGTTTTTGTGTTTTCAATCTTTTATTGCATTTTTGTGTTTGTCATATGTTAATGAGCTTAAGCCTAGACCAAGGGTTAGTAAACTCATCACAGCCTCCCTCTGATTAGGGGTAATGAGAATACCTTAAGAATGAAGTAAACACCTCACACTTATTCACCATGATGTAGGATCAAGATCATTAACCTACTTGTAATTATTTACATGTATTTGGAGTTTTTTTTTAGTGTTAAGTAATGAGTTTAAGCCATAATCAAGGATTTAATGGACCCATTACACCATCCTAATAGAAGGATGATAGATGAGAACATTTAAGCTGAGGAAGGCTCCTCAACTTAATCCATGATTAGGGATTAACCTCATGACAAAACAAAGCCTTTATTAAAGTGGATTGATTAATGGTAAGATTAAGAAGTGAATTTTATGGTTTGTAAGACAACTTGAGGGGGACTTGTCCATTAACACTAGGGTTAGTCCTTCTCAAACAATTAAGGAAGAATTAGAACCCTAATGCAAGGCCCAAGTTACAAGCTTGATGTCTTAGTGGTTATTAGGTGGATTGATTAAAGAATTTAAACATATTAAGGGTTTAACACTTAGGATTAAAGTCATACACTCCATCCTAATAGAAGGATGCAGGCATAAGCTTAATCACAAAGCCTTAAAACCTTTAAGGTTTAGTCCTTGATTAAGAGATGAGAAGAGAAGACACAAAGATGACACAAAGGTAAACCTAATGGGGGGACTAATAAAACCCTAATTGTGATCATGCTTGGGTGTTCCTAGGGTTAATGAGGCTTGCAAGAAGATCTTCAGAGAAGCCACCAAGGAAGAAGCAGATGAAAAGAAGCAGCAAGAAGCAAGACAACTTGCTTCACTTAAGAAGACAAGTTGCTTGAAGAAAGAAAGTGAGGAGGGAACATGAATGGGCAAACTCACTCTAATACAAAATTAAAATGCAGCAATGATGCTTAAGAGGGATGAGAAGAGATTGTGAGAAGTGAAGGCAAATTCACTTCTCAAAGTAACTTACCACCTGAAAAGTTAGCAAAAGGAATTGAAATGGAATGAAAATGAAATAAAATGCAAAGATGAACACCAAAACCAGAAGCATGTTTATGATGCTAATGATGCAAAGAGATAACATAAATGTATGTCATGAGATGGGGATGATCACACAAAGGATGAGAATGCAAATGAAGCATAAAGGAAGCATGAAAGTTCATGAATGCACATGGAATAAAATGAAAGCAAAACATGGCAAATGGATGAAAAAATGATCAAACATGATTCTAACAAGTCCTAAGATGTCTTATATGTCATATGGATGCACAAAATGTCATGGCATGTTCATGTATGCAAGCATATGAAGAATGAATTCAAATGAAGGCAAAATTAGGGTTTACATACCATATGCAATGCAAAAATCCAAAATCAGAAGCAAAGCATGAGATAAAAAATTAAAAAGGGGATCAAAGGAAACCTAAACCCATGCAAGTTCACTGCACAAAGGGGAAGACCTAACTCTTAACCTACTGAAAGTTATGATTTTCCTAAGTTTGCTAGGGTTTTAAGGCACCTCTAAAAGAAAAATGTAAAACAAATCAAAAATGAAATATTAATTCATGCCAATTTTAACCAAGAAACTACATGATATGTGGAATGCAATGCAAAAAGAACCATTATCAAACTCTTCATGGTTAGGCAGAAAAGATTTTTCCAAGTTAGGGTCAAAATATTGATTTTAAAGAACCCTAAATCAAAAGAAAAATGTCAAAATGGATCAAGAACCAAAAAGAAATTTGTATGAATGGTTTGATAATGTCTCTAAATGTGTCAAGATGCAATGTGATTTTTTTGGTGATTTTTAGAAACTTAAATGGTATTTTGATTAATTAATTTCCATTAATTAATTAAAATAAACATTTAAATATTTTAAAAATACAAATTTTATGCAAAAAATAAAATAAAAATTATTTTCAAAATGAGAAAAATATTTAGAACCATGATGCAAAAAATAAAATATTTTAGATAAGTTTTGCTATTTTTAATAAAATGATAAATAAAATGCAAATAAAATGAAAATTAAATGAATTTTAATGAAAGTCAACCGATCTGAGGGCCAGGATTTAAACCTAGGGGGCGGGAATTGACCAGCGCGCGCATCTGAATGGCTAATATTCAAACTTCACTTATTACGATTAAAGCCCTAATCTGAACCCTAATTACTCTCAGGTGACCGGAACAGTGTTCCGATCATCTTCTCCGGCAGCACTCTCACTCAATCTCTCTCAATCTCTCTCAAAACGCCACAAAAACTCATCAAACTCTCCAGAATCATTCCTTACCTTACTCTAAACAAGAATCAACCAACAAATTTCATTTATCTCACATGGACAGCTTGAATCGAAGCAAAACGGAAAATTAAACAGAAATTTCAGAAGCTTGTGAAATGCTTAAAACTCAACCATTTTCGAAACAAAACATATCATGGTAATCAGGGGAACACTTAAAATCATTCTATAACATAAAAAGGAAGTTCTGGAAAAATAAATTCCATGGCTACCTGAAGTGAAGCTTTCAACCCAGGAGCTTTCTGACCAGTTCTTTGACTCAAATCAACTCCAATGACTCCCCTGAAGAGTTTGCAATGCTTGGTTGGAGCTTAAAGGGCCTCTATGTGAAATTGGCTGAAGTTCAGTTCAAGAAATGTGAAAATCGTGTTTTTGATACAAGGTGTTTCAAGGCAAAATGAAGGGTGGGAAATGATTAGTGATGAATGTGGAGTTGAATGGTGGAAAAAGTTTAGAGATTTGTTGGTTGAGTTGTGTGTTTCGAAGAGAAATGCATAAGAGAGGATTTTGGTGAATGCTGAGTTTTTTGGAGGTTTCAGCTTTTGTTGTGTTATGTGTTAGGTTGCTTGAGGTCCACATATCAATCCTTGATAGGTCAGAGAGTTGTTGTGGAGCAGTGTGGTTGGTATGGAGCAAAATGCATAAAGTCTACAAAGTTGTCTTTGGAGGTATGGGCTCATGGCAGGCCAAGGACAATGGGGTGTCCTGCGCAGCTGACTTTAGGGAGGTCCATGGAATTGGCTTTGAGGCAATTCAGCAAGTGGGATGAAGTTTGTGTGATGTTTTGCAATTATGTGAAGCCTTGGCCCTTTTGTAATTTCTTGATGTTCAAGGCATATAATGATGCAATTCTTTGGGAAATTCTGAATTATAGGTCATGTACTATGCTTGTGTAATGGTTAGAAGTGTGTTTGAAGTCACAAAAGGCTTTGGCAAGAGTTTTTGCAAGTTTCCCTTTTTGGTGCATAAGTGAAATTTTGTGATTTTTTCCCAACTTTGCAAGGCCATAACTTGAGTTCCATGATGAATTAGATCAAGTTCTTGTACTTTTTGAAAAGGGAATGATACAATCTACAACTTTCATGACCAAGAATTTTTCATTTGAAGCATTTTTGAATCAAAAAGAGGAGGTTGAAAAACTTTCCCAAAATGGCAAGTTTGCATTACAAGTCATTTTCCCAAAATGGCAACTTTGCAAATGGCTTGAAATTCTTCAATTTTGTGAACTTATAACTTCTCCTAAGATCAAAAAAAGATCATATACACCCAAAATGATGGAGAAGACCCTTTGGTTGGATGATAGGGGGCCTTAGATGCCCTGGTTTTGCACTGACTTGTTCAAGAAGTCATATATTAATCAGATGCCTTCCCCAATGAATTTCTTCATGAAAATTGGTATGCATGATCCTTATATCATATAGAGACCAATAGAAACAAGAATGACCAAAATATTTGGAGTTATGGCCTTTGAAACCAAAACCCTAATTTTAGGTCATCTGTGTAGTTAAGCTTGGCTCTGCTTCCATGCCTTCCTCAGTTCTTGTGATTCTCTGACTTTCTTGATCTTGGGAGGATATAATATGATGCTTGAACATACATGGACCCTCTTGAGATGATTAAAGACCCTTGGAGTGGCTCAGATGAATCTTTGATTGCTCAGATCACAAACCCTAGATGCAGATGAGTTTGAAACAATGTAGTGAAGCAAAAATGCAAATATGAGATGATATGATTGAAATTATGCAAATGAAAAGAGAATCACAAGCCACGGTGAAATGAGTGAGGGAAAATTTGGGGTGTTTACAGCTGCCCCTATTCAAGCATGAGTTAGCTGTGCAGAATGTAAGCACCGGCTTAACAGGCAAACAAGATAACTTGTGGTTGAATACCAAAGACAGTCCAGAATTTGCACTCACTGGGTATGAAGAAGAAAAGGGATATAGATTGTAAAAGGTAGTATAGTATGATTATCAAATGAAAGCGATGGGGGACGACCATCGAGCAGAGGACGACTGCTGGGGATAAAGCAATGACGGGGACGGCTGACATGCTAGGGAAGTGAAAAGACTATGATGGGGACGACCATCAAATATAGTAACAAGGTTCTTTGGGGATTAAAGGTAAATGATGGGGACGACCATCGGGTTGAAGAAATAAATGATGAGGTACGGTCATCAAGGGTGAAGGACGATTACCTAGCAGGGGACGGCTGCTCTGTTGGGGATAAGATGAGGAACGGTCATCTAAGGTGAAGGACGATCACCTGGAAAGGTACGGCTGTCGAAAGTATCACGACATAGGAAGAATGCCGGATAGAAAAGGTCGACGATGGGGACGACAATCGGATAAACATGATGAAGGACGATCATCAAAAGGGTGAAGGACGATCACCTAGCAGGGTACGGCTGCTCTCGGGGTTTATCATGACATAGGACGAATGTCAGATAACAAGATCAACGATGGGGCGGCCATCGGATAAAATGATGAAGGACGATCATCAAAAGGGTGAAGGATGATCACCTAGCAGGGTACGGCTTGCTAAAACGTCACGACATAGGACGAATGTTGGATAGGAAAGGGTTCCAATAATGGAGACTCTGCTGGAGATGATGAAGGACGATCATCAAAAAGGTGAAGGACGATCACCTGGCAGGGTACGGACGCCGAAAATATCATGGCATAGGGCGAATGTCAGATAGAGGAGAAATTTTCTTTTTAGTGGGGATTTGCTGGGAACTCCTCTAGGGAATGGTAGACACAGACGAGTGTCTAAAGAGTGTATAGATATTTGTTTGTAGAGAACGTTCGGGCGACTTTACTGGGGAATGATGACACGGACGAGTGCCAAAGGAGCATATATCTGTATTTTGAGAGTGCAAAGGGGACGCTTTGGCTTTCTGCTGGGGAATTCGTGAGGTATTTGTGTATCACTGTTGATGGAATGTTGGTACATACAGGTATTTGATTCAAAACATGGCTTATGATTATGAAGTATGCTTGATTTTTGCCGTAATGCTCCGTATTAGACGGAATGCTACGCTCTGAGGGGAAATATGATGCGAATGCTGTGATTATGCAAAATATACTGATCTGGGATTCAGATCCCGTTGCTTGTGGAGATCTCTGGCTGATCTGCTTGAAGGGAATGTCCCAGCTGGGCATGAGATCATTGGTAGATCCGATATATATGACTTTATTCGGGGGAATAAATCACTGATAGACCTATTCTCGGTGATGAGGAGCCCAGCTGGGGTCTGTGGAAGCTTTCATCACTTTGTTGTGAGATCTTTAGACATTTCTCTTCTGGATAGAGGTTGAAACTCTGCGGGGAGATGGCTCCTTGTCTAACACTTGTCTAAGGAGGAATGATCACTGAACGACTTTCCTAGAGATTTTTGTGATTCTGCTGAAGATGATTGAAGCCTGGCAACTCAGCTGGGGATGTGAGCACCTCTGGTGCTATTTGGGAGATGTGCTGAGTAAATAGTGATTTGGCAGCTTGTTGGGGAGAAGCTTTCATGCCCCATGTTGCGCTTTGAATACCTGCAATCCTGTCATGACAAAGAAACGTACAAGTATCCCGAGGTATCCTTTACTGGATTCCATCATAGGAGTTTAGACACTCCCGGGAGCAAATATATTTCCTGTAAGCATGGAACTTTTGGGAAAGACGCATCTGTATTTATGCAATCATTACATCAAAGATATCAGACATTTTGCAAATGAAAATAAATGTACGAGACGAAACATGACTGAAATCTGATTTTATTAATTTGTGTGCCCTGAATTGGCAAGTACAATCAAAGAAACAGATCCCCTGAAATGAGGAGATAGTTACAAAATTGAGAAACAAAAAGGTGCTGGCAATGTTGATGACGCTTTAGTGAGTTTCCCTTTGCTATGACTCGTATGACATTGACGTTCTTCTCATCCTACTATCTGAAAAAGGTTGATTCTGACCGATGCTCGAACCTTTCGAAGCTTGTCATGTTGTAAGTGATACAGACGAATTCAAAATGCAGTTGTTCACTTATTCCCTTATTTTGCGCGGATCGCCCTTTCGGATTTTCAATCCACCGGGATACCCATTTTTGCCTGAGTTGTCAATGTGACTTTTCAACTCAGCGGGTGTACACATTTTTTTATATTTATTTCCCTTATTTTTGCCTGAGTCTTTTATTCTGTTTTTGACTCGCCGGGATGCCCTATTTTTGCCTGGATTTACATTCTGTTTTTATGTCCAGCGGGTCATTTTATGCGAAGTATTTTTTAACTGCATCTGAATTCACAGGGGACAGGAAGTCTTCACCATCCATAGTACTGAGCATCAGTGCTCCACCAGAGAAAATATTCTTTACTATGAACGGACCATCGTAATTCGGATTCCACTTGCCCCTGGTGGGTGTACCATTTGTCGTTGGTTTGATTGATTACCAGAGCTGAATCTCCGAATACAGTCAAAGTCTTGATCCTGAGGTCAATGGCTTCCTCAAGACCCATAATACAAGCTTCGTATTCAGCTTCGTTGTTAGTGCAGTTAAAAGGGATTTTTGCCGAGAAAGGCATGTGAACTCCCTTAGGTGTAATGAGTACTGTACCAACACCACGACCATTCATATTAACAGCCCCATAAAACATCATAGTCCATGCTTCTTCTGGGTTAGGCCCTTCAGTATGAATAGGCTCTTCATGATCTTTTGCTTTTATGAACATGATGTCTTCATCAGGGAAGTCAAATCTCATTGGCTGGTAATCATCAATGGGTTGCTCAGCAAGGTAATCAGACAATACACTGCCTTTGATGGCTTTCTGAGATGTGTACTGGATGTCATATTCTGTGAGAATCATTTGCCATCTTGCAACCCGTCCGATAAGTGCTGGCTTCTCAAAAATATACTTGACTGGGTCCATCTTGGAGATCAATAAAGTAGTGTGGGTCAACATATACTGCCTTAGTCGGCGAGCAGCCCTCGCTAAAGCACAACAAGTTTTCTCGAGCAGTGAATAACATTGTTCACAGTCGGTAAACTTTTTGCTTAGGTAGTAAATTGCATACTCTTTTCGACCAGAATCGTCATGCTGGCCCAACACACACCCCATTGACCCTTATAATACTGTCAAGTACATTATCAGGGGTCTTCCTTCAACTGGAGGCATAAGGATTGAAGGCTCTTGTAAATACTCCTTGATTTTGTCAAAAGCCCTTTGGCAGTCTTCATTACACCTGACAGTTTGTTCTTTCCTTAACAACTTGAACAAGGGCTCACAGGTTGCTGTAAGATGAGATATGAACCGTGAAATGTAGTTCAATCTACCTAGAAACCCCCGAACTTCTTTTTCAGTCTTTGGTGCATGCATTTCTTGAATGGCTTTAACTTTATCAGGGTCAACTTCAATCCCTTTCTCGCTTACAATAAATCCCAGCAGCTTACCGGATCACACCCCGAATGTACACTTATTGGGGTTTAACTTCAACTGGTACTTCCTCAGACGCTTGAATAACTTCAACAGATTCACCAGGTGGTCTTCTTCTATGAGGGACTTGGCAATCATGTCATCCACATAACATTCAATTTCTTTGTGGATCATGTCATGGAATAATGTTACCATAGCCCGTTGATAAGTGACACCAACATTTTTCCGTACGAATGGCATCACCTTATAATAGAATATGCCCCAAGGTGTGATGAAAGTTGTCTTCTCCATGTCTTCAGGTGACATTTTGATCTGATTATATCCTGAAAATCCATCCATGAAGGAGAGCACCGAGAACTGAGTCGTATTGTCGACCAATACATCAATGTGAGGTAAAGGGAAGTCATCTTTTGGGCTGGCTCTGTTCAGGTCCCGGTAATCCACACACATCCTCACCTTGCCATCCTTCATAGGAACAGGTACAATGTTAGTGACCCACGGTGGGTAACTAGTCACAGCAAGGAAACCGGCGTCGCACTGTTTTTGTACCTCTTCTTTTATCTTCATGGCCATATCTGGACGAGTACGGCGCAACTTCTGTTTTACTGGCGGACAGTCTTCTTTCAGAGGCAGCTTGTGCATAACAATGTTGGTGTCTAGACCTGGCATATCCTGATAAGACCAATAAAACACATCCACATATTCCCGAAGCATGTAAATAAGTTGCTCTTTCACTGAATCTTGCAGGAAGGCCCCGATCTTAACTTCTTTCAAATCTTCTTTTGTACCAAGATTAACCGTCTCAACCTCCTCCTGATGAGGAGTGATAACCTTCTCCTCTTGTCTCAACAACCTGGCTAGCTCTTCAGGTAGCTCAAAATCTTCTTCAACCCCTTCATCGGCTTGATTAATCGGATTGTCAAAGTCATGCGAAGTCATAGCGGTGTTGTTGTCGGTGCAGTCTGGAGGGCACTCTCTGCAAGGGTTTAGATTTGTTCATTTTAGTGATCAGTTTTATCTTGCTTTTAAAAAAAGTGAAAATGAAGTTATTTATTTTGAAAACATTGCCATTTTATTTTTGTACAAAAAATGAAAAAATGAAAAACAGTGAGCGGAAAAGAAAAGACTCATTTGCAAAAGATGTCCTGATATTCATTAATTGATCTTTGCACAAAATACAAGATGGCCCGATTACAAAATGAGTCCTGACATCTTGGGCAAGACGCAGGACTTGATGCATGCTTTCAAAAACAGGAAATAATAATTACTCTGCGGGAGTAACTCTTATAATTTCCTGGGAAGACCAGTTTGAGACACGGCTCCCTGGGATCCTTGGACGTATCCAGATTTCCAGGTTGCGCTCGTATTCTGACTCATCTTCCAAATTATTCACAACATCCGGGGTGAGCATCCCCCCGCTGACAAACTTGGGCTCCTTTGCAGCCTCTGGTTGATCTTGTTGAGTTGGTTTGTAACCCAACCCGAATCGGTATTCTTTCTTCTCTACTGGCAGCAGCTTGCCCCAGCCTTGGGCGGTACCTTCCTCAACAACCTTCCGGGCTTGTTGATATGATGTGATGGAGGTCCCAGACACAACAGATGTTTCATTAATATTAAGGGCCTCAAACCCTTGACTCATGGTCTCATGGATCTCCCCATCCATTTCAATGTATTTGAAAGTAGCCAGCTGGCTAACGAAGATATCCTCTTCCCCACAAATGGTAATGACTTGACCCTCCCACTCGAATTTTAACTTCTGGTGAAGGGTTGACGTCACGGTGCCAGCGGCGTGTATCCATGGTCTACCCAATAGACAGCTGTAGGCAGGCTGTATATCCATCACAAAGAAGGTCGTTTTGAAAACCTGTGGGCCAATCATTATTGGTAACTCTATCTCCCCCAGAATTGATATTTTAGAACCGTCAAAGGCTCTCACTACCAAGTTGCTTGGGCGTAGTGCCAATCCTTCATACTCCAGCTTCACAAGGGCTTTCTTGGGTAGGACATTAAGTGATGACCCTGTGTCCACCAACACGTGAGAAAGGACTGCACCCTTACACTCCAAGGTAATGTGCAAAGCCTTGTTGTGATTGCGACCTTCCGTTGTCAGATCAGTGTTGGTAAATCCTAGTCCATGACTAGCGTTGACATTTCCAACCACATCCTCTAACTGATTGACAATAATCTCTTCCGGCACATAAGCTGCATGCAGGACTTTTAATAGTGTGTTCCGATGAGCCTCAGAGAACATTAGCAGTGATAGTATGGAGATTTTGGAAGGTGTTTGGTGAAGCAGGTCCACCACCTTATAATCACTCTTTTTGATGATCCGCATGAATTCATCAACCTCTTGATCAAAAGGAGTCTCAAAACATCTTTATCAACTGCCTCTTCTTGCACCAGGCTCTTCCCTTTTGCCTTAGCAGCAACCTCTGCTTCAACAATGGGTCTTGGTATTTGCGAGGCGAAGAGACGTCCGCTTCTAGTGAAGCCTCCGCCTCCCCCCACATTGTCTATCTGAGGCGAAGAAGTTGATGATTCTAAAGTGATTTTCTGCCCCTCGCAGTATAGATCTGAGCCATAATGCCAAGGGATGGCATTATTGCTTTCGTAAGGAACTGGCCCAGACACTGTGATAGTGACCGGACTGATAGCAGTTGCAGAGGGGACCGCAATGGTGTGTGGATCATAATATATGGTAACTGGAGTTCTGACAAGAGTAGTATTTTGTTGTGAGTTGTTGGAAGGAACATTTGCGGGATCGTAGTATATTGTAACCGCTGAGATGCTTTCATTGACTGTTGCTGATGTTGTAGACGGTACTGGTGTTGAAGTTGTAGTAGGAACTGATGGAGTGATGGGTGCTGTCGTTGTAGAAGGAATTGTGACTGAACTTGCATCCGTTGAAGTGATTGATTGAATATTTGTTGGAGTTGTAGCAGAATATGTTGGAACAATGGTTGCTGATGTTGTAGGAGTATCTGTGATTGTTGATGAAGGAATTGTTGAAGTTGTAGTTGTTGTTGTCGTAATATGAAGAATTCCATCTTTAATGAGACCATATATGCCGTTTCGCAGTCTCTCACATCCATTAATGGCAATGTTGCAATATCCACAGCCGACCTCACATCCGGGTAACACTTGGCATTCTAACAGCTGAGCTTTGATTTCAACCAAGGGTGTTCAGATTTGTGCAACACTGTTAATTAATGTGGATGGTTTTCCCTCCCCAATATCATTAATCCTAGGCCCATTGTGACTAGGCATCGGATTTCTTGTAACGTTCGGAGGAGGCGCAAAGTTGAGAGCTTTTGAGTCCACCAGATCCTGGACTTTCATCTGTAGGGCCCTGCATTTTTCAGTATTATGCCCCGGTGCGTTTGAGTGGAATGCACACCTGGAATTTGCATCATAGTTCTTTGGCATATTAAGAGGATCTGGAGGTGCCAATGTCCTTAACTCAACTAGGTTGAGCTTTAGGAGTTGTGGCAAGAGTGCAGCATACGGCATTGGAATTGGGTCAATTACCCTGTTTGCTTGTGATGGCCTTTGTTGGAAGGGACGTTGTTGTTGGTTGTTGTTGTTGTACGACCTTTGTTGCGGATAATGAACTTGTTGTTGATACTGTGGTTGATGTTGTTGAGGATATGCTGATTGTTGTGGCAATGGAACTGGGATGATAACAGCTGCTACTGACCGGTGAGCGTATTGAGGCCTGCCTCTGCTTGTATGAATGGAGTTTGTTTCACCTGCCCTTCGGGGTCCTGCAAAAGGTTTTCTGGGATTGCTGGAGGAACTCGCACCACTATCGAAGATTTTGCCCATCTTTAAGAGGCTTTCAATCCTCTCACCAGCTATGACCACATCAGCAAAACTGGTAGAGGAAAAAGCAGTCGGTCTATCAATATAGGTCCCTTGCAACGTATTCATGAACATGTCGGCCATTTCCCTCTCTGACATGGGTGGTTGGACAGCAGCAGCAAGTTGTCTCCATCTTTGAGCATACTCTCGGAAGCTCTCTCGGGAAGATTGAGACATTCCCATTAGAAGGGTCCTGTTGGTAGCCATGTCCAGGTTGTATTGATATTGACGGATGAAAGCCTCAGCCAAATCCTTCCAGCATCTTATGGTGACCCTAGACAAGTGTGAATACCACTCTCTCGAAGCCCCAGTCAGACTGTCTTCAAAATAGAACATCCACAACTTTTCATCCATAATATAAGCTTTGAGCCTTCCCAAGAAAGACTGCAGATGAGTGCGAGGACAGGAGCTACCATTGTACTTTTCAAAACATGGGGGCTTGAATTTGTGGGGAATTCTCACCCCATCCACTATTCCCATATCCATCACATCAAAGCCCAAAGAATTCTGAGATTCCAAAGATCTTAACTTTTCGGCAATCTCGTCCAATCTTCTGTCGTATATCTCATCTCCAGCTCCAACAACAGTGAACTGTTCTCCCTGGGGATCTTCCTGCAGGATTGGGCCCCCAGTAGCATTACCTTGACCATTTCTTAGGATAGTAACTTCTGGATTTAGGTGAGGTCCAAACTCTGGTGGGTTAATACGAGGCTGGCCTCCTTCATTGTTGCTAGTTCCTCCTGTCCCAAGATGAGGCTCTTCAGGAGTTTTCCTCTCCACCATCTCTCTTAACCTCTACTGGCTCTGGGCTAGGCCAGTCATCACTGCCATGAACTGAGACATTTGATTTCTCATCTCCAATCTCTCATTGGTCATCTGATTTCTAACCTCAGTCAGATCCTGATGTACTTGTTCCATTTGAATGCCGGGAAGGTTGTTACGAGTCGGGTGCCAGTGTGCGCGGTTGACAGGGAACACTCGGCGACGAGCAATGTTTCCTGAGATCACAACAAAGTTAGAAGCAAAAATAGTAACAAAACCTACAAAACAAAGACAAAGTTAGTATGCAATTCAGTATGCTTATTTGTTTTCCAAGGTATCCGGTTTGGTTCTTGGTTTTGACCTTTCCAGACCTCGAGGAAGATGCTTGATGTTGTTGAGAGAAAACCCAAATGAAGACAAACTGAAATATATTACAAATAGTGATCAATACATAGTTTGTTTTACAATACATGCCCGTGGAGGGTAAAAATACAACAAAAGGAAAAGTACACAAATGGAAACAAACAACAAGCAAAGAATCAGACATTCAGCCCAAATTCATCTCCTCTGACCTCCTTCAGGAGGGCCTCAGTCACTGGACCAGTTGGGTGCTCTGTAATGGTCCTAATGAGGAGGTTCTTGGTAGCAATGGCAGTAGTCAGCTTCTTATGTTTGCCCTGGTCTTTTGGCCTCTTCAATCCTGCCCTAAGCTTCAATTCTGAAATCTCCTTCTGTGCTGCCAACAAAGCTTCCTGCTGCTTCTTCTCACTGGCCTCTAGATGTTCAATCTTGGCTTGAGTCTTCTGATCCTCTTGTGTACGGGCTTCAGTGATCCTGGCCCACCTAGCTTAACTCTCTTGCAGATAGTGCTCAGCCCTAGCCTTCTGAATTTTGGCCTCCTTACAGGCATTCTTCAATATATGTTCTCCATCCCTTGCTTTCCTTATGTAGTCCTTTGTCTTCTCAATTTTGGCAAGATGCTCCACCCTGAGCTTTTCCAATCTTTCAATGTCCAGACGACCATCACTTCTTTCCCAAAGAGTCTTCTTCAAGGCCTGTGATAGCTGCTCATTCCTTTCCTTCAACTTTTCAAACTCCTCCAGGATAACTGTTGCTGCAAGCTGTACTGTGGATGGCCCAGGTATGTCTTCCAAGATGAAAGGCATTCTGGTAATCTGAGATCTAGTACGGGACCAATCATAGTACTGAGCTGAAGCAACATTATTACACCTTCCAAGAATAGCTACCCCTTTTGTCTAGATGTCGTCCCAAGCCCAGGATGCTTGTCTGACAACAGCTGAATTAGGTTACACTTCACAATATAGGGTCTCAGCTAAGTCCTGTCCTCTGGGAGGGTGAACCAAGGCAACCCAGTTGTCTCTTAAACAGTGAAGGATTGTAGTTGATGCAACCCTTTACTCCTATCAGAGGTACATTTGGGTATTGTCCACAGTTGGTGATAATGTCCTTGCCTTTGGTGCTCTGGGTGCACCATCTAATATCATCTGAGGTCAAAGCAATGAATCTCTTATCCCAATTCTTCTGCTGGTGAGGGTTCAAGAAAGCATCTGACTTATGCAAGTGTATGAGCAGCCAGGTGTAAAACAAAGGAGCACAACATCTTACCAACTTCCCCCTTTGTTTCTCATTCCTCTGGTGAATGGAGTAGTAAAAATCTCCTAGCAATGTAGGTACTGGGTTCTTCAGAAGAAACAAATGGATGGCATTCTTGCTGACAAATTTAGGCTCATCAGCAAACAGTATAGCCCCATATATGCTGAGGGCTAACAGTGCACAGACTGCCCTCCACTCTCCCAATGAAGCTTTCAGGATGGCCTGAGAAATCAAGAAGTCCAAGTGCAAACCAGGGATCCCAGCCTTTGTTGTCATACTTTTCTCAATCAGGGCAGGCTCCAAGTGCAGTGCCCTTGCTATCTCTTCATTTCTAGGAGCAGCCATCTCTGGGTTGAAAGGGATTCCACCTCTGATAGGTACTCCAATCAATAAAGAAAACTCTTCCAGCAGAGGCCCTAGATGAAAGTTTGGAAAGGTGAAGCATCTCAATGGAGGGTCATAGAACTGCAGGCATGTGTGGATCATGCTCCTCTGAGAAGGATCAAGGTCCATTACCATATCCAGGATACCTCCATAATCCTCTCTAAACAATGGGATGTGGTCAGGGGTGATAAGTGACTGGACCTTCCCGATACCAGTAAACACAGGCTCAAAGAAGTGGTAGGATATGTTGCTTTTCCTGGGAGTAGCCATAAGTGCTTGTTTAAGAAACTGAAGACAAATGTTGGCGAAGGTCACAGACTGAGAAACTGAAGGTAAGTCACTGGCAGACTGATGCTGATGAGGATGGAGATAACTGAAGCAGATAACTGATGAAGACAGCTGAAGCAAAGGTCTATGCAGAAGAAGGGGTCAAAACCAAAACCAAGATATAATGAAGTGGATACCCTGAAAAGCAAATAAACAAATGTTAAATGATGCAATGATGATATATGCAAATGATATGCAAGGGTTTATGATCAAGCTAGATCTGACTATCTGTCTGGACATAAGGCCTATGTATGTTCAAAAGTCCAGATGAAAGCTTAGAAATCCAGTAACCAGGGTGAGGGACTCAAATAAAGAGTCACATGTTCGGGGTTAATCACAAGAACTGTCTAAAGTGAAGTATTCTTAAACAATACAGTAACAGGGTATGATGTGGCCAATGGTTCTTGCAAACCTGTAAACAACCCAACCCCCTCACAAGTAATGTTCTAGAACAAGGATCCTCAGACTTGGATCAGTTATGAGAAGTGTAAACACTTCTAACCCGGAGGTACAGTGTTTACAATAACCATAAAAGATCCTCCTCTATTTCACCTCAGTTTCTGAAGGTCATAGTAAAGGTCATCCAGACTTAGCAGGCTTCTCAGATAGCCCTAACACTATAGGAAATCTGTAGCACAAAGTTCTCAAGAAGAAACCCACATCTGAACTGTGTTTCATATTCCCGCACCAGACCGAAATGGAATGGGAAAGAACATGAACCACTCTAGCCTAGGTGTCACTCAGGTCCCAGGTATAGGACCTTAAAACTCTCAATGGAACCCCACCCACCAAAACAGAAAAACCAGATCCAGCAATGACAGTATGAAATATGTAAAAGACTGTAAAGAAAGCAATAAATAAAGCTATACATAAATCAGTAAATAAGGCAAAATAAATAAATACACAAAGCACATAACATCCCAATAAACACAAATCAAACAAGTGCTAGGAGGAACCCACAAAAAGAACCAGAAGCCCTGGTTGCAATATAAGGGTCCCCAGCAGAGTCGTCAAGCTGTCGCTCCCACCAAATGACACCTAGTCAGAAGGGGTACAGACACAAAAGGTCGGCGAAAGAGAAAGAAATGAAAAGAGTCGACAGCTAGGCATTTTTATCCCGAAGGAAAGGTAATGCTGCATAAACCTAGGAAAGAAATGGATAAGACGGTCGCGAACTAGAGAAACTGAGAAAGGGGGTTGGTTACAACCTGGGAAGGTATTAGTACCCAGATTGTCCGTCGTACTCGACGGGGTCCACGCTTGAAATTTTGTGTTTAAAGGGGTAGTGTCAGTGCTATTTTGTATGCAAAAGCTGGAAAAGAATGCAAGTGTCAGTGCAAAAGAAAAGTGAAGTGAATAAAAGGAGTGTCAGTGCAAGAAGAGAGTGCACTACTCAAGACAATGAGGCTTAAAGAATAATGCTGGAAGAGGGGGGAATATACAGAGACTTTTGTTCGATAACAGTTAAGTTATGCCTACGTATCCTCTCGTGCAATGAAGAAGTCAGAACATCGTAGTTCGACTCAAAGAGACTGAAAGATAAATTGACTGATGAACTGCTTACTTGTCTATGCTCAAGTGTATGACCTGTCTGGCTCAGGTGCTAACTGTCTTGCATTAGACGGAAGAAGCAAGTTCTCGTTTATGAGTGAAGATGATGAGAAAAGTATCCCGAAGGAGACGATTATTGTTTGTTTTTGTGTTTTCAATCTTTTATTGCTTTTTTGTGTTTGTCATAAGTTAATGAGCTTAAGCCTAGACCAAGGGTTAGTAAACTCATCACATCCTCCCTCTGATTAGGGGTAATGAGAATACCTTAAGAATGAAGTAAACACCTCACACTTAATCACCATGATGTAGGATCAAGATCATTAACCTACTTGTAATTATTTAGATGTTTTTGGAGTTTTTGTTTAGTGTTAAGTAATGAGTTTAAGCCATAATCAAGGATTTAATGGACCCATTACACCATCCTAATAGAAGGATGATAGATGAGAACATTTAAGCTGAGGAAGCCTCCTCAACTTAATCCATGATTAGGGATTAACCTCATGACAAAACAAATCCTTTATTAAAGTGGATTGATTAATGGTAAGATTAAGAAGTGAATTGTATGGTTTGTAAGACAACTTGAGGGGGACTTGTCCATTAACACTAGGGTTAGTCCTTCTCAACCAATTAAGGAAGAATTAGAACCCTAATGCAAGGCCCAAGTTACAAGCTTGATGTCTTAGTGGTTATTAGGTGGATTGATTAAATAATTTAAACACATTAAGGGTTTAACACTTAGGATTAAAGTCATACACTCCATCCTAATAGAAGGATGCAGGCATAAGCTTAATCACAAAGCCTTAAAA
Organism: Lathyrus aphaca; assembly: GCA_963966055.1. Classification (NCBI taxonomy): domain Eukaryota; kingdom Viridiplantae; phylum Streptophyta; class Magnoliopsida; order Fabales; family Fabaceae; genus Lathyrus; species Lathyrus aphaca. The sequence goes on from OZ014524.1 coordinate 367,725,444, forward strand.
CCTTTAAGGTTTAGTCCTTGATTAAGAGATGAGAAGAGAAGACACAAAGATGACACAAAGGTAAAACTAATGGGGGGACTAATCAAACCCTAATTGTGATCATGCTTGGGTGTTCCTAGGGTTAATGAGGCTTGCAAGAAGATCTTCAGAGAAGCCACCAAGGAAGAAGCAGATGAAAAGAAGCAGCAAGAAGCAAGACAACTTGCTTCACTTAAGAAGACAAGTTGCTTGAAGAAAGAAAGTGAGGAGGGAACATGAATGAGCAAAATCACTCTAATACAAAAGTAAAATGCAACAATGATGCATAAGAGGGATGAGAAGAGATTGTGAGAAGTGAAGGCAAATTCACTTCTCAAAGTAACTTACCACCTGAAAAGTTAGCAAAAGGAATTGAAATGGAATGAAAATGAAATGAAATGCAAAGATGAACACCAAAACCAAAAGCATGTTTATGATGCTAATGATGCAAAGAGATAACATAAATGTATGTCATGAGATGGGGATGATCACACAAAGGATGAGAATGCAAATGAAGCATAAAGGAAGCATGAAAGTTCATGAATGCACATGGAATAAAATGAAAGCAAAACATGGAAAATGGATGATGCAATGATCAAACATGATTCTAACAAGTCCTAAGATGTCATATATGTCATATGGATGCACAAAATGTCATGGCATGTTCATGTATGCAAGCATATGAAGAATGAATGCAAATGAAGGCAAAATTAGGGTTTACATACCATATGCAATGCAAAAATCCAAAATCAGAAGCAAAGCATGAGATAAAAAATTGAAAAAGGGATCAAAGGAAACCTAAACCCATGCAATTTCACTTCCCAAAGGGGAAGACCTAACTCTTAACCTAATGAAAGTTATGATTTTCCTAAGTTTGCTAGGGTTTTAAGGTACCTCTAAAAGAAAAATGCAAAACAAATCAAAAATCAAAGATGAATTCATGTCAATTTTATCCTAGAAACTACATGATATGTGGAATGAAATGCAAAATGAACCATTATCAAAATCTTCATGGTTAGGCAGAAAAGATTTTTCCAAGTTAGGGTCAAAATATTGATTTTAAAGAACCCTAAATCAAAAGAAAAATGTCAAAATGGATCAATAACCAAAAAGAAATTTGTATGAATGGTTTGATAATGTCTCTAAATGTGTCAAGATGCAATGTGATTTTTTTGGTGATTTTTAGAAACTTAAATGGTATTTTGATTAATTAATTTCCATTAATTAATTAAAATAAACATTTAAATATTTTAAAAATACAAATTTTATGCAAAAAATAAAATAAAAATTATTTTCAGAATGAGAAAAATATTTAGAACCATGATGCAAAAAATAAAATTTTTTAGATAAGTTTTTCTATTTTTAATAAAATGATAAAGAAAATGCAAATAAAATGAAAATTAAATGAATTTTAATGAAAGTCAACCGATCTGAGGGCCAGGATTTAAACCTAGGGGGCAGGAATTGACCAGCGTGCGCATCTGAATGGATAATATTCAAACTTCACTAATTACGATTAAAGCCCTAATCTGAACCCTAATTACTCTCAAGTGACCGGAACAGTGTTCCTGTCATCTTCTCTGGCAGCACTCTCACTCAATCTCTCTCAAAACGCCACAAAAACTCATCAACCTCTCCAGAATCATTCCTTACCTTACTCTAAACAAGAATCAACCAACAAATTTCATTTATTTCACATGGACAGCTTGATTCGAAGCAAAACGGAAAATTAAACAGAAATTTCAGAAGCTTGTGAAATGCTTAAAACTCAACCATTTTCGAAACAAAACATATCAGGGTAATCAGGGGAACACATAGAATCATTCTATAACATAAAAAGGAAGTTCTGGAAAAATAAGTTCCATGGCTACCTGAAGTGAAGCTTTCAACCCAGGAGCTTTCTGACCAGTTCTTTGCCTCAAATCAACTCCAATGACTCCCCTGAAGAGTTTTCAATGCTTGGTTGGAGCTTAAAGGGCCTCTATGTGAAGTTGGCTGAAGTTCAGTTCAAGAAATGTGAAAATCGTGTTTTTGATACAAGGTGTTTCAAGGCAAAATGAAGGGTGGGAAATGATCAGTGATGAATGTGGAGTTGAATGGGGGAAAAAGTTTAGAGATTTGTTGGCTGAGTTGTGTGTTTCGAAGAGAAATGCATAAGAGAGGATTTTGGTGAATGCTGAGTTTTTTGGAGGTTTCAGCTTTTGTTGTGTTATGTGTTGGGTTGCTTGAGGTCCACATATCAATCCTTGATAGGTCAGAGAGTTGTTGTTGAGCAGTGTGATTGGTATGGAGCAAAATGCATAAAGTCCACAAAGTTGTCTTTGGAGGTATGGGCTCATGGCAGGCCAAGGACAATGGGGTGTCCTGCGCAGCTGACTTTAGGGAGGTCCATGGAATTGGCTTTGAGGCAATTCAAAAAGTGGGATGAAGTTTGTGTGATGTTTTGCAATTATGTAAAGCTTTGGCCCTTTTGTAATTTCTTGATGTTCAAGGCATAGAATGATGCAATTCTTTGGGCAATTCTGAATTATAGGTCATGTACTATGCTTGTGTAATGGTTAGAAGTGTGTTTGAAGTCACAAAAGGCTTTGGCAAGAGTTTTTGCAAGTTTCCCTTTTTGGTGCATAAGTGAAATTTTGTAATTTTTCTCAACTTTGCAAGGCCATAACTTGAGTTCCATGATGAATTAGATCAAGTTCTTGTACTTTTTGAAAAGGGAATGATTCAATCTACAACTTTCATGACCAAGAATTTTTCATTTGAAGCATTTTTGAATCAAAAAGAGGAGGTTGAAAAACTTTCCCAAAATGGCAAGTTTGCATTACAAGTCATTTTCCCAAAATGGAAACTTTGCAAATGGCTTGAAATTCTTCAATTTTGTGAACTTATAACTTCTAGTAAGAGCAAAAAAAGATCATATACACCCAAAATGATGGAGAAGACCCTTTGGTTGGATGATAGGGGGCCTCAGATGCCCTGATTTTGCACTGACTTGTTCAAGAAGTCATCTATTGATCAGATGCCTTCCCCAATGAATTTCTTCATGAAAATTTGTATGCATGATCCTTATATCATATAGAGACCAATAGAAACAAGAATGACCAAAAAAATTGGAGTTATGGCCTTTGAAACCAAAACCCTAATTTTAGGTCATCCGTGCAGTTAAGCTTGGCTCTGCTTCCATGCCTTCCTCAGTTCTTGTGATTCTCTGACTTTCTTGATCTTGGGAGGATATAATATGATGCTTGAACATACATGGACCCTCTTGAGATGATTAAAGACCCTTGGAGTGGCTCAGATGAATCTTTGATTGCTCAGATCACAAACCCTAGATGCAGATGAATTTGAAACAATGTAGTGAAGCAAAAATGCAAATATGAGATGATATGATTGAAATTATGCAAATTAAAAGAGAATCACAAGCCATGATGAAATGAGTGAGGGAAAATTTAGGGTGTTTACACATAGCATTCGCATCATATTTCCCCTCAGAGCGTAGCATTCCATCTAATACGGAGCATTACGGCAAAAATCAAACATAATTGCATAATCATAAGCCATGTTTTGAATCAAACACCTGTAAATACCAACAATACCATATCCGCAATATACAAAATACCTCTCAAATTCCCCGGCAGAAAGCCAAGGTGTCCCCGTTGCACTCACAAATACAGCTACATGCTCCTTTTGGCACTCGTTCGTGTCATCATTCCCCAGTAAAGTCGCCCGAACTTTCGCTACAAACAGATGTACCAATATACACTCTTTGGACACTCGTCCGTGTCACCTTTCCCCAACATGTTTTCCTAAACACTTATTGCAAACCAAACACTTGTTTATAATACACTCTCTTTCGACACCCGTCCGTGTCATCCTATCCCCACAGATCGTCAGAACATCTCTTACACTTATAGGTTCATAACTTATATGATATTCATCTGTATCGTGCTCTCCCTAGAAAGTTGAACACTCGTCTGTGTCTCACTCATACTTTTTTACTCATACAGATACTCATCCATATTTTGCATACACACCTTTTCTCCCCTCAGAGTAGACACTCGTCCGTATTCTTTGTTAAACCAGTTGATACTCGTCCGTATCACCATCTCTGAACATGTGTCAGCATTGTTTCTAACTGATACTCGTCCGTATCGTAGTCTTAAGGATGCTCGTCCGCGTCTTTAATCTATACACAGTGTCAAACACTTATACCTTTCATTTCTTGAATGTAGACACTCGTCTGTGTCTACCATTCCCCAGAAGAGTTCCCAGCGAATCCCCAGTGAAAAGCAAAGAATTTCCTTTCTATCTGACATTCGTCATATGTCATAATACTTCCGGCAGCCGTACCCTGTCAGGTGATCGTCCTTCACCTTTTGATGATCGTCCGTCGTCATTCCCCCAGCGGGGTCTCCATTATTGGAACCCTTCCTTATCCGACATTCGTCCTATGTCGTGATATTTTAGCAGTCGTACCCTGCTAGGTGATCGTCCTTCACCTTTTTGATGATCGTCCTTCATCATTTTATCCGATGGCCGTCCCCATCGTTGATCTTGTTATCTGACATTCGTCCTATGTCGTGATATTTTAGCAGCCGTATCCTGCTAGGTGATCGTCCTTCACCTCTTGATGATCATCCTTCATCATGCCTATCCGATGGTCATCCCCATCATTGACCTCTTTCTATCCGGCATTCGTCCTATGTCGTGGTACCTTCGGCAACCGTACCTTGCCAGGTGATCGTCCTTCACCTTAGATGACTGTTCCTCATCTTATTCCCAACAGAGCAGCCGTCCCCTGCTAGGTGATCGTCCTTCAGCCTTAATGACCGTCCCTCATCATTTATTTCTTCAACCCGATGGTCGTCCCCATCATTTACCTTTAATCCCCAAAGAGCCTTGTTATTGTATTTGATGGTCGTCCCCATCATAATCTTTTCATTTCCCCAGCATGTCGGTCGTCCCCGTCATTGCTTCATCCCCAGCAGTCGTCCCCTGCCTGACGGTCGTCCTCCGTCGCCCGCACTTTATAATCATACTTTGCTTCCTTTTACAATTTATATCCCCTTTCTTTTTCCCCAGTGAGCGCAAATTTTGGACTGTCTTTGGTATTCAACCACAAGTTATCTTATTTGTCTGTTAAGCCTTCGCTTACATCCTGCACAACTAACTCATGCTTGAATAGGGGCAACTGTAAACACCCCAAATTTTCCATCACTCATTTCACCATGGCTTGTGATTCTTTTCATTTACATAAGTTCAATTATATCATATCATGTTGCATTCTTGCTTCACTGCATTGGTTCAAAGACATTTGCATCTAGGGTTTGTGATCTGAGCAATCCCTGAGCTATCTGAGCCACTCCAAGAGTCTCCAATCATCTCAAGGGGGTCCATGTATGTTAAAGCATCATATTATATCCTCCCAAGATCAAGAAAGTCAGAAAATCACAAGAACTGAGAAAGGCATGGAAGCAGAGTAGAGCTTAACTGCACAGATGACCTAAAATTAGGGTTTTTGTTTCAGAGGCCATAACTCCAAATTTTTTGGTAATTCTTGTTTTTATTGGTCTCTATATGATATGAGGATCATGTATACCAATTTTCATGAAGAAATTCAATGGGTAAGGCATCTGATCAATAGATGACTTCTTGAACAAGTCAGTGCAAAATCAGGGCATATGAGGCCCCCCAATCATCCAACCAAAGGGTCTTATCCATCATTTTGGGTGTATATGATCTTTATTTGATCTTAGAAGAAGTTAGAATTTCACAAAATTGAAGAATTTCAAGCCATTTGCAAAGTTGCCATTTTGGGAAAGTGACTTGTAATGCAAAATTGCCATTTTGGGAAAGTTTTTCAACCTCCTCTTTTTGATTCAAAAAGACTTCAAATGAAAAATTCTTGGTCATGAAAGTTGTATATTGGATCATTCCCTTTTCAAAAAGTACAAGAACTTGATCTAATTCATTATAGAACTCAATTTATGGCCTGCAAAGTTGGGAAAAATCACAAAATTTCACTTATGTACCAAAGAGGGAAACTTGCAAAACCATTTGCCAAAGCATTTTGTGACTTCAAACACACTTCTAACCATTACACAAACATAGTACATGACCTATAAATCAGAATTGCCCAAAGAATTGCATCATTCTATGCCTTGAACATCAAGAAATTACAAAAGGGCCAAAGCTTCACATAATTGCAAAACATCACACAAACTTCATCCCACTTGCTGAATTGCCTCAAAACCAATTCCATGGACCTCCCTAAAGCCAGCTGCGCAGGACACCCCATTGTCCTTGGCCTTCCATGAGCCCATACCTCCAAAGACAACTTTGTGGACTTTATGCATTTTGCTCCATACCAATCACACTGCTCCACAACAACTCTCTGACCTATCAAGGATTGATATGTGGACCTCAAGCAACTCAACACACCACACAACACAAGCTGAAACCTCAGCATACAAAAAATCCCTCTAACTTGCAAAAGCTTTCGAAACTCATAGCTCAGCCAACAAATCTTCAAACTTTTTCCATCATTCAACTACACATTCATCACTGATCATTTCCCACCCTTCATTTTGCCTTGAAACACCTCAAATCAAAAACACGATTTTCACATTTCTTGAACTGAGTTTCAGCCAACTTCACATAGAGGCCATTTAAACTCCAACCAAGCATTGCAAACTCTTCAGGGGAGTCATTGGAGGTGATTTGAGGCAAAGAACTGGTCAGAAAGCTCCTGGGTTGAAAGCTTCACTTCAGGTAGCCATGGAATTTAGTTTTCCAGAACTTCTTTTTTATGTTATATAATGATTCTATGTGTTCCCCTGATTGCTATGATATGTTTTGTTTCGAAAATGGTTGAGTTTTAAGCATTTCATAAGCTTCTGAAATTTCTGTTTGATTTTCCGTTTTGCTTCGATTCAAGCTGTTCATGTGAAATAAATGAAATTTGTTGGTTGATTCTTGTTTAGAGTGAGGTGAGGATCATTTCTGGAGAGTTTGATGCATTTATTTTACGTTTTAAGTGAGATATCATGTTTGGCTGGCCGGAGAAGATGACCGGAACACTGTTTCGGTCACCTGAGAGTCATTAGGGTTCAGATTAGGGTTTAATTGTGTAATTAGTGAAGTTTGAATTATAGCCATTCAGATGCGCGCGCTAGTCAATTCCCGCGTCCCAACTTCAAACCCTGGCCCTTGGATCAGTTGACTTTCATTAATTCTCATTTTATTTTCATTTTATTTGCATTTTCTTTATCATTTTATTAAAAATAGCAAAACTCATCTAAAAAAATTTATTTTTTGCATCATGGTTCTAAATACTTTTCTCATTCTGAAAATAATTTTTATTTTATTTTTTGCATAAAATTTTTATTTTTAAAATATTTAAATGTTTATTTTAATTAATTAATGGAAATTAATTAATTAAAATACCATTTAAGTTTCTAAAAATCACCAAAAAAATCACATTGCATCTTGATACATTTAGAGACATTATCAAACCATTCATACCAATTTCTTTTTGGTTCTTGATCCATTTTGACATTTTTCTTTGGATTTAGGGTTCTTAAAAATCAATATTTTGACCCTAACTTAGAAAAATCATTTCTGCCTAACCATGAAGAGTTTGATAATGGTTCTTTTTGCATTGCATTCCACATATCATGTAGTTTCTAGGATAAAATTGGCATGAATGTATCTTTCATTTTTGATTTGTTTGCATTTTTCTTTGTGAGGTACCTTAAAACCCTAGCAAACTTAGAAAAATCATAACTTCCATTAGGTTAAGAGTTAGGTCTTCCCCTTTGGGTAGTGAACTTGTATAGGTTTAGAGTACCTTTGATCCCATTTTCAATTTTTTATCTTATCATTTGCTTCTGTTTTTGAGTTTTGCATCTCACATGTTCATATAACCCTAATCTTTGCCTTCATTTGCATTCATTCTTCATATGCTTGCATACATGAACTTGCCATGACTTTGTGTGCATCCACATGACATATAAGATATCCTAAGACATATTGCAATCATGTTTGATCATTGAATCACCCATTTTCCATGTTATGCATCCATTACATTTCATAAGTTTTCATGAACTTTCATGTCGCCTTTCATGTCTCACTTGCACCTTCATTGATTGTATGATCATCCTCATCTCTTGACATGCTTTCATACCATCTCATAGCATCATTTACCTCTTGAATATGCTTCTGACTATGGTTTTCATCTTTGTATTTCATCTCATTTGCATTTCAATTTCATTTCTTGTTGCTAACTTTTCAGGTGGTAAGTGTTTGAGAAGTGAATTTGCCTTCACTTCTCATAATTTCTTCTCATCCCTTTTATGCATAATTTCTGCATTTTTACTTGTGTATTTGAAGGAGCTTGCTCATTCATGTTCTTTCTCCTCCTTATTTCTTCAAGCAACTTGCCTTCTTAAGTGAAGCAAGTTGTCTTGCTTCTTGCTGCTTCTTTTCATTTCATCTGCTTCTTCCTTCGTGGCTTCTTTGAAGATCTTCTTGCAAGCTTCATAAACCCTAGGAACACCCAAGCATGATCACAATTAGGGTTTGATTAGTCCCCCCTTTAGTTTTACCTTTGTGTCATCTTTGAGTCTTCTCTTCTCATCTCTTAATCAAGGACTAAACCTTAAAGGTTTTAAGGCTTTGTGATTAGGGTTATACCTGTATCCTTCTATTAGGATGGAGTGTATAACTTTAATCCTAAGTGTTAAACCCTCAATGTGTTTAAACCCTTTAATCAATTCACATAATAATCACTAAGACATCAAGCTTGTAACTTGGGTCTTGCATTAGGGTTCTAATTCTTCCTTAACTGGTTAAGAAGGACTAACCCTAGTGTTAATGGACAAGTCCCCCTCAAGTTGTCTTACAAACCATAAAATCCACTTCTTAATCCTACCGTTAACTAAAATCCACTTTAATAAAGGCTTGTTTTTTCATGAGGTTAATCCCTAATCATGGATTAAGTTGAGGGGCCTTCCTCAGCTTAAATGTTCTCATCTATTATCCTTCTATTAGGATGGTGTAATAAGTCCATTAAATCCTTGATTATGGCTTAAACTCATTACTTAACACAAAACAAAAACTCCAAAAACATCTCAATAAATGAAAGTAAGTTAATGATTTTAATCCTACATCATGGTGGTTAAGTGTGGGGTGTTTACCTCATACTTAAGGTATTCTCATTACCCCTAATCAGAGGGAGGATGTGGTGAGTTTACTAACCCTGGTTTAGGCTTAAGCTCATTTTCTTATGACAAACACAAAAACAATAACAAAACTGAAAACACAAAAACAAACAATAATCGTCTCCTTCGGGATTCTTTTATCATCATCATCACTCACAAACGAGAACTTGCTTCTTCCGTCTAATGCAAGACAGTTTGTACCTGAGCCAGATAGGTCATACACTTGAGCATGGACAAGCAAGCAGTTCACAAGTAAATTTATCTTTCAGTCTCTTTGAGTCGAACTACAGTGTTCTGACTTCCTCATTGCACGAGAGGATATGTAGGCATAACTTAACAGTTATCGAACAAAAGTCTCTGTATATTCCCCCCTCTTCCAGCATTATTCTTTAAGCCTCATTGTCTTGAGCATTGCACTCTCTTCTTGCACTGACACTCCTTTTATTCACTTCACATTTCTTTTGCACTGACACTTGTACATTCTTTTCCAGCTTTTGCACACAAAATTGCACTGACACTACCCCCTTTAAAACACAAATCTTTCAAGCGTGGATCCCGTCGAGTATAGCGGACAATCTGGGTGCTAATACCTTCCCAGGTTGTAACCAACCCCCTTTCTCAGTTTCCCTGGTTCGCGACCGTCTTATCCATCTTTTCTTAGGTTTATGCAGCATTACCTTTCCTTCGGGATAAAAATGCCTAGCTGGCGACTCTTTTCTTTTCTCTTTCGCCGACCGTTCGCGTCTGTACCCCTTCTGACCAGGTGTCATTTGGTGGGAGCGGCATACGCCGTACAATTTCCTTGGTCTATTCCCATTTACCTAGGGTACACTAGATCCGGGTTAGGATCTTTCACACATAAGCCCAACAAGTAATATAAAGCAAACAAAGCAAACAATTAAGTGATCTAATTCCTAAGGGTACCCCTCTTTTACTTATTAAATCCCCAGCAGAGTCGCTAGTTCTGTAACACGGTGGGAGAACTGACTTTCTATAAATGTTGCGGATAGCAAGAGTCGCCACCGACTTTTATTTTATCCAAGTGGAAAGGACATAAAATAATAGGGAATACCTATTTTTAAAGACTTGAGTTCGGAGGGTAGGTTATATAAAGGGAAGGTGTTAGCACCTTTTATATCCATGGTTATCCTTGGGCTCTTAGTTACTTAGCTCACTTTAATTGTTTTCGAAAAGTGTAGTGTGTGATTATAAATTTTCTAAGTACTTTGTAATGATCCTCGTATGGATGTATACAAAGTCTTATTTTGAAACACCCCCATTTTCAAGGGACTTGACCATATAAAGGCAACTTTAAGGAGGGTAACCCTAGGAGGTGCAGACGGCGATCATAGATCGACTTACGTGTGTGAGTGTTTTTATTCAGATATTTAATCTTTAATTAAATTATCTAATTCTTTTTTATTCATTTATGTTTTGCACTCCCTATTTACTAACCATGAATTAAATAAAATAAATAAAAGGCGAAAAACAGTAAATCATACGCTATTACAAAGCTTCGGGACAGATACATAATAATCGGGCAGAAAAATAAATAAATTACAATAATAATAGCCTATACATTTTTCTAATGATTAAAATAAGACAAAAAGTAAAAATAAATCAAGAGCAAGAAAGAAAAAATAAATTCATCAATTTTTTTTAATTACGGTTAGAAGAGAAAACTATCCTAATTATCAATTATTATTAATTAATTTATAAAAAAAACTGATTATATACAAAATTATTATTATTGTAAAAATAATTAAGTATTTATTTAAAATAAAATAAGGTTATTTGGAAAAAAATGTTAACTAATTATTAATCTATTTACAAATTTAATTAAATTATGAAAATATATTATTAATATTTTTAATTAGAAAAACTAAATATTAAAAAAAAAATAGTGAAGGTTTTTACTAAGGAAGTCTTTATAAGAAATTATAATTAGTTTAAGTTACTTAGATTTTAGGTTAAGATTCATAATTTACAGAATTAAAGAATTTAGAGAAGATTAGAGAAAAATTGAGAAAAAAGGAAATAAACCCACGTTTCTTTGTCAAAATGCCCTCAAGATTACCAGCCTTGCGCCACTAAGACATACGCGCACATGTGAACGTACCTGGAAAATAGTTATTATATAATAAAACAATGTATAAAAAAATGGTTGAGGCAAAATCGTCAAAGTTTATGAAAAATCAGGGTGGTTAGTTATCTGTGCGGATCTAGATATATAACATATAATAATAATAATAATAATAATAATAATAATAATAATAATAATAATAATAATAATAATAATATTAATAATATTAATTAAAAAAGAAAAACGACGTTGCTAACGCAAAAATTGCGATCATCGCAACTGGATCGGATCAACACAAGTGTCACGCCTCATATACACAAATATGAAAACGGCGTATCGACACGATCCGATCCAAAAAGATATAAAATAAAATGAAAAAATATATATGTATTTAACAAACTAACTATATATTATAAATTATAAATTATATATTATATATTATATTAACATTATATATATTATATATTACATTAACATTATGCATTATATATATCTTACCAAAATTTATTATGTAATATATTATGATAACCAAAACAAATTCACCTGGGTATATGTTTAACAGAAACAAACTTTAAATGTAAGCATGAACTGCCGGTGGGTATGGGTAACAGATTTGTTGGACCTCACGAACATACCTGTTAAATAATAATAAAAAACTGGATATATGTATATGAAAAGTTTTGAACCAAGATGAAATCCGCCATGCCTTTTTGTTTTCTTTTTTTCGGCCGTACCCCTCCCTTTCTCATGGGTATTCTCCTTTTTATAGTGATTCTTGGAGTATTGAGAATGAAAAAAAAATTAAAACATCATGATTTGTTTCTATTTGGATTTGGGAAAGAAAATAAATCGGTTGATTTGGTGGTACCAATTTGGGAAGGATGTTGATGAACCGAGGGAACATATTCTTTTATTCTGTGAATGTTTGTATTTCACACTAATAAGAATGTTTATTCCTTTTTGTTATATTTTTTTGTATTTATTATTATTTGGTTATTTTTTGAATGAAAAGTGAAAAAAAAATGAAAATTAATTATTTTAAAAAATGTCTAATTTTAAAATACAAAAATTAGTTAAAAATAAAAGAAAAATACGATTTTTATTTATTTATTTATTTTTATTTGAAAGTAATGTAAAAAAATGTTAGAAATAAATGACAAACAAATGAAAGAGAAGAGAAAAAAAAAACATAAAAGTGAGGAAGGTGGGATTCGAACTCATGACCTCTTGCATCCAAGAGTCCTTGAACATGTTCTCTTGCCAATTGTGTCATGTCATCTATTTGAAATAAATTGGAACAAGGAAAAATATGAAGGTAAAATTCCTGGACAAAATTGAGGTGTGACAATGAAACACCATGAAGTCCATTTGAGGCCTTGGAAATCCCAATTTCTTTAAAGAAAGCAAAACCATAATTGGAGGACCCTTGTGATCATTGAGATATCTTGAGAGACATTGCCTTGATTGTGGGAGGGAAAATTTTGGGGTACAACAGTTTTCCCTGTTCAATTTTCTGAAATCTGAGGAGTTAGATTGGCATGCACGCCATTCGTGACTTGAAGGTTGAAGAGGATTGAACAAAAAATCCCAAAAATTTGCACTCGCCGGTGCGTAGAATGATATTGTTGGTTGGTTGTATTGCTTGAATGGGCTTAAAGATTCCATTCGGAGAAAAAGTTCTTCATATATACTTTTTGGAGGATGAAGTAGTATAACTTGATGTGGTCCTGGAGAGTAGAGAAGTCCAAGAAGATTCTGGGGGATAAAGTAATCCAAATTACGAAGATATAGCTTTTGGGAAAATAAAACCCAAGGTAAGATGATGTAGCTTTTTGGGAAGATAAACGACGTCCCAAGATAATGAGATAACCTTTGGGTATAAAAACGACGGCCCAAGGTAATGGTATGGATTTTGAAAAGATAAACGACGTCTCAAGATAGCCTTCGGGAAGATAAACGACGTCCCAAGATAATGAGATAACCTTTTGGTAGATAAACGACGGCCCAAGGTAACAATATGGCCTTTTAAAAGATAAACAACGTCTCAAGATAGCCTTCGGGAAGATAAACGACGACCCGAGATAATGAGATAACCTTTGGGTAGATAAACAACGGTCCAAGGTAACAATATGGCCTTTGAGAAGATAAACAACGTCTCAAGATAGCCTTCGGGAAGATAAACGACATCCCAAGATATTGAGATAACCTTCGGGTGGATAAACGACGGCCCAAGGTAACAATATGGCTTTTGAGAAGATAAATGACGTCTCAAGATAGCCTTCAGGAAGATAAACGACGTTCCAAGATAATGAGATAACCTTTGGGTAGATAAACGACGACCCAAGGTAACAATATGGCCTTTGAGAAGATAAACGACTTCTCAAAATAGTCTTTGGGAAGATAAACAATGTCCCAAGATAATGAGATAACCTTCGGGTAGATAAACGACGGCCCAAGGTAACAAAATGACTTTTGAGAAGATAAATCACATCTCAAGATATCCTTCGGGAAGATAAACGACGTCCCAAGATAATGAGATAACCTTCGGGTAGATAAACGACGGCCCAAGGTAATGAGATAACCTTTGGGTAGATAAATGAAGGCCCAAGGTAAAAAAATGGCTTTTGAGAAGATAAACGACATCTCAAAATAGTCTTTGGGTAGATAAACGACGTCCCAAGATAATGAGTTGTTGATGAAGTTTGTCTGCTGGAGAATTAATCCTGGAAAACAAGGTTAGTTCGGTGCAAATATCATGATATATATATAACATTCTACAAGATAATATTTTATGAGAATGTGTATGATATGATATGATGTGATGTATGTATGAAATATGTAGTTGAAGTGTATGAGTAGCTTCGTAGAACAACTGTTGGCTGGGGAAAATAAATCCCGATTCGTTGTGTAAGAATATGAAGATATCATTCCCGTCTTGTTTCTGAGTATCGTACTTAAAACCTCCCGTTTTTGTTCGTCGTACTTCTTATTGAAGGATTAAGTTCCTAAATATCCTGACTGAGGATAAAAGAGATGGACATAAATCCGGGAGACCTATTCGGTCAAGTATCAATTCTTCGGAGGATATGAAACTGCTTGAAGACATCGTTGAGTTGGAAGTATGAGATATTACTTGAAGTATTTCGTAAGAATATCCGTAAAGATTACTCTGTGGGGATGAATCGACAAAGATTCATTGAATTCCTACCTCCGTTCGTTCTTAGTAAATGCTATTATTGTATTTTATGCATTTATGGTAAACATCAGTCATATTCAAAGGCATATATACATTCAAACATAACCAACAAACGTTTCTCGCTTTAGTAAAAGGGGAAAAGTAAACCTGAATAAAGAGGGAAAAGTAAAGTTGAACTCGAAAACAAAATCGTTTCAAATTTGAGAGTGTATAACCAATTGGATTTAGAGCTTCTGAGGTTCTTGGCTTCCCTGAGTAATTTCCTAGAAATTCTCATGACTGGATCCGAAGACATGATACTAACACCATCGTATACTACTGGCGTAGACAATTAATTTCCACAATGGCTTCTGCTGAGAATTCAATATCAAGGTAATACAATGAGATGAACGTGACTTCAAATTGTGATGGACCATATACACTCCGGGTATTAGATTTGGAAAAAGAGTGTTGCCCCTTGGTTGAGGATGAATTGTCCCGTAATGGAAGTATCTGAAAAGAGTTACCTCAAGAGAAATAAGCAGAATGCCTCACAAACATATGCCCTTGGCCTCATGAACTCTGTGATGTTACTTTTGGTAATTCAGGTAGAGAGATTTCCCCCCTAACTATTAAGCATTGTTGAATCTTGACCTGACTGCCCCAACTGGATTGGACAGTAACATGGCATGCCCCCTTTAGTGGAAGATAGTGACAATGCCTCTTTATATATATTGGCTTTGATCCAGGAAGAAACTTTGTTTATCAGAAGGACTTTGGTTTATTGAACATTCAACCTGTAAGTTTCTCTGTTTGTCAAACACTCAGTTATATGCAAACAATTATATTTTTTAAAAAAAATGCAATGCTTATGTCTGTCTTGAAGTTTTGAAAAAGATTTATTTTAGTAAAACCATGTTTATGAACACTATGATATTAACTCAAGATTTATAATAAGCCCTAAAGGAGTCAAGATACCTTTTTGTAACAATATGCTTTTCGAACTAACCATGCTTCAGTTAGGACTTTTAAAGAGTTGTAACATGGTCTGGTTCACGGTTTAAGAAACAAAAGATAAAGGCTCAAATTTTATTTGTATCCAACCCATCCTTCATGATGTTCTTCTGTCCTATGTTCGGTTAACTTAGGCATTAAAGCTCCAGAGGAGTTTGGAATTGTAACACTGACATTTGTGATGGTTTAGAAACCAAAAATTTATTTGAACATTCAGTCATCTTTCTTTGTTGAGGATTCATAGTGACTGTTTTTTTTTCTTTTGACTTTATTATCTCTTCTTTTTTTTGCCTAAATTGTTTGTTTCAAGATTACAGTCAGCTGGATTTCTTAAATTTTTTACTAAGTCTCCTTCATAGGTTATTACTTAGCGAACTTTTCTTTTGCTAGATATTGACTGTCAGGTTTAATGATTACATGGAACCATCATTAGTTGTGTACAACACATATAATTGGCATAATTGAGTTAACCGAGTAACTACCCTGCCCCGAGTTATGAATAAGGGTTTTAATTTGCTTTAAGAAAGAAAAACTCCTACTTCTTTGGCTCAAAAGGGTTAACTAGGGATTAACTTCCTTATATCTCTACTGTTTAGGAATTAAAACAATGTGTAGATGTTTAGAATTGGCAGAATTTTTGACCAACAAGAAGTGTTGAATTTAGTTCAGGATGTCACATCAGATGTTGTGACATTATCAAACAGAGTATAAGTAAATGAACTTAATTCAGGATGTCACACCAGATGTTGTGACATTGTATCAGTTAATGAAGTAAGTTCAATTTACAGGATGTTACACCAGATGTTGTGACATTGTATCAGTAAATGAAGTAAGTTCAGTTTTCAGGATGTCACACCAGATGTTGTGACATCTCAAACCTGCTACCAGAATTAATTAATGATTAACAAAACTGAGTAAATTCAGGGAAGATATCTGGAATTAATTATGAATGTATAAAACAGAAGAAGGCGCATCTGTAGGGAGATTTGTTATAGGACTTCAGTATAATCAGAAGAATTGAATCACCTAGAATCAAGGAAGTAACAAACCCTAATTCAAGGTGATGGCAGCATGCGTATCAGGATTGGATAAACCTACAGAAAGTCCAAAATCCAAACACCTATTTAAGCAACAGGAACTCTCAGAATAGAGTACGAAATTAAGAAGACTAAATAGGGTGTCTGTGTTTTAATAGCAGGTTGTTAATGTGTACCACTTTATGAGCTTTTAAGCAAAAGTGTATTTGTGTCTTAATTGAAACTGTGAAGTAAGATCAAGCTGTTTTGTTTGAAGTATGACTTCAATTTTATTAAACTTATAAACACATCACTGTGTGATTGAGGGGGAGTGAGTTGGTACTCATATCTAAGTTGTGTCTTAGGTAGAAATTGCCTTGGGTAGATATTAAGTGAAAGATTAAACTGAGTGGTTTAAGTCTAGAATTAATATGACTAATATTGGATTTCCTTCCTGGCTTGGTAGCCCCCAGATGTAAGTGTGGTTATACACTGAACTGGGTTAACAATTTCCTGTGTTGTTTAATTTTCCTGCACTTTAAGTTTTAGTCAAGCCTTCAAGTGTTTAAACATCTCATTCGACATCACGTACCTGATCCCAGAATTTCAATTGGCATCAGAGCAGGCACCCTGCCTGTTTATAATGGGTGAGATCTAGAGACTGCAAATTCTGGAAACATGGACAGAAATGTAGGATCAGTAAATAGACCACCTATATTGGATGGATCTAATTATGACTACTGGAAGCCAAGAATGGTAGCATTCTTATGATCACTTGACAATAGGGCCTGGAAAGCTGTCAACAAAGGATGGGAACACCCTGTCCAAGACAACAAAGATGGAGCAAAAGTGTTGAAACCTGAAGAAGAATGGAGCAAGGAGGAAGAAGATTCAGCACTTGTCAATTCCAAGGCCTTAAATGCTTTATTCAATGGCATTGATAGGAATATATTCAGACTTGTGCATCACTGTGAGCTGGCCAAAGATGTTTGGGACACTCTCTAAACAACTCATGAAGGAACATCAAAGGTGAAGATGTCAAGACTTCAACTTCTCACCACCAAGTTTGAAAACTTGAGAATGAAGGAAGATGAGAAAATTCATGAGTTCTACATGAACATCTTGGAAATAGCCAATACTTCTGGTGCTTTAGGAGAAAAGATGACTGATGAAAAGCTGGTAAGAAAGATTCTTAGATCTTTACCAAAAAGATTTGACATGAAGGTCACAACAATAGAAGAAGCATAAGACATATGCACAATGAAGGTTGAAGAACTCATTGGTTCCCTTCAAACATTTGAGATGGGAATGAATGACACAATTGTAAAGAAGAACAAAAGCATAGCTTTGGTGTCAAATACTGATAAAGAAGAAGAAAATAATGAAGCAGAACCTGAAGAAAGTTTATCAGAAACCATTGCTATGCTTAGAAGACAATTCAACAAGATTCTCAGAAAGATGGATGGCAAGTCCAGACCAAGTGGAAGATACTCAAACTCTTCTAAGAATAAAAGACCATATGATGCTAATAGAAGGTCAAATTATGATGAAAAGTCCAATCAAGATAAAGGGATTAAATGTCATGGATGTGAAGGATATGGACACATCAGAATTGAATGCCCTACTTATCTAAAGAAGCGGAAGAAAGGTCTTTCTGTGACCTGATCTGATGAAGACTCAGGATGTGATTCAGAAGAAGAATCAGCAAAGCATATCACTGCTCTAGTTGGAGTATGTGATTCTGAAAGTGGATCCAGTAATGAGGAGCTAACTTTTGAAGAGCTAGAAGAATCATACAAGATGCTGGTTAAAAGGAGCACTGAAATATGCATGGAGAGTATAAAGCAGAAGAAGCAGATTGAGGCACTAAAGACTGAAAAAACAGGTGATCTAGAGATCATTGACACTTTGAAAAGTGAAGTAAGTCTTCTCAACTCCAAGTTGGAGCACATGTCCAAATCTGTTAGAATGCTGAACAGTAGCTCAAACACATTGGATGTTATTCTCAACAACAATAAGCATTCAGGTGATAGAACTGGACTGGGATTTAACAACGCTAAACAGGTTGATGCTAGCACCAGCAAAGCTACTTCAAAGTCCTTAAAGTCAAACAAGATGTCCCAACAGATGCTCCAACATCATGAAAAGAACATAAAGTCAAACATAATGTCCCAAAAGATGTCTCAACATCATGAAAAGAACATGATGAAAAAGAAGTATCAAAGATGGAGATGTCATTATTGTGGAAGGTTTGGTCATATCAAACATCATTGCTACAAGTTGCATGGATATCCAAATCAGATATATCAGCAACCCCCTAAGCAGAAGATAGAGGCTACAAAGAAAATGCAGCATGGACATCAAAATCAAAGATATCAGCAACCCCCTAAGCAGAAGACAGAGATCATAAAGAAAGTATGGGTACCTAAAACTAGTCTTCATGCTAATCAAAGCTACATGTCCAAGAACAAGCTCAACAAACAACCTTGGAGCTCTAAAAATGGACATTACACAGGACAGAGGCATCAAAGGAAACCTCAATACAAATGGTCAAAGAAGGGTGTTACATATATTGCTCATACATCTCTAAGAGTATCAGCTAAAGAAGACTGGTACTTTGACAGTAGATGCTCAAGGCACATGACTGGATTGAAGAATCTGCTAGTAGACTTAAAGTCATATTCATCTAGATATGTAACCTTTGGAGATGGAGCTAAAAGAGAAATCAAGGGAGTTGGGACCTTGGACTGTCCAGATGTACCAAGACTAGATGATGTGCTACTGGTAAAAGGATTGACTGCTAATTTGATCAGCATAAGTCAATTATGTGATCAAGGTTACAATGTAAACTTTACCAAAACTGAATGCATAGTGTCTAATAAAGAACAGAAGGTTGTCATGAGAGGAGCCAGATCTAAAGACAACTGTTATATGTGGGAACCTCAAGATTTCAGTCTCACTTCAACTTGCTCTTTAGCCAAAGAAGAAGAAGTGAAACTATGGCATCAAAGACTGGGTCATCTTCACTTCAGAGGTATAAAGAAAATCATATCTATGGAAGCTGTGAGAGGTATTCCTAAACTGAAGATTGATGATGGCAAAATATGTGGTGAATGTCAAATAGGCAAGAAAACCAAGATGTCCCATCCAAAGCTCCAACATCTAACAACTTCCAAAGTTTTGGAATTATTGCATATGGATCTTATGGGACCTATGCAGGTTGAGAGCCTTGGTGGTAAAAGGTAGGCCTATGTGGTGGTTGATGACTTTTCAAGGTATACATGGATAAATTTTATCAAAGAAAAGTCTGATGTATTTGATGTATTCAAAGATTTATGCCAAAGAATACAAAGAGAAAAAGCAAGCTGTGTGGTCAGAACAAGAAGTGACCATGGAAAGGAGTTTGAGAATCAACAATTCTCAGATTTTTGTTCTTCAGAAGGAATCAATCATGAATACTCTTCACCTATTACTCCTCAACAGAATGGGATTGTTGAGAGGAAGAACATAACTATCCAAGAATTAGCAAGAGCTATGATCCATGCTAAAAAGTTACCATTGTACTTCTGGGCTGAAGCTATGAACACAACTTGTTACATTCATAATAGAGTCACTCTAAGGAAAGGAACCTTTTCCACAATCTATGAAGTCTGGAAGGGCAGAAAACCCACAGTTAAGTACTTCCATGTGTTTGGAAGTAACTGCTATATTTTGGCTGATAGGGAGCAAAGAAGAAAAATGGATCCTAAAAGTGATGAAGGGATTTTTCTTGGATACTCTATAAACAGCAGAGCCTATAGAGTATTTAACTCTAGAACCAATGTTATCATGGAGTCCATAAATGTGATAATTGATGATGCCCCTGCAGATGTTACAGATGATGTTGGAACATCTGCTGACAGTCAGACTGAAGCTGAATTAAAGAGTGATCATCTTGACTTCACTCAAACTGAAGCAAGGACAGAACAATCCAGCAAACCTCCCTCCATTACAATTCAGAAGGATCATCCCAAAGATTTAATAATTGGTGATCCCAACAGAGGTGTAAGTACTAGATCAAGAGAGGTGATTTCAGGTTCTTGTTTTGTGTCAAAAATAGAACCTAAAAACATCAAGGAAGCTCTTAATGATGAGTACTGGATTGGTGCTATGCAAGAAGAATTAGGTCAGTTCACAAGGAATGAAGTGTGGGATCTTGTTCCTAGACCTGATGACATAAATGTGATTGGCACTAAATGGGTGTATAAGAACAAGTAAAATGAGCAGGGAGTTGTTACAAAGAACAAAGCTAGACTTGTGGCTCAAGGATACACACAAAATGAAGGAGTAGACTTTGATGAAACCTTTGCACCAGTAGCAAGGCTTGAATCAATCAGACTACTTTTGGGAATTGCTTGTATTCTGAAGTTCAAGTTATTTCAAATGGATGTGAAGAGTGCCTTTCTAAATGGATATCTTAATGAAGAAGTATATGTAGAACAACCTAAGGGATTTGTTGATCCAAGCTATCCAAACCATGTGTACAAACTAAGGAAGGCTCTTTATGGACTGAAGCAAGCCCCAAGAGCATGGTATGAAAGGTTGACTACTTTTCTCACAAAACAAGGATACAGAAAAGGTGGAATAGACAAAACCTTGTTTGTGAAGGATGAAGAAGGAAATGTCATGATAGCTCAAATATATGTTGATGACATTGTCTTTGGTGGGATGTCAGATAGGATGGTTAAACATTTTGTCACTCAAATGGAATCTGAATTTGAGATGAGCCTAGTAGGAGAACTAACCTACTTTCTTAGACTGCAAATCAAGCAGATGGAAGATTCAATGTTCATATCCCTAAGCAAGTATGCCAAGAACACTATGAAGAAGTTTGGGATGGATAGTGCAAGTCATAAAAGAACTCCTGCCCCCACTCACTTAAAGCTGACAAAGGATGACAAGGGTGAGAAGGTGGACCAAAGCCTATACAGAAGCATGATTGGAAGCTTATTATATCTGACTGCTAGCAGACCAGACATAGCCTTTGCAGTAGGTGTATGTGCAAGATATCAAGCTGATCCAAAAGTTAGCCATCTAAACCAAGTCAAGAGAATTATGAAATATGTCAATAGTACTTGTGACTATGGCATAATGTACTCCCATGGATGTGAACCAATTCTCACTGGCTTCTGTGATGCTGATTGGGCTGGAAGTGCAGATGATAGAAAGAGCACATCAGGAGGATGCTTCTTCCTAGGAAACAATTTGATTTCTTGGTTCAGTAAGAAACAAAATTGTGTTTCCTTATCCACTGCTGAAGCTGAATATATTGCAGCTGGTAGCAGTTTTTCACAGTTGGTTTGGATGAAGCAAATGCTCACAGAGTACAATGTCCCACAAGATGTCATGACATTACTGTGACAACTTAAGTGCTATTAACATATCAAAGAATCCTATCCAACATAGCAGGACCAAGCATATTGATATCAGACATCATTTCATCAGAGATCTTGTGGAATAGAAAGTGATCTCATTGGAACATGTAGCTAAAAATCTGCAATTGGCTGATATATTTACTAAAGCTTTGGATGCTACCCAATTTGAAAACCTAAGGGGTAAATTGGGGATCTGCTTATGTGAAGTATAGCAGTTATGGAGAAGTGCCAACATGTCATATGACATCGTGTGGCATGATCACCAGATGGCAACACCAGTCTGGTCAAGAACTCTGTGTATTCCACTCCTAAAATTTCTCTAAGTAACGGCTCTTATAAAAATATCAGCTTGCTCTTAGCTATTCATCTTCTCATCATTCTCTCAAAACAACTTGCATGCTATAACTGATTTTCAGAGCTCATCAAACTCAATCAATCTTAACCTCTTTCTTCAACACATTCGAAAATGTCTCAAAACCCTAACCTCTCTGAAGAAATCCTCAACCAAGAAGATGTGGTGTATGCAACCCCCATCTCTGTGGTACCTATGGATTCAAATCCAATAGACGAAATCAGATGAAGTGTTCCTCTTGCTCAAAAGACAAGAACCCCTACTGTGAGAAGGGCAAAGGAACCTGTTTTTAGCAAAGTCAAAGGAATGCCTTCATCCTCAAACACCACTCCAAAAGCCTCTGAGTATGTGGATGATTCAATCAAGGATCTTGTGAACAGGATTCTGTCTGAGCAACGAGTTGTAAGTGGAATATCCATTCCCCTGAACACCATGCCAGCTCCACAAGAAGAACAACCAAATCAGGCTGAAGAGGACACTCCTGCTCAACAGGATGTCCCAGTAGATGTTGAAACATCTGAGGACCAGCACAAGGCCTCCTCTGATGATGATGATGATGAAACATCTAAGGACCAACATAAGGCCTCCACTGATGATCAAGCCTCTGTTGATCCACCTGCTGAAGAGGAGACTACTCAACCTCCTCCTGTTGTAAACATAGAGCATGATTTTGACACAGAAATCATTGCTTATGTGAACCCTAGCATAGCCAAAAGGCTCAGAACTAGGAAGGAAAAGAAGACTGCAGGACATGCAACTCCTGAGAAGAAGCAACCTACATCAAAGAAGGACAAAGCTAAAGTTGCTTTTGGTCCTACCAAACAATGGAGCAAGGTGAATACACAAAAGAGGAAAGCTGTCACTCCTCCAGATTCAGATGTTGAAGAGGATGTCCCAACATCCCCACCAAAGAAGAAACCAGCACCTTCAAGGTCCTCCTCTGCTGTTCCAGAAGCTCCTCTGGACAACATTTCATTCCATCATGTGTCAAGTGTGAGCAGATGGAAATTTGTCTACCAAAGAAGGGTAGAACTTGAAAGAGAGCTGAGCAGCAATGCACTTGAGTGCACTGAGGTAATTGATCTCATCTCTTCTGCTGGCTTATTCAAAATAGTGTCAAACTTCTCTCCTTGCTATGAGCTGCTAGTCAAGGAATTTATTGTCAACCTTCAAGAGGACTGTGCTGATGGTAAGTCAGCTGACTTTAGAAAGGTGTATGTAAGAGGGAGATGTGTGGAATTCTCTCCTAGGGTTATCAACCACTATCTAGGAAGAGAATCTGATGGACCTAATGAGCTGGGAAAGACAGATAACCAGGTGTGCAAGGTCATCACTGCTAATCAAATCAAAGCTTGGCCAATCAAGGGGAAACTTTCCGTTAGCTTGCTGACAAGGAAGTATGCAATGCTGCATAGGATTGGCACTGCAAACTGGGTCCCTACCAACCATACCTCCTCAATAGCAACTGGATTGGGCAGGTTCATATATGTTGTAGGTACCCAAACAAAGCTGGACTTTGGGTCTTACATTTTTGATCAGACATTGAAACATGCTGGGACATCTGCAACAAAGCTGCCTATTGCCTTCCCTTCTTTGCTGTGTGGAATAATACTTAACTAGTATCCAGGTATCCTCACTGAGAAGGACTCAATCTGCAAAAGAGAAAGTCCTCTGGCCTTCCACTACAAGTTGTTCTTAAGTCATCATGCAGCTGATGTTGAAGCTCCCTCTGGGACATCTGCTGGAACTTCAAAGGCAAAGTCTCCAATATCCAAAGCTGCTTTGATTGCTGAGCTGAAGAACACCTGCAAAGAGCTGGATGCTAGGAAGCAGAAGCTTGAGGAGATTATCCAAAGGCTTGAAATTGAAGAGACTACTCAGAAGACTGTTGATTCTGATGAGGAAACTGAAGAAGAGGAAGACACTGAATATGAGGATTCTGAGTGAAACATGTATGTGAGGAATATGTAATGTCTGCTTCAGCATTGTATTTTGTATTAGTAATTATTGTAATTCTCTCTGTCAATGTAAAATTTGGCCCCAATTTATGTCTAACAAGGGGGAGAAGAGAACTGAACAACAACAACAATGTATGATGCAGCTTACTGATTAATGAAAAATGACTTTTGTTTGCTTCTGAACTAAAGCTGTGTTTTTAATGAAAATTTTTTGTTGCTACAAGTCTGAACACATGTAGGTTTGACGGGGAGTAAACTCACACATGACTCAACGGAAAAGAACTGCTATACTCTGATAAAAGAAACTCTACTGCACTCTGATAAACCAGAAAAGTATGTTAGCCAAAAATTAGCCAAAGGGGGAGTTTGTAGATGTTTAGAATTGGCAGAATTTTTGACCAACAAGAAGTATTGAATTTAGTTCAGGATGTCACATCAGATGTTGTGACATTATCAAACATAGTATAAGTAAATGAACTTAATTCAGGATGTCACACCAGATGTTGTGACATTGTATCAGTTAATGAAGTAAGTTCAATTTATAGGATGTCACACCAGATGTTGTGACATTGTATCAGTAAATGAAGTAAGTTCAGTTTTCAGGATGTCACACCAGATGTTGTGACATCTCAAACCTGCTACCAGAATTAATTAATGATTAACAGAACTGATTAAATTCAGGGAAGATATCTAGAATTAATTATGAATGTATAAAACAGAAGAAGGCGCATCTGTAGGGAGATTTGTTATAGGACTTCAGTATAATCAGAAGAACTGAATCACCTAGAATCAAGGAAGTAACAAACCCTAATTCAAGGTGATGGCAGCATGCGTATCAGGATTGGATAAACCTACAGAAAGCCCAAAATCCAAACACCTATTTAAGCAACAGGAACTCTCAGAATAGAGTACGAAATTAAGAAGAATAAATAGGGTGTCTGTGTTTTAATAGCAGGTTGTTAATGTGTACCACTTTATGAGCTTTTAAGCAAAAGTGTATTTGTGTCTTGATTGAAACTGTGAAGTAAGATCAAGCTGTTTTGTTTGAAGTATGACTTCAATTTTATTAAACTTGTAAACACATCACTGTGTGATTGAGGGGGAGTGAGTTGGTACTCATATCTAAGTTGTGTCTTAGGTAGAAATTGCCTTGGGTAGATATTAAGTGAAAGATTAAACTGAGTGGTTTAAGTCTAGAATTAATATTACTTATATTGGATTTCCTTCCTGGCTTGGTAGCCCCCAGATGTAAGTGTGGTTATACACTGAACTGGGTTAACAATTTCCTGTGTTGTTTAATTTTCTTGCACTTTAAGTTTTAGTCAAGTCTTCAAGTGTTTAAACATCTCATTCGACATCACATACCTGATCCCAGAATTTCACAATGCATGTACATCGTCAACATAGTCTGTTCAAAAGCATACTGTATAAGATTATGGTATCGTTTTCGTCATCCTCCCTCTAAAGGCTTACAACTTTATCAAGAGTTAAACATCACAAAATAGAAGTAAAAAGCATATTTTTAAATATAGTGAAACGAATGGATTAATTCAAGACAAACATACATAATGCATTAATGTAAAACAAAGTTCGACATAATAATAAGTGCTTGAGCAAACAAAGGAAATTACAACTAGATAAATCAAATGATGTTCCATCCAGTTGGCTGAATGTCTTTGATTGCAATTTGTGAACTTTCAGGAGCAGTATATTATATCATGAAATCAAATTTGCCACTAGGTTGTCCCAAGGTGTCAAAAACTTCAGCAGGGGTTGGTGAGCTTTCTTTCCTGCTCCCCAGGTGATTTGTCTGGCAGTTTCGATGTTTGATGGACGATAAGAGAATTCAATTTGACCTTCTGGTGTAACCTCAAGGATTCCTTCATCAATTAGGTCATGAATCTTATTCTTCAATGCCCAACAACTATTGGTGTTATGTCCAGGACAATTGGAATGATACATACACCTTGCCTTGGGATTATAGCGAGAAGAGGAAGTATTAGGATTTTGAGGAGGATTTTCCAAGGAAATTAGCTTCATCTCCAACAAGCATTGCAAAGTTTGCGACATTGGAATGCTGAATTTGATAAACTGTCTTTTATATTCCTTATGTCGAAGTGGATTAATCTTACAAGGTCTTTTTTCTTCAACTGAAGAAAAATCAGTGGTGTCCTGTCTCTTTCCTTCTCTTATCCTTGTCCACTTTTCAACCAAGTCAGCTTGTTTCATCGGAGATTGACTGATGATTAGATTTCTAGTTCTGTTACTTTGAAGTTTGTGGATAAAGGTTCTCAGCTCTTCTTGCTCCTGAGCTAAAATTTGGATAAGAGCCACCTGGCCATTCATCTGGATCCTCATTTCTGCCATCTCAGCTTGTAATTGTTCCAACTGACCATTCTTGTTACCTTCATGATTTTCAGAGAGGAATGCTTTAAACTCTTCTTGCCCCTTTGACAAATTCAGGATCACTTCTTGGAACTGAGCATTCTGTGACTGGAGATCCTTGACAGTTTGTTTGAGATCCATTTCTGCTTAAATAAACAGCGAGAAGATTGAGAAAACTGCTATTGAAACCTGTCATGCAATGATATGGTATTTAGATGCATATGCAATGTTTTCAAGGACCGCAAGATTTAAATTTGTTTAAAGAAAACAAAAAACAAAAATTTATTAGTAAGTGTTTAATATAAATTTGCCTCTTGGACTTACAATGAAAGGAAATAACAATAAAGTACAAAAATAAATATATGGGGTTTTAAGTCTCCCATGGACGCTTCCTTTTTGGGTTGAGGTATGAGTTGAGGTTCCGCTCCTCGTGAACTTGCCTTGTCAGCTCCAAATTTCTTTCTTGACTAGCTCTGAAATGAGTCTCAAAAGTATCCCTTTTCTCCTGCAACTGAACCCAGGACTTCTGCAACTCTTCTAGATCAGTGGGCATGTCTGGATGAAGAATGGTATAAGGAACATCTCCTTCGGCAACAGGTTCCATAGTGATTGGTAGAACAGCAGGATATGGAATCATAAGAGTCTAAGCACGAGATCGCACCCATTTGAGATAAGGCTCCATAGGAATAGAATAATTTGGCTCCAAAGTCTTGCTATCAATCCTATTCACCTTGTTCCAAGCTCGTACAAACCTTTGACGGTAACCCTGAAGATCGTTGTCGTAGTCGAACACAATACCCTGAATAAGCATGTCATGAGGACCATTACTCCGAGCAAAACCAAACTGACGTAGAGCTAAATAAGGGTTGTAGGTAATGCCCCCTCTTATGCCAAGGAGTGGCACATTAGGGAACTCCCCACAACGATCAATGATAGTAACATTCTCCATAGATCGAGAACACCAGTGAATATCTGAATGAGAAAGTGACATAATCCTCTTAGAACACCTTAACCCTTGTTCATTCTTCATCACTGATTGAGGAAGGTGAGAAATAAACCACCTAGCCAATAAAGGTATGCAACACATTAGAGTTTCCCTCGCCTTCGTAGTACGAGTGTGAATAGAATGTAAGATGTCTCCAAGTAATGTAGGCATTGGGTTGTGAGTCACAAATATGTCTATGAACTGGTCTGGATTAGGGAATAACACTAAGCCATAGATCAATAGGTCTAGGATCTCCTCAAAAGCATCATAACTCATAGCCTTCAAGAACACTTGAGCTTTCTCCATCAATACCTTAGCAAGAATACCCTTAACTCCGCTTCTCGTTTCTAGGACAATGTCTGATTTCTTCAGATGTAGGGCTGCAACAATGACTTCAAGTTTAGGCTTTTTCTCTAAGCATGTGAAGAGTCTCTGATCAAGGATAGGTACACCCAGCAATTTGGAGAACTCTTACATTGTAGGAACCAGCTGATAGTCAGGAAATGTGAAGTAATGATGTTTAGGATCAAAGAACTGAAATAGGACACTCATCATGTCTTCATTGAACCCGAAAGTAACTAGATCCAGTAGGTGACCATTCTTCTTGATGAATTGGGAGTTTTCAGAAACTTGAGAGGCCAATTCCTTAAGCTTATGAGGTATCCCTACAAAGTTGATCCGGATAGTATTCCTACGAGCAAAAGCCATGACCTGCAACAAAGAACAAAGATAAATCCTTTGGTCCTTGAAATGGTTAGTGAAATGCTATGCTTATGATTTCATGATGTTATGCTCAATCCCAAACATGTGGCACACACAAACAAGTCACACAATAGCCCTAGGTTTGAAGGCTTGCATGAGGTTCAAAGGTAAGTACCCTCCCCTGAAGTTTAGATGGTTCATCATGTCCTACAAAAGTAACCGGGTTCTAAAGGATCTCAATATCACTTATCCTTCCCAAGGGTGATTGTTTAGTAGGAAACTTACTTGCCAACCAAAACCCTCCAAGTTTAGGATCTCAATGAGCGTAGTATCGAGTATCAACCAACTTCAGTCTTCACCAAAGCCGGCTATCTCACTACTTTCTAAAGGCCAAAATGGGTTAACTAGGGTTCTAAAAGTTAGTTAGTGTATTGACAGCATATGGCAGCCCCATATTATCCTTAACTTACTTAAGGAACATAAGTACCAACCAAGAAGTCACACTAACTATGGCCACCAGATCAACCATATCGGTATACGCCGTACAATTTCCTTGGTCTATTGCCATTTACCTAGGGTACACTAGATCCGGGTTAGGATCTTTCACACATAAGCCCAACAAGTAATATAAAGCAAACAAAGCAAATAATTAAGTGATCTAATTCCTATGGGTACCCCTATTTTACTTAGTAAATCCCCAGCAGAGTCGCCAGTTCTGTAACATGGTGGGAGAACTGACTTTCTATAAATGTTGTGGATAGAAAGAGTCGCCACTGACTTTTATTTTATCCAAGTGGAAAGGACATAAAAGAACAAGAAAGACCTATTTTTACAGACTTGAGTTCGGGGGGTAGGTTATATAAAGGGAAGGTGTTAGCACCCTTTATATCCATGGTTATCCATGGGTTCTTAGTTACTTAGCTCACTTTAATTGTTTTTGAAAAGTGTAGTGTGTGATTAGAAATTTTCTAAGTACTTTGTAATGATCCTCGTATGGATGTATACAAAGTCTTATTTTGAAATTTTTTTAAAAGTTGTGAGGTGTGAACATTAATTTTTAAAGGTTTGAGCAAGTAACTATGAGGTACCTACCCTAGACTAAGTCATTCATGTTCTTACATGTTCTTTCAAGGGTAAGATTGTCCCTATTATTAAGGAATAGGTAGTCATTACCTTGGATTTGTTAAGGGACGAGCGTAGGGTCATCGTACGGTCAACGAAGGCAACTTAAGGGGTGTCTTTAGCAATTCGTAGGGAATATCATTGTATTTACCGAAGGGACAATGATGATTTTATTATGTAGGGACTTTTCTTTTTAAGACACCCCCATTTTCGAGGGACTTGACCATATAAAGGCAACTTTAAGGAGGGTAACCCTAGGAGGTGCAGACGGTGATCATAGATCGACTTACGTGTGTGAGTGTTTTTATTCAGATATTTAATCTTTAATTAAATTATCTAATTCTTTTTTATTCATTTATGTTTTGCACTCCCTATTTACTAACCATGAATTAAATAAATAAATAAAATAAAAGGCGAAAAAACAGTAAATCATACGCTATTAAACAGCTTCGGGACAAATACATAATAATCGGGCAGAAAAAAATAAGTTACAATAATAATAGCCTATACATTTTTCTAATGATTAAAATAAGACAAAAAGTAAAAATAAATCAAGAGCAAGAAAGCAAAAATAAATTCATCAAGTTTTTTTTAATTACGGTTAGAAGAGAAAACTATCCTAATTATCAATTATTATTAATTAATTTATAAAAAAAAACTGATTGTATACAAAATTATTATTATTATAAAAATAATTAAGAATTTATTTAAAATAAAATAAGGTTATTAGGAAAAAAAATGTTAACTAATTATTAATCTATTTACAAATTTAATTAAATTATGAAAAGATATTATTAATATTTTTATTTTGAAAAACTAAAGATTAAAAAAAAATAGTGAATGCTTTTCTTAAGGAAGTCTTTATAAGAAATTATAACTAGTTTAAGTTAATTAGATTTTAGGTTAAGATTCATAATTTACAGAATTAAAGAATTTAGAGAAGATTAGAGAAAAATTGAGAAAAAAGGAAATAAACCAATGTTTCTTTGTCAAAATGCCCTCAAATTACCAGCCTTGCGCCACTAAGACATGTGCGCACATGTGAACGTACCTGAAAAATAGTTATTATATAATAAAACAACGTATAAAAAAATGGTTGAGGCAAAATCGTCAAAGTTTATGAAAAATCAGGGTGGTTAGTTATTTGTGCAGATCTAGATATATAACATAAAATAATAATAATAAGAATAATAATAATAATAACTAAAAAAGAACAACGACATTGCTAACGCAAAAATTGCGATCATTACAACTGAATCGGATCAACACAAGTGTCACGCCTCATATACACAAATATGAAAACGGCGTATCGACACGATATGATCCAAAAAGATATAAAATAAAATGAATATATATATATATATATATATATATATATATATATATATATATATTTAAAAAACTAACTATATATTATAAATTATAAATTATATATTATATATTATATTAACATTATATATATTATATATTACATTAACATTATGCATTATATATATCATACCAAAATTTATTATGTAATATATTATGATAACCAAAACAAATTCACCTGGTTTAAACACCCCAAATTTTCTCTCACTAATATCACACCATGACTTGTGATCTTTCATTTTGCATAAGCATAGGCATACTATCTCACATTGCATGTTTGTTTCATCTGCATAGTTCAAATTCATCTGCATCTAGGGTTTGTGATCTGAGCAGTCCAAGATTTCATCTGAGCTACCCCAAAGGTCTTAAAGCATTCCAAGAGGGTCCATGTGTGTTCCATCATCATATTATATCCCTCAAAGTTCATGGAATTCAAGAGATCACAAGAACTGGTAAGGCATGGAAGCAGAGCTAGGGTTTTCACTACATAGATGACCAAAATTAGGGTTTTGGTTTCAGAGGCCTCAACTCTAAATTTTTGGGCCATTCTTGTTTCTAATGTTCTTAAGATCTTATAAGGATCATGTGTACCAAGTTTGATGAAGAAATTCATTGTGGAAGTCATCTGTTCATTAGGTAACTTCTTGAGCAAGTTAAGTCAAAATCAGGGCATCTGAGGCCCCCAACAATGGAACCAAAGGGGTATTTTCATCAAATTGAAGTTCTATGATCTTTATTTGATAATTGAAGTGCTTGTAAGTTCAAAAAATTGAAGAAACTTGGGCTAAACCAAAAGTTGCCAAAAATGGAAATGACTTGTAATGGAAACTTTCCATTTTGGGAAAGTTCTTCAACCTCCTCTTTCTTAACTAAAAATGCTTCAAATGAAAAATTCTTGGTCATGAAATTTGTAGATTAGGTCTTTCCTTTTTCAAAAAGTACAAGAACATGTTCTAATTCATTATAGAACTCAAGTTATGGTCCTTCAAAGTTGGCAAAAATCCTATAATTTTCACATTCATGCCAAAGAGGGAATTTTGCAATTTCTCATGCCAAGCCATTTCTTGACCTCTAATGTATCTCTAAACATCATACCATCATAGTACAACTCATTTTGATCAGAATTGGCCCAAGAATTATGCATTTTCATGCCTGTCGTACCTCAAAAAATACGATCCTAAAATAAACAACAGAGTCGCCACCTAATTCTATTTATTCTATGAGAGAAAAGGGAGATATAGACACAACCTAAATAAAGGATAAGAATGGTCAACGAAACCACTAATCTAAGTTCGGGAGTCAGTTACGCAAGGGGAAGGTGTTAGGCACCCCTCACGTCCGTTGTACTCAACGGGAACCTCTTAGTCTAGTTTGCGCTTTAAATGTTAACTTGTATTATTGTCTTCTTTTAATGATTAAGTATCGATGTTTGTTTAAAGATGTTATTATTTGTTATGGGGGAAGGTTAAGTTTTTTATTATTGTGACAGAGAGATAGTTAATTTTTTATTATTGTGCTCGCGAAGGATTAAAATCCCCGTGCCTACGTATTCCCTTGTGCAATGGGAAAGTCAGAGCTTCGTAGTTCGTGCTACTACGATTTGTGTTTTTTAATTGAACGATTGTTTGAAATTGATTTCTACTGCTAAGCGTTGGCTTATCTGCTCGCGATAGGAGGCTGAAGCGCTAGCTTGTTTGAGAGATAGAATGATCTAAACAATGTTCGTTTTGAGAAAAGATGTTTGATCTTTGTTAAAGATGTTTTAAACGAAAGGGCGAGTGAACCATCGGGTGGGGCTAGCCCAATTGCGGTCCAATCCAGAAGGTGCGGAATGCTAGACTCCGGAGTTCTGTCTTTCGTGATTAATTGCGGAAAAATAGTTTATATTGGTTGGTGGGTTTTAAATTGTATGTGAAAGGAAGAGACAAGTCGTCATCTTTAAGAGAAGTATCTCACCTATTCCACCATAAACGTTTGAGAAATGAGAAATCGAAAGAAGCTTTAAACTTGGATATAAGATCGACAAGCAATGCCACATTCTTTCTTTGAGAATAAATAAAATCGGAAGAAGCTTTAAACTTGGATATAAGTATCGACAAACAATGCCACGTTCTTCCTTTGAAAGTAATTG
Source organism: Lathyrus aphaca (assembly GCA_963966055.1). NCBI lineage: Eukaryota > Viridiplantae > Streptophyta > Magnoliopsida > Fabales > Fabaceae > Lathyrus > Lathyrus aphaca. The sequence continues at coordinate 367,758,388 of OZ014524.1, forward strand.
TTTGTAAGATTTTTGTTTTTGTTTGTGGGGATAGGAGGAACAACTTTCCTATGGAGATGAATCATGCCTGCTCCTTTAAGATTGTTGAATTGTTTTGAATACGAATGGTGATTGAACCATCGCGTGAGGCTAGCCCAGTTGCGGTTCAATCCAGAACGTACGGAATGCTAGACTCCGGAATTCCTTTTTCGTAATTTAATTAATGAATTGTTTTTTATACGAATGATGATTGAACCATCGCGTGATGCTAGCCCATTTGCGGTTCAATCCAGAACGTGCGGAATGCTAGACTCCGGGGTTCTTTTTTTTCGCAAATTAATTAAGATGAATTGAATTATTTTTTATACGAATGGTGATTGAACCATCGCGTGAGGCTAGCCCATTTGCGGTTCAATCCAGAACGTGCGGAATGCTAGACTTCGGAATTCTGTTTTCGTAATTTAATTTAATTTAAAGATTTGAATGTTTTGGTGTACGAATGGTGATTGAACCATCGCGTGAGGCTAGCCCATTTGCGGTTCAATCCAGAACGTGCGGAATGCTAGACTCCGGAGTTCCTTTTTTCGTAATTTAATTTAAATAAATGATTAATTATTTTTAGATGTTTTTTTTAGGTTTTAGACACAATGGTGACGTATAGATAATCGGATAAACGCAAATGGAGCATTAGGATTATAGTGAGGCGCGAATAAGATAATATCAAGTTTTAATGATACCTAACGGAGTAGGTCCGTTGCCTCTTCACTACGCGCAGAGGAATTCAAGCATAAGCTTTTAAGAAGAAAATTCACACGATCGATCCGGTAAGCCCCCCCCCCCCCCGATACTTAACATCGCAAATTAACAATCGAATCGACAAGAATATTTATCAGGACAAATCTTCAAACCCAGATAATAATCCACTATCCTTCACAAATTGCATTAAGAATTCCAGAACATTAACAAGTCAACAAACCATGAATAAACAAACAATTGCAAGGCTATCACGAAGTTAAACCTGCCATCCTTGAGGTCAAGCAATAAACCTATAACACCTTAAACACAAACTAAAACCAAGATTAAACACAATTCTATTTAATTAAACCAAACTAATCAAAATTAAAAAAATTAAAAATTAAAATTAATAACAAAACTATATCAAAGTTCTAATACAAGATTAATCTAAACTAAACCTTAATTAAGCTTAATCAAAAACTAGAAATTAAATGAACTAAATAATGAAATAACAAATTAACCAAAAGCAAGGGGGTGGACCGCTCCAACTGGTGGTTTGGTTAGGAAAATGATACGGGATCCACCAAGCCAAATCAAAATAAATGATGTATTAAAAAAAAAAAAGTTGTATAACTTCAATCAATAAATATAAAGAAGAAAAGTAAATAAAGGAAAGGAAACCGAAGATCAAGTCAGAACACGGAAAAGGGCCAAGAAGTTCAATCACAAAAGGAATCACATACTTCTCCTACAAAACGCGACAGAGATTAAAAGGTGGTGCGGTTGGAGCAAAGCACGAAGGTCGTGCTGGTGAAAGTGAAGACGAAGTTTGACGATTTCGCGGTGGCTATGGATTCAGGGGTGTGGCGGCGAGTTTGGTGGTGGCGCAAGGTCTGGTTTGTTTGGTTATGAGGGATTTGCGAAGGGTCATGCGTTTGGGGTTTCTGAGTTTATGCTGTGTTGTCTTGAAGGGGAAGGAGATGATTTCGGCGGTTCGGCGGTCGAAGGGTTGTTGAAGGAGAAGAGGTTTTGCTTTGCGGGTTAAAGGCGAAGATGTGGTTGGGTCGATTGAAGCGTAGTTTTGAAAGGGGCGATTTTCTGGATTTTTAGGTTTTATGTGATAGAGTTTGTGTGGTTGTGTTGAAAGATGAGGATGAAGGCGGTGGTTGGTGATTGTGATGGTGGCGGATGGGATCCACATCGGCAATTTAGGGTTTGAAAGGTTTGCCGTGACGGCGGATGAGGATGGTGGTGAGTGCGATGAGCGTGGAGTGAATGAGTTCTGAGATGAAGGATATGATGTGGAACGATGAAGAATGGGTTATGGATTACCGGCTTTCGTTGAAGAAGGGTATGAAAAATTGTGTGTTGGTATTGTTATTCGATGGAAGAAGAGCGAGAAGGGGATGATCAGTGGAGGTGTAATGAGGGAGAAGGTTCTGTGTTTATTGCAGATGAGGTGAGGTGGTTTATGTGTGTGATCAGCCCCAAAAGGAGATGAAGGTTGTGTTTGAAAGGTGTTCTGGTTTTGGCCAGGTTGTTCGGCCAAAGTTCATGGAGGTCAGAGGTCAAGGTCCTTTCTCTCAATTGTGGTTTTTCTTTTTCGTTTCAACGGACCGTGAGGTGTTGGATCCTTTTTTTGTGAGTTTCTGAAGGTTTTTAATTTGGAGCAGTTTTTGTGAAGGCCCCTTGGATGGTTGAAGGGTGAATCCTTTTAAGGTTGGTAGTGCGGCCCCCTGTTTATGTGTGGTTTAAAGAGGGTTGCAGTAGAAAATGGTGTTATGGTTTTTCTCATTTCACGATTGAAAAGGGGTTCATGAAAGAAAAACTTTGAGGTCCAGAGCCCGAAGCCGGAGGATTTTTCGTGAGTTTTTTTTTTAAAAGTTACAGGTAATGGGATGTGATGAGGGAAGGTTGGTTTGCCTTTGTTTTTTCCCTGCTGTGGCTGACACGTTTTTCTGTATATGTCCCTTATGAGACGGTATCCCCCTCCCCTTTTTTTGTTGCTGCTTTTCTTCCTTTTTCTGCCAGCTTTTGAACAGGTCCCTCTTGATGTTCTTTTTTGTATTGACATACATAAACCTTTTGGTCAAAGGTTAAATCCAAATGGGAAATGGGGACCCTATGATGCTATGATGCTTGGAGTAGGCTATCTGTGCACTTTGCTTTGGCTTTGGCTTGGAGTGTAGGTTGTAAAAGTAGTAGGATTAAGACTAATGGAGAAAGCATGGAGAGTCACAAAATATTTGAACCAAACTAAATCTAAAGACTAGTTACATAACTATATTATATTTTTTAAAAATAAATTAAACTAAATATAAATTAGAGAAAAATAATCAATTGAAAATTAACTAATAATAAAAAAAACTAATCTCTAAAATAAATTGCAATTGAGCTAGATCAAAATATTTAAATTAAATTAATTAACTAAACTGAAATTAACCTAAATTAAAATTAAATTGTAAATTAGTTCTAAACAATCTAATATAAACTAAACTCCTTTTTTTAAAATTAAATTAACTTTGAAATTAGATTTAAATTAAAATTAAAATAAATTACACTCTAAAAATAATCTAAAATAAATATTTAACTAAAAATAAAATCAAACATAAATAAATTACAAAGCGTGACAAAATATTCTAACTAAAATTTTGAGAATGGATCAAATTCTAAAAGATCTATACAAAAATGATTAAAATACGAACAAACATTCTTATTTAAAAGAAACAAATTCTACAAAATAAATAAAGATGACAATTGGGATGGTGAAATGTATGATTAAAGAAATGTTTTAAAAAAATGCAAAATGATTGATTTTCGGTAAATCGACGAAAACACGTCAAAAAATGAACAAAAATTTAAAAATTTCTGGTCAAAATTTAGGGTATGACAATGCCTTGAACTTCAAGAAAATTCAAAAGGGCCAAAACTTCTCAAATTTGCAAAATGGTATAGATCTTTCCATACACTTGTGCCATCATGCCAAATCTGTTTCCATGGTCCTCCTTGAAATCAGCTGAGGCCAGACACCCCTTGCAACCAGACCTACCATGACCCATACCTCAAGTACAACCAAACATGACTTTTTGCATTTCACACCATACCAATCAGCATAGCCCACAACAACTCTTCTGGCCTATCACAACTTCACATACATGCCCTAAGGATCACATTTCATAACATCTTGGAGCTTGAATCATCACACACATTCAGATTGCAAAAATCCTCAAGAAATTTCATTTCTTTGAAACTCCAAAACCAACCATCAAAACTTCAAACAAACTTCACCAATCATCTCCATACATCCTCCAGATCATTTCCCAAGCATTAAACAAGCCTGAAACCTCAAGCTCAGGTATCATCAAGAACAAATTTTCCAGAACTTGTATTTTTTGTTATAGAAATGTTCGTCATGCTTCACTGATCACACTACACCTTTTACTTTTGAAAATGGTTGAGATTTGAGCTTGTATCGTGCTTCTGAAACTTTTGCAGTTTTTATGTTTTGATTCGAATCTCATGTTTGATGCAATATAAATGTTGTTTGATGATTGAATCTTGTTTATAATGATTAGGAGAGTTGATCTGGAGATTTAGAGCTCATAATTTGGCCTAGGGAAGAAGTTAGGATTTTGGTCTTGCCGGAGAAAATGACCGGAGCTTGCTCCGGTCACCTGAAAGTCATTAGGGTTTGTAATTAGGGTTTAGTTGTCCAGTTTGAATATGGGCCGTTAGATGGTGATTAACGCGTAAATGAGTGGCTAGGATCATTTCACTTAGGGTTAATTCTGATTAATTAATTTAAAAACATAATTAAAGCCAATTTGAATATGGACCTTTGGCTCTGGCATGCAGTCAATTCCCTCCCTTTTCCTTTTGAATCTCATCAATCAGATGCGCTGACTTCCCCTTTTATTCATTTTTATTTCATTTTTATTCATTTTTCTTACACATTTAATTTAAAATACTTAGAAAAACCCCAAAAATATTTCCTTTTGCCTTTTTGTTTCAAATATTTTTTTAATCAGAAAATGATTTTTATTTTATTTTTTGCACATAAAAAATATTTTTAAAATATTTAAATGTTTATTTTAATTAATTAATGGAAATTAATTAAATTAAAATAACATTTAGGTTTCTAAAAATCACCAAAAAAATTATGTTGCATCTTAACACATTTAGAAACATTTTCAAACCCTTCGTACAAATTTCTTTTTGGTTTTGATCATAACTTGACAATTTTCTTTGAATTTAGGGTTCATAAAATCACATTTTAAACCCTAACCTTTGAAAAATATTTTCTGCCTAACAATGAAGGGTTTGAAGATGGTTCTTTTTGCATTGTTTTACACATATCATGTAGTATCTAGGATATTTTTTGCATAAATTTATCTTGCATTTTCAATTTGTTTGGCATTTTAAATTGAGGATCATCCAAAAAACCCTAGAAACTTAGGAAATTCATAACTCCTCCTAGGTTTAGCTTCTGACCTCCCCCTTTGGAATGTAACCTAGTATAGGCTTAGGGTTCCTTTGAGTGCATTTTCAATTTTTTATCATATCATTTTCTTCTGTTTTGGTCATATGCATCTCATACTTCCAAAAAACCCTAATTTTGCATGTTCACTTGCATTTATCTTGCATATGCATCCATACATGAACTTGCCATGGCATTTCATGCATTCATATGTCATCTTAGACATCTTAGGACATGTTAGAATCATTATTGATCATTTCTTCATTCATTTGCCTTGATTTGCATTCATTTCCTTTCATTAACTTTCATGAACTTTCAAACTTCAAAGCATGCCTACATGACATCTCATTCTTTGTATGATCATTAATATGCATATTGTATGCCTTTTCATCATGTAATAGCACACATTTACATCATGTGTATGCTTCTGGTCTTGGTCTTTAACCTTGCATATGCATCATTTCATTTCATCTTTCTCCTTATGCATCTTGTGCTAACTTTTCAGGTTAATGGTAAGTTTGTGTGGGAAGTGGATTTGCCTTCACCTCCCACATCTTCTCATCCTCTCATATTACATCATTACTGCATTTTGTTTGTCTTTGAGTGGGCTTGCCTCATTTGTGCTCCTTTTCCTTTCTTCCTTTAAGTTACTTATCTTCTTAGGAAGTAAGTAACCTATTCTTCTGCTTCATCCTCCTTTCATCTTGCTTCTCCTTGGTGGCTTCCTTGAAGACTTCTCCTTTTGAGCCTCACAAACCCTAGGAATTCCAGGAATGATAACTTTATAGGACTTATTAGCTTCCCTTAGACTTTTTTTTTTCCTTTGAGTCTTCTTTGTGTCTTCTTTCTCATCTCATCATTAGAGACTAAACCTTTAAGGTTTTAGGACTTTGGAATTAGGGTTATGCCTGCATCCTTATCTTAGGATGGAGTGTGTAACTTTAATCCTAAGTGTTAAACCCTTAATTTGTTTAAACCTCTTAATTAATCCATCTAATAATCACTAATACATTAACTTGTAACTTGGGCATTACATTAGGGTTCTAATTCTTCCTTTATGGTTAAGAAGGACTAACCCTAGTGTTTAATGGAGAAGTCCCTTTCAAGTTTTCTTACAAATCATAAAATCCATTTCTTAATCTCATCCCTTTAATTAAAATCCACTTAATAAAGGCTTTTTATATAATGAATTTAATCCCTAACCATGGATTAAGTTGAGGTATCTTCCTCAGCTTAAGTGTTCTCATCTATCATCCTTCTATTAGGATGGTGTAATGAGTTCACTAATCCTTGATTATGGCTTAAACTCGTTACTTAACACTAAACAAAAACCCAAAAACATCTAATTAATTACAAGTAGGTTAATGATCTTAATAATATATCATCATGGTAATTAAGTTGAGATGCTTATCTCATACTTAAGTATTCTCATTATCCCTAATCAAGGGAGGATATGATGAGTTTACAACCTGTGATTCAGGCTTAAGCTCATTAACTTATGCAAACACTAGAAATAATAACAAAACTGAAAACACAAAAACAAACAATAATCGTCTCCTTCGGAATTCTTTTTTCATAAGACTCCTTCGTAAACGAGAACTTTCTTCTCCCGTCTAATGCTAGACAATTAGCACTCGAGCCAGACAAGTCATACACTTGAGTCAAACTACGGTGTTCTGACTTCCTCATTGCACGAGAGGATACGTAGACATAACTTAACTGTTATCGAACAAAAGTCTTTGTGTCTTTCCCCTCTTTCAACACTCTTTCTAAGCCTTAGTTCCTGAGCAATTCACCCTTTTGCACCGACACTTATATATTCATTCTCAGCTTTTGCACACAGATAGCACATACACATACCCCTTTAAACACAATCTTTCAAGCATGGTTCCCGTCGAGTACGACGGACAATCTGGGTGCTAATACCTTCCCAGGTTGTAACCAACCCCCTTTCTCAGTTTCTCTGGTTCGCAACCGTCTTATCCATATTTTCTTAGGTTTATGCAGCATTACCTTTCCTTCAGGATAAAAATGCCTAGCTGGAGACTCTATTCAGTTCGTCTCATTTCTCTTTTCGCCGTCCGCTCACGTCTATACCCTATCTGACCAGGTGTCTTTTCGGGGGAGCGACAGCTTGGCGACTCTGCTGGGGATGCTTATCTTGCAACCAGGGCTTCTGGTTCTTTTTGTGGGTTTCTCCTAGCGCTTGTTTGTTTTGTGTTTATGGGGGTGTTATGTGCTACTTGTGCTTATTGTTTGTTGCTTTATTTATTGCTTTATGTATAGCTTTATTTATTGCTTTCTTTTGCAGTTTTATGCATTTCATACTGTTATCATATCACTGGTGCTAGATCTCTTGTCTGTTTTGGTGGGTGGGGATCATTGAGTGATTAAGGTTCCATACCGGGTACCTGAGTGACACATAGGCTAGAGTGGCTTCATATTCTTTCCCATTCCATTTCGGTCTGGTGCGCGAATATGAAACACGGTTCAGACATGGGTTTCTTCTTGAGAACTCTGTGCTACGGATTTCCTATAGTACTAGGGCTATCTGGGAAGCCTGCTAAGTCTGGATGACCTTTTATGACCTTCATCATCTGAGGTGAATTAGAGGAGGATCTTTTATGGTCATTATAAACATTGTACCTCTGGGTTAGAAGTGTTTACACTTCTCATAACTGATCCAAGTCTGAGGATCCTTTTCTAGAACATTACATGTGAGGGGGTTGGGATGTTTACAGGTTTGCAGGAACCCTTGGCATCATCATACCCCGTTACCAATTTTGTTTTAAGAATGCAACACTTTGGACAGTTCTTGTGAAACCCTGGACTTGTGACTCTTTATTTGAGTCCCCCACCTAGTTACTGGTTTTCTAAGCCTCCATCCGGACTTATGAACACACATGGGCCATATCAAGGCAGATAACAGATCCATCACTTGATCACAAACCCTTTGCATATCATTCTGCATACATCATTTTGCATCATTTAACATTTTCCTATTTGTTTTACAGGGTATCCACCTTTTTATCTTTGGTTTGGTTTTGACCTATTCTGCTGCTCAGACTGCTTCAGTTACCTACACCAGCATCTTCATCAGAGTTCCCTCTCTAGCCCTCATTAGTTTGTCTTCATCAGATACTCTCCACCAGCATTTTCACCAGAGATTCTTCCCAGTTCTCTCCATCAACTGTCTTCATCAGAGACCCATCTTCAGCACCTTCTCCAGTTATCTTCATCAGTTTTCAACAGTTACCTCCATAAGGGTTTCTCATCAGTTTCTTCACCAGCATCCATTATCAGCATGGACACTTCCAGAAAGAGCAACATCACATACCACTTCTTTGAGCCTACCTTAACATGCATCAGACAGATCCAGTCTCTCATTACTCCTGATCATGTCCCTTTATTCAGGGAACATTATGGAGGCATATTGGACATGATCATGGACCTGGATGCATCCCAGAGGAGCATGATCCATACTTGCTTGCAGTTTTATGATCCTCCTCTCAGATGCTTCACAATCCCTGATTTTCAGTTGGGACCTCTGCTAGAAGAGTTCTCCATGTTGTTTGGTGTCCCCATTAGGAGAGGGATTCTTTTCAAACCTGAGATGGTTGCTCCCAAGAATGAAGATATAGCTAAGGCCTTGCACTTGGAGTCTACCCTCATTGATCAGAGCATGACCACCAAGGCTGGGGTTCCAGGTCTGCACTTGGATTTCTTGATCTCCCAGGCAACCCTGCATGATGCAGCAGGGAAGTGGGATACTGTTTGTGCACTCTTGGCACTCAGCATATATGGAGTTATCTTGTTTGCAGACGAGCCAAAGTTTGTAAGCAAGAATGTTATTCACCTGTTCTTATTGAGGAACCCAGTTCCTACCTTGCTTGGAGACTTCTACTACTCAGTGCACCAGAGGAATGAGAAGAAAATAGGAAGATTGGTCAGATGATGTGCACCCCTCTATTACTGTTGGTTGTTAAGACACCTGCCAAAATCAGACACTTTCCTGAACCCTCACCAGCCAAGGAATTGGGCTAAGAGATTAATTGCCCTTACATCAGAAGAGATCAGATGGTGCACTTAGAGCACCAAGGGCAAGGACATCATTACTAGTTGTGGGAAATACCCTAATGTGCCATTGATTGGAGTAAAAGGTTGCATCAACTACAACCCTTTTCTCTTCAAGAGACAGTTAGGATATGCTTTGGTGCATCCCCCAAGAGGGCAAGACTTAACAGAGACCCTCTATTGCGACATCCAACACAACTCTGCTATTGTCAGACAAGCTACTTGGGCTTGGGACAATATTCAGACTAAGGGGACGACTATCCTTGGCAAATGCAACAACATTGCTTCAACACAGTATCTTGATTGGTCTCGTACCAGGGCACAAATTACCCGGATGCCATTCACTTTAGAGGATACACCTGGACCTTCAACAGTGCAACCTGCAGCTACTGTCAGTTTGGAAGAGTTTGAGAAACTGAAAGAGAGGAATACTCAGCTCTCTGAAGCCTTGAAAAAGACCTTCTGGGAGAGGAATGACAGCCGTCTAGATAATGAGAGGTTAGAGAAGCTCTGGATTGAGCACTTGACCAAGATTGAGAAGACGAACGACTATATCAGAAAGGCTAGAGCAGGGGAGTTAGTACTGAAGAATGCTTGCAAGGAAGCAAAGACTCAGAAGGCTAGGGAAGAGCATTATTTAGAGGAGAGCCAGGCTAGGTGGATCAGGATCACTGAGGCCCGTGCACAGGAAGATCAGAGAACTCAAGCTAAGATAGAGCAAATGGAGGCTAATGAGAAGAAGAACCAGGCAGTTTTGATAGTAGCACAGAAGGAGATCTCTGAGTTGAAACTCCGGGCGGGGTTGAAGAGGTCAAAGGATCAGGATAAGCATAAGAAGTTGACCAGTGCCATTGCCACCAGGAACCTCCTCATCATGACAATCACAGAGCACCCAGTAGGTCCAGTGACTGAGGCCCCCCTGAAGAAAGTCAGAGAAGATGACTTTGGATTGGATGTTTGACTCTTTTTATTTTGTACTTCATTTTGATTGTATTTTCCTTTTGTTGATGTATTTTGACCCGCCATGGGAATGTTATTGTAATCAAACTATGTATCTTCACTCTTTGTAATATATATGGTTTGTATTATTTTTGTGGGCTTTATCTCTCTCTGCAACATCATCAGCATTTCCTCGAGGTCTGGAAAGGTCAAAACCAAAGAACCAAACCGGATACCCTTGGAAGACAAATAGGCATCCTGCATTGTATACTAACATTTTTTTTGTTTTGTAGGTTTTTTTTGTTGTTGTTTCTCACTTTGATGTGGTTTCAGGAAACATTGCTCACAGAAGAGTGTTCCCTGTCAACAGAATACACCGGTACCCGACAAGAAACAACCTTCCGGGACTATAGATGGATCAGGTTCAACAAGACTTAACTGAAGTGAGGGCCCAGATGGCCAATGAAAGGACATAGATGAGGGCCCAAATGAACCAATTTATGACAGTGATGACTAGTTTAGCTCAAATCCAGGAAAGACTGAGGGAGTTAGTTAAGCAACAAACTCCTGAGGAACACCATCCAGGTACAAGGGGTACCAGTAACAATGATCACGTGCAGCCTCGCACTGATCCACCAGAGTTTGGACCTCATATGAACCCAGACATCAATGCCATAAGAAACACCCAGGGTAACACTACTGGAGGAAGGGTCTTGCAGGAGGATCCTCAAGAAAAGCATTTTACTGTGGTCGGGGCTGGAAACGAAGTTTACGATCTTCGGTTGGATGAAATTGCAGAGAAGCTAAGGTCTCTTGAATCCCAAAACTCTCTAGGTTTTGATGTCATGGACATGGGATTGGTGGAAGGGGTGAGAATTCCTCACAAGTTCAAACCCCCTTGTTTTGAGAGATATAATGGCACATCCTGCCCACGTACCCATCTTCAGTCTTTCTTTGGGAGATTGAAAGCCTACACCATGGACGAGAAGCTGTGGATGTTTTACTTCGAGGATAGCTTGACAGGGGCATCCCGAGAATGATACTCCCACTTGACCAGAGCCACAATAAGAAACTGGAAAGATTTGGCTGAAGCTTTCATCCGTCAGTATCAATATAATCTGGACATGGCTCCAAACAGGACCCTTCTAATGGGAATGTCTCAATCTTCCCGTGAAAGCTTTAGAGATTATGCCCAAAGGTGGAGGCAACTAGCTGCTGCCGTATAACCCCAGATGTCAGAAAGGGAGATGGCAGACATGTTCATGAATACTCTCCAGGGTACCTATATTGACAGTTTGGCAGCATTTTCTTCCACCAGCTTTGCAGACGTGGTGATAGCTGAGGAAAGAATTGAGAGCTTGCTGAAGATGGGAAAGATCTCCGACAACGGTGCCAGTTCAAGAAGTACAAGGAAGCCATTTGCTGGGCCCCGTAGATCCGGTGAAACAAATTTTGTGCATATGGGAAGAGGAAGACCCCAATATCTGCCCAGATCAGTTGCTGTCGTCACTATACCCACTCCATCTCCTCACTATACTCAACAACCACATCACTTTCCGCAACAACCACAATTTCCTCAACAGAGATCTTACAACAACAATAACAACAATCAACAACAATGCCCTTTTCAACAGCGGCCATCTCATATCAACAGGGTGATTGACCCCATTCCAATGCCATATGCTACACTGCTGCCACAACTCTTAAAGCTCAATCTTGTTGAGTTGAGGACATTGGCTCCACCTGATCCTCAGAACCTTCCAAGAAACTACGATGCCAACGCTAGGTGTGCTTTTCATTCTAAAGCACCTGGTCACTCCACGGAAAAATGCAGAGCTCTTCATATGAAGGTCCAGGATCTGGTAGATTCAAAGGCCCTGAACTTTGCACCACCTCCCAATGTCATGAAAAATCCTATGCCAAACCACGGTGGGCCAAGGATTAATGCTATAGAAGAAGGCTTACCCATGAGTTTAATAGAAGATATTGCAAGTATTCAGACACCTCTGGCAGAGGTTAAAGCACAGCTTTTGAAATGCCAAGTGTTTCCAGGTTGTGAGGCCTGTTGTGAACCATGCAAACTTTCCAAGAACAGGTGTGCGAGCTTAAGGAATGGCATCAATAGCTTAATCAGAGAGGGCATTCTGCAAATAACTACAACAGCTCCTACAACACCAGCAACACCTCGTACAAGTGATTCTTCTACAACTGCAACAACCATTGTTCCTACTGATTCATCTACAACTTCAGCAACCATTTCTTACTTCACTTCAACAAACAACAGTTCCATTTCATCTTCTTCTACAACTCCAGTAACCACCAACAATGATGTTTCCACAGTTACTATTTATTATGACCCGACAACGGTCCCAAACTCCAGCAACTTTCAACAATCTCAATAACAGTTTCAATCAAGCTTCAATTCACCACCTCCAACATCCACCAGAAGTCCTGTCACTATCTTCTATGATCCACAAACAATAATGGTCCCAACTTCTGCTGCAGTAAGCCCAGTCACCATCACGGTGCCCGGGACGATTCCATATGACAAAGACAGTGCTGTACCATGGCATTATGGTGCTAACCTTTACTGCAACGGAGAAAAAGTCCTTCTTGATTCTTCAATTCCTACCCCACAAGTTGACAATGTCGAGGGAGGCGGAGCCTTCACCCAAAGTGGACGTCTCTTCGCGTCACAAGCTCCCAGAACCAATACTGAGGCAGAGGCTACTGCCAAAGCCAAAGGGAAAAGTGTGATACCTGAAGAATCTGCATCAAAAGAGAATCATAAATCGTCCTTTGATCAGGATGTGGATGAATTTATGAGGATAATTAAGCGAAGTGACTATAAAGTTGTGGACCAGCTCCACCAGACTCCTTCTAAGATCTCTATATTATTCCTGCTGTTGTGTTCCGAAGCCCATCGGGATGCACTACTCAAAGTTCTGCACACTGCCTATGTGCCAGAAGAGATCACAGTGAATCAGCTTGAAACTATGGTGTCTAATGTCAATACTAGCCATGGGCTAGGTTTCACCAATGCTGATCTGACAACGGAAGGACGTCACCACAACAAAGCTTTGCACATAACCCTGGAGTGCAAAGGAGATGTACTATATCATGTTCTTGTTGACACTGGGTCCTCACTCAATGTTTTGCCGAAGAAAGCTCTTATCAAGCTCGAGTATGATGGAATAGCTCTCCGGCCAAGAAATCTGGTGGTCAGGGCTTTTGATGGCTCCAAGAGGTCTGTTCTTGGAGAGGTGGAGCTGCTTGTGATAATCGGTCCGCAGTTCTTTCAGACTACTTTCTATGTGATGGACATACAGCCGGCCTACAGTTGTTTGTTGGGTCGACCATGGATTCATGCCGCAGGCGCAGTAACGTCGACCCTTCACCAGAAATTGAAATATGAGTGGGAAGGAGAGATTATCACCATCTGTGGTGAGGAGGACATATTTGTTAGCCATCTGGCTACATACAAGTATATTGAGATGGATGGTGAAATCCATGAAACTATGAGCCAAGGGTTCGAGGCCCTGAATGTCAATGAGGCGACGACTGAAGTATTTGCTGCATCCCAGGAAGACAAGATGGATACTTCAATTGTCTCCTATCAGCAAGCCCAGAAGTTTGTTGAAGATGGTAATGCCCAAGGCTGGGGCAAGCTGCTGCCAGTGGAAAAGAAGGAGAATAGATTCGGCTTGGGTTACATACCATTCCGACAAGATCAATCAGAGGCTGCAAAAATGCCCAAGTTCATCAGTGGGGGATGCTCACCCCAGATGCTGTTAACAACCTAGAAGACGAGGCGGAAAGAAACCACAACCTGGAGAGCTGGATATGTCCAAGGATCCTGGGGCACCAAGTCCTTAACTGGTCTTCCCAGGAAATTATAAGGGTTACTTCTGCAGAGTAATTATTATTTCCTGTCTTTTTTTAGCATGCATCAAGTCCCGCATCTTGCCCAAGGTGTCAGAACTCATTTTGTAATAGGGCCATATTGTAATTTTGTGCAAATGAATTATCAATGAATATCAGACATCTTTTACAAACAAGTCTCTTTTTTTCGCTCACTGTCTTTTCATTTTTTTACTTTTGTACAAAACAATAAAATGGAAATGTTTTCAAAATAAATAACTTCATTTTCACTTTTTCTAAACAAGATTAAAACTGATCACTAAAACGAACAAATCTCAACCCTTGCAGAGATTATCCTCCAGATTGCACCGACAACAGCACTACTATGACCTTGTATGACTTTGACAATCCGATTAATCAAGCTGATGAAGGGGTTGAAGAAGACTATGAGTTACCTGAAGAGTTAGCCAGGTTGTTGAGGCAAGAAAAGAAAGTGATTACTCCTCATCAGGAGGAGGTTGAAACAATTAATCTTGGTACCAAAGAGAATTTGAAAGAAGTGAAGATTGGGGCCAGTCTGCAGGCTTCAGTAAAAGAACAACTTATTTACATGCTTCGAGAATACGTCGACGTCTTTGCTTGGTCCTATCAAGACATGCCAGGTCTGGATACGGATATTGTTATGCACAAGCTACCATTGAAAGAAGATTGCCCTCCAGTAAAGCAAAAGCTACGTCGTACTCGTCCAGATATGGCCATGAAGATTAAGGAAGAGGTACAAAAACAGTGGGACGCCGATTTCCTGGCTGTAACTAGTTACCCGCCGTGGGTTGCTAACATTTTACCAGTGCCTAAGAAGGATGGAAAAGTACGTATGTGTGTGGATTACCGGGACCTGAACAGAGTTATCCCCAAGGATGATTTCCCATTACCTCACATTGATGTATTGGTCGACAACACAGCTCAGTTCTCGGTATTTTCTTTCATGGATGGATTTTCTGGGTATAATCAGATCAAGATGTCACCAGAAGACATGGAGAAAACAACCTTCATCACACCCTGGGGCACATTTTGTTACAAGGTAATGCCTTTTGGATTGAAGAATGCCGGTGCAACTTATCAACGGGCTATGGTAACATTATTCCAGGACATGATCCACAAAGAAATTGAATGCTACGTGGATGACATGATTGCCAAGTCCCTCACTGAAGAAGGTCATCTGGTAAATCTGCTGAAGTTGTTCAAGCATCTAAGAAAATACCAACTGAAGTTAAACCTCAACAAATGCACATTCGGGGTACGGTCTGGTAAACTGCTGGGATTCATTGTAAGTGAAAAGGGAATTGAAGTTGATCCTGACAAAGTCAAAGCCATTCAGGAGATGCATGCACCTAGGACTGAAAAGGAAGTTAGGGGGTTCTTATGAAGATTGAACTACATATCAAGGTTCATATATCACCTTACTGCAACCTGTGAGCCCCTGTTCAAATTGTTAAGAAAGGAACAAACGGTTAGGTGGAACGAAGATTGTTAGAAGGCTTTTGACAAAATCAAGGAATACTCACAAGAACCTTCAATTCTTATGCCTTCAATTGAAGGAAGACCTCTAATAATGTTGTAAACACCCCAATTTTTCCCTCACTAAGTTCACACCATGGCTTGCGATCTTTTCATTTGCATTGGTTCAATCATATCATATCATATTGCATTTTTGCTTCACTGCATTGGTTCAAATTCATCTGCATCTAGGGTTTGTGATCTGAGCAATCCATGAGCCATCTGAGCCACTCCAAAGGTCTTCAATCATCTCAAGAGGGTCCATGTATGTTCAATCATCATATTATATCCTCCTGAGATCAAAGAAGTCAGAAAATCACAAGAACTGAGAAAGGCATGGAAGCAGAGCCAAGCTTAATTGAACATATGACCTAAAATTAGGGTTTTGGTTTCAGAGGCCATAAATCCAATTTTTTTTGCCATTCTTGTTTCTATTGGTCTCTATATGTTATAAGGATCCTACACACCAATTTTCATGAAGAAATTCAATGGGGAAGGCATATGATCAATAGGTGACTTCTTGAGCAAGTCAATGCAAAATCAGGGCCTCTGAGGCCCCCAATCATCCAACCAAAGGGTCTTCTCCATCATTTTGGGTGTATATGATCTTTATTTGATCTTAGAAGAAGTTATAAGTTTACAAAATTGAAGAATTTCAAGCCATTTGCAAAGTTGCCATTTTGGGAAAGTGACTTATAATGCAAACTTGCCATTTTGGGAAAGTTTTTCAACCTCCTCTTTTTGATTCAAAAATGCTTCAAATGAAAAATTCTTAGTCATGAAAGTTGTAGATTGGATCATTCCCTTTTCAAAAAGTACAAGAACTTGATCTAATTCATCATAGAACTCAAGTTATGGCCTTGCAAAGTTGGGAAAAATCACTAAATTTCACTTATGTACCAAAGAGGGAAACTTGCAAAAACTCATACCAAGGAAAAATGTGACCTCTAATTGACTTCTAACCATTTCACAAACATGATACATGACCTATAACTTAGAATTTTCCAAAGAATCACTCATTTTCATGCCTTGATTATCAAGTATTTCAAAAGGGGCCAAAACCTTCACAAATTGCAAAATGCCCCAAATCTTGACATCCACTTGTGCCAGCTCTTCAAATCAGCTTCCATGGACCTCCCTAAAGCCAGCTGACTCGAACCATACCTCACAGCCAGCCTGCCATGATCCCATACTTCAAAGGACAACTTTCTTGACTTTATGCAATTTGAGCCATACCAATCAAACTATTCCACAACAACTCTCTGACCTATCAAGGATTGATACATGGACCAAAAGCAACTCAACACACACAACAACACAAGCTGAATCCTCCCACAACTCAGCATACACCAAAACCTCCTCTTATGCATTTCTCTTCGAAACTCAGCACTAAAGCCACAAACATCAAAATAAATTCCACAGAACAACTCACCATGAACCTCTGATCATTTCCCAACCATCACCTTGCCCTGAAACCCCCCATATCAAAAACACGATTTTCACCTCCCTTGACCTGAGCTTCACTGACTTTCAAATAGAGGCCATATAAACTCCAACCAAGCTTTGCAAACACTTCAGGAGGATTATTGGGGGTGATTTGAAGCAAAGAACTGGTCAGAAAGCTCCAAAGGTGAAAGCTCCAGTTCAGGTATCACCAAGAACATTTTTACCAGAAATTGTTTTTTATGCCATAGAAATGTTGCTTATGCTTCACTGATCATGATGTGCTTGTTGGTTTTGAAAATGATTGAGTTTTGAGCCTGAACCGTGTCTCTTAAAGTTTGACCTGAAAACTTGTTTGATTCAATTCTTGTTTATGTTGAAATATAAATGAGTTTTTGTGCTTGATTCTTGCTTAGGGTGATTAGAAGATGTGATCTGGAGTTTTAGAGGGTTTAAAATTGCCTAGGAAAGAAGTTAGCTTTTTGAACTCGCCGGAGAAGATGACCGGAACCACTGTTCTGGTCATCTGAAGATGATTAGATTAGGGTTAGGGTTTAGGCAACTTTGAATATGAGCCATTGATCTTGCTTTCCCGCGTGCCCTGGACGGTCTGGATCTCACACTTAAGCCATAATCCATGATTAATTAGATTTAATTAGGATTAAGAAATTCAAATCCCAGAAATGATCTGAGCCTCTCATTTGCGCGCTAGTCAATTCGCGCGTGTTTCATTCAAATGTTGGCCATTGGATCTGTTGACTTTTCCATTTAAATTAATTTTATTTCATTTTCTTGCCATTTAATTTGTGCATTTTTAAAAATAGCAAAATACATCAAAAAATTCTGAAAATTTTTATTAAATCTTTTATTGATTTTCAGAACCCAAAAATATTTTTATTTTTATTTTTTGCATTAAAAATTATTTTTAAATCATTTAAATGATTATTTTTAATTAGTTAATGAAGATTAATTAATTAAAAATACATTTAGGTATTTAAAAATCCCAAAAAAATTCAGAGAGCATTTTAAAACATTTAGAAACTCACAAAACAAATTTATTTTTGGTTTCGATCATACTTTGACAATTTTCATTTGAATTAGGGTTCTTTAAATTGAATATTTTTAACCCTAACTTCAAAAATTCATAACTTTTGATCCAAGTTGAGTTTGTGAATGGTTCTTCTTACATTGTGTTATGCATTCTTTCAAGCATCTAAAAACATTTTTGTTTCATTTTTATCTTTCATTTTCAATTTGTTTGGCATTTTCCCTTTAGGATCACCCTTAAAACCCTAGAAACTTAGGAAAATCATAAGTCCTTTAGGGTTTAGCTTCTGACATTCCCCTTTGGGCAGTGAACTTGTATAGGTTTAGGGTCCCTTTGATTTCATTTTCAATTTTTTATCTTGTCATTTGCTTCTGATTTAGATTTTTGCATCTCATGTTGTACATAAACCCTAATTTGTATCTTCATTTGCATTCATCCTCCACATGCTTGCATACATGAACTTGCCATAACATTTTGTGCATCCACATGACATATAAGAAATCTTAGGACATATTAGAATCATGTTTGATCATTGCATCATCCATTTGCCATGCTTTTGCTCTCATTTGATGTCATATGCATTCATAAACTTTCATGCTTCTTACAGGCTTCATTTGCATTCCCATCTCTTGTGTGATCATTCACATATCTTGACATGCTTTCATACCACCTCATAATATCATTTTCATCATGAATATGCTTCTGACTTTGGCTTCCATCTTTGAATTTCATTTCATTTTCATGTCATTTCATTTTCTCTTTGCTAACTTTTCAGGTGGTAAGTGTTTGAGAAGTGAATTTGCCTTCATTTCTCACAATCTCTTCTCATCCCTCTTATGCATCATTGTTGCATTTTACTTGTGTATTAGAGTGAGCTTGCTCATTCATGCTCCCTCCTCATCTTATTTCTTCAAGCAACTTATCTTCTTAAGTGAAGTAAGTTGTCTTGCTTCTTGTTGCTTCTTTTCCTTCCTTCATCTAGCTTCTTCCATGGTGGCTTTTCCTTGAGGATCTTCTTGCAAGCTTCATAAACCCTAGAAATACCCAAGCATGATCATAATTAGGGTTTGATTAGTCCCCCCATTAGTTTTACCTTTGTGTCATCTTTGTGTCTTCTCTCCTCATCTCTTAATCAAGGACTAAACCTTCAAGGTTTTAAGACTTTGTGATTAGGGTTATGCCTGTATCCTTCTATTAGGATGGAGTGTATAACTTTAATCCTAAGTGTTAAACCCTTAATGTGTTTAAATCCTTTAATCAATTCACCTAATAATCATCAAGACATCAAGCGTGTAACTTGGGCCTTGCATTAGGGTTCTAATTCTTCCTTAATTGGTTAAGAAGGACTAACCCCAGTGTTAATGGACAAGTCCCCCTCAAGTTGTCTTACAAACCATAAAACCCATTTCATAATCTTACCATTAACTAAAATCCACTTTAATAAAGGCTTTGTTTTGTCATGAGGTTAATCCCTAATCATGGATTGAGTTGAGGAGCCTTTCTCAGCTTAAATGTTCTCATCTATTATCCTTCTATTAGGATGGTGTAATGGGTTCATTAAATCCTTGATTATGGCTTAAACTCATTAAGTAACACCAAACAAAACTCGAAAGACATCTAAATAAATGCAAGTAGGTTAATGATCTTAATCCTACATCATGGTGATTAAGTGTGAGGTATTTACTTCATGTTTAAGGTATTCTCATTACCCCTAATCAAAGGGAAGATGTGATGAGTTTACTAACCCTTGGTTTAGGCTTAAGCTCATCAACTTATGGAAAACACAAAAAGCAATAAAAGATTGAAAATACAAAAATAAAACAGTAATCGTCTCCTTCGGGATTCTTTTCTCACCTCATTCACTCACAAACGAGAACTCGCTTCTTCCATCTAATGCAATACAGATAGCACCTGAGCCAGACAGGTCATACACTTGAGCATAGACAAGTAAGCAGTTCATCAGTCAATTTATCTTTCAGTCTCTTTGAGTCGAACTACGGTGTTCTGACTTCCTCATTGCACGAGAGGATACTTAGGCATAACTTAACAGTTATCGAACAAAAGTCTCTGTATATTCCCCCTCTTCCAGCTGTGTTCTTTAAGCCTCATAGTCTTGAGCTTCATATTCTTTGTCTGCACTGACACTTCTTCACTTCATTTCGCATTCCTTTTACACTGACACTTGTATTATTTTCCAGCTTTTGCACACAAAATAGCACTGACACTACCCCTTTAAAACACAAATCTTTCAAGCGTGGATCCCGTCGAGTATGGCGGACAATCTGGGTGCTAATACCTTCCCTGGTTGTAACCAACCCCCTTTCTCAGTTTCTCTGGTTCGCGACGGTCTTATCCATATCTCTTTCTAGGTTTAAGCAGCATTACCTTTCCTTCAGGATAAAAATGCCTAGCTGGCGACTCTTTTCAGTTCACCCTTGTGTTCTCTCTTTCGCTGATCGTTCGCGTCTGTACCCTATCTGGCCCTGTGTCATTTGGTGGGAGCGACAAATGTACCTGACAGTATTAGAAGGATCAATGAAGTGTGTGTTGGGCCAGCATGACGAGTCAGGTCGAAAAGAGTATGCAATATACTACCTAAGAAAAAAGTTTACCGACTGTGAACAACGTTATTCAATGCTCGAGAAAACTTGTTGTGCTTTAGCGTGGGCTGCTCGCCGACTAAGACAGTATATGTTGACTCACACTACTTTGTTGATCTAAAAAATGGACCCCGTCAAGTACATATTTGAGAAGCCAACACTTACCAGAAGGGTTACAAGATGGAGAATGATTCTGACAGAGTATGACATTCAATACACATCTCAAAAGGCCATCAAAGGCAGTGTGTTGTCTGACTATCTGGCTGAGCAACCCATTGATGATTACCAGCCAATGAGATTTGACTTCCCTGATGAAGACATCATGTTCCTAAAATTAAAAGATCATGAAGAGCCGGTTCACACTGAAGGGCCTGACCCAGAAGAAGAATGGACTATGATGTTTGATGGGGCTGTCAATATGAATGGTTGTGGAGTTGGTGCAGTGCTCATTACACCTAAGGGAGTTCATATGCCTTTCTCGGCAAAACTCACCTTTGCCTGCACTAACAACGAAGATGAATATGAAGCCTGTATCATGGTACTTGAGGAAGCCATCGACCTCAGGATAGAGACATTGAATGTATTCAGAGATTCAGCTTTAGTAATCAATCAGACCAACGGCAAATTGTATACTCACCAAGAGCATCTGATCCCATATTGTGACTACACGAGGAGATTATTGACTTTCTTCACAACAGTCAAACTTGAGTACATCCCTCGGGACGAGAATCAGTTCACCGATGCTTTAACTACCATTTCCTCCATGATCAACGTTCAGACTGCAAATTATGTGCCTCGTATCTCAGTATCCAGACTGGACCGACCAGCATATGTTTTCTCTGTGGACATTGCTAAAGATGACAAGCCTTGGTTCCATGACATAAAAAACTTCTTAGAGGATCAAACATACCCACCTGGGGCATCATCTAATGATAAGAATACATTAAGAAGGTTGGCCGGTAGTTTCTTCCTTAATGCTGATGGTTCATTATACAAACGAAACTTTGACATGGTTCTACTCAGATGTGTTGATAAGAAAGAAGCAGACTTGCTGATGCACGAGGTGCATGAAGGATCTTTAGGTACCCATGCCGGAGGGCATGCAATGGCGAAAATATTGTTAAGATCAGGTTACTACTGGATCACAATGGATGCAGACTGTTGTGCCTATGCCAGGAAATGCCACAAATGCCAGATCTATGCAGATAAAGTACATGTGCCTCCAAATCCTTTGAACGTAATGTCTTCACCTTGGCCCTTTGCAATGTGGGGCATTGGCATGATTGGAAAGATTGAATCAACTGCTTCAAATGGCCACAGATTCATCCTGGTAGCCATTGATTACTTCACCAAATGGGTTGAAGCTGCTTCGTATGCAAACGTCACCAGACAAGTGGTAGCCAGATGTAACACCCCAAATTTTCCCTCATCTTTTTAAGCATCATATCACATCATATTCATCATGAACATATCATATTCTTGGCATCCTAGCATGGAAAGATGAGGCATAACATCCTCATGACCTAGCACTAGGCATATGATCATTTGTGGAGGATTTTGAAGCATCACAAGCTATGACAAAGGATCCAATGGATTTTTACAAGTCCTATGAGGGGTCTACATTTCATTTACAAGTTCAAGTTCATTTACAAAAGCTCAGAAGGTTGGAAGATCATCAGGGAATCCAGGCTAGGGCAAAGCTCCTACAGAATGGTCCCAAATTAGGGTTTGAGTTTCAAGCATGAAAACCTCAAGACTTTGGCCAGTTCATTTGGGAAAAGTCTTTTACATGTTAATAGGATCCTAGGGATGAAATTTGGTGAGAAAATTCCTTGTGGAAGTCAAGTATTTCTTCAGTTGCTTGTAAATGAAGAAACTGGTCAACTGTGCCTTAGAAAAGTCAACTGTGAGATTTCAAGGGGTCCAACCCCATTTTTCTAGCCAAGGAATGTTCTTATAATGTTAAAAGAGGTTTGGCAAGATCAAAGATCAATAATCATAAGGTTTTGAGGTGTTTTGCAAAATTGGTACAAGCTTGGTCATGGAAAATGCCCTTTTTAGCAAGTTTTTGCCCTAATTTTCAAGTGAGCATAACTTGGTGAAAAATTCTTCAAATGGACCAAAGTCAAACATGAAAGTTGGAGATTAAAGCCTCCCATTTTCAAAAAGTACAATTACTTTTTCATAGCCTTTATGGTTTGAAAGATAGAGCCCTCGAAAATTGCTTGAAAACTAGGGCAAAGCTTGATTTTTCATTTGTACACAAAAGCAAAAAGGCTTGAAACTTATTTTTGGGTGTTGGTACATACCAAATAAGGTTACAATGTTATAATGCAATAAAAATAGCTCATTTTTCTCCAAGAATGACACCAAATTCGTGCATGATGTGAATTTTATTCCATAAGTGTAATATTTGCATGATCATGAGAAAGGTCTGATACTTGCATCCAAAGGCCAGGATCTTTTTGGATTGAAATCAAGGGTGAGATGTGGAATGCACATGGGCAAGAAAGAGGGCAGTGCATGAGTGTTTCATGATATCACACCAAATTTGCAAATTGTGCAAATTCTCTCACACACTCTCTTCCCACGTGCAAAGACCCTCATGTTTTCAGCATTGCTTCATGATCTCATATAAAAGAAGCTAGGGTTTTAACTTGTCTCAGATCCATTCCATTTTCATCACTATCAAGTTTTTGCACTAGAAGCAAATTCTTTTGAATCTCTTCATTCTCTCACTCTCTTCACAAACTTCTTTCATATTCTTGTTCAGTGAGTCACAAAGATCATTATTCCATCATTCATTTAAGCTAAAGGTGCAAGAATAGAAGGGTGCCATTCAAAGGCAGGTTGCTTTGAAGCTTCAAATTCAAGTTCCATCAAGCTTCCTCTTGCATCTATTTTGCAAGAGGAGATCACAAGAGTTAGATTTGCATCCTTTGGAGAATTTTCTTGGTGTTTTTGAGGTGTCTCCATCTCAGGTAAGCTTATGAATCCTTGGATCTGGAAATGGTTTTTGAGGTGTGCATTTTGATCTTAGATGTATGTTGATTACACTGCACATTTTAATTCTAAAAATGCTTAAGAATTGAGGATGTATTGTGGATTTTAAGTTTCATAGTTAAAACTGTTTGTCTTCGATCCAGGCTGTTCATTGATTTATTGTGAATTTCATTATCATATTCGAAATCAGCATGTTTTAATTATGTAATCTGGAGCTTTTGATTCATTTTGGTTGAGTTTTGTTCATGTTTTGAGTTTTCCGGTGTCGGAGCCCTAGCTTCGGTCACCGGATTCTGGAGATGCCCTGCCTGAGTTCAAACGAAGAAGAAGGTCTCATGACCATTAGATCTTGTCAACTGGACGCTTGTGATTGTGCCACCTCAATTAATGAGGATGCTCCCCCTCACGTGTTTCTTTTGTTTTATATTTTCATTCTGATAATCCAAATGTCACGCACCCCGTGTTAATTAGTGTATACACTCTCTCTGGTCCAATCATTTTGATTACTTCTTTTAATTAGTTGACTAATCCTACACGTTTATGTGATCCAATGGCTTGTGTTTTTTTGCTGATTTTCTTGAATATCCATGTTAATTATTGTGTGTTGCGCAAATCCATTGGGCTTGTCCCTGCTATTCCCACCCCCTGTCTTTAGGCCCATCTGGATTGCGTTGATTTCCTTTCTTTTCACACCTCCCAGCCTCATCCTTTTGTTTTATTTTTCTTTTTATCTCATTTTTATATCAATTTGGTTTTTAATTTTTAAAAATATTTCTAAGTCTCAAAAAGTTATGAAAAAATTCATGGATGTCACTTTGAGTTTTATTTAATTTTTAGTATTTTTATTTTCCATTTATTTTATTTTGACACGTGTAAATTAATTCTCCCATTTAATTAATTCATTTTAATTCTTTTTTAAGCATGCTGTCTTGTCCATTTTCCATATTGATCCTCATTTTGAATTTTTGATTGGTTCTTTTTGCTTTGGACTCTTATTAGAGTGTAATTTATGTGTGATTTTTGCTATGATTTTTAGAAGCTTGTCCATTTGGTTTTTACCTTTGACTTGTGAATGAAGTTTCTTAACCCTAATTGATGTTTGACTCCTCATTTGACTTGCATAGCTTCTGAATTTCTTCCTACCCTTTTGGCATGTTGTTATATCATGATTGAAGACATTATGTCCAAGGTTGTAGAATTTTTGGGTGCATACTTAATTTGATTTGAATTTTGGTTCTTAAGTTGTCCCATTTTGCTTCTTTTTGATCATAAGTCCCCTCCTTAGCTTAGAAGGGCACTTGTGCCAACTTCTTCATCTTTTTTGGGGTCTCTTTAGAGCTTGGATACCTTTCTGATCTTAGTTTCGGGTTTGTGTTTTGGAAATCTTGTGATTTGCTTACCTTTGAAGTTCTTCCTTTCTTATGTACATCCACCTCACTTCTTTGCTTCTTTCTTCCCACAATGTGTTTGCTTAGCTTTGTGCTTCTCTTCTCTTCATCTCTCTTGCTTCTTAAGCACTTCTTTAACTTGATTAGGTATCTGGTCTTATGCCTTGAGTTTGTGTTTTGTTTATTTTGCTTTGCATCTCACCATGTTTGCTTTGCTTTGCTATGTGATTCATGTTGCCTCATATTGACTTGTGTGATTCTTTTCTCATTCTTGTGACTTGCATTTGCATTGAGCATTTGTGTGCATGACTTCACTTCTATTTGTATGATGTTGGTATGGTATTGTGATCATTTTATTTTGCTTGTATGCTTGTATCGCTAACCTTTTCAGGGGCTATGGTAAGTGAGAGGTGTGGATGTGATTCCCACATCTCCAAATCTCGTCTCTTCTCTTCTTATTCTTACTTGTACTAACCTTGTGATTGTTGGGCTTAGGCTTTACTTCCTCTTCTTCTATTCTTCTTTCTTCTTCTTCTCTTCTTCTTTCTTTCTTCTTTAGGATAGTAAACCACTCTAACCTAGGATTTTCCATGCATGACAACACTTAGGATTCATTAGTCCCCCATTAGACTTTTACCTTTGTGATCCTTTTGGTTCTTCTTCTCTTCTCATCTCAACACCCTAAAGAAAACACTTAAAAAAGTTTAAAGTGATACCTTGAACAATAGCCTTATCCCATGAGATACTTGTAGTCTTCCCATCTTGGGATAGTACAAGCTTATCTTGTGATGCACAAGTCTGATCAAGATATCATCTTCACCAAGAAAATCATAAAACACACTTCTTCATTGTAAATACCAAAGACACTTAATAAGTTAATGAGTTAGTGAGCTTAGGCCCTAATCTCTGGATTCATGTTTTGGGGATCTTCTCCTTACTTGAGTGTGCTTGTTCTATTATTCCATCTTGGAATGTAGTGACAAGTGCACATTCCATGGAAAAGAGCTTGAGTTCACTCCCTTGTGACACACTTATAAAAAGCTTCATCAAAAACACAAACAAACAATAAGCGTCTTTCCTTCGGGAATTTTTTTCTCATCTCCTTCGCTCTGTACGCGAACTTGCTCCTACTTGTCATTTTGCAAGATGGTTACGCACTCGTCGTCCGAGCCTGCAACACCTGAGCATTGACATAGGCAGTTCAAGCCTTAATTTACAAGCAATATCTTTTCCACCCCTAGTTAGGGGAACTACGGCAACTCTGATCCTCACTGTCCAAATGAGGTACGTAGGCAGCGGGGTAGGGCCCGTTCGAGCACAATCTTTATTTTCCCTACATTGTTCCTTTTCATTTCTTTTTTAGTTCCCTTTTCTTTTCTTTTATCCAGTTCAGTTCCATTTCTTCGCAGCAGCTTTCATTTCTTCACCCTTTGAAACAGTTTCTTTGCAAGCGTGGATCCCGTCGGGTACGGCGGACGATCTGGGGTGCTAATACCTTCCCAGGTCGTAACCAACTCCCGAACTCAGTATCTTTGGTTCGTAGGACCCGTGCCCTTCCTTTTCATTTCTTCTGGTTTGTGCAGCATTCCCGTTTCCGTTCCTTCGGGATAAAAATGCCTGACTGGCGACTCTATTCTTTTCCGCGCCACTTTCGCGTTTGTACCAGGATGGAAATCTGGGGAGCGACAGCTAGCGACTCTGCTGGGGAACGTACCCAGTATCTCTGGTTCCCCTGTGAGTCTCTCCTAGCGCTTGTGTGCTTCTGTTTCTTTGGGTGTTGATTGTTTGTTGTTGCTTGTGTATTTTACTGTTGTTTATTTACATTTTATTTATGGCTCTATTTACAGTTTTCAGTATTTATTTTATGCATCATATTATTACTGGACTGTCTGGACTGGATCTTTTGTTTGGTGGGCTGGGGTGATACTGTTTCTGAGAGATGAGCTCATTACCACGGCTCGAGTGTACCTTAGGACTTAGAGTGGTTCCACTTTGGCCTCATGAGATCTTGTCATGGGGGTAGTAGTGAGTTCCACGCCCAGATTTGCGACCGTCTTGGAAATGTCTTGATTTTGGGATCTTCCTCTCTCATTTCATAACCTTGACAGTTATGTGCAGCTGGGGACCGATCATTGAGAACCTTGTGGAAACATCCTTCTTTAGTGATTGCAGTGGCAGACCACATTGTGTAGCAAACCCATTCGCTTCCGAAGGCCCACTTAGAACTTGCATAGGATGACCTTGTTTTCCCGGACTCAACTAAGGCCTCCCTGCGTAGTATATAATGCCAAACCGAATCCCTGATCTGGTCATGAGCCATTTCTCGGAAATGGTGAACGTATTATTGCTATTCAACTTTGAGAGTCCATGATGTTTGACCCGGAGCATACCAGTGAGATTGGGAGGGGTTTACAGGTTTGCAGGAACCCTTGGCCTCTACATACCCTCATTATCAGTGGTCCTTGTTATGATTTTGTTCCTATGGTTCTGGTGTTCTGGTTTTCTTGGTACTATGGTTATGAAAATTTCTATCAGAGGGTTGTGACTCAGAGGATTTTGGTTTGCAGTTATTCAGAGGGTCCTTATGTTCAGTGTCCAGTATCCAGATGGTCCCAGATTGATCATATGCCTGCATTGCATTTGCATTTGCATCATTCCCGCATTAACTATTTATGTTTCCATTTTTCAGGTCATTGTTCATAGTTAGCTCCCAGTTCTTGTAAATCTTATCTCTAGATGGCAGAAATCAGAAGAATTACAAGGAAAAAGAATGTTCACTATACTTTTCTTCAACCTGAAGTCAGAAGTGTTCAGAAATTAGCAGGTCTGATGAATGACCAAGTCTTGGGAAATTTCAGAAAGAGATATGGCCAGATATTGAAGTATGTGGACAAACCCACTGTAGACCAGAAGAACAGTTTGTATACCTTGCTTCAGTTTTATGACCCTCTGTTGCGTTGCTTTGTGTTTCCAGATTACATCTTGGCTCCTACCTTGGAGGATATTTCCAGCATTTTGAATGTTCCAGTCAGAGATACCTTACCTTTCTATGGGTCTGAAGTGGTGCTTAAGGAAGAGGACATAGCCAAAGTTTGTCGTTTACCAGCTGCTACAGTCAAGAAGGCTCTGAAGGATAGTGAAGGCAAATGACTCCCTTGTTCTCGGGAGAGAAGGAATTTGTAAGCTTGGAAGTAATCTCTATCTTTGCTAAAGGAAATCCTATTCCAACTCTGTTGGGTGATTTCTACTACAACGTTCATTACCGGAATGAGAAAGGTAGGCGTGGACCAGTAGGATGTTGTGCTTCATTGTTTGCTGAGTGGTTTTCCACACAATTGCCAAAATCAGGAGCTTTCAAGGAAATGAGGGATGAGTGGAGATGGTCTAGAAGGCTGATGGGGTTAACTGCTGAGGATATAGCCGGGGGATATGATAGAGATATGCTAGGAAAAGAATTGATGGTCAGTTGTGGAAGATTTGCTGGAGTGCCTTTGCTAGGAAGGAAGGGTGTGATCAGTTATCATCCAACATTAGCCAAGAAGCAATTTGGTTACCCTTTAAGAGATCCACCACAGATGGAAGAGTTTGTTGTGTCTTTGTATTTTCTTGTGGAAGGAAACAAGGAGTTAGTTCTGCAAGCATCTCAGGCTTGGGCTCACAGGATAAGGAAGGGTAAGAAAGACTTTGGCAGAGTAGATCCCAAGACGTATCCTCCTTTTGCTACATGGTTGCAAAAACATGTAGAAGAAGTTCTCATGACTTTCTCAGTAGAAGCTCCACTTTATCCCAAAGAAGTGCCAAGCCAGAGTACTGTCTCCCTTGAAGAGTACAAGAAATTGGAAGCTCAGCTGCATGAAGTTCGAGTGGAGAATGCTGAAATGGTTAGCCTGTATCATCTTGCCAACCGGGCCAAAAATGAGGCAGAGGGAAAGCTGCAGAAGATCCAAGCCACTTTGGAAGCTAAAGAGAAAGACTTTGCTGGAAGGGAAGCTCACTTTTAAAGGATGGGTATGATGGAGGCAAAAAGAGAAGCAGAACGCAAAAAGACTTTGAAAACTCTCAAGGAAGCTGGCCAATCCATTGTTTGGTTGCAAGGACAAAGGGAGGAAGAGCAAAAGAAGTTCAAAGAGAAAGAAGAGTTTTTTGAGGTGCAAATGGCCTTCAAGGAGGAAGAAGTGGAGCAAGTCCACAACATACGGAGGGAAAAGACTCAGCAGCTAGCACAAAGCCAGTTAGCCTTAGAGGAGGCACGGAAAGAGATTGAAGAGCTCAAGCTGAGAGCGGGTGTAAAGAAGAACAGAGCAGAGGTGGTTGCAGAAGAACCTGAGTCTCTAGTTTAGCTTATTTATTTGTTCAGACTACCTACAGACTTGTTGTAGGAGTCTTGCTTTATTTCTTTTGTCTTTTATTTATGTAATGACTTATAACCCTTCGGGGAATATTTCTGTTTGTGCTCTAAATTTTGGCCAACAGTGGTTTGTCCATGATATACAGTTTTAATATGCAAATTATCATTTCTGAATGTGCAAGGCTTGATTGTTTGATACTGCTAATATCTGAACACTCTTCAAAGAGAAAGTCTGAAAGATAATACTCAAAGTGGCTGTCTGGAGCAAATACCAGAACTGGGACATACAAATGCTTAAAACTTGGGAACATGAGCAGTTAGATTGCATGCATATGACGTGTTTGTTTGTTTTGCAGGTACTTCTTCAGTTTCTAATGTCTTCTCTGTTTCAGGAACTATAGCTCCCAGGAAAGTTCGAGAACAGCTAGTCATACACAGATATCCCACAAGAGTCAACAGAGAAAGAGTCATGGATCAAATGAAAGCTGATTTAGCTGACTTGAGACTGAGGATGGACAATTTTATGACCCTTATGGCAGGAATGGGTCAGAATCAGGAACGCCTACGGGAGTTGGTTGAAAATAGTCAAGCCAGGAACAACGATATTATTGATGGAGGTAATCGTAACGGTGCGGGCGCCCGTCAAGTTGAAATCCCTGTAGCACAGCCAGGGGTTACCATAATCAATGATGGACTGAACAATGTACAGATGGACGGTCCAGACGAACAGTTCACTCTGCTGGACGAAACTGAAGGCCAGGGGGCTGAAATGAACAGGATGTTTGAGGAGATGGCAGAACAGATCAAGGTTATTCAATCTCAGAACTCTCTGGGGTTCGACATTACTGACTTGGGCTTGGTTCCCGGGGTTAGAATCCCTTAAAAGTTCAAGGTCCCAACTTTCGAGAAATACAACGGCACAGCGTGTTCAAAGACTCATCTTCAGTCCTTTGTAGGAAGGATTGCTGCCCACACTGATGATGAAAAGCTATGGATGTACTATTTCTAGGACAGCTTGGTTGGGGCCTCCTTGGAATGGTATATGAAGCTAAGTAGAGCCAACATTAAGAGCTGGAACGACCTGGAAGAGGCGTTCGTGAGGCAATACTAGTATAATTTGGACATGGCTCCAAATCGCACTCAATTGCAAAACATGTCTCAAACTGCTAAGGAGGGGTTTAAAGAATATGCGCAAAGGTGGCGTCAGCTCGCTGCCAGGGTACAACCATTACTGCTGGAGAATGAGATGGATGATATGTTCATGGGGACATTGCAAGGAGTGTTTATCGAAAGATTGGCGTCTTGTTAGGCTACCAAGTTCAATGATATAGTAATTGCTGGAGAGAGGGTCGAGACTTTGTTAAAGATGGGAAAGATCTAGGATACGAGTGCAAGCAACTCGAGTAGAGTAAGAAAAGCTTTCAGCGGACCCCCGAGAAGGAGGGAAGGTGAAACCAATGCTGTGTTTGGCCGAGGACGGGGACGAGGGTATAGAAGATCATATGAACAAGTGGCAACAGTCACTATCCCTACCAATCCTGTGCAGCAGGTGCAACCTCAACAACAACAACAACAGCCACAACGTAACAACTATCAACAAAGACCCTATCAGCCAAGGCAGACTCGTCCGGCTAATAGGGTGCTTGAAGCAATTCCCATGACATATGCTACATTGCTACCAAGATTACTAGACCTAAATTTGATACAACTGAGGACTTTGGCACCACCACCACCTGGAGAGCTTCCAGTGGGGTATGATGCCAATGCTAGATGCGCTTTCCATTTAGGGGCACTCGGGCACTCAACTGAGAAGTGCAGGGCGCTACAGCACAAAGTTCAAGATTTGATCGACTCCAAGGCGATTAATTTCGCACCACCGCCAAATGTTACTTCAAGCCCTATTCCGAACCACAGAGGGGCTAGAATAAATGCTGTTGAGGGTGGTGAGAAGTTAAGTCTGATTCTGAGCATAGAAGAAGTGAAGACTCCGCTGTTGGTAGTGAAGGAGAGGCTGTTGAAAGGACAAGTGTTTCCGGGATGCAGTTCTGATTGTGAGAAATGTTTGAATTCAGTGAACGGTTGTGAAGACCTGAAGATGGGGTTGCAGAATTTGATTGATGAAGGATCATTGCAGTTTGACAAAGTTGATAATGAAGTTGATGATGTGTCCACTATAACCATTTTCTATGATCCAACTGAGATGCTGGCTAGAAGAGAACCTGTGACCATTTATGCTCCTGAAGTTAGTCCTGTGACTATCACTGTGCCTGGGCCTGTTCCTTATACAAATGATAAAGACATTCCATGGAATTACGGCTCAGATGTGTACGTGGAAGGACAAAAAGTGGAGAGTAAGTCTGTTACTATTGACCCGACTGTAGTGAACGTCGGAGGGGTTGGAGGTTTTATGAGAAGTGGTCGTCTATTTTCTCCCCCAGTTCTGAGAGGAGATCCTGAGGATGAGGCTGAGGCAAAGGCTAAAGGAAAGCAAACAGCGACTGGAGAAACAACAACTCCTTCTACTGGACAGGGTACCTTTGAGAAGGAAGTGGAAGAATTTATGCGCATAATTAAAAGGAGTGATTATAAGGTGGTCGAACAGTTGAACCAGACACCTTCCAAGATATCAATTCTGTCTTTGCTGATGTGTTCTCCGGTGCATAGAGAATCCTTGTTGAAAGTGTTGCAGATGGCCTATGTTCCTCAAGAAATAACTGTTAATCAACTGGAAGCTGTAGTGGGCAGTGTGAATGCAAGCCATGGGCTGGGCTTTACAGATAGAGACCTTACGTTAGAGGGCCGTAACCATAACAAAGCACTACATATTACTATGGAGTGCAAGGGTGCTGTTTTGTCGCATGTCCTTGTTGATACATACTCTTCTCTTAATGTACTTCCGAAGAAAGTATTAATGAAGCTCAATGTTGATGGTATCATCTTAAGACCCAGTGATTTGATAGTTAAAGCTTTTGATGGGTCCAGAAGATCAGTGTTTGGAGAAGTTGAGTTACCCGTGAAAATAGGGTCTCAAGTATTCAAAAGTACATTCTACGTCATGGACATTCAGCCCGCGTACAGTTGCTTGTTGGGGCGTCCATGGATTCATGCTGTCGGAGCTGTAACTTCCACTCTGCATCAAAATCTCAAGTACGTGGTTGATGGCCAAGTAATTACTGTGTGCGGAGAGGAAAACATCTTTGTAAGACACTTATCAACTTTCAAATATGTGGAGATGGACGGAGAGGTCCACGAGACGCTGTGCCAGGCCTTCGAAGCAGTTAATGTCAACATTTTGACTCTAGTAGAGAGAAGCTATGAGAAAGAAGGTACCTCCATTCACTCCTACAAGCAGGCAAAGGAGGTGGTTCAGTCAGGAAGCGCCCAAGGCTGGGGAAAATTGCTGGAATTAGAGAAGAAAGATGACAAGTTTGGTTTGGGATATCAGCCTAGTGGGTCTAATTGGTCTCCAAGTGGTAAAGCCATTACTTTCACAAGCGCTGGGATGCTCGACCACAACCATATATGTGCAACTAATGAAGAGGGAGACAATGATGGTGACTGGAACAACTGGATTCATCCGTGTGCGCCCGGAGAGGAGCTGAAAAACTGGTCTGCTGAAGACATCGTCCAAGTCACCTGGAACTCAGAGTAATTTATTTGTTTCCTTTTCTTATCATGCTGCATTGTCAAATCCAGCATTCTGCCCAAGGTGCTAGGATCCATTGTATGGGCCACCATGTTTGTTATGCACTTATTTTACCATGAAATAAAAGACATTTTCAGACAAATTGTGTTCTCTTTCTTTTGTTTTAAATTTTCACAAAAATAAAAAAAAATGGCAATGTGTTTTTCCTTTTTTGTTTTTGTGTTTGCGTCTCTTTTAAAAAATTAAACAGATTCTGAAATAAGCACATCATCTGGGTAGTGTTGATCATCCGGATTCCATTGATAACGTTCCTACTATGACCACGCATGACTTTGACAATCCTATCTACCAAGCTGATGAAGGGGTTGAGGAAGACTGTGAACTCCCTGAAGAATTGGTCAGATTATTGAAACAAGAGGAACGGGTTATTCAGCCTCATCAGGAAGAAATTGAGATCATCAACATCGGCACTGAAGATGTGAAGAAAGAGATCAAGATTGGGGCCAGTCTGCAGGCCGAAGTGAAGAAAGAGTTGATTGGTATGCTGCGTGAGTATGTGGATATCTTTGCCTGGTCGTATCAAGATATGCCAGGGTGGGATACCGACATTGTTGTGCATAAGCTACCATTGAGAGAAGACTGTCCTCCTGTGAAACAGAAGTTGAGAAGAACGCGTCTTGACATGGCGATGAAGATCAAGGAGGAGGTTCAGAAGCAATGGGATGCCGAATTTCTTGCCGTAACTAGTTACCCACCTTGGGTAGCTAAACAGAGCGAGCCCAAAAGATGACTTTCCGTTACCTCACATTGATGTGTTGGTAGATAACACTGCTCAATTCTCGGTATTTTCCTTCATGGATGGCTTCTCCGGATATAACCAGATTAAGATGGAACCAGAAGACATGGAGAAAACAACGTTCATTACCCTGTGGGGTACATTCTGCTATAAGGTAATGCCCTTTGGTTTGAAGAATGCCGGGGCAACTTATCAGCGGGCTATGGTCACATTGTTCCACGACATGATACACAAGGAGATAGAGTGTTATGTGGACGATATGATTGCTAAGTCCCGAGACGAAGAAGAGCATCTGGTCAATCTCAAGAAGCTGTTTGATAGACTGATAAAGTACAAGCTGAGGTTGAACCCAAACAAGTGCACTTTCGGAGTGCGTTCCGGGAAACTGCTGGGTTTCATTGTTAGTCAGAAAGGAATCGAGGTAGATCCTGCAAAAGTAAAAGCAATAAAAGATATGCCTGCACCGAAAACAGAAAAAGAAGTGTGCGGGTTTTTAGGGAGGTTGAACTACATTTCACGGTTCATATCTCATCTAATTGCCACGTGCGAACCAATATTCAAATTGCTAAGAAAAGAGCAAACGGTCAGGTGGAATGAGGACTGCCAAAGAGCTTTTGAC
This sequence comes from Lathyrus aphaca, assembly GCA_963966055.1. Lineage (NCBI taxonomy): Eukaryota > Viridiplantae > Streptophyta > Magnoliopsida > Fabales > Fabaceae > Lathyrus > Lathyrus aphaca. The sequence goes on from OZ014524.1 coordinate 367,792,901, forward strand.
AAGATAAAAGAATATTTGCAGACACCTCCAATTCTAATACCTCCAGTTCCAGGACGGCCGCTTATCATGTACTTGAATGTGCTAGAGGGGTCAATGGGGTGTGTTCTAGGCCAACATGACGAGTCTGGTCGAAAAGAGTACGCTATTTATTACCTTAGCAAAAAGTTTACCGATTGTGAATCCCATTACTCACTGCTTGAGAAAACTTGCTGCACTTTGGTATGGGCTGCTCGCCGACTGAGACAGTACATGTTGATTCATACCACACTGCTAATTTACAAAATGGATCCTGTCAAGTACATCTTTGAGAAACCAGCGTTAACTGGAAGGATTGCTAGGTGGAAAATGATCTTAACAAAATACGACATACAATATACTTCTCAGAAGGCCATCAAGGGAAGTGTATTGTCATATTACCTTGCACAACAACCTCTTGAAGATGATTATCAGCCAATGAAGTTTGATTTCCCTGATGAGGACATCATGTACCTCAAAGCAAACGATTGCGAGGAACCACTTCCGGAGGAGGGGCCAGACCCTGAATTCAAATGGAAGTTGATGTTTGATGGGGAAGTCAATATCAATGGACGTGGAGTAGGTGTTGTTCTTATTACTCCCGAAGGTGTTCACTTTCCCTTCGCTGCCAGAATTACATTTGGATGCACCAACAATGAAGCGGAATACGAGGCATGCATAATGGGAATAGAGGAGGCTATTAATCTTCGGATTAAGACCCTCGATATATTCGGAGATTCAGCCCTCGTTATTAACCAGATTACCGGCAAGTGGTATACGCATCAAGAGCATCTAATTCCATACAGGGATTATGCCAGAAAATTGTTGACGTTCTTCATAACAGTTAAGCTACAGTACATACCACGTGATGAAAATCAATTCGCCGACGCATTGACCACTCTTTCTTCGTCTATCAAAGTCTTATGTTGGAATTATGTACCCAGAATTGACATTTCCAGGCTTGACGCACCAGCTCATGCTTTCTCTGTAGATGTAGTGTCTGATGAGAAACCTTGGTATTTTGATATCAAGCTATTCCTGGAAAAGCAAGAATACCCAGCTGGGGAATCTTCCAATGACAAGAAGACCCTCAGGCGACTTGCTGCTAGCTTCTTTTTTAATACAGACGGGGTTTTGTACAAGAGAAACTTTGACATGGTCTTGCTCAGATGCGTGGATAGACACGAAGCAAGCCTGTTAATGCAGGAAGTCCACGAGGGATCTTTCGGTACCCATGCAGGAGGGCATGCTATGGCTAAGAAATTGTTGAGATCAGGGTATTACTGGATGACAATGGATGCAGACTGTTGTTCATACGCTCGTAAATGCCACAAGTGCCAGATTTATGCAGACAAAATGCATATTCCTCCAAGCCCGCTCAACATCATGTCATCTCCTTGGCCCTTCTCTATGTGGGGCATTGAAATGATCGGGAAGATAAAGCCTACTGCTTCAAATGGTCATCGCTTCATCTTGGTCGCGATTGATTACTTCACTAAGTGGGTTGAAGCAGCATCTTATGCCAATGTCACTCGTCAAGTGGTAGCCAGATTTTTGAAAAGAGACATCATTTGCAGATATGGAGTGCCCGAAAGAATCATTACTGACAATGGTTCTAATATCAACAACAAGATGATGGCAGAATTGTGTCGGGACTTCAAGATCCAGCATCACAATTCTTCTCCTTACAGGCCAAAGATGAATGGTGCTGTAGAGGCAGCAAATAAGAACATCAAGAAGATTGTGCAAAAGATGGTTGTCACTTACAAAGATTGGCATGAGATGTTACCGTTTGCGCTGCATGGGTACCGAACGTCAGTCAGGACGTCAATTGGGGAAATTCCCTTCTCATTGGTATATGGCATGGAGGCAGTCTTGCCTGTTGAAGTAGAAATTCCTTCATTGCGTGTGATGATAGATGTGAAGCTTGATGAGGCTGAATGAGTGCGTGCTCGTTACAATCAGCTATGTCTAATTGAGGAAAAGAGATTAACGGCTATCTGTCATGGTCAGCTTTATCAGAGGAGAATGAAGTGAGCATTCGACCAACGAATACGTACTCGGGAGTATCAAGTGGGAGAGCTTGTGCTCAAGAGGATTGTTCCTCCAGGTTTAGATCATAGGGGCAAGTGGACCCCAAACTACGAAGGACCATTCATAATGAAGAAAGTTATCTCAGGAGGAGCACTGATGCTCACCACTATGGATGGAGAAGATTTCCAACCCCTGTTAACTCGGATGCAGTTAAAAAATATTCGCATAAAAAGACCCGCTGGACACAAAAACAGAATTAAAGTCCAGGCAAGAAAAGGGCATCCCGACGAGCTAAAAACAGAATAAAAAGCTCGGGAAAAACTTAGGGAAAATGAATAAAAAAATGTACACCCGCTGAGTTGAAAAGCCACATCGGACAACTCAGGCAAAAAAAGGGTATCCCGGTGGATTGAAAACCCGAAAGGGCGATCCACGCAAAATAAGGGAATAAGAGAACAACTGCGATCCGAGTAATCTAAACCAAATCATCGTTTCGTACAACCTGACAATATCATAAGGGTAGGAATCAGTCCCCTCATCTTCTCAGAAAGCAAAGGCAAGAATGGAGAGTTTTGAAGACATGCTGGTCATAGCAGAAAGGGAACTCATTGAGATGTCGTGCCCATTGCCATTAGGATAGTTTTATTTTCTCAATTTTGAAATTCTGTGATCAGGTATGAGATGTCCTAAGAGATGTCCCAACACTTGACAGATTTAACCAAAACTTAAATAGCAAGAAAAGTAAATAACACAGAAGTTTGTTAACCCAGTTCAGTGTATAACCACACTTACATCTGGAGGCTACCAAGCCAGGAGGAAATCCACTATAAGTAATATTAATTCTAGACTTAAACCACCCTGTTTAATCTATCACTTAATAACTACCCAATGCAATTTCTACCTAAGACACAACTTAGATAAGAGTACCCTACTCACTCCCCCTCAATCACACAGTGATTTTGTTTACAAGTTTAATAAAATTGAAGTCATACTTCAAACAAAAACAGCTTGATCTTACTTCACAGTTCCAATCAAGTTACAAATGCACTTTTGCTTAAAAGCTTATAAAGTGGTACAATTAAAACAACCTGCTATTAAAACACTAGACACCCTATTTGGTCTTCTGAAATTCGTACTCAATTCTGTGAGTTTCTGTTGATTAAATAGGTATCTGTAATTTGGGCTTTCTGTAGGATGATCCAGCCCTAATGCGCATGCAGCTTCCACCTTGAATTTAGGGTTTGTTACTTCCTAGATTCTAGGTGATTTAGGTCTTCTGTTTTAATCTGAATCCTTAATATAAAACTCCCTACAGATGCGCCTTGTTCTGTTTTTATCCATCATTAATTAATTCCAGATAACTCTCCTTAAATATCTCTGATCAGTTAGTCAATAATTAATTCTGGTAGCAGGTCTGAGATGTCTCAACATCTGTTGGGACATCCTGAAAAACTGAACTTAAGTCATTTACACAATGTCCCAACATCTGGTGAGACATCCTGAAATAAGTTCATATACTCTGTTTGATAATGTCCCAACATTTGATAGGACATTCTGAACTGAATTCAATATTTCTTGTTGGTCAAAAATTCTGCCAATTCTTAAACATCTACAAACTCCCCCTTTGGCTAATTTTTGGCTAACATCTTTTCTGGTTATCAAAGTGCAGCAGAAGTTCTTTTTATCAGAGTATAACATTACTTTTCTGTTGATTCATATTTGAGATTACTCCCCCTCAAACATATATGTATCCAGTCTTGTTACAACAGAAATATTTATCAAAACACACTGATTCAGTTCAGACACAAACAAACAGATTTTTCATTCATAATTAAACAGCAATACATTTTGTTGTTGTTGTTCTCCCCCTTGTTAGACACAAATTTTGGGGCCAAAGACACTAATCCAGAAATACAATGCATTGCTGTCATTACATTTGCCTCACATACAATGATCACTCAGACTCCTCACTTTCAGCTTCTTCATCAGCTTCAGTTTCTTCATCAGAGGCAGCTTTCTGATCTCCTTCACTCTCCAGCCTTTGAATGATTTCCTCAAGCTTCTTCTTTCTAGCTTCAAGCTCTTTGCAAGTGCTTTTGAGTTCAGCAATTAATGCATTCTTGGAGATTGGAGTCTTAGCAGTTGAAGGGCCTGCAGATGTCCCAGAAGGTGCTTCAATATCTGTTGCATGATGACTGAGGAACAGTTTGTAGTGAAATGCCAGGGGGCTTTCTCTCTTGCAGACTGTGTCCTTCTCAGTGAGAATCCCAGGGTATTGACTTAGTACTATACCACACAGCAAGGAGGGAAAATTTATTGGAAGCTTTGTTGCAGAAGAGCTGGCATGCTTCAAGGTCTGATAAAAAATGTAAGCACCATAATCCAGCTTAGTCTGAGTTCCCACAGCATAGATAAACCTGCCCAACCCAGTGGATATTGAGGATGTGTGATTGGTAGGCACCCAGTTTGCTGTACCAATCCTGTTCAGCATTGCATATTTTCTTATCAGCATGTTCACTGAGAGCTTTCCTTTCACTGGCCAAGCCTTGACCTGGTTTGCTGTGATAACCTTGCAGACTTGGTTATCAGTCTTTCCTAGCTCATTTGGTCCATCTGTTTCTCTTCCAAGGTATTGGTTGATGATCTGAGGAGAGAACTCTACACACCTACCTCTAACAAAGACTTTTATAAATTCAGAGGACTTACCATTGGCACAATCCTCCTGAAGATTAACAATGAATTCTTTGACAAGAAGTTCATAGCAGGGAGAGAGATTTGAGACTGTTTTGAAGAGGCCTGCAGCAGAGATGAGATCAATCAGTTCAGTGCACTCAAGTGCATTACTGCTTAGCTCTCTTTCAAGGGCTACCCTTCTTTGGTACACAAACTTCCATCTGTTTACACTTGAAACATGATGAAATGAAATGTTGTCCAAGGGAGCTTCTGGAACAACAATTGAAGCCCTAGATGGTGATGGTTTCTTCTTTGGAGGAGATGTTGGGACATCTGATTCAACATCTGAGTCTGGAGGAGTGACAGCTTTCCTCTTTTGGGTTTGGACTTTACTCCATTGTTTTGTTGGACCAAAAGCAGCTTTAGCTTTGTCTTTCTTTGGAGTAGCTTTCTTCTTCTCAGGAATTTCAGGTTCAGCTTGCATCTTTCCTTTCCTGGACCTGAGCCTTTTGGCTATGCTAGGTCTAACAGAGGCTATGATCTCTGTATCAGAATCCTGCTCCAGGTTCACCACAGGAGGAAATTGAGCAGTCTCCTCTTCAGCTGGTTGATCAGCAGAGATATGATCTTCAGTTGAGGCTTTGGTCTGATCCTCAGAGTCTTCTTCATCACTTTCATTTGAGGCCTTTTTCTGGTCCTCAGTTTGTTCAATATCAGCATCAGATGAGTTCTTTTTCTCATCCTCAGATGTTCCAACATCTATTGGGACATCCTGTTGAGCAGGAGTGTCCTCTGCAGCTTGAGCTTGTTCTTCTTGAGGGGCAGGCATGGTGTTCAGAGGAATAGAAATCCCACTAACCACTCTCTGTTCAAAAAGAATCTTGTTGACTATCTCCTTGATGGAAGCATCCACATATTCTGAAGATTTTGGGGGCATCTTAGCTGGTGAAGGAATGCCTTTGGATTTGCTGCAGACTTGATCTTTTGCTCTCTTTGGAGTTCTTGGCTTTTTAGCATGAGAAGCACTTCCTCTGAGTTCGTCCAATGGGGTTGATTTCATTGGTACCACAGAGATGGGAGTTGCATGAACTACGTCTTCTTTGTTGAGAACTTCTTCAGGAGTGCTAGGGTTTTGAGACATTGTCAAGGAAGATGGATGAAGAGCTTTAGGGTTGATGATTTCTGAAGAACAGCTAGTTAATGTGATTCGCTTTTGATAGTATGATGAGAATCTTGATAGCTGATTATAAGCAGTTACTAAATAAGTAGCCGTTACATTGCAAATTATTAGGAATGGAATACCCAAGGTTCTTGTCCAGACTGGTGTTGCCATCTGGAACTTATGCCATACAATGTCATATGACATGTTGGCACATCTCATTAACTGCTAAATCTCACATAAACAGATTCCCAGTTTGCCCCTTAAGTTCTCAAATTGTGTAGCATCCAATGCTTTGGTAAAGATATCAGCTAACTGCAGATTTGTAGCTACATGTTCCAATGAAATCACCTTTTCTTCTACAAGATCTCTGATGAAATGATGTCTGATATCAATATGCTTGGTCCTGCTATGTTGGATAGGATTCTTTGATATGTTGATTGCACTTAAGTTGTCACAGTACCATGTCATGACATCCTGTGGGACATTGTACTCAGTGAGCATTTGCTTCATCCAAACCAACTGAGAACAACTGCTTCCAGCTGCTATATATTCAGCTTCAGCTGTAGATAAGGATACACAGTTTTGTTTCTTACTGAACCAAGAAATCAAATTGTTTCCTAGAAAGAAGCATCCTCCTGAAGTGCTTTTTCTGTCATCAGCACTTCCAGCCTAATCAGCATCACAGAAGCCAGTGAGAATTGGTTTACATCCATGAAAGTACATTATGCCATAGTCACAAGTACCATTAACATATTTAAGAATTCTCTTGACTTGATTGAGATGACTGACTTTTGGATCAGCTTGATATCTTGCACATACACCTACTACAAATGCTATGTCAGGTCTGCTAGAAGTCAAGTATAACAAGCTTCCAATTATGCTTCTGTATAAGCTTTGATCTACATTCTCACCCTTTTCATCTTTAGTCAGCTTTAAATATGTGGGGGCAGGAGTTCTCTTATGAGTAGCATTTTCCATTCCAAATTTTTTGACTATGTTCTTGGTATACTTGCTTTGGGAAATAAACATTGAGTCTTCCATTTGCTTTATTTGCAGACCAAGAAAGTAGGTTAACTCTCCTACTAGGCTCATTTCAAATTCAGATTCCATCTGCTTGACAAAATGTTTGACCATCCTGTCAGACATCCCACCAAAGACAATGTCATCAACATATATTTGAGCAATCATGACATTTCCTTCTTCATCTTTAACAAACAGGGTTTTGTCAATTCCACCTTTTCTGTACCCTTGCTTGATAAGAAATGTGGCCAGTCTTTCATACCATGCCCTTGGAGCTTGCTTCAGACCATAAAGTGTCTTCTTTAGTTTGTATACATGATTTGGACAGCTTGGATCAACAAATCCTTTAGGCTGTTCTACATATACCTCTTCATTAAGATAACCATTTAAAAAGGCACTTTTCACATCCATTTGAAATAGCTTGAACTTTAAGATACAAGCAATTCCCAAAAGTAGTCTGATTGATTCAAGCCTTGCTACTGGTGCAAAGGTTTCATCAAAGTCTACTCCTTCAATTTGAGTGTATCCTTGAGCTACAAGTCTAGCTTTGTTCTTTGTAACAACTCCTTGTTCATTTGACTTGTTCTTATACACCCATTTTGTTCCAATCACATTTATGTCATCAGGTCTAGGAACAAGATTCCACACTTCATTCCTTGTGAATTGACCTAATTCCTCTTGCATAGCACAAATCCAGTATTCATCAGTAAGAGCTTCCTTGATGTTTTTAGGTTCTATTTTAGAAACAAAACAAGAACCTGAAATCACTTCTCTTGATCTAGTGCTCACACCTCTGTTGGGATCACCAATTATCAAATCTTTGGGATGATCCTTCTGTATTCTGATGGAGGGAGGTTTGCTGGATTCTTCTGTCCTTGTATCAGTTTGAGTGAAGTTATAATGATCATTCATTTCTTCAGCTTCAATCTTGATATCAGCAGATGTTCCAACATCTTCTGGGACATCTGTAGGAGCATCATCAATTATCACATTTATGGACTCCATGATAACCTTGGTTCTAGAATTAAATACTCTATATGCTCTGCTGTTTATAGCGTATCCAAGGAAAATCCCTTCATCACTTTTAGGATCCATTTTTCTCCTTTGCTCCCTATCTGCCAGAATATAACAGTTACTTCCAAACACATGAAAGTACTTAACTGTGGGTTTTCTGCCCTTCCAGACTTCATATATTGTGGACAAAGTTCCTTTCCTTAAAGTAACTCTGTTATGGATGTAACAAGCAGTGTTCATAGCTTCAGCCCAGAAGTACAAAGGTAACTTTTTAGCATGGATCATAGCTCTTTCTGATTCTTGAATAGTTCTATTCTTCCTCTCAACAATCCCATTCTGTTGAGGAGTGATAGGTGAAGAATATTCATGATTGATTCCTTCTGAAGAGCAGAAATCTAAGAACTTTTGGTTCTCAAATTATTTTCCATGATCACTTCTTATTCTGATCACATAGCTGGATTTTTCCCTTTGTAATCTTTGGCATAATTCTTTGAATACATCAAATACATCAGACTTTTCTTTGATGAAATTTATCCAAGTATATCTTGAAAAGTCATCAACCACCACATAGGCATACCTCTTACCACCAAGGCTTTCAACCTGCATAGGTCCCATAAGATCCATATGCGAAAGTTCCAAAACTTTGGAAGTTGTCAGATGTTGGAGCTTTGGATGGGACATCTTGGTTTGCTTGCCTATTTGACATTCACCACATATTTTGCCATCATCAATCTTCAGTTTAGGAATACCTCTTACAGCATCCATAGATATTATCTTCTTTATGCCTCTGAAATGAAGATGACCTAGTCTTTGGTGCCATAGTTTCACTTCTTCTTCTTTAGCTAAAGAACAGGTTGAAGTGAGACTGAGGTTTTGAGATTCCCACATGTAACAATTGTCTTTAGATCTGGCTCCTCTCATGACAACCTCTTGTTCTTTGTTAGTTACTATACATTCAGTTTTGGTAAAGTTTACACTGTACCCTTGATCACATAATTGACTTATACTGATCAGGTTAGCAGTTAAACCTTTAACTAGCAGCACATCATCTAATCTTGGAACATCTTGACAGTCCAAGGTCCCAACTCCCTTGATTTCTCCTTTAGCTCCATCTCCAAAGGTTACATACCTGGATGAATGTGACTTTAAGTTTACTAGCAGGTTCTTCAATCCAGTCATGTGTCTTGAACATCCACTGTCAAAATACCAGTCTTCCTTAGCTGATACTCTTAGTGATGTATGTGCTATATATGCAACACTTTTCTTTGACCATTTAAGTTGAGATTTCTTTTGATGTCTCTGCCCTGTGTGTTGTTCAACAGCAGATCTCCAAGATTGATTGTTGATCTTGTTCTTGTGTATGTAGCCTTGATCAGCCTGAATGCTAGTTTTTGGTCTCCATACCTTCTTGATGACTTCTGTCTTCTGCTTAGGAGGTTGCTGATTTCTTTGATGTCTATGCAACACTTTCTTGTTTGCTTCTATTTTCTTATTAGAAGGTTGCTGGCACATCTGATTTGGATATCCATGTAGCTTATAACAATGAGGTTTGATATGTCCAAATCTTCCACAATGATGGCATCTCCATCTTTGATACTTCTTCTTCATTTTGTTCTTTCCAGAATGTTGAGACATCTGTTGGAACATTATGTTTGACTTTGTGTTCTTTTCCTGATGTTGAAGCATCTGTTGGGACATCTTGTTTGACTGTATGGATTTTGAAGTTGTTTTGCTAGAGCTAGTTTCATCTTTATGTACTCTGTTAAATCCCAGTCCACTTTTATCCCCTGAGTGCTTATTGTTGTTGAGAATAACATCCAGTGTATTTGAGCTGCTGTTCATCATTCTAACAGATTTGGACATATGTTCCAACTTGGAGTTGAGAAGACTTACTTCACTTTTCAAGGTGTCAATGATCTCTTGATCACTTTCTTTTTCATCTTCTAATGCCTCATTCTGCTTCTTTAGCTTTATAACCTCACTGCATATTTCAGTGCTTCTTTTGTATATATCTTTGAATGCTTGCTCAAGTTCTTCATAAGTATGCTCTCCATCACTGGATTCACTTTCAGACTCACATAATCCAGCTAAAGCAGTGATATGCTTAGCTGATTCTTCTTCTGAATCACCTCCTGAGTCTTCATCAGACCAGGTTACAGATAGTCCTTTCTTCTGTCTTTTTAAGTAGGTAGGAAATTCATTCTTGATGTGTCCGTATCCTTCACATCCATGGCATTTGATTCCTTTTTCTTGACTGGTCTTTTCAGCAAAATTTGACCTTCTGTTAGCATCATAAGATCTCTTGTTCTCAGAAGAGTTTGTGTATCTTCCACTGGGATTGGATTTGCCTTCCATTCCTCTGAGAATCTTTTTGAATTGTCTTCCAAGCATAGCAAGGTTGTCTGATAAGCTTTTATCATTTTCTGATTCATCATCTTCTTCTTCATCAGTATTTGTCACCAGGGATATGCTTTTACTCTTCTTAACATTTGTGTCATTCATTCCCATCTCAAAAGTTTGAAGGGAACCAATGAGTTCTTCAACTTTCATAGAGCATATGTCTTGAGCTTCTTCTATTGCTGTGACTTTCATGTCAAATCTTTTTGGCAAAGATCTGAGGATTTTTCTTACAAGCTTTTCATCAGTCATCTTTTCTCCCAAAGCTCCAGAAGTATTAGCTACTTCTAAGATGTTCATGTAGAATTCATGAACTGTCTCATCTTCCTTCATTCTCAAGTTTTCAAACTTGGTGGTGAGAAGTTGAAGTCTTGACATCTTTACCTTTGATGTTCCTTCATGAGTTGTTTTGAGAGTATCCCACACATCTTTGGCTAACTCACAATGATGCACAAGTCTGAAGATGTTCCTATCAATGCCATTGAATAAAGCATTTAAGGCCTTTGAGTTGCCTAGTGCTGAATCTTCTTCCTCCTTACTCCATTCTTCTTCAGGTTTCAGCACTTTTGATCCATCTTTGGTATCTTGGATAGGATAATCCCATCCAATGTTGACTGCTCTCCATGCCCTGTTGTCAAGTGATCTTAAGAATGCAATCATTCTTGGCTTCCAGTAGTCATAATTAGATCCATCCAGTATAGGTGGTCTATTTACTGACCCTATATCACTGTCCATGTTACAGAATTTGTAATCCCTAGATCTCACCCAGTATAAACAGGCAGGGTGCCTGCTCTGATGCCAATTGAAATTCTGTGATCAGGTATGAGATGTCCTAAGAGATGTCCCAACACTTGACAGATTTAACCAAAACTTAAATAGCAAGAAAAGTAAATAACACAGAAGTTTGTTAACCCAGTTCAGTGTATAACCACACTTACATCTGGAGGCTACCAAGCCAGGAGGAAATCCACTATAAGTAATATTAATTCTAGACTTAAACCACCCTGTTTAATCTATCACTTAATAACTACCCAATGCAATTTCTACCTAAGACACAACTTAGATAAGAGTACCCTACTCACTCCCCCTCAATCACACAGTGATTTTGTTTACAAGTTTAATAAAATTGAAGTCATACTTCAAACAAAAACAGCTTGATCTTACTTCACAGTTTCAATCAAGTTACAAATGCACTTTTTCTTAAAAGCTTATAAAGTGGTACAATTAAAACAACCTGCTATTAAAACACTAGACACCCTATTTGGTCTTCTGAAATTCGTACTCAATTCTGTGAGTTTCTGTTGATTAAATAGGTATCTGTAATTTGGGCTTTCTGTAGGATGATCCAGCCCTAATGCGCATGCAGCTTCCACCTTGAATTTAGGGTTTGTTACTTCCTAGATTCTAGGTGATTTAGGTCTTCTGTTTTAATCTGAATCCTTAATATAAAACTCCCTACAGACGCGCCTTGTTCTGTTTTTATCCATCATTAATTAATTCCAGATAACTCTCCTTAAATATCTCTGATCAGTTAGTCAATAATTAATTCTGGTAGCAGGTCTGAGATGTCTCAACATCTGTTGGGACATCCTGAAAAACTGAACTTAAGTCATTTACACAATGTCCCAACATCTGGTGAGACATCCTGAAATAAGTTCATATACTCTGTTTGATAATGTCCCAACATTTGATAGGACATTCTGAACTGAATTCAATATTTCTTGTTGGTCAAAAATTCTGCCAATTCTTAAACATCTACAAATTTTATGGTAGCTACCTCTTTCCAGGTGGTTTCTTCCTGATGTAAATCTTTGCCTATTCAAAGGCTCTTCAATAAAAGAATATGTAGACAAAAAGTTGTGTTGTGTTTATTTTTGTTTGCAAAATGTCCTGAATTTTTGGCAAAAATAGCATTGCATTTAAAACATGGTGATTGTTTTATAAAAATGACATTGCAGGGAAACATTTGAAATCCTCTTTGAGTGTCGGGTGACGATGGATGAACAGATCATACCATGCAAGTCCCCGGGGCACATTTGTGTTTCCTGTTGTTGCAGGTTTTACAGGATGGCGTCACATTCTCCCAAACAAGATTTTTTCCCCAGCTAAGTCATGGAAGGTGGGATCCCCAAGCAGTTTACTCTCCCTAGTAGAGTATGCCCAGCAAGCAGTGGGAGGCCAATTCCCCACAAAGTTTATCTGTCAAAACTCTTGTCACTAACAAAGGATATTTGAGGAAGTATCTTCCCAACCATAAGGGAAACATTCTCCAGCACTCGTCTGTGTTCATACTTTATTGCCACTAGTCTGCATTTCTCAGCACTCGTCTGTGTTATCCCTTTGGTATTACTCGTTTTCTTTCCCCAGCAGTTACCCATGGTTGTATTTGCTGATTGCTCGTCTTCACCTTCCAACACTCGTCTGTGTTTGAGATTTATTGCTCGTCTACACTTCCCAACACTCGTCTGTGTTTGATATCTAATATTTATTGCTCGTCTGCATTCTCGGGCACTCTTCTGTGTTCGTCATCTGTTTGAAGCTCGTCTGCATTGTTTGGATACTCGTCTGTATCATCCCAACACTCGTCTGTGTTAGATTATATATGTATGTGTGGATTTGCTAATTATCCTGGTACTCATCTGTATGACTACTCCAAATGCTCGTCTGTGTTTGAATTTCTGGTATTCGTCTATACCAGTGGCTGATATTCGTCAGTGTCATTGCCTGAAGCGCTCGTATGTGTTTCTCGGATCATCACCTGATATTCGTTTGTATCATTGACTTATGGGACTCGTCTGTGTTCTCTTGATGATCATCCAATACTCGTCTGTATTGAAGAGGTTTGAAATCATGTCAAAATGGTTACTTGTCCTGGCGTAATAGGATTATCCGAAGGAGGCTCGTCTGTCTCAAGCACTACTTATTAATGTTGCACTTGGTGTAACAGGTTCGCTCAAAGAAGGCTCGTCTGTCTTATACCATATATCCACGGATAATATATGAGGAGGGTTCGTATACCTTGATTATGCATGTCTATCCCACAGACTTTAGTGCATCCCGGTCCTGGCGTAACAAGTTTATCCGAAGGAGATTCGTCTGTCTCAGGTCATATGTTCTTGCAAAGTATATGAGAGGGCTCGTATGTCCAGCTCCTGGCGTAACAGGATTGTTCGAAGAAGACTCGTCTGTCAAAGTATTCTGATCCCAAATAACAGTTTCAACTTGGAAGAAGCTCATCTGATTTCTCTCCACTTCAATCACCAAAGCGTCATTTGGTTGGGTTTATTTCCCAGTTTCTGCATTTCTCGTCAGAGTGCAAATTTCAGGTCTTCTTGGTATTCAACCACAGTTTATCTCGAACGGTCGATAGCCCGTGCTACCGTCCTTTTCAGATTAACAATTGTTTGAATAGGGGCAGCTGTAACACCCCAAATTTGCCCTCTTCTTTTTAAGCATCATATCACATCATATTCATCATGAACATATCATATTCTTGGCATCCTAGCATGGAAAGATGAGGCATAACATCCTCATGACCTAGCACTAGGCATATGATCATATGTGGAGGATTTTGAATCATCACAAGCTATGACAAGGGATCCAATGGATTTTTACAAGTCCTATGAGGGGTCTACATTGCATTTACAAGTTCAAGTTCATTTACAAAAGCTCAGAAGGTTTGAAGATCATCAGGGAATCCAGGCTAGGGCAAAGCTCCTACACAATGGTCCCAAATTAGGGTTTGAGTTTCAAGCATGAAAACCTCAAGACTTTGGCCATTTCATTTGGGCAAAGTCTTTTACATGTTAAGAGGATCCTAGGGATGAAATTTGGTGAGAAAATTCCTTGTGGAAGTCAAGTATTTCTTCAGTTGCTTGTAAATGAAGAAACTAGTCAATTGTGCCTTAGAAAAGTCAACTGTGAGATTTCAAGGGGTCCAACCCCATTTTTCTAGCCAAGGGATGTTCTTATAATGTTAAAAGAGGTTTGTCAAGATCAAAGATCAAGAATCATGAGGTTTTGAGGTGTTTTGCAAAATTGGTACAAGCTTGGTAATGGAAAAAGCCATTTTTAGCAAGTTTTTGCCCTAATTTTCAAGTGAGCAGAACTTGGTGAAAAATTCTTCAAACGGACCAAAGTCAAACATGAAAGTTGGAGATTAAAGCCTCCCATTTTCAAAAAGTACAAGTACTTTTTCATAGCCTTTATGGTTTGAAAGATAGAGCCCTCAAAAATTGCTTGAAAACTAGGGCAAAGCTTGATTTTTCATTTGTACACAAAAGCAAAAAGGCTTGAAACTTATTTTTGGGTGTTGGTACATACCAAATAATGTTACAATGTTACAATGCAATACAAATAGCTCATTTTTATCCAAGAATGACACCAAATACGTGCATGATGTGAATTTTATTCCATAAGTGTAATATTTGCATGATCATGAGAAAGGTGTGATACTTGCATCCAAAGGCCAGGATCTTTTTGGATTGAAATCAAGCGTGAGATGTGGAATGCACATGGGCAAGAAAGAGGGCAGTGCATGAGTGTTTCATGATATCACACCAAATTTGCAAATTGTGCAAATTCTCTCACACACTCTCTTCCCACGTGCAAAGACCCTCATGTTTTCAGCATTGCTTCATGATCTCATATAAAAGAAGCTAGGGTTTTAACTTGTCTCAGATCCATTCCATTTTCATCACTATCAAGTTTTTGCACTAGAAGCAAATTCTTTTGAATCTCTTCATTCTCTCACTCTCTTCACAAACTTCTTTCATATTCTTGTTCAGTGAGTCACAAAGATCATTATTCCATCATTCATTTAAGCTAAAGGTGCAAGAGTAGAAGGGTTCCATTCAAAGGCAGGTTGCTTTGAAGCTTCAGATTCAAGTTCCATCAAGCTTCCTCTTGCATTTATTTTGCAAGAGGAGATCACAAGAGTTAGATCTGCAGCCTTTGGAGCATTTTCTTGGTGTTTTTGAGGTGTCTCCATCTCAGGTAAGCTTCTGAATCCTTGGATCTGGAAATGGTTTTTGAGGTGTGCATTTTGATCTTTGATGTATGTTGATTACACTGCACGTTTTAATTCTAAAAATGCTTGATAATTGAGGATGTATTGTGGATTTGAAGTTTCATAGTTAAAACTGTTTGTCTTCGATCCAGGATGTTCATTGATTTATTGTGAATTTCATTATCATATTCGAAATCAGCATAGTTTAATTATGTAATCTGGAGCTTTTGATTCATTTTGGTTGAGTTTTGTTCATGTTTTGAGTTTTCTGGTGCCAGAGCCCTAGCTCCGGTCACCGGATTCTGGAGATGCCCTGCCTGAGTTCAAACGAAGAAGAAGGTATCATGACCATTAGATCTTGTCATCTGGACGCTTGTGATTGTGCCATCTCAATTAATGAGGATGCTCCCCCTCACGTGTTTCTTTTGTTTTATATTTTCATTCTGATAATCCAAATGTCACGCACCCCATGTTAATTAGTGTGTACACTCTCTCTGGTCTAATCATTTTGATTACTTCTTTTAATGAGTTGACTAATCCTACACGTTTATGTGATCCAATGGCTTGTGTTTTTTTGCTGATTTTCTTGAATATCCATGTTAATTATTGTGTGCTGCGCAGATCCATTAGGCCTTTCCCTGCTATTCCCACCCCCTGTCTTTAGGCCCACCTGGATTGCGTTGATTTCCTTTCTTTTCACACCTCCCAGCCTCATCCTTTTATTTTATTTTTCGTTTTATCTCATTTTTATATCAATTTGGTTTTTAATTTTTAAAAATATTTCTAAGTCTCAAAAAATTATGAAAAAATTCATGGATGTCACTTTAAGTTTTCTTTAATTTTTAGTATTTTTATTTTCCATTTATTTTATTTTGAAACGTGTAAATTAATTCTCCCATTTAATTAATTCATTTTAATTCTTTTTTAAACATGTTGTCTTGTCCATTTTCCATATTGATCCTCATTTTGAATTTTTGATTGGTTCTTTTTGCTCTGGACTCTTATTAGATTGTACTTTATGTGTGATTTTTGTTCTGATTTTTAGAAGCTTGTCCATTTGGTTTTGACCTTTGACTTGTGAATTAAGTTTCTTAACCCTAATTGATGTTTGACTCCTCATTTGACTTGCATAGCTTCTGAATTTCTTCCTACCCTTTTGGCATGTTGTTATATCATGATTGAAGATCTTTTGTCCAAGGTTGTGGAATTTTTGGGTGCATACTTAATTTGATTTGAATTTTGGTTCTTAAGTTGTCCCATTTTGCTTCTTTTTGATCATAAGTCCTCTCCTTAGCTTTGAAGGGCACTTGTGCCAACTTCTTTATCTTGTTTGGGGTCTCTTTAGAGCTTGGATACCTTTCTGATCTTAGTTTCGGGTTTGTGTTTTGGAAATCTTGTGATTTGCTTACCTTTGAAGTTCTTCCTTTCTTATGTACATCCACCTCACTTCTTTGCTTCTTTCTTCCCACAATGTGTTTGCTTAGCTTTGTGCTTCTCTTCTCTTCATCTCTCTTGCTTCTTAAGCACTTCTCTAACTTAATTAGGGTTCTGGTCTTATGCCTTGAGTTTGTGTTTTGTTTATTTTGCTTTGCATCTCACCAAGTTTTCTTTTCTTTGTTATGTGATTCATGTTGCCTCATATTGACTTGTGTGATTCTTTTCTCATTCTTGTGACTTGCATTTGCATTGATCATTTGTGTGCATGACTTCACTTCTGTTTGTATGATGTTGGTATGGTATTGTGATCATTTTATTTTGCTTGTATGCTTGTGTCGCTATCCTTTTCAGGGGCTATGGTAAGTGAGAGGTGTGGATGTGATTCCCACATCTCCAAATCTCATCTCTTCTCTTCTTATTCTTACTTGTACTAACCTTGTGATTGTTGGGCTTAGGCCTTACTTCCTCTTCTTCTATTCTTCTTTCTTCTTCTTCTCTTCTTCTTTCTTTCTTCTTTAGGATAGTAAACCACACTAACCTAGGATGTTCCATGCATGACAACACTTAGGATTCATTAGTCCCCCATTAGACTTTTACCTTTGTGATCCTTTTGGTTCTTCTTCTCTTCTCATCTCAAAACCCTAAAGAAAACACTTAATAAAGTTTGAAGTGATACCTTGAACAATAGCCTTATACCATGAGATACTTGTAGTCTTCCCATCTTGGGATAGTACAAGCTTATCTTGTGATGCACAAGTCTGATCAAGATATCATCTTCACCAAGAAAATCATAAAACACACTTCTTCATTGTAAATACCAAAGACACTTAATAAGTTAATGAGTTAGTGAGCTTAGGCCCTAATCTCTGGATTCAAGTTTTGGGGATCTTCTCCTTACTTGAGTGTGCTTGTTCTATTATTACATCTTGGAATGTAGTGACAAGTGCACATTCCATGGAAAAGAGCTTGAGTTCACTCCCTTGTGACACACTCATAAACAGCTTCATAAAAAACACAAACAAACAATAAGCGTCTTTCCTTCGGGAATTCTTTTCTCATCTCCTTCGCTACGTACGCGAACTTGCTCCTACTTGTCATTTTGCAAGACGGTTACGCACTCGTCGTCCGAGCCTGCAACACCTGAGCATTGACATAGGCAGTTCAAGCCTTAATTTACAAGCAATATCTTTTCCACCCCTAGTTAGGGGAACTACGGCGACTCTGATCCTCACTGTCCAGATGAGGTACGTAGGCAGCGGGGTAGGGCCCGTTCGAGCACAATCTTTATTTTCCCTACATTGTTTCTTTTCATTTCTTTTTTAGTTCCCTTTTCTTTTCTTTTATCCAGTTCAGTTCCTTTTCTTCGCAGCAACTTTCATTTATTCACCCTTTGAAACAGTTTCTTTGCAAGCGTGGATCCCTTCGAGTACGGCAGACGATCTGGGGTGCTAATACCTTCCCAGGTCGTAACCGACTCCCGAACTCAGTCACTTTGGTTCGCAGGACCCGTGTCCTTCCTTTTCTTTTCTTTTGGTTTGTGCAGCATTACCGTTCCCGTTCCTTCGGGATAAAAATGCCTGGCTGGCGACTCTATTCTTTTCCGCGCCACTTTCGCGTTTGTACCAGGATGGAAATCCGGGGAGCGACACCAGATTTCTGAAAAGAGACATCATCTGTCGATATGGAGTACCCGAGCAGATCATTACTGATAATGGTTCCAATTTGAACAACAAAATGATGGCAGAGCTGTGCCGGGACTTCAAAATCCAACATCACAACTCTTCTCCTTACAGGCCAAAGATGAATGGCGCTGTTGAGGCAGCTAATAAGAACATCAAAAAGATTGTGCAGAAGATGGTGGTTACTTACAAAGACTGGCATGAGATGCTACCATTTGCCTTGCATGGGTACCGAACCTTAATCAGAACGTCTACTGGGGCAACGCTTTATCAGCTGGTGTATGGTATGGAGGCAGTCCTACCTGTTGAAGTTGAACTACCCTCCTTACGAGTACTGATGGATGTCAAGTTGAACGAAGCATAATGGGTCCGGTCTCGGTACAATCAATTGAATCTGATCGAAGAAAAGAGATTAGCTGCAATTTGTCATGGGCAGCTATATCAGAAAATAATGAATAAAGCATTCGATCAGAAAGTCAGGCTTCGGGAATATCAAGTGGGAGATCTTGTGTTGAAAAGACTTCTTCCTCCTCATACAGACCACAAGGGCAAGTGGACTCCTAATTACGATGGTCCATTCATAGTAAAGAAGCTTTTCTCTGGTGGAGCACTGATGCTCACTACTATGGATGGTGAATATTTCTTATCCCTTGTGAATTCAGATGCAGTTAAAAAATACTTCGTATAAAATGACCCGCTGGACATGAAAACAGAATGTAAGTCTAGGCAAAAATAGGGCATCCCGGCGAGTCAAAAACAGAATAAAAGACTCGGGCAAAAATAAGGGAAAAAAATGTACACACGCTGAGTTGAAAAGCCGCATTGGACAGCTCAGGCAAAAATGGGTATCCCGGTGGATTGAAAATCCGAAAGGGCGATCCACGCAAAATCAGGGAATAAGCAAACAACTACATTCTGAATTCGTCTGTATCACTCACAACACGACAAACTTCGAAAGGATAAAACATCAGTCAGAATCGGCCTTCTTCAGAAATCAAGATGAGAAGAACGTCAAGGTCATACAGGTCATAGCAAAGGAAGCTCACCGGAGCGTCATCAACATTGCCAGCACTTTTACTTTTCTCAATTTATAGCATTCTCCTCATTCCAGGGGATTTGTTTCTTTGACTGTATTTGCCAATTCAGGGCACCCAGATTAATAAAATCAGAGTTTTCAGGCACACCTCTTCTTGTACATTTTTGTTTCGTTTGCAAAATGTCCAATGTTCATAACAAATACTTGCATAAAAAAACAAATGAGCCATTCTTAATAAATGCTTGCAGGAAATATATTTACTTTCAGGAATACCTAACTCCTATGACAAAATCTGGTAAGGGATACCTCGAGATACTCGTACGTTTCTTTGTCTTAACAGGTTGCAAGTATTCGATACGCAACATGGAGCATGCCAAGCATCACTTCCCCAGCAAACCCCCTCCCCAAACAATATCTGAAATGCTTTTCCCCAACGGATTTGTCAAAGCCTCCTCATCCCTAGTGCATGTCTACTCAACAGGAGCATCCCCAGCCAATCTCCCCACAGAATTTCCAGCCTCTCCCCAGAAGAGCAATGCCTGAAACCCTTACACAACAAAGTGACAGAAGTTTCCTTCCCCCCAGCTGAGGTTCTCCTTACAGGATAGGTCTATCAATGATCTATTTCCCCCAAGCAGAGCTACATATCCTAACAGATCTACCAATGATCTCCCCTAGCTGGGATATCCCTCCAAGCAGATCAACCAGAGTTCTTTTTTCTTCAGTGGGATCCGAATCCCGGATCAGTTTCCCTTTTTCATAATCATAGAATTCGCATCATAAATCACCGAAATAAGCGTAGCATTCCGTCTAATACGGAGCATTACGGAAAAAATAAAACATATTGCATAATCACCAGCCAGGTTCGAGCCCTTCACCTGCAGTTACCATTGATATTTCATCAGCAATATATATAAAAGCTCACATCCCTTGCAAGTAAAAGCCAAAGTGTCCCCTTTGCACTCTCCAACATAAATACCTGTTTATATATACTCTTTCGACACTCGTCCGTGTCATTATCATTCCCCTGCAAATATAAGCCAAAAACATCCCCTTTGCATTCTCAAATACAGATACCTATATATACTCTTTTGAAACTCGTCCGTGTCACCTTTCCCCAGCATGGTTGTCAAATTACTTGTTGCCAACCAAACACTTGTTTATAACACACTCCTTTCGACACCCGTCTGTGTCATCCCCACAGGTCGCCGGAACACCTTTTACACCCTCACATGCAAATATTTGTTCATAACTTATACACATTCTCTTTTGACACCCGTCCATGTCATACTTTCCCTAGAAAGTTAAACACTCATCCGTGTCTTGCTCATACTTCACCAACAATATTCACTCATACTTATACAGAAGATACTCGTCCGTATCTTGTATATATATTACTCCTCAAACAGATCCAACACTCGTCCATGTTCTTTGTTAATCAGTTGGTACTCGTCCGTATCATCATCTCTGAACACGCGTCAGCATTTGTTTCTACCGATACTCGTATGTATCATGGTCCTAAGGATGCTCGTACGCATCTTTAATCTATACACAACGTCAAACACTTATACCTTTTATTCTGGAAAGCGTAAACACTCGTCCATGTTTACCATTCCCAGCAGAACAACTTTTCTCCTATCCGACATTCGTCCTATGTTGTGATACTTTCGGCAGCCGTCCCCTTCCAGGTGATCGTCCTTCACATTTGGATGACCGTCCCTCATCCTTTCCCCAGTGGAGTCTCAATTATTGGAATCCTTTTCTATCTGACATTCATCCTATGTCGTGATAAAGAGTAGTTGTCCCCTACTAGGTGATCGTCCTTCACCTTTTGATGACCGTCCCTCATCAATTAACCGATGGTCGTCCCCATCATTGATCTTGTTATCCGACATTCGTCCTATGTCATGATAAACCCCGAGAGCAGCCATACCCTGCTAGGTGATCGTCCTTCACCTCTTGATGATCGTCCTTCATCATGCTTATCCGATGGCCGTCCCCATCGTCGACTTTTTCTATCCGACATTCGTCCTATGTCGTGATAAAGAGCAGCCGTCCCCTGCTAGGTGATCGTCCTTCACCTTTGATGACCGTCCCTCATCATTATTTCATTTATTCTTTGAACCGATGGCCGTCCCCATCGTTGTTTACTTTACTTCGCAAACCTGATGGCCATCCCCATCATTGCCTTTACTTTGATCCCCAGAAAACCTTGTTACTTTTCTTAATGGCCGTCCCCATCATGATCTCTTTATTTCCCCAGCTTGTCGGTCGTCCCCGTCATTGCTTTATCCCCAGCAGTCGTCCTCTGTTCGATGGTCATCCTCCATCACCTTCATTTGATAATCATACTTTACTACCTTTTACAATTTATATCCCTTTTCTTCTTCAATCCAGTGAGTGCAAATTTCGGACTGTCTTTGGTATTCAACCACAAGTTATCTTGTTTGTCTGTTAAGCAAGGTGCTTACATCCTGCACAACTAACTCATGATTGAATAGGGGCAGCTATAAACACCCCAAATTTTCCCTCACTAATATCACACCATGGCTTGTGATCTTTCATTTTGCATAAACATAGGCATACTATCTCACATTGCATGTTTGTTTCATCTGCATAGTTCAAATTCATCTGCATCTAGGGTTTGTGATCTGAGCAGTCCAAGATTTCATCTGAGCTACCCCAAAGGTCTTAAAGCATTCCAAGAGGGTCCATGTGTGTTCCATCATCATATTATATCCCTCAAAGTTCATGGAAGTCAAGAGATCACAAGAACTGGTAAGGAATGGAAGCAGAGCTAGGGTTTTCACTGCACAGATGACCAAAAATAGGGTTTTGGTTTCAGAGGCCTCAACTCCTAATTTTTGGGCTATTCTTATTTCTAATGTTCTTAAGATGTTATAAGGATCATTTGTACCAAGTTTTACGAAGAAATTCATTGTGGAAGTCATCTGTTCATTAGGTATCTTCTTGAGCAAGTTAAGTCAAAATCAGGGCATCTGAGGCCCCCAACAATGGAACAAAAGGGGTATTTTCATCAAATTGAAGTTCTATGATCTTTATTTGATCATTGAAGTGCTTGGAAGTTCACAAAATTGAAGAAACTTGAGCTAAACCAAACGTTGCCAAAAATGGAAATGTATTGTAATGGAAACTTTCCATTTTGGGAATGTTCTTCAACCTCCTCTTTCTTAACCAAAAATGCTTCAAATGAAAAATTCTTGGTCATGAAAGTTGTAGATTAGGTCTTTCCCTTTTCAAAAAGTACCAGAAGATGTTCTAATTCATTATGTAACTCAAGTTATGGTCCTTCAAAGTTGGCAAAAATCCTATAATTTTCACATTCATGCCAAAGAGGGAATTTTGCAATTTCTCATGCCAAGCCATTTCTTGACCTCTAATGCATCTCTAAACATCATACCATCATAGTACAACTCATTTTGATCAGAATGGGCCCAAGAATTATGCATTTTCATGCCTTGAACTTCAAGAAAATTCAAAAGGGCCAAAACTTCTCAAATTTGCAAAATGGTACAGATCTTTCCATACACTTGTGCCAGCATGCCAAATCTGTTTCCATGGTCCTCCTTAAACTCAGCTGAGGCCAGACACCCCTTGCAACCATACCTTCCATGACCCATACCTCAAGTACAACCAAACTTGACTTTTTGCATTTCACACCATATCAATCAGCATAGTCCACAACAACTCTTCTGACCTATCACAGCTCCACATACATGCCCTAAGGATCACATTTCATAACATCTTGGAGCTTGAATCATCACACACATTCAGATTGCAAAAATCCTCTAGAAACTTCAATTCTTCGAAACTCCAAAACCAACCATCAAAACATCAAACAAACTTCACCAATCATCTCCATACATCCTCTAGATCATTTCCCAACCATTAAACAAGCCTGAAACCTCAAGAATTAAAAACACGATTTCACCCCCCCTCTGAACTGAAACTTCAAAACAGCCCAAATAAATTCATTCCAAGCATCAAAGCATCCTCAGGAGGTCCATTGGAGTTGATTGGCACCAAGGAGAGGCCCAGATAGCTCAGATTGAGAAAGCTCAAGCTCAGGTATCATCAAGAACAAATTTTCCAGAACTTGTATTTTTTGTTATGGAAATGTTCTTCATGCTTCACTGATCACACTGCACCTTTTGCAGTTTTTTTGTTTTGATTCGAATCTCATTTTTGATGCAATATAAATGTTGTTTGATGATTGAACCTTGTTTAGAATGATTAGGAGAGTTGATCTGGAGATTTAGAGCTCCTAATTTGGCCCAGGGAAGAAGTTAGGATTTTGGTCTTGCCGAGCTCCGGTCACCTGAAAGTCATTAGGGTTTGTAATTAGGGTTTAGATGTCCAATTTGAATGTGGGCCGTTAGATGGTGATTAGCACGTAAATGAGTGGCTAGGATCATTTCACTTAGGGTTAATTCTGATTAATTAATTTAAAAACATAATTAAAGCCAGTTTGAATGTGGACCTTTGGATCTGGCGTGCAGTTAATTCCCTCCCTTTTCCTTTTGAATCTCATCCATGAGATGAGCTGACATCCCCTTTTATTCATTTTTATTTCATTTTTATTCATTTTTCTTGCACATTTAATTTAAAATACTTAGAAAAACCTCAAAAATATTTCCTTTTTGCATTTTTGTTTCAAATATTGTTTTTAATCAGAAAATGATTTTTATTTTATTTTTTGCACATAAAAAGTATTTTTAAAATATTTTAATGTTTATTTTAATTAATTAATGGAAATTAATTAATTAAAATAGCATTTAGGTTTCTAAAAATCACCAAAAAAATCATGTTGCATCTTAACACATTTAGAAACATTTTCAAACCCTTCATACGAATTTCGTTTTGGTTTTGATCATAACTTGACAATTTTCTTTGAATTTAGGGTTCATAAAATCACATTTTAAACCCTAACCTTTGAAAAATATTTTCTGCCTAACCATGAAGGGTTTGAAGATGGTTCTTTTTGCATTGTTTTACACATATCATGTAGTATCTAGGATAGGTTTTGCATAAAATTATCTTGCATTTTCAATTTGTTTGGCATTTTACATTGAGGATCACCCAAAAAACCCTGGAAACTTAGGAAATTCATAACTCCTCCTAGGTTTAGCTTCTGACCTCCCCCTTTGGAATGTAACCTATTATAGGTTTAGGGTTCCTTTGAATGCATTTTCAATTTTTTATCATATCATTTGCTTCTGTTTTGGTCATATGCATCTGATACTTCCAAAAAAACCCTAATTTTGCATGTTCACTTGCATTCATCTTGCATATGCATCCATACATGAACTTGCCATGGCATTTCATGCATTCATATCTCATCTTAGACATCTTAGGACATTTTAGAATCATGCTTGATCATTTATTCATTCATTTTCCATGATTTGCATTCATTTCCTTTCATTAACTTTCATGAACTTTCAAACTTCAAAGCATGCCTACATGACATCTCATTCTTTGTATGATCATTCATATGCATCTTGTATGCCTTTGCATCATGTCATATAATCATTTACATCATGTGTATGCTTCTGGTCTTGGTCTTTACCCTTGCATATGCATCATTTCATTTCATCTTTCGCCTTATGCATCTTGTGCTAACTTTTCAAGTTAATGGTAAGTTTGTGTGGGAAGTGGATTTTCCTTCACCTCCAACCTCTTCTCATCCTCTCATATTACATCCTTGCTGCATTTTGTTTGTCTTTGAGTGGGCTTGCCTCACTTGTGCTCCTTTTCCTTTCTTCCTTTAAGTTACTTATTTTCTTAGGAAGTAAGTAACTTATTCTTCTGCTTCATCCTCCTTTCATCTTGCTTTTCCTTGGTGGCTTCCTTGAAGACTTCTCCTTTTGAGCCTCACAAACCCTAGGACTTCCAGGCATGATAACTTTATAGGACTTATTAGCTTCCCTTATACTTTTTTTCCCTTGAGTCTTCTTTGTGTCTTCTTTCTCATCTCATCATTAGAGACTAAACCTTTAAGGTTTTAGGACTTTGGAATTAGGGTTATGCCTGCATCCTTATCTTAGGATGGAGGGTGTAACTTTGATCGTAAGTGTTAAACCCTTAATTTGTTTAAACCTCTTAATTAATCCATCAAATAATCACTAAGACATTAACTTGTAACTTGGGCCTTACATTAGGGTTCTAATTCTTCCTGTATGGTTAAGAAGGACTAACCCTAGTGTTTAATGGACAAGTCCCTCTCAAGTTGTCTTACAAATCATAAAATCCATTTCTTAATCTCATCCCTTTAATTAAAATCCACTTAATAAAGGCTTGTTATATAATGAATTTAATCCCTAACCATGGATTAAGTTGAGGTATCTTCCTCAACTTAAGTGTTCTCATCTATCATCCTTCTATTAGGATGGTGTAATGAGTTCACTAATCCTTGATTATGGCTTAAACTCATTACTTAACACTAAAAAAAACCCAAAAAAACATCTAATTAATTACAAGTAGGTTAATGATCTTAATCCTACATCATCATGGTAATTAAGTTGAGATGCTTATCTCATACTTATGTATTCTCATTATCCCTAATCAAGGGAGGATATGATGAGTTTACAACCTGCGATTCAGGCTTAAGATTGTTAACTTATGAAAACACCAGAAATAATAACAAAACTGAAAAACACAAAAACAAACAATAACTGTCTCTTTCGGAATTCTTTTCTCATCACACTCCTTCATAAACGAGAACTTGCTACTCCCGTCTAATGCAAGACAGTTATCAGTCGAGCTAGACGAGTCTTACACTTGAGCATAGGCAAGAAAGCAGTTCACAGTCAATTCATTTTCCAGTCTCTTTGAGTCGAACTACGGTGTTCTGACTTCCTCATTGCACGAGAGGATACGTAGGCATAACTTAATTGTTATCGAACAAAAGTCTATGTGTCTTTCCCCTCTTTCAACACTCTTTCTAAGCCTCGGTTCCTGAGCAATTCACCCTTTTGCACCAACACTTATATATTCATTCTCAGCTTTTGCACACAGATAACACATACACCTACCCCTTTAAACACAATCTTTCAAGCGTGGATCTCGTCGAGTACGACGGACAATCTGGGTATTAATACCTTCCCAGGTTGTAACCAACCCCCTTTCTCAGTTTCTCTGGTTCGCAACCGTCTTATCCATCTTTTCTTAGGTTTATGCAGCATTACCTTTCCTTCGGGATAAAAATGCCTAGCTGGCGACTCTAATCAGTTCATCTCATTTCTCTTTTCGCCGACCGCTCGTATCTGTACCCTATCTGACCAGGTGTCTTTTCAGGGGAGCGACACCTGGGTATATGTTTAACAGAAACAAACTTTAAATGTAAGCATGAACTGCCGGTATGTATGGGTAACAGATTTGTTGGACCTTACAAACATACATGTAAATAATTAAAAAAAACTGGATATATGTATATGAAAAGTTTTGAACCAAGATGAAATCCACCGCTGCCTTTTTGTTTTCTTTTTTTTCGGTCGTACCCCTCCCTTTCTCATGGGTATGCTCCTTTTTATAGTGATTCTTGGAGTATTGAGAATGGAAAAAAATTAAAACATCATGATTTGTTTCTATTTGGATTTGGGAAAGAAAATAAATCGGTTGATTTGGTGGTACCAATTTGGGAAGGATGTTGATGAACCGAGGGAACATGTTCTTTTATTCTGGGAATGTTTGTATTTCACACTAATACGAATGTTTATTCCTTTTTGTTATATTTTTTTTTTTGTATTTATTATTATTTGGTTATTTTTTGAATGAAAAGTGAAGAAAAAAAATGAAAATTAATTATTTTAAAAAATGTCTAATTTTAAAATACAAAAATTAATTAAAAATAAAAGAAAAATACGATTTTTATTTATTTATTTATTTTTATTTGAAAGTAATGTAAAAAAAATGTTAAAAATAAATGACAAACAAATGAAAGAGAAGAGATAAAAAACCATAAAAGTGAGGAAGGTGGGATTCGAACTCATGACCTCTTATATCCATAAGTCCTTGAACATGTTCTTTTGCCAATTGTGCCATGTCATCTATTTGAAATAAATTGGTACAAGGAAAAATATGAAGGTAAAATGCCTGGACGAAATTGGGGTGTGACAATGAAACACCATGAAGTCCATTTGAGGCCTTGGAAATCCCAATTTCTATAAAGAAAGCAAAACCATAATTGGAGGACCCTTGTGATCATTGAGATATCTTGAGAGACATTACCTTGATTGTGGGAGGGAAAATTTTGGGGTACAATACCCAGCTAACTGGAGTTATACTTTGGAGGGTTATGGAGAGACTATTGAGGAACATAGATCACCTCTTGTTGCTGAGTATACTCCTACACCTCCTTCTCCTAGAGTCACTGTTTTATCTAATAATTTGTCTTTGCAGCCACCCGATTTACGCACCCAGATTGATCAGCTCCGCAGAGAGACTGCCAGGCTCAAACAGGAGGTAGCTGACCTTGCTTTATAGATTGAGGTATCCGATCTTACCCACGCTATTGAGGCATACTCTTTATACTAGGAGATTGGAGAGCTTCCTCGAGAGATCGATGCGCTTCGTGGACCAGACCAGGCAGAGAAGCTTGCTACTTGATCATGTTGCCCTGACCTATTCTCTACTATTTAGTATTTAGTATGTATGCATTATTTTATTTTCGTATTTCTGGATATATTCCATATTATCGCATTTGCTATGTTTCCTATGTACTTTGGTTTCATCTATATATATATATATATATATATATATATATATATATATATATATATATATATATATATATATATATAAATATATATATACACACGTATTATATGTGTTAATATTTTCCTCTATTTTCTTTATATATCTAATAATAGAAATTTTATTTGTTTTTATGTTTGATATTTATTTCCATAAAAATTGTGCAAGTCCCATGATTTAGAAAACAAATGCTATCTGGAACCCCAAGACGAAAAGGTATGTTGAAGCCCAACAAAAATATTCAAAAATTGGCTCAGCTTTGAAAGTACTCTTGTGGCGCCTGCCATGGCGTCATGGTATATTCGAGACAGAACCCCTTTTTCCACCATTTTTTACCCTTTAACCTTCCAAAACCCATTTTTTTCCTCTTTGAAAACTCCATTAAACCCCATAAAATCTCTCACCTTTATCATTTACCCACAGTCCACTAAACCCTTCCAACTTCCATTTTAATTTCCACTAATCAAAATCCATAAAAACCCCACCTTTACCATTTAATATTTATACCACTCTCCATAATCTTCAAACACACCCAAGGAGCAGAGCAACGGAGTTCGAAGGATACATTCTCTGTGAAGGAAAACCCGGTGATAGGCAGAGGAGGAATATTCAAAAGCTGCAAAGTCGAGAAATTCTCTCGACGAGGTACGTGGACGATAATTGTCTCTATACTTTGGGTATCTACCATAGTGTTTACCATTTGATAGATTTTTTTTGGCTTTCACACTATTTTTGAAAACCAAGAACCTACCTTTGAGCGACTGACAATCGAGATTTTAAGTTCTTTATTTTATATTGTCAGTCCTAACACTGCTATTACAGTCAGTACTGTCCAATTTAGAATGTTTGGTATTGAATATGAGTACAGTACCGACGAACTAACATGCCTGTTAGGAATCCCTCATTGGGAAGGTGCTATTTGTGAGGCCCCTTTGGATTCAGGATGGTCGGTCGATGCATTTCTCTTCTGGCAGAGATTGTCAAATATTGTAATAACTTCTTTTGAAGGGATTCTCACCTCGACCATCCATACCCGACCATCAGAGTCTTTAGATATCTGATGGCATTCACTATTTTTGACCGGGAAAATCCGAACAAGGTCAATGCTAAAGAGCTTCTATATTTACAAGGAAGCCTCATAAATAGGCGAATTAATCTGGTCCCGTTTATGCTTGCTCACATGTATTTGACTCTTAATAAAGCAAGATCGATTGTTTTTGGAGGATTCATTATGTCTATTGCTCGGGCCCTTAACCTGAACAATGAGATAGCCAGACTAGAGCCCTTATCTCCTCGCACAATCAACCTGAAATTTCTAAAAGATATGAAACTGTGTCGAGTGAGAAAAGATGGTTGTTATCAATTGATGATTCATGGTGTAGCTATCCCATCTGTTGCTTTTCCCTGCAGTGGACGTATCGATGTACTTCATGAAAGGAATTGAACCTACGATTTAAATGATCCACCTGTTCTAGGTCCACTTCCTCCTAATGTTCCTGATGGGGAGGGACACGACACTGATGAAGAATTTTAGCGGAGATAGCAATCTCCCGTACCTCACGTATCCCCCCCATCATCCTTCACCATCACACACCGCACCATCTTCCTCTAACCCTTTTGCAGGTTCTGTTCCTGGATTTTATATTATCGAGGAGATATGGTGTGACCATATGGCTAGAGAAGAAAGGCTAGATGTCATGCTCTCTACCATTCTGCAACAATTGGCAGATAACATGAGCTTCATGCAAGCATCACGACTGAGGGCGGATCGATCATATGAGCCCGTTTGTCGAACCTTGCTTGCGATCACAACCGAGCAATCCCGTCAGCAGGACTTCAACCGCCGACATTACTAGCTTATGGAGGCCACTCAGGGTTCCGTGCTAGGTAACCTTCGAGAGCTCAGAGATGCTCAGGCAGCCTTATCAACCCGACTGGACCGGAGAGACCAGCACCGCAGTAGATCCCGTCATTCTAGGCATTTCCAGCAGGACGACGAGGGCACCAGTGGTCCACAGTTGTAGTATTACAGGTTAATTTCCTTATCTTATTTCGAAAATTGGGGACAATTTTCGATTTAAGTGTGGGAGGGGATTTTATCGCTTTCTGTTTTTCTTTACCATCTTTAGTTAGTTATTTATTACCTTATAACTGTTTACTTGTTTTTGTCAAAGTTTTTTTGATAATGCATGAGTCTGACGAGTCACCAGTACAGTGTATCTTTAGTGCACCCTCATTTCCCCATTTCTTTAGCCCTACCAAAAACAAAATTCAAAAGAAAACAGTGTTGTTCCACATGTTTTTCGGGCTTTAAGACAGATTTGGATTAGGATGTGGTGACTTAGGTGAACTTTTTGAAACATCAGTATCGTTTTAGCCCTATAAACTTCATGAATATAGGAATCACTCCTAAAACCCTACATACCTTGGCCTTAATTATCATTTAAAAGGCCTTAATTATCATTTAAAATTTTTCCTAAGTAGTTTATTCTAGCAGTCAGCTCTGGCCTAAGCATGATCTACGTAGGGGACCGATGAACATAAGTTAATGATCCACTGATAATAAATAAATAAAAGGCAAACTCTGGGATATGTGACCCTCACAAGGTCATTTAAACCAAAAATTTTAATTTTTGCCACAAAAAGAAAAATTTCAGTTCACCCATTGTTAGTTGGTTCAGAGGTATCTGGCACTGAACTCGGTAGGGCGGATTATGATCTGATCCCCCACAACTGCATTTGGGTCAAATTAAAGGGTTTACACAGACTTATGTACCAAAAACCCTATGTTTCGGACCATAATCACTAATCGGTCACTCTACTATGAAGCATGTGCGGATAACAGGCTTAATGTGATTGCACCTGAATGAAAGGGACCTAAAGAAAGATGAAGAGGTAGGCCTAGGTATTGTGGGATGATATGGGTTGGTTAATATAAGAATGAAGTTTATGTCTGTATCTGCGGATAAGTGTCACTAGTTTTTTTCCTTGAGTTTTAAATGTTTTGCTTGAGGACAAGCAAAGGTCTAAGTGTGGGAGAATTTGATGACACTGAATTTTACCGTATTTTTTACTTTGATTTCGCATGCATTCTAAGTCCTTTAGTACCATTTTATTATGTTATTACTATGTTTTCCTTTGTTTTCAAGTGTTTAGTTTAATCGGAGCCTCGAGCGAGAAAAGGAGCGAAAAAGGAGCTAAAAAGAGCTAAAATCAAGAAAATCAGCATTTTGTGCTTGTGCCATCCACTGTGGCGGCCGCCATGGGGTGGGTCGTAAGTTGGATAGGACTCAAATAATGACAACTTCCACATCTCCCACTTCTTTCCACATGGGTTCATGTAGCGGGTGCCATGAGGTGGTGGCGGGCGCCTCCTTTAGATTTTGTTTCCCTCCCAAAAAAAGTTGGGGGGCACTTCAGTCTTTCCTCTCTTATTCCTCAACCTATAAATAGAAGGCCTTTAGTTCATTTATCATCATCAAAACTTAGTTACCTTAAGCATATATCAGTTGTAAAATTAGTAATCGCTTCACATCGGAGTGTTACTACAATCGAGTGATCGAGTCTGTATGTGTTTGTGCGATTAAGTCTTGGAGCACTTTGGAAGGAAGTTAATCCTGCCGCCATTTTTATTTCAGTTTGTATTTTATTCAACCCTCTGATTGGATCAGGTTTTCATTGCTTTAACTTTTGTCTATTTACTTTCCCGCAATACTTTACTTTCCTTTATATCCCGCATTGCTTTATTTTCCACACTTCTTTACTTTCCTTTATTTCTTGCATCCGCACTTTACTTAATTTATTTTCTGCACTCGCACTAAATACCATTATGAAAAATATTAAAATGATCTTTTACTTTACCATGTCTAGTTAATTTTATAAAGTTTAGAATGTAAGGATCATAATTGAACTGATAATCTGTACAATTGTTTGTAAAAACACTTAAGGGCTATTTTGACTTTCAATATAAGTTTTCCTGTTTTTTGAAGTTCCGTTGGGTAAGATCGAAAGTCGTCCGACGTCTATTTAAACTTAATTATTTTTAACTATTTCAAAAATAGCAAAAAAGTTTTGTTTAGTTCATTAGGAGTTTTCAATTAAAAAAGAAAGGAGATTTTAACACTATTTACGGACGCGTTAAGAAGTTTAGAGTCTGGTTCGTAAGAACCTCTTTTTGTTAGAAAATCTAGGTTAAAATACTTTTCAACTTAGCTAAGATACTACATTTCTTAAAAATAGGTTTACCACTTGTCGCTCCCCCGAAAAGACACTAGGTCCCCAAGGTACAGACGCGAATGGTCGGCGAAAAGAGACAAGGTGAAATGAAGTGAATAGATTCGCCAGCTAGGCATTCTTATCCCGAAGGAAAGGTAATGTTGTGTAAGCCTAGAAAGGGATCGATAAGACGGTTGCGAACCAGAGAAACTGAGAAAGGGGGTTGGTTACAACCTGGGAAGGTATTAGCACCCTGATTGTCCGTCGTACTCGACGGGATCCACGCTTACAAGATTGTGTTTAAAGAGGTAGGTGTGTGTGCTATCTGTGTTCAAAAGCTAAAGAATGAATGTATAGGTGTCAGTGCGAAAAGGTGGATTGCTCAGGAACTGAGGCTTTAGAAAGAATACTGAAAGAGGGGGATGACAAAGAGACTTTTTTTCGATAATAATTAAGTCATGCCTACGTATCCTCGCGTGCAATGAGGAAGTCAGAACACCGTAGTTCAACTCAAAGAGACTGGAAAATAAATTGACTATGAACTGCTTGCTTGTCTATGCTCAAGTGTATGACTCGTCTGGCCCGAGTGCTAACTGTCTTGCATTAGACGGAAGAAGCAAGTTCTCGTTTATAGAATGAGTGTGATGAGAGAAGAATTCCAAAGGAAACGATTATTGTTTGTTTTGGTATTTTCAGTTATTGTTTTTGGTGTTTTGCATAAGTTAATGAGCTTAAGCCTACATCAAGGGCTTGTAAACTCATTATATCCTCCCTGATTAGGGATAATGAGCCTACTTAAGTATGAGATAAACATCTCAACTTTATTACCTTAATGATGTAGGATTAAGATAATTAACCTACTTGTGATTAATTAGATGTTTTTTTGGATTTTTATTTAGTGTTAAGTAATGAGTTTAATCTTTAATCACGGATTAGTGAACTCATTACACCATTCTAATAGAAGGATAATAGATGAGGACACTTAAGCTGAGGAAGATACCTTAACTTTATCCATGGTTAGGGATTAAATTCATTATATAACAAGCCTTTATTAAATTAATTTTAATTAGAGGATGAGATTAAGAAGTGGATTTTATGGTTTGTAAGACAACTTGAGGAGGACTTGTCCATTAAACACTAGGGTTAGTCCCTCTTAACCATAAGAAAGAGTTAGAACCCTAATGTAAGGCCTAAGTTACAAGATAAAGTCTTGATGATTATTAAGTGATTTGATTAAGAGGTTTAAACAAATTAAAGGTTTAACACTTAGGATTAAAGTTATACACTCCATCCTAAGAGAAGGATGCAGACATAACCCTAATTCCAAAGTCCTAAAACTTTAAGAGTTTAGTCTCTGATTATTGAGATGAGAAGAGAGACTCAAGGAGACTCAAAGGTAAAAAGCTAAGGGGGACTAATCACAATCCTAATCATTATCATGCTTGGATATCCTATGGCTTGTGAGGCTTAGAGAAAAGATCTTCATGGAAGCCACCAATGGAAGAAGCAGATGAAAGGAGGAGGAAGCAGAAGAATAAGTTACTTACTTCCTAAGAAGATAAGTAACTTAAAGGGAGAAAGTGAGAGATATGAAACATAAGTGAATCAACTTCACTTCAAAAATAAGCAAGATGCATATGAATGAGATAAGAAGAAGTGATAGGTGAAGGCAAATCCACCTCCCAAAATAACTTACCAAAAGTTCCTGAAAGGTTAGTATGGATGCATAAGACATAAAGCATGAAGAAATGAATTGAAATGAGATGAAATGAGATGCAAAGACCAAATTCAGAAGTGTTTATGCAATGCAAATGGCATATGAGATGATGCAATGTCATATAATATGCATATGAATGATTATACAAAGATGGGATATCATGAAAGTATGCTTGGAAGCTTGAAAACCCATGGATGTTTATGAAATGTAATGAATGCAAAGCATAGCAAATGAATGAAGAAATGATAAAGCAATGTTCAAGCATGTCTTAATATGTCTATGACGACATGTGAATGCTTGAAATGTCATGGCAAGTTCATGTGATGGTGAATATGCAAGATGAATGCAAATGAACATGAGAAATTAGGGTTTTATGGACATGTGAGATGCAAATGAATAAAACAGAAGTATACAACGTGACAAAAATTTGAAATCAAGCTCAAACAAACCCTAATCCCATACTAGGTCACACCCCAAAGGAGGAGGTCAGAAGTCTAGCCTATCAAAAGTTATGATTTTCCTAAGGTTTCTAGGGTTTTTTTGGGTGATTCAAAAGGAAAAATGCAAATCAATTTGAAAATGCAAGATAAATTCATGAGAAAAATGACCTATAAACTATATGCAATATGTAACACAATGCAAAAATAATCAAGTTCAAACTCTTATTGGTTAGGCAAAAATGATTTTTCAAAGTTAGGGTTAAAAAATGTGATTTTAAAGACCATTAATTCAAAAAAAATTGGTAAACTATGATCAAATCTAAAAAGAAATTTTTGTGAAGAGTTTGAAAATGTTTCAAAATGCATTGGAATGGTTCATGATATTTTTGGTGATTTTTAGAAACCTAAATTCATTTTAAATTAATTAAAATACTTTAATTAATTAAAAATAACATTTAAATATGTTAAATATACTTTTTTAGTGCAAAAATAAAATAAAAATTATTTTTGGATTGAGAAAAATATTTAAAGTCAGAATGCAAAAGGAAATATTTTTTGAAGTTTTTTTTGCTATTTTAAATAAATTGAGCAAAAGAAATGAAAATAAATGAAATAAAAATAAACAAAAATGAGAAGTATGTCAATCTGATGGCCAAGATTCAAACTGGAGATGACTTGGTTAACTGCACGCGCTGACCAATGGCTAGGATTGTTTCTGGCTTAAATAACTTAATTATATTAATTAAATCAGATTTTAATTAATTAATTAGGTTAGGGTTTTAATGACATGATTTAAGTCGTCCATACCCAAAATTAAAACAGATCCAAGGGTCCACAACAAATCTGGAAAACTAACCCTAATTAGCCCTAATTAAACTCAGGTGACCGGAGCTAACCTCTCACCTTAGCTCACTCAAAACGCCCCCCAAGCCTTCAAAACCTCCAGAATCATTCAACTAACCACCCTAAACATTAATCCAGCCCCAAAATTTATTTATCACGCATCAATAACAAGAATCAAACAAGAACATTAAAACGGAAAAAATTTCAGAACAAGCATTCACACTCATATCTCAACCATTTTCGAAAATAAACATATCACAATGATCAGTGAAGCATACAACATCATTTAGAAACTTAAAACAAGATTTCGGGAAAAAAAGTTCATCATGGCTACCTGAGTTGAAGCTTTGCAAACTGGAGCTTTCTGACCTCTTCATTTGTGCAAAATGCCTCCAATGATCCCTCTGATGCTTCTGAAAAGCTTGAATGCAGTTTAAATGGATTGGTTTGAGTGGTTCAGTTCTGATAACTCAGAAATCGTGTTTGTGTTGTGGGGTGTTTCAGGCCATTCCAATGGTTGGAAAATGATCCTTGGGTGTTTTTGAGTTGATTGGTGGAAGAGTTTGTGGTTTTTGTTGGATGTGTTATGAAATTCGATAAAGGGGAGGTTATTGCAAGTGTTTGTGATTTTGCTTGTATGAGAGCTTTTATGCATCAATGTTGTGTGTTTTGAGGTCCATGATCTTTGTATAGGCCAATGGGATTGATCAGAAAGTGGTTGTGGCACAAGCTGATTAGTATGGTGTGTTTTTGCAAAAATGTCAACTTTGTGTACTAGGAGGTATGGGCCATGGCAGGAGCTGTTCAATGGGGTGTCTGGCCTCAGCAAGATTCATGGAGAGCCGTAGAATCAAAGTTATGCAGTTGGCACAAGTGGATGAAGCCTTTCCAAGCATCTTGCAACCTTTCCCTCTTTGATGTTTTTTGGATCACAAGCCATGAAATGCTTCAATTCTTGGGCCAATTCTGATCTTTGGAAGTTGCTTTGGAATGTTATGAAGTGTTTGTGTACATTATAGGTTATTATAATGCTTGGCAGGTGAAATTGCAAAATTCCCTCTTTGACATGAGCTTGAAAATTATAGGATTTTTTCCAACTTTGAAAGGCCATATCTTGAGTTCTAGGATGAATCAAGACATGTTCTTGTACTTTTTGAAAAGGGAAAGACCTAATATACAACTTTCATGCCCAAGAATGTTTCATTTGAAGCATTTTTGGTCATGAAAGAGGAGGTTGAAAATCTTTCCCAAAATGGAAAGTTTGCATTTCAAGTCACTTCCAAAAATGGTAAGTTTTCAATTGGCTCCAAATTCTTCAATATTTTGAAATTCTAACCACTTCTAAGATCAAATAAAGATCATTGAACTTTAATTTGATGAAAATGACCCTTTGGTTCCATTGTTGGGGGCCTCAGATGCCCTGATTTTGACTTAACTTGCTCAGGAAGTTACCCAGTAAATAGATGACTTCCACAATGAGTTTCTTCATCAAACTTGGTACACATGATCCTTATAAAATATTAAGAACATTAGAAACAAGAATAACCCAAAAATTTGGAGTTAAGACCTCTGAAACCAAAACCCTAATTTTGGTCATCTGTGCAGTGAAAACCCTAGCTCTGCTTCCATGCCTCTGCTAGTTCTTGTGATCTCTTAACTTTCATGAACTTTGAGGAGCATAATATGATTATAGAACACACATGGACACTTTTGGAAAGCTTTAAGACCTTTGGGGTGGCTCATATGAATTCTTGGATTGCTCAGATCACAAACCCTAGATGTAGATGAACTTGAACTATGCAGTGAAGCAAGTATGCAATATGAGATAGTATGCTTATGTTAAAACAAAAATGAAAGATCACAAGTCATGGTGTGATAAGGAGTGAGGGAAATTTTAGGGTGTTTATAGCTGCACCTATTCAAGCATGAGTTAGCTATGCAGGGTGTAAGCACCTGGCTTAACAGACAAACAAGATAACTTGTGGTTGAATACCAAAGACCGTCCGAAATTTGCACTCGCTGGGGATAAGAAGAAAAGGGATATAAATTGTAAAAGATAGTATAGTATGATTATCAAATGAAAACGATGGAGGAGGACCATCGAGCATAGGATGACTACTGGGGATAAAGTGGTAAGTAAAACAATGACGGGGATGGCCGACAAGCTGGGTAAATAAAGAGATCAGGATGGGGACGGCCATCGGGTAAAGAAATAAGATTCTCTGGGGGTTAAAATAATGAGAATAGCAATGATGGGGACGACCACCAGGCTTCAGAAAGTAAAGTAAACAACGATGGGGACGACCATCGGGTTAAAGAATGAATGAAATAATGACGAGGGACGGTCATTGAGAGGTGAAGGACGATCACCTAGCAGGGGAAAACTGCTCTTTTTCACGACATAGGACGAACGTCGGATAGAAAAGGTCGACGATAGGGATGGACATCGAATAAGCATAATGAAGGACGATCATCAAGAGGTGAAGGACGATCACCTAGCAGGGTATGGCTGCTCTCGGGGTTTATCACGACATAGGGCAAATGTCGGATAAAAAAGGTCGACGATGGGGACAGCCATCAGATAAGCATGATGAAGGACGATCACCTAGCAGGGTATGGCTGTTCAAAAAATATCACGACATAGGACGAACGTCGGATAGAAAAGGTTGATGATGGGGATGGCCATCGGATAAGCATGATGAAGGACGATCATCAAGAGGTGAAGGATGATCACCTAGCAGGGTACGGCTGCTCTCGGGGTTTATCACGACACAGGGCGAATGTCAGATAAAAAAGGTCGACGATGGGGACGGCCATCAGATAAGCATGATGAAGGACGATCATCAAGAGGTGAAGGACGATCACCTAGCAGGGTACGACTTCTCAAAAAATATCACGACATAGGATGAATGTCGGATAGAAGATTCCAATAATGGAGATTCCGCTGGGAAAAGAATGAGGGATGGTCATCCCAAGGTGAAGGACGATCACCTGGCAGGGGACGGCTGCCAAAAGTATCACGACATAAGACGAATGTCGGATAGGAGAAAGTTGTTTTGTTGGTGACTTACTGGGGAACGGTAAACACGGACGAGTGCTTACGCTTCCAAGGATAAAAGACATAAGTATTTGACGATGTGTATAGATTAAAGATGCGGAGGAGCATCCTTAAGACCATGATACGGACGAGTATCGGTAGAAACAAACGCTTACGCATGTTCAAAGATTATGATACGGATGAGTATCAACTGGTTAACAAGGAACACAGACGAGTGTCGAATCTGTTGAGGAGTGATATAAACAAGATACAAACGAGTATCAAAGACTTCTGTATAAGTATGTACAAGTATGATCAGCTGGTGAGGTATGTGCAAGATATGAACGAGTGTTCGAGTTGCTGGGGAAGGTATGATACGGACAAGTGTCAAACATGTATAAATATAAACAGGCATTTATTTTGAGAGTGCAGAGGAGATGCTTTGGCTTTATGTGGGGAGATTAAGATGACACGGACGAGTGTCGAGAAGAACATGTTATGGACAAGCATCTGCTTGCAGAAGGTGTTCGGGCGACCTGTGGGGATAGGGTGACATGGACGGGTGTCGAAAAGAGTATGTTATGAACAAGTATTTGTACTTGAGAGTGCAAAGGGGACGTTGTGGCTTTTATGTGCAAGGGATGTATTTTGTATATTGTTGATGAAATATTGATGGTAATTGCAGGTGACTGGCTCGAACCCGGCTTGTGATCATGCAAATGTTTGATTTTTGTCGTAATGCTCCATGTTAGAAGGAATGCTACGCTTATTTGGTGAATATGATGCAAATGCTATGATTATGCAAAGGGGAGAAACTGATCAGGGACCCGGATCCTACAGGGATGAAGATCTATGGCTGATCTGCTTGGAGGAGCAACCCGAATGGGGAAGAGATCATTGGTAGATCTGTCAGGAGGGAGAACTCTGCTTGGGGGAATAGGTCATTGGTAGATCTATTCGTAAGGATAACTCAGCTGGGGAGAAGGAAGCTACAGCCACTTTGTTGGGGATGGGTTTCAGGCATTGCTCTTCTGGGGAAAGAATGGAAACTCTGTGGGGAGGCAGTTCCATTAACTTTGTTGAGGATGAGAGATCTGACACTCTGGTGGGGAATAGGAAATTCTTTGTCCATCTTGTTGTGAAATAGTCGTCAGGCACTGCTCGGGGAGGTCCTGTTTGGGGAGGAGATAACCTCTGGGAAGTAGCATGCTGGGGATTCAATGCTTGATACACCCCATGCTGTGAAAAATTGTATGTTTTGATAGCCTGCAACCTGTTAAGACAAAGGAAAACGCACAAATATTCCGAGGTATCCCTAACCGGATTCCATCATATGAGTTAGACTTTCCCGAAAGTAATACATTTTCCGCAAGCATTTATTAAAAATGGCTCATTTGTTTTATGCAAGTGTTGTATTATGAATATTGGACATTTTGCAAACGAAACAAAAATGTACAAAAAGAGGTGTGACTGAAAACTCTGATTTTATTAATTTGGTTGGCCTGAATTGGCAAATACAGTCAAAGAAACAAATCCACTGAAATGAGGAGATTGCTGTAAATTGAGAAAATAAAGGTGTTGGCAATGTTGACGACGACGTTCCAGTGAACTTCCTTTGCTATGACCTGTATGACCTTGACGTTCTTCTTATCCTGCTTTCTGAAGAAGGCTAATTCTGACCGATGCTTTGTCCTTTCGAAGCTTGCCATGTTGTGAGTGATACAGACGAATTCAAAATGCAGTTGTTTTCTTATTCCCTATTTTTGCGTGGATCTCCCTTTCGGGTTTTCAATCCACCGGGATACCCATTTTTTCCTGAGCTGTCCAATGCGGCTTTTCAACTCAGCTGGTGTACAATTTTGATTTTTCCCTTATTTTTTCCAGAGTCCTTTATTATGTTTTTGACTCGCCTGGATGCCCTATTTTTGCCTGGACGTACATTCTATTTTTATGTTCGGCGGGTCATTTTATGCAAAGTATTTTTTAACTGCATTTGAATTCACAGGGGATAAGAAATCCTCGCCATCCATAGTAGTGAGCATTAGTGCTCCGCCAGAGAAAACTTTCTTTACTATGAATGGGCCATCGTAGTTCGGCGTCCATTTCCCCCTGTGGTCTGTATGAGGAGGAAGAAGTCTTTTCAGCACAAGCTCTCCCACTTGGTATTCCCGGAGTCTGACTTTCTGATCGAAGGCTTTCTTCATCCGCTTTTGATATAAATGCCCATGACAGATGGCAGCTAGCCTCTTCTCTTCGATTGAATTCAGTTGATTGTACCGAGACCGGACCCATTCTGCTTCATCCAGCTTCACATCCATCATTACCCGTAAGGAGGGTAGCTCAACTTCAACAGGTAGGACTGCCTCCATACCATACACAAGCTGATAAGGTGTTGCCCTAGTGGATGTTATGATCGAGGTTTGATACCCATGCAAGGAAAATGGTAGCATTTCATGCCAGTCTTTGTAAGTGACTACCATCTTCTGCACAATCTTTTTGATGTTTTTGTTAGCTGCCTCAACAGTGCCATTCATCTTTGGCCTGTAAGGAGAAGAATTGTGATGTTGGATTTTGAAGTCTCGACACAGTTCTGCCATCATTTTGTTGTTCAAATTAGAACCATTGTCAGTAATGATTCGCTCGGGAACTCCATATCAACAGATGTTGTCTCTTTTCAGAAATTTGGCTACCATTTGTCTGGTGGCGTTTGCATACAAAGCTGCTTCGACCCATTTGGTGAAGTAATCAATGGCCGCTAGTATGAATCTGTGACCATTTGAAGCAGTCGGTTCGATCTTTCCAATCATGTCAATGCCCCACATGGCAAAGAGCCAAGGTGAAGACATCACGTTCAATGGATTTGGAGGCACAT
The DNA here is from genome assembly GCA_963966055.1 of Lathyrus aphaca. NCBI lineage: Eukaryota > Viridiplantae > Streptophyta > Magnoliopsida > Fabales > Fabaceae > Lathyrus > Lathyrus aphaca. Next base: position 367,834,272 of record OZ014524.1, read on the forward strand.
GCACTTTATCTGCGTTGATCTGGCATTTGTGGCATTTTCTAGAATAGGCACTACAGTCTGCATCCATTGTGATCCAGTAGTAACCTGATCTTAATAATTTATTTGGCATTGCATGTCCTCCGGCATGGGTACCGAAAGAACCTCCATGCACGTCGTGCCTCAGTAGGTCTGCTTCTTTCTTGTCAACACATCTGAGCAGAACCATGTCAAAGTTTTTCTTGTATAATGAACCATCAGCATTGAGGAAGAAATTTCCGGCCAGCCTTCTTAATGTCTTCTTATCATTGGATGATGCCCCAGGTAGGTATGTCTGATTTTCCAAGAAGCATTTGATGTCATGGTACCAAGGCTTGTTGTCATTGACACTGTCTATGGAGAAAACATATGTTGGTCGGTCTAGTCTGGATACCAAAATCCGAGGCACATAGTTTACAGTTTGAACCTTGATCATGGAGGAAATGGTAGCTAAAGCATCTGCAAACTGATTTTCATCTCGAGGGATGTACTCAAGTTTGACTATTGTGAAGAAAGTCAATAATCTCCTCGTATAATCACGATATGGAATCAAATGCTCCTGATGAGTGTACCATTTGCCGTTGGTCTGATTGATTACCAAAGCTGAATCTCAGAATACATTCAATGTTTTGATCCTGAGGTCAATGGCTTCCTCAAGTCCCAGGATACATGCTTCGTATTCCGCTTCGTTGTTAGTGCAGGCAAAGGTGAGTTTTGCCGAGAAAGGCATATGAACTCCTTTAGGCGTAATGAGCACTGCACCAACCCCACGACCATTCATACAGACAGTCCTGTCGAACATCATAGTCCATGCTTCTTCTGGGTTAGGCCCTTCAGTGTGAATTGGCTCTTCACAATCTTTTGCTCTTAAGTACATGATGTCTTCATCAGGGAAGTCAAATCTCAAGGGTTGGTAATCATCAATGGGTTGCTCGGCTAGATAATCAGACAGTACACTGCCCTTGATGGCCTTTTGAGATGTGTACTGAATGTCATACTCTATCAGAATCATTTGCCATCTTGCAACCCTTCCGGTAAGTGTTGGCTTCTCAAATATGTACTTGATTGGATCCATCTTTGAGATCAACAAAGTAGTATGAGTCAGCATATACTGTCTTAGTCGGCGAGCATCCCACGCTAAAGCACAACAAGTTTTCTCGAGCAGTGAATAACGTTGTTCACAGTCGGTAAACATTTTGCTTAGGTAGTATATTGCATACTCTTTTCGACCAGACTCGTCATGCTGGCCCAACACACACCCCATTGAACCTTCTAATACTATCAGGTACATTATTAGAGGCTTTCCTTCAATCGAAGGCATGAGGAATGAAGGTTCTTATAGTTACTCCTTGATATTGTCAAAAGCTTTCTGACAATCGTCGTTCCACCTAACTGTCTGTTCCTTTCTTAATAGTTTAAACAGGGGCTCACTGGTTGCAGTGAGGTGAGATATGAACCTTGATATGTAGTTCAATCTACCTAAGAACCCCCGAACTTCTTTTTCAGTCCTAGGTGCAGGCATCTCCTGAATGGCCTTGACTTTGTCGGGATCAACCTCAATTCCTTTTTCACTTACGATAAATCCTAGAAACTTACATGAACGTACCACGAATGTGCATTTGTTGGGGTTTAACTTCAACTGATACTTCCTCAGACGCTTAAACAACTTCAGCAAATTTACCAGATGGTCTTCTTCAGTAAGGGACTTGGCAATCATGTCATCCACATAGCATTCAATTTCATTGTGGATCATATCGTGGAATAACGTTACCATAGCCCGTTGATAAGTTGCACCAACGTTCTTCAGTCCAAACGGCATTACCTTGTAACAAAATGTTCCCCAAGGTTTGATGAAAGTTGTTTTCTCCATGTCTTCGGGTGACATCTTGATTTGATTATACCCAGAAAATCCATCCATGAAAGAAAATACAGAGAACTGAGATGTGTTGTCAACCAATACATCAATGTGAGGTAATGGGAAATCATCCTTCGGGCTAGCTCTGTTTAGATCTCGGTAATCCACACACATACACACCTTGCCATCCTTCTTAGGCACAGGTACAATGTTAGCAACCCACGGCGAGTAACTAGTTACAGCAAGGAAACTGGCATCCCACTGTTTTTTTACTTCTTCCTTAATCCTCATGGCAATATCTGGGCGAGTGCGGCGCAACTTCTGTTTAACTGGTGGGCAATCTTCTTTCAAGGGTATCCTGTGCATGACAATATCCGTATCTAGACCTGGCATGTCCTGATAGGACCAAGCGAAGACGTCGACATATTCTCGAAGAATGCTGATAAGCTGTTCTTTTACTGAAGCTTGCAGACTGGCCCCAATCTTCACTTCTTTCAAATCCTCCTCGGTACCAAGATTAACAGTTTCAACCTCCTCCTGATGAGGAGTAATCACCTTCTCTTCTTGCCTCAACAACCTGGCTAACTCTTCAGGCAACTCATAGTCTTCTTCAACCCCTTCATCAGTTTGATTAATTGGATTGTCGAAGTCATACAAGGTCATAACAATGTTGTTGTCGGTGCAATCTGGAGGATTATTTCTGCAAGGGTTGAGATTTGTTCATTTTAGTGATCAATTTTAATCTTGTTCAGAAAATGAAGTTATTTATTTTGAAAACATTGCCATTTTATTGTTTTGTGGGAAAAATAACAAAAATGAAAAGACAGTGAGCGAAAGAGAAAACTGTTTGCAAGAGATGTCTGATATTCATTGATATTCCATTTGCACAAAAATACAAATATGGCCCTATTACAAAATGAGTCCTGACATCTTGGGCAAGATGCAAGACTTGATGCATGCTAAAAAGTAGGAAATAATAATTACTATGCAGGAGTAACCCTTATAATTTCCTGGGAAGACCAGTTAAGGACTTGTTGACCCATGATCCTTGGACGAATCCAACTCTCCAAGTTGAGGTCGCTTTCTGCCTCGTCGTCCACGTTATTGACAACATCTAGGGTGAGCATCCCCCCACTTATGAACTTGGGCTCCTTAGCAGCCTCTGCTTCATCTTGTCGGAATGGTTTGTAATCCAAACCGAATTTGTCCTCCTTCTTATCCACCAGTAGCATCTTGCCCAAGCCTTGGGCATTTCCATCTTCAACAACCTTCCGAGCTTGTTGATATGAGACAATTGAAGTACCCATCCTATCCTCCTAGGATGCAGCAAATACTTCAGTTGTCGCCTCATTGACGTTCAGAGCTTCGAAACCTTGGCTCATGGTTTCGTGGATTTCACCATCCATCTCAATGTATTTGTAGGTGGCCAGATGGCTAACAAAAATATCCTCTTCACCACAGATTGTGATAATCTGCCCTTCCCACTCATATTTCAATTTTTGGTGAAGGGTCGACGTAACTGCGCCAGCGGCGTGAATACATGGTCGACCCAACAAATAGTTGTAGGCCAGCTGAATGTCCATCACGTAGAAAGTAGTTTGAAAGACCTGCGGGCCAATTATCATAGGAAGATCCACCTCTCCAAGAACAGACCTCTTGGAACCATCAAAAGCTCGGACCACCAGATTGCTTGGTCGGAGAGCTATACCATCATATTCAAGCTTGACAAGGGCTTTCTTTGGCAAGACATTGAGTGAAGACCCAGTGTCGACTAGAATATGTGAAAGCACAGCCCCTTTACACTTCAAAGTGATGTGTAAAGCTTTGTTGTGGTGACGACCTTCCATTGTCAAATCAGTTTTGGTGAAGCCTAGCCCATGGCTAGTATTAACATTAGACACTACTATCTCGAGCTGATTTACCGTGATCTCCTCAGGCACGTAGGCTGCGTGCAGGACTTTAAGTAGTGCATCCCAATGAGCTTCGGAACACAACAGCAGGGATAAGATGGAGATCTTGGAAGGAGTCTGGTGGAGCTGATCCACAACCTTGTAGTCGCTTCTCTTGATTATCCTCATAAATTTATCCACGTCTTGATCAAAGGATGTTTTATGGGCTTCTTTCAAAACTGGTTCCTCAGGCACCACATTTTAACCTTTGGCTTTGGCAACAGCCTCTGCCTCAGTATTAACTTTGGGTACTTGTGACGCGAAGAGACATTCGCTTCTAGTGAAGCCTCCGCCTCCCCCGACATTATCCACCTGTGGTGTATGAGCTGAAGAATCAAGAAGGACTCTCTCCCCAATGCAGTAGAAGTTTGAACCATAATGCCATGGTACAGCATTATATTTTTCATATGGGATGGGTCCAGGTACCGTGATGGTGACTGGACTGACTGCAGCGGAGGTAGGAACTGTTATTGTCTGCGGATCATAATATATTGTGACTGGACTTCTGACTGGTGGTGGTGGTGAATGACTGAAGCTGGGTTGTTGCTGAGATTGTTGCTGAAAATTGTCGGAATCGGGGACCATTGCAGGGTCGTAATATATGGTGACTGTGGAGACGTCGTTGTTAATGGTTGTTGTAGTTGTAGAAGCGGATGCGATTGAACTAGTGTTTGTTGAAGTGATGTAAGAGGTGGTTGCTGATTTTGTAGACGAGTCCGTCGGAACAATTGTCTTTGAAGTTGTAGGAGAAGTATTTGTTGTTACTGAAAAGGGAGTTGCTGATGTTGTAGAAACCGTTGTTGTTATTTGCAGGATACATTCTCTGATTAGGCCATTGATGCCACTTCTCAAGCTTGCACACCCATTGACGGAAACTTCGTAAGATTCACAGCAGGCCTCACAACCTGGGAACACTTGGCATTTTAAAAGCTGAGCTTTAACCTTTTCCAGAGGTGTTTGAATGCTTGCAATATCTTCAATTAAATTCATGGGTTGGCCCTCCTCAATTGCATTTATCCTGGGCCCACCATGGCTGGGCATAGGGTTCTTCGTGACATTAGGAGGTGGTGTAAAATTTAGGGCCTTTGAATAAACCAGATCCTCGACCTTCATGTGCAAAGCTCTGCACTTTTCTGTAGTGTGACCAGGTGCATTAGAATGAAAGGCATATCTGGCATTGACGTCGTAATTTCTTGGAAGGTTCTGAGGATCTGGTGGAGCCAAAGTCCTTAACTCGACAAGATTAAGCTTCAAGAGTTGTGGCAACAAGGTGGCATATGGCATTGGTATTAGGTCAATTACCCTGTTGACTTGAGATGGCCTTTGCTGGAAAGGGTGTTGTTGTTGGTTATTGTTGTTATAGGACCTTTGTTGTGGAAAATGTTACTGTTGAGGAAATTGTTGTGGTGGTTGAGTGTATTGAGGAGGTGGAGTAGGAATATTGATGGAGGCAATTGATATTGGCAGATATTGGGGTCTTCCTCTGCCCATGTGTACGGAGTTTGTTTCGCCCGACCTGCGAGGCCCTGCAAATGGTTTCCTTGCACTGCTTGAACTGGCACCGTTATTAGAAATCTTTCCCATTTTCAATAAACTCTCAATCCTTTCTCCGGCTATGACCACGTCTGCAAAGCTAGTTGAAGAGAAAGCAACCAATCTATCAATGTATGTCCCTTGGAGGGTGTTCATAAACATATCTGCCATTTCTCTTTCTGACATTGAGGTTGAACGGCAACAACTAATTGCCTCCATCTCTGAGCATACTCTCTGAAGCTTTCCCTGGAGGATTGTGACATTCCCATTAGAAGTGTCCTGTTAGGAGCCATGTCTAAATTGTATTGATATTGGCGAATGAAAGCCTCGGCCAAATCTTTCCAATTTCTTACTGTGGCCCTAGTCAAATGAGAGTACCACTCACGGGATGCCCCTGTTAAGCTATCCTCAAAATAGAACATCCATAGCTTTTCATCCATAGTATAGGCTTTTAATCTTCCCAGGAAAGATTGGAGATGGGTGCGAGGGTAGGATATTCCATTGTATCTTTCAAAGCAGGGAGGTTTGAATTTGTTAGGAATTCTAACCCCTCTACTAGTCCCATATCCATAACATCAAAACCTAAGGAGTTTTGAGACTCCAGAGACCTCAACTTTTCTGCTATCTCATCCAGCCGACGATCATAGACTTCATCTCCTGCCCCAACTACAGTGAATTGTTCTTCCTGAGGGTCCTCCTGTAAGGCACACCCTCCAGTGCTACCTTGGGAATTCCTTATAGCATTAATGTCTGGGTTAAGATGAGGTCCAAACTCTGGGGGATCAGTACGAGGTTGTACATGATCATTGTTGCTGGTACCCCCTGTACCTGGGTGGTTTTCTTCAGGAGTTTGCCGCTCGACCAACTCTCTCAGTCTTTCTTGGCTTTAGGCCAACCCAGTCATCACTGCCATGAACTGGTTCATCGGTGAACTCTGTTGATAGGGAAGACTCTTCTGCGAGCAATGTTTCCTGAAACCACAACAAAGTGAGAAATGACAAAAATAAAAACCTACAAAACAAAGAAATGAGGTTAGTATGCAATGCAGGATGTCTATTTGTCTTCCAAGGGTATCCAGTTTGGTTCTTTGGTTTTGACCTTCCAGACCTCGAGGAATGATGATGTTGAAGAGAGATGAAGCCCACAAAATAACACAAACCATATATTACAAAATGTAAAATACATAGTTTGATTACAACAAATTTCCCATGGTGGGTCAAAATACAACAAAAAAAGTACAATCAAAATGAAGTACAAGTACAAAGAAATCAAACATCCAATCCATAATCGTCCTCTCTGACTTCTTTCAGGAGAGCCTCAGTCACCGGGCCAACTGGATGCTCTGTGATGGTCCTAATAAGAAGGTTTCTGGTGGCGATGGAACTTTTCAACTTCTTATGCTTGTCTTGGTCCTTTGATCTCTTCAACCCCGCCCGGAGCTTCAACTCGGAGATTTCTTTTCGTGTTGTTAACAAGGCTTCCTGATTCTTCTTCTCATTAGCTTCTAGCTGCAATATCTTAGCTTGGGTCCTGTGATCTTCCTGTGAACGAACTTCAGTGATTCTGATCCATCTAGCCTGACACTCCTCCAAGTAGTGCTCAGCTCTGGCCTTCTGAATCTTGGCTTCCTTGCAAGCATTCTTCAATACCAACTCCCCTGCTCTAGCCCTTCTGATGTAATCATCTGTCTTCTCAATCTTGGTCATATGCTCGATCCAGAGCTTCTCTAACCTTTCATTGTCCAGACGACTATCATTCCTCTCCCAGAGGGTCTTCTTCAGAGCTTCAGAAAACTGAGTATTCCTTTCCTTTAACTTCTCAAACTCCTCTAAAATGACTATAGTTGCAGGCTCTACTGCTGATGGTCCAGGCACATCCTCTATGGTGAATGGCATGCGGGTGATCTGTCCCCTGATACGTGACCAATCAAGATACTGAGCTGAAGCTATGTTGTTGCACTTGCCAAGAATAACAGTCCCTTTTGTATGAATTTTATCCCAAGCCCAAGCTTCTTGTCTGGCAATGGCAAAGTTGTGTTGAATGTCACAGTAAAGGGTTTCTGACAAGTCTTGCTCTCTTGGTGCATGTACCAAGGCATATCCTAATTGCCTTTTGAACAACAAAGGATTGTAGTTGATGCAACCGTTCACTCCAACAGGGGTACATTAGGATACTGCCCACAACTTGTGATGATATCTCTGCCCTTGGTGCTCTAAGTGCACTATCTGATGTCTTTTGAAGTAAGGGAAATCATTCTCATAGCCCATTTTCTTGACTGATGAGGATTCAAGAAAGCTTCTTACTTTGGCAAGTGCCTCAATAACCAACAATAGAAGAGAGGTGCACAACATCTGACTAATCTTCTCCTCTGCTTCTCATTCCTTTGATGCACTGAGTATTAAAAGTCTCCAAGCAAAGTAGGGACTGGATTCTTCAACAAGAAAAGGTGGATAACACTCTTGCTTACAAACTTAGGCTCGTCTACAAACAAGATGATTCCATATATGCTGAGGGCCAAAAGAGCACAAACAGTGTCCCACTTCCCCGCTGCAGCATGAATGGTGGCCTGAGTAACCATGAAATCCAAATGGAGGCCTAGGATTCCAGCCTTGGTGGTCATATTCTGGTCAATGATGGCGGGTTCCAAGTACAGAGCCTTAGCTATATCTTCATTCCTGGGAGCAGTCATCTCAGGGTTAAAAGGAATCCCTCTCCTGATGGGGACACCCAACAACATGGAAAATTCCTCTAGCAAAGGGCCCAACTGAAAGTCTGGAAAGGTAAAACATCTGAGTGGAGGGTCATAGAATAGAAGGCAAGTGTGGATCATACTCCTCTGTGATGCATCCAAGTCCATGATCATGTCCATAATGCCAGCATAATGTTCCCTGAATAAAGGGACATGATCAAGAGTGATGAGTGTCTAAATCTGCCTGATACTTGCCAGAGTGGGCTCAAAGAAATGATAGGTAATGTTGCTCTTCCTGGATGGGTCCATGCTGACAATGGATGCTGATGAAGAAAACTGAGGAGAAGTGCTGATGAATGTAACTGATGAAGGTGCTGAAAAGAAGCTAGCTGATGAAGATAATTGATGAAGGTGGCTGATAAGAGTCTCTGATGAAGATAGCTGGAGGAATCTGAGCAGTAGAACAGGTCAAAACCAAACCAAATATAAAATGTAGATACCCTGTAAAACAAATAGATAAATGTTAAAATGATGCAAAATGATGTATGCAGAATGATATGCAAGGGTTTGTGATCAAGTGTTGGATCTTCTATCTGCCTTGATAGGGTCCATATGTGTTCATAAGTCCGGATGAAGGTCTAGAGAACCAGTAACCAGGTGGGGGACTCAAATAAAAAGTCACAACTCCAGGGTTTCATAGGGTTAGTCCAATGCGATGTGACCTTAACAATATCAGTAACAAGGGTATGATGAGGCCAAGTATTCTTGCAAACCTGTAAACATCCATCCCCCCTCACATGTATTGTTCTAGAGCAAGGATCCTAAAACTTAATCAGTTATGAGAAGTGTAAACACTTCTAACCCGGAGGTACAGTGTTTACAATAATCATAAAGGATCCTCCTCTAATTCACCTCAGATGCTGAAGGTCATAAAAAGGTCATTCAGACTTAGCAGGCTTCCCAGATAGCCCTAGTAATACAGGAAATCCGTAGCACAGAGTTCTCAAGAAGAAACCCATGTCTGAACCATGTTTCATATTCCCGCACCAAACCGAAATGGAATGGGAAAGATTATGAAGCCACTATATCCTATGTGTCACTCAGGCTTCCAGTATGGAACCTTACTCACTCAATATCCCTCCCACCAAGGCAAACCAAAGATCCAACACAAGTGATATGATGATAATATGAAATGCATAAAAAACAGTAAAATAAAGCAATAAATAAAGTTGTACAGAAAGTAATAAATAAAGCAATAAACAATAAGCACAAGTAGCACATAACACCCCCATAAACACAAATCAAACAAGCGCTAGGAGAAACCCACAAAAAGAACCAGAAGCCTTGGTTGCAAGGTTGTTCCCAACAGAGTCGCCAAGCTGTCGCTCCCCCGAAAAGACACTAGGTCCCCAAGGTACAGACGCGAACGGTCGGTGAAAAGAGACAAGGTGAAATGAAGTGAATAGAGTCGCCAGCTAGGCATTTTTATTCCGAAGGAAAGGTAATGCTGCGTAAACCTAGAAAGGGATGGATAAGACGGTTGCGATCCAGAGAAACTGAGAAAGGGGGTTGGTTACAACCTGGGAAGGTATTAGAACCCAGATTGTCCGTCGTACTCAACGGGATCCACGCTTACAAGATTGTGTTTAAAGAGGTAGGTGTATGTGTTATCTGTGTTCAAAAGCTAAAGAATGAATGTACAGGTGTCAATGCGAAAATGTGGATTGCTCAAGAATTGAGGCTTTAGAAAGAATACTGAAAGAGGGGGATGACAAAGAGACTTTTGTTCGATAACAATTAAGTCATGCCTACGTATCCTCACGTGCAATGAGGAAGTCAGAACACCGTAGTTCGACTCAAAGAGACTGGAAAATAAATTGACTGTGAACTACTTGCTTGTCTATGCTCAAGTGTATGCCTCGTATGGCCCGAGTGCTAACTGTCTTGCATTAGACGGAAGAAGCAAGTTCTCGTTTATAGAATGAGTGTGATGAGAGAAGAATTCCAAAGGAAACGATTATTGTTTGTTTTGGTATTTTCAGTTTTGTTATTGTTTTTGGTGTTTTGCATAAGTTAATGAGCTTAAGCCTACATCAAGGGCTTGTAAACTCATTATATCCTCCCTAATTAGGGATAATGAGCCTACTTAAGTATGAGATAAACATCTCAACTTTATTACCTTAATGATGTAGGATTAAGATCATTAACCTACTTGTGATTAATTAGATGTTTTTTTGGATTTTTGTTTAGTGTTAAGTAATGAGTTTAATCTCTAATCACAGATTAGTGAACTCATTACACCATCCTAATAGAAGGATAATAGATGAGAACACTTAAGCTTAGGAAGATACCTCAACTTAATCCATCGTTAGGGATTAAATTCATTATATAACAAGCCTTTATTAAATTAATTTTAATTAGAGGATGAGATTAAGAAGTAGATTTTATGGTTTGTAAGACAACTTGAGGAGGACTTGTCCATTAAACACTAGTGTTAGTCCCTCTTAACCATAAGGAAGAGTTAGAACCCTAATGTTAGACCCAAGTTACAAGATAAAGTCTTGATGATTATTAAGTGATTTGATTAAGAGGTTTAAACAAATTAAATGTTTAACACTTAGGATTAAAGTTATACACTCCATCCTAAGAGAAGGATGTAGGCATAACCCTAATTCCAAAGTCCTAAAACTTTAAGAGTTTAGTCTCTGATTATTGAGATGAGAAGAGAGACTCAAGGAGACTCAAAGGTAAAACGCTAAGGGGGACTAATCACAACCCTAATCATTATCATGCTTGGATATCCTATGGCTTGTGAGGCTTAGAGAAAAGATCTTCATGGAAGCCACCAATGGAAGAAGCAGATGAAAGGAGGAGGAAGCAGAAGAATAAGTTACTTACTTCCTAAGAAGATAAGTAACTTAAAGGGAGAAAGTGAGAGATATGGAACATAAGTGAATCAACTTCACTTAAAAAACAAGCAAGATGCATATGAATTAAATAAGAAGAAGTGAGAGGTGAAGGCAAATCCACCTCCCAAAATAACTTACCAAAAGTTCCTAAAAAGTTAGTATGGATGCATAAGACATAAAGCATGAAGAAATGAATTGAAATGAGATGAAATGAGATGCAAAGACCAAAGTCAGAAGTGTTTATGCAATGAAAATGGCATATGAGAAGATGCAATGTCATACAATATGCATATGAATGATCATACAAAGATGGGATATCATGAAATATGCTTGGAAGCTTGAAAACCCATGGATGTTTATGAAATGTAATGAATGCAAAACATAGCAAATGAATGAAGAAATGATCAAGCAATGTTAAAGCATGTCTTACGATGTCTATGATGACATGTGAATGCTTGAAATGTCATGGCAAGTTCATGTGATGGTGAATATGCAAGATGAATGCAAATGAACATGAGAAATTAGGGTTTTATGGACATGTGAGATGCAAATGAATAAAACAGAAGCATACAACATGACAAAAAATTGAAATCAAGCTCAAACAAGCCCTAATCCCATACTAGGTCACACCCCAAAGGAGGAGGTCAGAAGCCTAGCCTATCAAAAGTTATGATTTTCCTAATTTTTCTAGGGTTTTTTGGGTGATTCAAAAGGAAAAATGCAAATCAATTTGAAAATGCAAGATAAATTCATGAGAAAAATGACCTATAAACTATATGCAATATGTAACACAATGCAAAAATAATCAAGTTCAAACTCTTCTTGGTTAGGCAAAAATGATTTTTCAAAGTTAGGGTTAAAAAATGTGATTTTAAAGACCATTAAACAAAAATGAGAAGTATGTCAATCTGATGGCCCAGATTCAAACTAGAGATGACTTGGTTGACTGCGCGCGCTGACCAATGGCTAGGATTGTTTCTGGCTTAAATAACATAATTATATTAATTAAATCAGGTTTTAATTAATTAATTAAGTTAGGGTTTTAATGACATGATCTAAGTCGTCCATACGCAAAATTAAAACAGATCCAAGGGTCCATAATAAATCTGGAAAACTAACCCTAATTAGCCCTAATTAAACTCAGGTGACCGGAGCTAAGCTCCGGTCATCTTCTCCGGCCAACCTCTCACCTGAGCTCACTCAAAACGCCCCCCAAGCCCTTAAAACCTCCAGAATCATTCAACTAACCACCCTAAACATTAATCCAGCCCCAAAATACATTTATCACTCATCAATAACAAGAATCCAACAAGAACATTAAATCGGAAAAAGTTTCAGAACAAGCATACACACTCATATCTCAACCATTTTCGGAAATAAACATATCACAATGATCAGTGAAGCATACAACATCATTTAGAAACTTAAAACATGAGTTTTGGAAAAAAGTTCATCATGGCTACCTGAGTTGAAGCTTTGCAAACTGGAGCTTTCTGACCTCTTCCTTTGTGCAAAATGCCTCCAATGATCCCTCTGATGCTTCTGAAAAGCTTGAATGGAGTTTAAATGGCTTGGTTTGAGTGGTTCAGTTCTGATAACTCTAAAATTGTGTTTGTGTTGTGGGGTGTTTCAGGCCATTCCAATGGTTGGAAAATGATCCTGGGTGTTTTTGAGTTGATTGGTGGAAGAGTTTGTGGTTTTTGTTGGTTGTGTTATGAAATTCCATAAAGGGGAGGTTATTGCAAGTGTTTGTGATTCTGCTTGTATGAGAGCTTTTGGGCATCAATGTTGTGTGTTTTGAGGTCCATGATCTTTGTATAGACGAATGGGATTGATCAGAAAGTGGTTGTGGCACTGGCTGATTGGTATGGTGTGTTTTTGCAAAAAAGTCAACTTTGTGTACTTGGAGGTATGGGCCATGGTAGGAGCTGTTCAATGGGGTGTCTGGCCTCAGCAAGATTCATGGATAGCCATAGAATCAAAGTTATGCAGCTGGCACAAGTGGATGAAGCCTTTCAAAGCATCTTGCAACTTTTCCCTCTTTGATATTTCTTGGATCACAAGCCATGAAATGCTTTAATTCTTGGGCTAATTCTGATCTTTGGAAGTTGCTTTGGCATGTTATGAAGTGTTTATGTACATTAGAGGTCATTAGAATGCTTGGCAAGTGAAATTTCAAAATTCCCTCTTTTACATGAGCTTGAAAATTATAGGATTTTTTCCAACTTTGAAAGGCCATATCTTGAGTTCTAGGATGAATCTAGACATGTTCTTGTACTTTTTGAAAAGGGAAATACCTAATCTACAACTTTCTTTCCCAAGAATTTTTCATTTGAAGCATTTTTGGTCATGAAAGAGGAGGTTGAAAATCTTTCCCAAAATGGAAAGTTTGCATTTCAAGTCACTTCCAAAAATGGTAAGTTTGCAATTGGCTCCAAATTATTCAATCTTGTGAACTTCTAACCACTTATAAGATCAAATAAAGATCATTGAAATTAAATTTGATGAAAATGACCCTTTGGTTCCATTGTTAGGGCCTCAGATGCCCTGATTTTGACTTAACTTGCTCAGGAAGTTACCCAGTAAACAGATGACTTCCATAATGAGTTTCTTCATCAAACTTGGTACACATGATCCTTATAACATATTAAGAACATTAGAAACAAGAATGACCCAAATATTTGGAGTTAATATCTCTGAAACCAAAACCCTATTTTTGGTCATCTATGTAGTGAAAACCCTAGCTTTGCTTCCATGCCTCTGCTAGTTCTTGTGACCTCTTGACTTTCATGAACTTTGAGGAGCATAATATGATTATAGAAAACACATGGACCCTTTTGGAAAGCTTTAAGACCTTTGGGGTGGCTCAGATGAATTCTTGGATTGCTCAGATCACAAACCCTAGATGCAGATGAACTTGAACTATGCAGTGAAGCAAGTATGCAATATGAGATAGTATGCTTATGTTAAAACAAAAATGAAAGATCACAAGACATGGTGTGATAAAGAGTGAGGGAAAATTTGGGGTGTTTATACCACTCTAACACAATGCGCACCTTTTTATCCGTGACAATAAGAGGGTGTGATTAGGGAGTACAACTCAGTTATGATTACGCGCAAGCGACAGTTCCCGTTAAATTGGTTCTTCTCAAAGTAGAAAATATTTCCTACAAGTAGTTCTATTAGCAAGTACTTGATTATCAATTGATTAAGTGAATTGCATTCGAACCTATCTTTATCAATTAACTTAAATTTATTACTTTATTTATCATTGCGCACTCCTTGAAACTACTATTTTCAATTGCCTTAGATACACACCATAACAATAGTTAACGATAGATTGACATTTGATCTCTATGGATTCAAAAATCTTTTATATTACTCTGACGCGTTCTTACACTTGCGAAAAACACACATCATAACCCCGGCCCCGCTGCCTGTCGAGCTAGAAGCTCCATCCATGAAAACGGTTCACTTGGATGTGGACGCTGGTGTCTGCTCAAGGAAGGTGAGCTCCGCTATGAAATCGGCCAAGGCTTGGGCCTTAAGAGCTTGTCTACCTTCATACCTAATGTCGAACTCAAATAGTTCTAATGACCATTTTAGCATTCGTCTGCCCATGTCTGGTCTTCCGAGCAGCTGCTTAATGGTTTGGTCGGTTCTTACGACAATCGTATGGGCCAAGAAATAGTGTCTAAGTCTTCTTGCTGCGAAGAGGAGGGCCAACGCTACCTTTTAGATATGCTGATACCTCAGTTCTGGGCCATGCAAGGCCTTCCTCGTGAAGTAAATTGGATTTTGCCCCTCGGGCAATTCGCGGATGAGAGCTGCACTCACGACCTCGTTTGTGACTACGAGGTAAAGGTACAGAATTTCACCTTCGTTAGGCCTGGAGAGTACTGGAGGCTCGGATAATGATTTTTTCAAATGGTCAAAGGCCTGCTCGCATTCGTCTGTCCATTCGAAAGCTGCCTTCTTACGAAGGAGCTTGTAGAATGGAAGAGCGTGCTGGGTAGATTTAGCAACGAACCGAGCGAGCGAAGCGAGCATTCCGTTTAACGATTGTATATATTTCTTAGATTTTGGCGTGGGAATCTCTGTAAATGCTCGACATTTGTCAGGATTGGCTTCGGTTTCTCGCTCGGTCAGATGAAAATCGAGGAATTTGCCTGCCCATACTCAGAACGTGCATTTTTCAGGATTAAAACGAATTTTGCACTTTCGAGCTTGGTCGAATACTTTTTGAAGGTGGGAAGCGTGATCTGACTCTTAATTAGATTTAACGATCATGTCGTCCAAGTATACTTCGAGCATGTCTCCAATTTTTGCTCGGAAAACTTTGTTCATCATGTGCTGATAAGTAGCACCCACGTTTTTCAGGTCGAAGGGCATAACGTTATAGTAGTAATTGCCCGATTCAGTCATGAAGGCCGTGTGCTTTTTGTCGGTCACGGCCATGGGATTTGATTGTATCCCGAGTAAGCATCCATAAACGATAGTAGTTTGAAACATGCCGAGTTGTCGACCAGTTTGTCAATATTTGGTAAAGGATAAGCGTCTTGCAGGAAAGCCCAGTTAAGATCGGTATAGTCAACACACATTCTCCATTTTCCTTTTATTTTTTAATGAGTACAACGTTCGAGAGCCAGGTTGTGTACCTGGCCTCTGTTACAAAGTTTGCCTCTAGGTGGTCTTTTAAAACTATTTTAGGCTCTTCAGTCTTCTCGGATGACTGCTTCCTCTTGCGTTGGGCAACAGGTTTGTGAGCTAGATCGATGGAGAGGTGGTGGCAGGCTACATCCGGGTCGAGTCCGGGCATATCCGCTGCACTCCAAGCAAATAGGTCGGAATTTCCTTTTAGGAATGTTTCCAGTTGTCTCTTTGTAAAGTCGGGCAAGTGAGCCCCGACCTTCACACATCGGTTTGGAACTTCCCCCAGAGGAATTAGCTCAAACTCGTCGTCCGGGACTGATCGGGCCAGTGATGTGGAGGGTTGTTGAGAGCTTTCGACTTCGTCTGGGAACCTGCAGTATAAGTCGATGGATTCGATCAGAGGGAGAGGCCTGGGTGCCTCCGAGTTGTCGGGCAATGTTGCGGTGAAGGACTTAGGCTAATATGAGATCAAACTGAGACCTTTAGAGGCTGCCTCAAAGCAGCGACAGGCAGCTTCGACATCGCCGTGTAGGGTGGCCACATTCCCCGACGTTGTATAATATTTCTTTTTTAGATGAACATTTGATGGAACAACAATGAGTTCGGCCAATGTAGGTCCGCCGAGAATGCACTGGTAAAGGGATGGACAATCGACCACCAGGAACTAGACGCGGATGGATTGAGCGGTTTCCACTGCTCCAAATGTAACAATGAGCTCGACGTAACCCAAAGGTCGAGATATGGCATCGTTGAAGTCCTATAGATCGGATCCTACGTAAAGTGTTAGGCGAATCTCGTTTAGTTGAAGCCTGGAGAAAACTTATGAATACATGATGTCGCACGAACTTCCTTGGTCGACCAAAATCCGGCGAACGTCAAAATTGGCCATCTGAGCTCAGACGAGCAAAGGGATGTTAGTGTTGGGTGCCCCTCCCAGCAGTTCCTCCTTGTAGAAGGAAATAGACACTGAGTCGCTTCTAGGTGGATCCAAAGTGGCATTCTGGGCTGGTCCCTTTGCAATCAGCTGATCAAATTTCCTTTTCATGGAACCGACGGTAATCTTGTTGAATCTTCCCCCTGAAATTACCATTGCATAGGGGAAGGCTTCCCATGGGCTATGTGATGAGAGATATCCTGGACTTCCCATGTGGTTGGGTATAAAGAAATCCTCAGGTCGGTAGATACTGAGGGAGACCTGCATGTTAGCGTCCGAGGGTATAACTACTGCCTCTTCGACCTTCTTGGTTTCCTGCACCTCCGGCCTGGTAGTTTTCTTGGACTTAGTGAACTGCTTGAGGTGGCCGTCCCTTATGAGTATCTCGATCGCATCCTTCAGATGGATGCAATCTTCAGTATTATGCCTGTGGCTCTTATGGAACCGACAATATTTGGTCTTGTCGGTGCCCGGATTGTTAGGCAATTGCTTGGGAAAGCGAACTCCTGCCTGCCGGAACTCCGAATTTGCGCAATTGGAAAATATCTTTTCTCTTGATACCGAGAGAGGTGTGTACTCATGAAAGCGACCTATCGGCCCCCTCTGCTCCTGCAGTTCACGGGAGCGATCTTCCTTTCTTTTGTCCCCCCCCCCCCCGATAAGATGTCGAGGGCTCATCAGTCTTGGAAGGTTTGGCATCCTCCCGACGTCTGGCGTTACGAATAGAACTGGCAGCCTGTTTCTCCTCGTACTGGATGTATGCCTGAGCCTTTAGCAGGAAAGCGTCTAGCGTAGCAGGAGTTTCTATGCCCACTGCCCGGTGGAAATCAGTAGATGGGTGTAGCCCGCGTTCCAACAAATATTTCTTCATATCGTCCATGGTAGAGACCTGTACAACTTCTTTGTTGAATCATTTGATGTAGGTTCGAAGGGGTTCATCCTTGCCCTGAATAATAGCCTCGAGGGATGACTCTATCTTGGGGTGGCACTAAGAGGCAGTGAAGTGTCTAGAGAAAGTCCGACCGAGTTGCCTCCACGACGTGATGGACTTGGGTTCGAGACACTTATACCATCTCATTTCCCCTTTCCTCAAAGTGGTCGAAAAGAGGCGCCACTTGATTGCTCCACGGACGCCCCAATAATCGAGTAGGGCGTCAATGTTTTTGATGTGCTCGTTTGGATCCGTCGTCCCATCATATGAGCCAAGGGGTGGAGATTCTCAAGCCTCTGAGGTAGTTTGATGGCCATGATCTCCGAGGAGAGTGGGCCTTTGATATCATCCTCGTCACTGGATGTGAACAAGGGAGAGCGTGTATAGCATTTTTTGTTTTGTCATGGAGACAAAGACTTTGATCTATTATTTCTTGGTTGTCTTAGACACATGGATCGGGATTGTCTCTTCTTATGAGGAGGAGAGCGTTGGTCTTCTATCTGCAAACTCCGGTGAGTTTTGGTTGATATAGGCGATGGATGTCGCCGTGGAGGAGTTTGGGGGCATTTCTTGATAGAAGACTCTCCAAGGTGGCCTTTGCCCTTCCTTTTGTGGGGAGAGGGGTTGCACTGTCCCCGGTGTCTTGTCGGAGAGCGGGATGGTAGGAGGTCGATTTCTTCCAAGCGAGCTATCTTTTCGCCATACGCGAGAAGAAGTAGGTTGGTTTGGTTGAGCGTCTCAACTAATGCAGCAAAGTCCGACCCTACTGATGCAGTGAGGGATGGGAGGACCTCCGGGCAACTCTCGAGCGGCTGATCACGATTGGGAGAGGGAGAAGCAGTCTTTCCGTCCTGGAAATCTTGGACGGTTTCCTCATGCGAGGGAGTGATCACGTTACTTTCACGCTGGGTAAGAAGAACACCATCGATAGTCCGGGCTTCAAGCAGGTTGTCATGAGCAGTGATGGATCTTTAGAGAGAATACTTTGGTTCTTGAGATTCTTTAAAGAGGAAGAACAGGAAAATCAAGAGATTCCCACAGACGGTGCCACTTGATCGTACCTGGAGATTAGGATCCGATGTGGCTGACGTCGAGCGTGGTTAAAACACGATTAATGGAGAGAGGAGGGGGTGTACCGGCAAGGCACTCCGATGCTAAAGTAAGAAACCGAGAAAAGAGTGAGCAAGTACGAGATTTTAGAGTGAGAATTGAATACCTGACCCTCTCATATGAGAGGATTTATATAATACCCAAGGTGCATGGCTATTGGTCCCTATTATTGGGTCTGGATCGTGGATCCCCCAATAATCGGTAACTTCCAGAAACTAGCCATTGGAGTGACGCTTGGACTGCTCGGACGAGACCCTGGTCGGATGACATTAATACCGAGCGAAGGGCTTGTCGGGAAAGTGTTCCTCGGCTGATCCTGGTGGATTCGACCCGTGTTGGGTCCAAATCATGATCGGTGGCACTGGTGGCCGGTAGGACGGAATTTTCTGGGCGGATTGAGGATGTATTGGGTGCCAAAGAGTTATTGGGCCGTCTGGGGCCAGAATATGGATTGGGCCCGACTATGAAAATAGGGCCAGTCCGGAATAGGTTCCCAGGTGCACATAATTATCAAGGTTGTGTATTGACCCAAAAAGATTATGATATCAATACATTTCCAAGACGATCGCAAGTCTGGGCGTGGAACTCACTAATACCAACATAGAAAGATGGAATAATGCCAAAGTGGAGCCACTCTAAGTCCTAGGATGCACTCAAGCTGGGTATTTGGTTTATCTCACAGTAACAGTAACCCCCAAGTCCCACCAAGCAGAAAATCTAGTCCAGACAGTCCAGCATATACATATGATGCATGAAAATAAATAATGAAAGCGATAAATAAGGCTGTAAATAAACAACAGTAAAATAAACAGGCAACATCAAACAATCAAACACCCAATGAAACAGAAACATACAAGGTCTAGGAGACTCTCTCAAGTCGAAACCAGAGATTCTGGGTTCGATCCCCAGCAGAGCCGCCAGCTGTCGCTTCCTGGATTTCCATCCCGGTACAAACGCGAAAGTGGCGCGGAAAAGGTAGAGTCACCAACCAGACATTTTTATCCCGAAAGAACGAGAATGGTAATGCTTCACAAACCAAGGAAAAGAAAGGAATGACACAGGTCCTACAAACCAAAGAGATTGGGTTCAGGAGTCGGTTACAACTTGGGAAGGTATTAGCACCCCAGATTGTCCGTCGTACCCGACGAGATCCATGCTTACAAAGAAAGTGTTTCAAAGGGTGAATAAAAGAAAGTTGCTGCAAAAAGAAAGACTGAATCTGGATAAGGAAAGAAAAGAAAGGGGGAAATGTAGGGAAAAAAAGAGTGCTCGAACGGGCTCTACCCCGTAGCCTACGTACCTCATCTGGACATGAGGATCAGAGTCGCCGTAGCTCCCCTAACTAGGGGTGGAAAGATTGCTTGTGTTTTAAAAGCTTGAACTGCTTATGTCAATGCTCAGGTGTTGCAGGCTCGAACGACAAGTGTGTTACCATCTTGCAAAGAGACAAGTAGGAGCAAGTTCTTACGAAATAAGTGAAGGTGATGAGAAAAGAAATCCCGAATGAGAGACGTTTATTCTTTGTCCAGTGTTTTTTCTGAGTGTGGCACAAGGAAGTGAATTCAAGTCTGTTTCCATGGAATGTGTACTTGCTACTACATTCCAAGATGGAATAATAGAACAAGCACACCAAGTAAGGAGAATTTGTCCAAGACTTGTTTCTAAGGGTTAGGGCCTAAGCTCACTAACTTGTTAAATTTATTAGATGTTTTTGGGTTTTTTTATAAAGTACCTTTTAAGGTTTTCTTTATGAAAGTAGTCCCATGATTATACTTGTACATCATGCTAGACAAGTGTATTATTCCAAGATGGAATGAATACAAATGCCCCATGGCATAAGTCACTACACACAAGACTGTTTCAACCATTATTAAGTGTTTTTAGGTTTTTTGTATGAAGATGACAAAGAGAAGAAACCAAAAGGAGCAAAGGTAAAACCACTAGTGGGGTTTTAATTATCCTAAAGAAGAAGGAAAGAAAGAAAGAAAGAAGAAGAAGAAGAAGAAGAAGAAGAAGGAAGGATATAAAATTAACTTACTTCTTCTAAAGAAGTTAAGTTGTTCTCTAAGGGGGATGGAAAAGAGTTTTACAAATGATGGCATGAGCACATCTCAAAGACAAATATGAAAACATAAATGAGAAGAGAAAATAATTGGAGATGTGGAAATCTCATCCACACCTCTCACTTACTGAAGCCCCTGAAACTATTAGAAGTAATCACAAATGATCAAAGAAATTCACACAAGTATAAGACAAGTAAGAAACAAGTTCTAATAAAAAAACTATCAAATTCAGACCCTAAAGGTTAGGAAAGAACTCTAAGGTTAGTCATGCAAATCTTAATAAAAAATAAGTAGGAGAAGCACCAAGCAAACAAACAAGGCATTAAAGAAGAAGTGAGGTGAAGACACGAGATTAGAAACATCAAACCAGTCAAAAATGAACCA
The DNA here is from genome assembly GCA_963966055.1 of Lathyrus aphaca. Lineage (NCBI taxonomy): Eukaryota > Viridiplantae > Streptophyta > Magnoliopsida > Fabales > Fabaceae > Lathyrus > Lathyrus aphaca. Next base: position 367,855,297 of record OZ014524.1, read on the forward strand.
CAATCACCAAGGTCAGAACCTAAACATGGTCAAAAAGTGCCTTATAAGGAGACCCAAATATCATTGGAGGCATACAAGTTCATACAAGATCAACTAAGAGAAGCATCGAGAAGTTTGAGGTGTTGTGAAGCATACATGTGCAAAAGAAGCTCAGTGAACAAGTTAACAACAAATGATCAATAACAAAATTCTCATACCAAATCCAGGGGTCAAACAACAAGTTAATAAGAACAAAACAAGTCTTAGGAGTTAGCACAAGTGCCCTCCTATCCTAACAAGCAAGCAATGGACATATAAACATCAAATGAGGACATGTTAAGCACAAAATTCAAACAAATTGAGATAATGTCTTAAAAAATTCCACAATTATGCACCAAGACACTTTAATCATGTAAGAACATCATACCAAAACCACATGGCAAAAATCACAAGCAAACTAACTCAAACAATGGCTCAAAAATCAATTAGGGTTTCACAAACTTCTTTACAAACAATACCTCAAAACCTAACCAGACATGTCCTATAAACCATGGTAAAAATCTCAAACATACTTCAAAATGTCAATAATCCATACCAAAAAGAATCAAGTTCATACACTTCATGGAATTCAAGATAGGAATTAAACAAGGTAAATTGTGCAAGAAAGAAACCAAATAACAAGAAAATAAATGGACAATTAATTCAGGCTATGAGATTAAAATAAAAAAATGGAAAATAAAATTTGGAAAAATTTAGAAAACTCAAAAGAAGTCACCTTATTTGTTTTATAATTTTTTAAAGTGTTTTACTATTTTTAAAAATAAAATTTGAAAGTAAAAATAAAATTAAAATAAAAATTGAAAATAAGTCAGTGAGGTACATATAACATGTTTGCCATGTTTAGGTTCAGAAATGAGCTAAAAGTGGGGGTGAGATTAGAAAATGAGGCCCAGGTCCACACGCAAGGTTCACAACATTAATCATGGACTTTATTTCATTATCAAATTCACTCTCACACGCAGGATCAATCCAAAGCTCAGGATAAAGTCAACAAATCAGGCCAAGTCAACACAATCCAACAATCAGCACGCACGCACATGATAATAATGATACACAAGCACATATGGATATTAAATGTGAAACATAAAGCACGTGCAAGGCATGCGCTATTTTTAATGTGTTGTCACGATGTAAGCTGCTGAATTATGAAAATGGATGGATGTGATTGTGTCTCCTTCCTTGGCTCCTCTTCTTCAACCTGAAACACGGTCAAACATCCGGTGACGGAGCCATAGCTCCGGTCACCGGAAAATGCAACAACAAGAACACAAGTGCACATAAACATGAAATATTTTCCAGATCCACTCAGTTTAACATTCTGATTAAGAACATGGCCTTAAAACATCAAGAAACCAATGAATCTCATGGATCGAAGAAAATAAACTTTGACATCAAACTTTCAAATTACAAGTACAAGCTAAATTCTCAACCAAATTCAAAAATAAACACATCAGCATGCTCAGTGAAACACATAGATCATTATACACACAAAAAATTCAAGATCTAGATCCAAAGATTCAGAAGCTAACATGAGCTTGAAGTCTCTGAAATACACCAAGAAATTCCTCCAAAACGTACATATCCACTCTCTAGCTCTTCTATTTGCAAAATAAATGCAAATAGAGCTTCAAATCCCCTTGAAACTTGAGATACGAACCAAGTTTCTCCTGAGTTGCACCGTGTTGAAACATTGCTCTAAGCTCAAATCAATGGTTGATTTGTGATCCTTATGTCTCACTTGTCATGAATATGGAAATATATTGAGCAATGAGTGTGTGACGTGAGAGATTCGAATGAATTTTCAACAAAACAAGAAAACTTGAAAGTGTGAAATGAGAGAGAGAGTGGCTGCAAAATTTGTGTGGTTCTCTTTTATATGAAGTGTGTAGGATGCTGATTAGGGTTTTTAGAGAGAATGGAAGCATGGGAAGTGTGATAGGGAGCAAAATGCAATTTTGCATGAAAGTTGTGATGAGAGGAATTATGCGTGCATTCTTATGTACATGTAAATGGACTGATTTGTTTTGATTCACTTATCACCCTTGGATTGATCACAAGGCTCATAATGCTTTGGTTTTTGGATTTTGAATGATTTTGCAAAATGACCAAGTGTGAAATATCTCATGTACCATCCACAGCTTCCTTGAATTCCTTAGGAACGCCATACAAATCATTTTGCATTATGGTGTAACCTTAAAAATAAGGTAAACCCCTAAAAAATATACAACTTCAAATGGCCATATCTTTCGAACCACAAAGGCTATGATCAAGTTCTTGGACTTTTTGGAAAGGGGGGAGAATGCTCTACAAGTTTCATGTTTGGAGAAAATCCATTTGGAGCCATCTTGGCTATGAAAGAATCAATTGAAGACTAGGGCAAAATTTACCAAAAATAGTAAGTTTCCATACAAACCACTTTCTAAATTTGGCAAAAACTTCTCAAACCCTAATTTCCTGATTCCCTAAGATCACCAAAGCCAATCTTTGCCCTTAATAAGGTCTCTTGACTTGAAAATCATGATTGGAAGCCTTGAAATCCATTGGTTGACTTTTCATTTGCTTAGTTGACCTCTTTCTTCATTTACAAGTAACTGATCAAATAGCTGACTTCCTCAATGAGTTACTGCATCAAACTTCATCCATAGGCCTTATATATCACATGAGAGCCTTTGACCACAAGAATTTGTCAAAGCTACAAGAATTCTTGAATCTGAAGTAAAACCCTAATTAGGGTTTATCTGAGTATGAGGATGTTGCACTGTTGAGCTTCTGATGATGTTTCATTCTCCTATGACATTGAGGATGCCATTGAGCTTATATAAGATGTGAGAATATCTTGTGAGCTCCTTGTGAGTTCACTTGGCTCTTAGCTTGACTTGGAAGATCATGACTTTCCAGATGATTGATCATATTGTAAACACCCCAAATTTTCCCTCTCACTTTCTCATGCCTTGGCTTATGATCACACATATTGCATAACATATCATTACATCTCACATTGCATAATTATCCTTTAGCAATTCACTACATAGCTACATAACTAGGGTTTGTGATAAGGTGAACCTAAGAAGTGATTTGAGCAATCTCAGAGGCCTGGAAGCATGCCAGGAGGGTCCTTGAGTGTTCTATGGTTTTTTATAACCCAAAGGTTTCTTTGAAGTCAAGAAATCTCAAGGGATTGCAAAGCTATCCAGGAAAGCTTGAAGCTCCTACCCAGATGACTTAAAAATTAGGGTTTTGGGTTTGAGGCCCTTACACCCAAAATATTGGTCATTCTTGATTCCATTAGTCTTTATATGATATAGGGAGCTTGTGTATGAAGTTTGATGCAAAAATTCACTGAGGAAGTCATCTGATCAAGCTGTAACTTGTTGTGCAAGAAAAGTCAGGATTAGGGAATCTGAGGCCTCAACCAAGGGTTCCAAAGGTTCATTTCCATCATTTTGAAATCCTATGACCTTTATTTGGTCTTAGGAGAGGTTGGATGATCACAAGATTGAAGAATTTTGAGCCAAGTCAAAAGTTGCCAAAAATGGACATTACTTGAAATGCAAACTTTCCATTTTTGGAAAGATTTTCAACCTCCTCTTTCTTGATCAAAAATGCTTCAAATGAAATTTTGTTAAACATGAAAGTTGTAGATTGGATCCTCCCATTTTCAAAAAGTACAAGAAATCCTCTTGATTCATCCTAGAACTCAAAATATGGCAAGTCAAAGTTGGGAACAATCTTGTAATTTTCAAGTTTAGGCCAAAGAGGGAAATGTGCAAAAGTGAATTTCAGGCCTCTATGTGACTTCTAATCCACTCAAATGCATCATGGCATGATCAAACAACATCTCAAGATCAGATTTGGGCTTTGAACCAAGGGATTTTATGACTTGTTTCTCAAGAAATCACAAAGTTGCAAAATTGCAAAACCTATGCAAACTCATGATCCAAGCCTTACAACTCATAACAATTAATCCTAGGGCTCTTCTTGATGCTAACTGAAGCAGCTCAAGCCCTCAAATCAGTTCTTCCAAGTACACAAAATTTGACTTTTTGGCCAATTGAATCATGCCAATCCCACAATGCATAACAACTCTTCTGACTCATTTCAATTGTTTATAAAATGCCTAAGGATGATAAGAGAGAACACACAAGAGCTTAGAACCATCCAATGCTCATTTTTCACAAAAATCCCTCAAAACTTCCTCTCTTCGATTCTCATAATCCAGCCATCAAACTTCAACAATTCCTTCACCAATCAACCACATATCACTCATAGAACAAGAATCAACCATTAAAATGGCCTGAAACATCACATACCAAAACCTCCATTTCTGCTACATCAGAACTCGACATCCTAATCCAACCATTTTCAAAGCATTCCAAGCATTCCATTAGCCTCAGGAAGTTCAAAGGAATCCATTTGCACAAGAGGGAGGCTTTGAAAGCTCATATTTGCAGGTCACCAACTCAGGTATACTCAAGAACTTTTTATCTCAAAGCTTCAATTTCTTGTCATAGAATGAAAATGCATGCTCTAGGGATCACATAGATGTCTTTAGAATTGAAAATGATGAAGAAATAAGTATGTTATGTGCTTCTGAAATTTTGCTTGTATTTTTTATTTGCTTCGATTCAGCTTGTTCTTGTATTGTAAATTGTGTTTGATGGTTGATTTGAGTTCCTTGGAGTGTGGGGATTGTTTCTGGGTAGGTTAGAGGGCTTGTAGTGGCCTAGGGAAGAAGATGAGTGTTTGGTCTTGCCAAAGAAGATGACCGAAGCACTGTTCCGGTCATCTGAAAGTGGTTAGGGTTAATTGAGTTTAGGGTTTCCAGTTTTAATGTGGACCATTAGATCTTGATTAGCTTAAGAAATGGACGATTCAGATTGATCATTAGCTCTAATTTTAATTAATTAAAACAAATTATAATTAATTTCTTCAGAATTAATAAGGACCAGTTGGATCACGCACATTTAATAAGTTTAAACCTAGACCCTAGAATGAGCATACCCCCAGTCAAGCTGACTTGCGCCCATGGCCCTTGATCTCTCTTCCATGCAATCTGAGCCTTTCATTTTGATTACTTTAAATTTTATTTTTATTTTATTCATTTTTTTTTCTCTTATTTATTAAAAATAGTAAAACACTTTTAAAAATTCTGATTCTTTGCACTTTCACTCTAATTAATTTTAAAAACTCAAAAACATTTTTATTTTCATTTTTTGCAACAGGATCTGAGGAATACCATGCAGAGGCTTAATCCTCCCCAAACTGACCCTCTAGTGGTTACTCCAGATGCTCAAGGGAATTCACCCAATAACAATAGAGGAAATGGACCTCCGGGCCCGGAAACTGACACACATACCCTTATCCATGTGGAAGACCGTCAAGGATTACTTGCTAGAACCCCCGATTTTGATGCCTCCAGTGCCAGGTAGACCCTTAATCATGTACCTCACTGTACTCGAAGGATCAATAGGATGTGTGTTGGGTCAGCAGGACGAGTCTGGTCGAAAAGAGCATGCCATTTATTACCTTTGCAAAAATTTTAACGATTGTGAGACACGCTACTCACTATTCAAGAAACCTTGTTGCGCTTTGGAATGGGTTGCTCGCCGGCTAAGACAGTACATGCTGACTCACACCACTTTCCTAATTTCCAATATGGACCCTATAAAGTATATCTTCGAGAAGTCGACTCTAACAGGAAGGGTAGCCCGATGGAAGATGATTTTGACAGAATATCACATCCAATACACTTTGCAAAAAGAAGTCAAAGGGAGTGCGTTGTCAGAATATCTGGCTCAACAGCCAATTGACGATTATTAGCCTGTGAAATTTGAGTTCCCGAATGAGGACATCATGTTCCTTAAGTTGAAAGACTGTGAAGAACTACTTTCGGAGGATGGGCCAGACCCCGAATCCAAATGGAAGTTGATGTTTGACGGAGCTGTGAACGTAAACGGAAGAGGAGTGGGTGCTATCATCATCTCACCAAAAGGGGTCCATATGCCTTTTACTGCTCGACTAACATTCGAATGTACCAACAACGAAGCAGAGTATGAAGCTTGCATCATGGGGGTTAAGGAGGCAATCAACATGCGAATCAAGAACCTCAAGATCTTCGGAGATTCTGCTCTGCTAGTAAACCAAGTCAATGGCAAGTGGTTAGTTCATCAACCCCACCTGGTTCCTTACAGGGATTACACCAGGAGGCTGCTAACTTTCTTCACCAAGGTCAAGCTGAATTATATTCCAAGGGATGAAAATCAGTTTGCTGATGCTCTAGAAACTTTATCATCCATGATCAAAGTGTGTCAATAGAACTACGTGCCTCGAATTATGGTCCCTCTTCTCGAAAGACCTGCCTATGTCTTCACAATTGACAGTGGTGGAGATAACAAACCTTGGTATCATGATATCAAGCAATTCTTGAAGTCTCAAGAATACACTACGAGGGCATCCAGTAAAGACAAGAAGACTCTCAGAAGGTTAGCAGGTGGATTCTTCTTGAATCAAGATGATGTGCTATACAAGCGGAACATCGACATGGTCCTGCTCAGATGCATGGATAGACACGAAGAAGACTTTTTGATGCAAGAGGTTCATGAAGGCTCCTTTGGTACCCATGCTGGAAGGAATGCTATGGCAAAGAAGCTGTTAAGGTCGGGATATTATTGGATCAACATGGAATCCGATTGCTGTAAATATTCCCGCAAATGTCACAAGTTCCAGATCTATGTTGATAAGGTTCACGTACCTCCAAATCCCTTGAGCGTAATGTCTTCGCCTTGGCCGTTCGCCATGTGGGGAATTGATATAATTGGCAAGATTTAGCCAATAGCTTCCAACGGTCACCGCTTCATCCTGGTTGCTATAGACTACTTCATAAACTGGGTCGAAGCGGCATCTTATGCCAATGTTACAAAGCAAGTGGTCGCCCAGTTTATCACAAGAGACATCATTTTCCGGTATGGAATTCTCGAAAGGATCATTACTGATAATGGTTCTAACCTCAATAATAAGATGATGGCCGACTTGTGTCGGGACTTAAAAATTGAGCATTACAACTCTTCGTCATACCGCCCGAAGATGAATGGCGTCGTCGAGGTGGCCAACAAGAATATCAAAAAAATCGTTCAGAAAATGGTTGTGACATATAAGGATTGGCATGAGATGGTACTGTTTGCATTATACAGGTACCGAACGTCTGTGCGTACCTCAACAGGGGTAACCCCGTTCTCATTGGTGTATGGTATGGAGGCAGTCCTACCAGTCGAAGTTGAGATCCCCTTGTTGAGAATAAGATAGATTTCAAGCTAGATGAATTTGAATGGCTCCGATCTAGGTACAATCAACTGAGCCTCATTGAAGAGAAACGCCTAACAGCTATATGGCATGGACAATTGTACCAATGGTGAATGAAACAGACTTTCGACAAGAAAGTGCAGCCTCAACGGTACATACCAGGTGACTTGGTGCTGAAAAGGATTCTTCCTCCTCTCAATGATCACAGGGGCAAGTGGACACCCAACTATGAAGGTCCATTCGTGGTTAAAAAGGTCTTCTCGGGAGGAGCCTTGATACTAACAACCATGGATGGCGAAGACTTTCATTCCCCTGTCAATGCAGACGCAGTAAGAAAATACTTCGTATAAAAAGACCCGCTGGATAAAAACAAAATAAAGATCCAGGCAAAAATGGGCATCCCGACGAGCAAAAAACAGAATAAAAGGCTCGGGCAAAAATTAGGGAAATATTGAAAAAATGTACACCCACTGAGGTGAAAAACCACATTGGACAGCTCAGGCAAAAAAAGGTATCCCGGTGGATTGAAAACCCAAAAGGGTGATCCATGCAAAAGAGGGACTAACACGAACAACTGCGGTCTACGAGATTTGTAATCCATTCGCAACTAAAGGCATGCCAAGGATTAAGGACCAATTCAATCACCTTTCTCAAGGGCGAAGCAAGCGGAGAGTCATGAGGATATACAAGTCATAGCCGAATCGAAGCTTGATGAAATCCATTCTTCATATTGCCAATAGGATAGTTTGTTTTCCTTTTGAGCAGTTTCCTCTTTCCAGGGATTGCTTCTTCTTGTAATGCCTAATCAGGGCCAATCAGCAAATCAATAAAATGCAATTTCAGACAACTTGTGACTGTTTGTTTTTGTTTTTCATGTAACATTGATTGATTGCAAAAATGTCCAGCAAATTGTGTTTTGAAGTTGTATTATGAACACTTGAATGCTTTCTAACTCATGCAGGAGGACATAAAAATTTAATGCAACTCTAAAAAGTGTTAAATGACCGGGATGGTGACTTATACCATAAGCTCGAGGCATACAGGCCAAACTAACTCTCCATGTTGTAGGCACTATCAGTTGTGTTTATGCAGATGCAAGTATAGGTGTTGCTAGCAGAACCAGAGAAGACTTCCAGGAGAAATCTCTCAACAGATCCCTGGACAGAATTCTTCAACAAGTGTCTTCCTGTGTGTCTTCTATAATCCCCAATAGAGTGGAAGTTGAAACCTTCCCCAGCAGTAGTGAAAGAAGATTGATAGTCTCCCCAAACAAAGACTTTCCTTCAACACAGGGGTAATCCTCAGTAGTACAAGGAGTTTCTTTCCTCCCCAGTAGGTTTCTACCTCAGCAGAGCATCAACTTGTATATCAGATTCCCCATCCAGATTAGAAGGTTATTATTCCCTAGCGGAGTTCAACGGGTAGCGTACCTCGCAAGATGAGTTCATTCCCAATAGGATCCTGACTCTCCAATCTCAAAGTCCAATCTATTTTTGGCAACGGCGGCAGTTCAGAGCCGATGTATCATTAACAAGATTCCTCCACAGAGTTGTTTTCTCCTTATAAGGATTAACTAGATCAGTGCAGTGATCATCATATTTCCCCAGTCAAGCTACCTGGGATACCTATTATCTCTGCATCAGGAGATCTCTTCGCATTCGCATATGCATAATCATCATTTCATTTGCATCCTCAAACGTGTAGCATTTCCATCATCATGGAGCATTACGCCATAAATTCAAACATGTGCATACAATCATGGGCCAGTTTTGGGGTATATTACATAAAGACCCATGACATCTTCTCAACCTGAAGTGCTCCCCACAGAGGATACCAATTTTGTTGTCCAAACAATATTGTCTTTGCAAGCCCTTTTTAAGTACAACAGACCCCTTTTTCTTTCCAGGCCCTATTTAAGTACAATAGACCCCCTTTTTCTTTCCAAGCCCTGTTTAAGTACAACAGGCCCCTTTTTTCTTTCCTAGCCCTGTTTAAGTACAACAGGCCCCTTTTTTCTTTCCAAGCCCTGTTTAAGTACAACAGGCCTTTTCTTTTTGCGTCTCGTTTCAGTAAACGGTCGCGTCGTGGGTAATCATTTAAGTACAACAAGCCCTTTTTTTCTTTCCAAGCCCTGTTTAAGTACAACAAATCCCTTTTTCTTTCCAAGCCATGTTTAAGTACAACATGACCCTTTTTTCTTTCCAAGCCCTATTTAATTACAACAGGCCCCTTTTTTCTTTCCAAGCCCTGTTTAAGTACAACATGCCTTTTCTTTTTGCGTCTCGTTTCAGTACAACGGTCGCGTCGTGGGTAATCATTTAAGTACAATGATCCCATTTTTTCAAAAGAAAAACAAAAACAAAAAACAAGAACAAAATGGCATTTTCATCATTTCACTTTTATCATAGTACAAATTTTCAGGTTTTATTAGAGTATTCAATTATTCCATACCTAAAATGTCTAAAAGTCGTTGCTATTATTCACTCAAGTCTGCAGATGATTGAATAGGGGCAGCTGTAATACCTCAAAATTTTCCCTCTCATTTTTTCATGGCATTTAACATATCACTTGCATATTCTAATTCATAGCATGACTCAAAGCATTGCATCATAAACACCAGTGCAAAAGCATAGGCTTGTGGTCAGTGACTGGAGCAGTTGATGACTATCCAAAGAAAATCAAAGGTCCACAAAACTTCTCAACATTTTACAAAGGGTTTAAAACATCCCACAAGTTTTCATTTTAAGTCACAAGTCCCAAAAAGAAGTGGATTGATCAGATAAATCAAGTAGTGCAACATCTCTTGGCAAAACAAGGCCAAATTAGGGTTTCTGATTAACTAGGCTTCCCAGAGAAATTTTGGCCCAAAAATGATTTCATTATCCTCTACATGATGATGGGTCCCTAGGGTTCAAGTTTCATCCATGGAATCAGTTTGGAAGGTCCTCAGTTGTTCAGTTGATTGAAAATCAAGAAATTGGGGAAAAGTCAACCAGGCTGAGTAAAAAGTCAACTCCTGACTTTTTGAGATCAAAATCATGAAATTAGGGTTACAAGGATCCTATGGACCATATTTGATCAAGAAATGATGGAAGATTCATGAAAAATCAAGAAAACCAAGACTTACCATTTTTGGAAATCTTAAGCTTCAAATCCATATGTGGAACTCACCCATAACATTAAAATTGAGGGATATATGATCATTCAAAGTTTGATCAAACTAGGTGGAGAATCCTGCGCGCGCCAGGCAAGGACTTTTGTCAAACAGGTGGTATGTCACAAGTATGGCTCAATTTCTCCATTAAGATGACTCCAAATGAAAAATCTTCCAACATGGAAGTTGTTCATCTCCATGTTTTCTTCAAGATTGATGTTGGACAATTTTTTATTTGATCAATGCTTCATGGTCATATGAGGGGTCAAAGTAAGGAGGGTGAAAACTGGAATTGCCTTGGGCATCTTGCCAGGCGCACATATATCATGCATGCCAATCATGCAGTCCCATGACATGATGTCCAAAGGTTATTTTGAATGAATTACAAGCTTCATCCTCACTTGGCATAAACATCAAACATATTGTGTGAAAGTTGATCTTTAATTTGAGCACAAGTAGCACATCATTTAATTGCTTGAGTTTGAAGAAATGTCTCATGGAAGATCATCACATGCCACCTAGTTACTTGTTATCTAAGGCAGTGTCACAAAGCTTCATTCAATGCAGTTCAAGTTTGTTTGCTTAGTTCAGGTTGCATTATTCATAAAACTTCATTTAGAGGGTCTAAATTATCCCATGCCTGCAAGCTCATGTTGGCTGCTATGCATCTTAAGGGAAATTTAAGGATGAGGAGATTGCATAACACATGATCTATTACCATGATCAACTCAACTTCACACTTCACCTCACCCTCACCATAACCAGCATGAATCTCATCTCATGTGATCACATTTGAGCAAGGAAAACTCAAGTTGAACTGAATTTCTCAATCCACCCTCATTGTACCTTGCACCTCAAGTTAGAATTAACCATGGTTCTAACTGTTAACCATGAGGGTTAACAGTTAACCTGAGCTATATAAAGCTTTCTCCAACTAAATTTTTGGATCACTCTTCATTTTCTCGAATCTCATCACAAACTTCATCACTCTCCTCTAAACTTTCCTTTGGTTTTGTAAAGAGAATGCACCGCAATTTTGCTTGATCAAGCCTCAGCTTCCATTAATACTACTCAACCCTTATATGTTCATCATCATCATCATCATCATGAGCTGCATAAATTCCATTGTTGCATTCCATTGAATCTTCCACTTTGCACCACTGCACATCTCTGCATTTGGCTTCAATCCTCACTGATTTCCATCTTCAATCCTCACTGATTTCGATCTTGCTTGTTCTTACGTGAAAAATGAAAATTAAAGCCAGATTATTGATGTATGAATCATGAGGAATAAAATGATGGTCTTGATTTTCATTTTCATGGTGTTTTGAGTAAACCCTAGGTGGAGTGTGACCGGAGAATAACTTCGGTCACCTAAACAGGAACCCTAATTATCCTCCAGCTTTAAGTCCTAGCCCTTGGATCTTTTTAATCCTGCGCTTCTGATCATGCCACCACATAAATGAGCCATGCGCCCTTCACGTTCTAGGGTTAGGGTTCCTGAGTGATTGTGTGTGTGCTTCCCTAAGTGTCTTGCCATGTGTCCTTCTTCCTACTAGTTAGTTCATTTTGGTGAGGTTAACTGATGAGCGTAGGATTGATTGGAGAGTCCAGATGGAGTCAAACATATTGACCAGGGTACACCATAATTTCCTAGTCTTCAGCGCATGGACCTAGGCCCAAATGGCTATCTACACCCTTCCTTTTAAAAGACCAAACACATTGAACTGAGTTCGTTTCTATATGCACCCCACGCCCATAATTCAATTCTTTTATTTTCATTTTAATATCATTTTCATTTTATAAAATAACCAAACCACTTCCAAATATTCTCAATAAATTCATACATGATTCTTAACATTTCTCCTATTTTTCTAAATTTTTTGTTTCCATTTCCCATTTATTTTTCATTCAGAATTAATTTCCTAATTAACTTCCCTTTTATTTTCTTCATTTTTGACCAATCATTTTATCTAATTTATTTCTTTCAAACTATAATTGATTTTGAGTCCATTCTTCTTGCTCTATTCAGAGAACATATTGAACAATCGAAAAATATTTTTGTTGCAATTTTTAGGTCATTGTTTATACCATATTGAGTCCACTATTTTGCCTTGATCACAACAAACCCTAATCTACTTCAATCCTCCATTTTAATAGGTAAAAATAGGAATTTTTAAGAGATATTTCAGAGGTATAACATCTTACGGATTATGTATTTGATTGTCAAGTTTCATAATTTTTCAAGGTCATTTGATATTTTTCCATGTTTTGGGAATTATAGGTCATATTTTTTGTCCTTCTTCTATCTCCTTTTGTTCAAAATTGATAAGGCATTTATTCCATTCATTTTAGGTCCTTAATTTGAGTCTTCTTGACTCCATTAGAGGTATTTGAATATTAAAAGTCCATTTTAGGTCATTTTATTTTGATTTGTGTTGGTTACTTGAACCATAAGTCATCTAGGCCTTCTTTTGCCCTAATTCCTCTCCCTCTTCCATCTTAACCTTTCAAAACTAATTTTGTGATCATCGTTATATGTTTAAACCACAACTTAAAACTCCACCAAGCCCCGGTTTTGGTATGGAGAATTCACATCTTATTATCCATGTTTGATTTTATTCTAAGTCTTTTTCTTCCTTTGAAGTTCAATAAGCATTTCTTCTCATTCTCACATCATTCCACATAGTATTTGAATTGCTTTCACTTGAATCTCTTCATCCCCATTTTGTGTTATAGATTAAGATGCCCACATTAGGTTTTAACCCCTGGATTTTCCATTCACCTTTGACTTCTTACAAGTTTAGCATGCTTAATCCTTTAAGTTTCTTTTGTGACTTCACATTAGCTTCAATTAGAGCTTGGCTTCCCTTTAGGGCATAGTTTGAGATGGTTCATTATTAGGGATTTAGAATACCTTAGGGTGAATTAGCTACTGACTTTTGAAGCTTTCTAACTTGTAGGATACCTTAGACTTAGGTATTAACCTTAGAAGTTCACTAACACTTTTCTTAAGATAGTTTGAACTTTCCTTGAGTTTGCCATGTTTATATGATCAAATTGCTTCATCATGCTAATGTTTGTTTTGTTGGGGGAAGATTGAGGTAAACATTACCTCATTCCTATCTCTTATGCATTTTAAATGTGTTTATCTTAGCACCTTATTCTTTGCTTTTAGGCTCCCTTTTCTTTAGAGATAACTTAACTTCCTTAGGAAGTAAGTTGATCTCTAACTTTCTTTTATTCTCTTCCTTTCTCTTTAGGATTAGAAAGCCTCACAAAACTTTAGGGCATCCTTTTTTATACAACAAATAACTTAGGGTTGTGTCTTAGTCACTCTTAGTGTTTTCCTTTTGCCACTTGAGTCTCATTCTCCCATCTTCAAACAGAAAAGCCAAAAGACACTCAATAAATGATTGAAATAGTCTCTTGTGTATAGCCTTATTCCATGGCGCACTCATATTCATTCCATCTTGGAATAATGTGAGCTTGTCTAGCATGATGTACAAGTCTGATCATGAGACTATCTTCACAAAGAAAACATAAAAGACATTTCTTCAAAAGCTACAAAAACATGTAATAAGTTCAACAAGCTAGTGAATTAGACCCTAATCCTTGGAAACAAGTCTTGGATAAATTCTCCTTACTTGGTGTGCTTGTTCTACTATTCCATCTTGGAATGTAGTAGCAAATACACATTCCATAGAAAAAAGTTTGAATTCACTTCCTTGTGCCAAATTCATGAAAGCTCTTAAAAAGCAAACAATAAATAATAAGCGACTTTCCTACGGGAATTCTCTTCTCATCACACTCACTCTCGAAGCGAACTTGCTACGACTTGCGTCATTTGCAAGACGATTACGTACTCGTACCAGACGAACCTATAACACCTGAGCATAGGCATAAACAGTTCAATTGCTAAAAAACACAAACAAGTTCCCGCCTTAGTTAGGTGAACTATGTCAACTCTGATCCTCATTTTCCCGATGAGGTACGTAGGCAGCCGGGTAGGGCCCGTTTGAGCACATTCTTTATTTTCCCTACATTTCCCCCTTTCTTTTCGTTCTTTTTTCCATGTTCCCTTTCTCATTCCAGTTCCAGTAGCAGTTTTATTCAGCAGCATATTATTTCTCACCCTTTGAAACAAACAAGCAAGCGTGGATCTCGTCGGGTACGGCGAACGATTTGGGGTGCTAATACCCTCCCAGGTTGTAACCGACTCCCAAACCCAGATATTTGGTTTGAAGGACCTTGTCATTTCCTTCTTCCTCAGGGTTTTGCAGCATTACCTTTCCCGTTCCTTCGGGATAAAAATTCCTGGTTGGCGACTCTACCTTTTCCGCGCCACTTTCACGTTTGTAATAGGATGAAAATTCCGGGAGCGACAATAGCAAGAAACAATGTCGAAGATGTAAAGAGGGTGAAGGTTGGACTCAATAAGGAGTTCGATGTGAAGGATCTGGGAACTGCTTCCAGGATTCTTGGGATTGACATCTGAAGAGATCGAAAGGTGTCGAAATTATGCTTATCTCAAGAGGCATACCTTTGGAATTTTCTCGAAAACTTTAGTATGTTGAATTCAAATCCTGTTGTGACTCCGACAAACCATTAATTCAATCTGAGTATAGATCAGTGTCCTAGTACAGATGTCAAAAGAGCTTATATGAATAGTATACCATATGCTAATATTGTTGGTTTTTTGATGTAAGTTATGATTTGTACTATACCCGATATAGAATATGCAATAAGTCTTGTAAGCAGGTACATGGAGAATCCTAGAAAGGCTCACTAGCAAGCATTAGAGTGGATTCTAAGGTACATAAATGGGTATCTGAGCAGAGTCCTAATTTATGGTGGAGCCTTGGGTGAAGATAGTAAAGCATCAATTGAAGGATATGTCGACTCTGATTATGCAGGTTTTAAGGATTCCATAAAATCTATTTCTGCATATGTTTTCACTATTTTTGGCACAACAATCATTTGGAAAGTAACACTTCAGAAGGTTGTTGCCTTATCAACCACTGAAGCGGAATATATCGCCCTAATTGAAGCTGTAAAGGAAGCATTATGGCTTGAAGGTTTTGCAAAGGAGCTGAAACTTCAAGGTAGTGTTAGAATAAGATTTTGATTCTACTTCTCTATTAGAGTTTTGAAGATAACAATAATTCTAAGAACAAATTATGGCACATAAAAATTATCTTCTATGTGTAGGACAAAAGTTCTTGCTCAACATCTTCTAAAGCTCTACAAAGAAGATATGATCTTAAGGCTATAGAAGTTCTTATCAAGTTTACAAGATCAGCTGCAAAGTTAAATTACACTTTGATGTGAAACCAACATGTTCTGATTCTCAAGATCAATCACATTAATTTATAGAATCAATAATGATGGATGAAGACACAAATATCTATTTTTGGAAGGACTTAATGACATTTACCAGGCAACCAAAAATAGCATAAGATATCTCCAATGGATCCTTTCATCATATCTATATAAAGGAATCATTTGAACAAATTTGCTCCACTCTCTCGCGCGCTCAAATCTTTACGAACAAATTTCTCTCATATTCTTCATTTTGTAGCAACTATCACATTTGTGATTTATAGCTTATTAGAAGAATTTTTGTTACACTCTTTTGTAAAATTTTTGATATACCTTGAGTGACTAGTGTAGTAAGTAGACTCAAGAAAACTTTGACTATAGGTCTCAGTGTTTGTGTTCATTTTTTAATAGTGGATTAAGACCTCGTAGAGAGAGGCGAAATCACCTTGGCGGGTGGACTGGATGTAGTTTGAGTTCAAACGAACCAGGATAAATCAAAGTTTTATTTTGTCTTTAGTTTTTTAAACCCAAATCCAACCCCCCTTCCTTGTGTTTTTGCACCTTCAATTGGCATCAGAGCTCTAGGTTCTTAGCATATCACTTAACCGTGTCAGTAAGAGATCCAAGAGAAAAACACAATGGCAGATCCAGTCAACAACGATTATCAGAACGACAAAATCAATGGAAATCCTCCTGTATTCAATGGCGAAAACTTTGACTATTGGAAGGATGTTCTAGAGAGCTTTTTTCTAGCTCTAGATGGAGATCTCTGGGATATGGTGACTAATGGATACATTCATCTTGTTGGAGCAGATGGTCAGAAGATCGAAAGGAAAAACATGACGGCTCAACAGAAGAAGGAATTCAGAAGTCACCACAAGGCCAGAACTATACTTCTGAGTGTTATCTCATACACAGAGTATGAAAAGATCACTAACAGAGAATCAGCCAAACACATGTTCGACTCTCTAAGGAAGACACATGAACTCAACACTCAATTCAAGGAGACAAAAGCTCTGGCACTCATCCAGAAGTATGATACATTCAAGATGGAAGAAGATGAAACAATTGAGAAGATGTTCTCAAGGTTTCAAATTCTGGTAGTTGGACTGAAAGTTCTGGACAAAGGCTACTCAACGGCAGATCATGTGAAGAAGATCATCAAAAGCTTGTCAAAGGCTTGGAGACCCATGGTCACTGCTCTTAAGCTGTCAAAGAATCTGAATGAGATATCTCTTGAAGAACTGATTAGCTCAATAAGGAGTCACGAGATAGAACTAGAGGAAGATGAACCCTAGAAGAAAGGTAAGTCTGTAACTCTTAAATCTAACAAATATGAATCTAAAGCTTTGCTTGCAGAAGAAGAACGCTTCGGAGGTTCATTAGAAGAAGAAGAACTATCACTTCTTTCTAGAAGAGTTCAAAAACTCTGCAAG